>JAMXDD010000008.1:17329816-17929816 GCA_024733475.1 Syzygium grande | reverse complement strand
TCTTCCTCACCGCCTCCACAGCAGATTTCCATATGAGGGCGGTCACGGCCTCAACACAAGTAGGATTGGCACCGCTGAACCTGGCCGTAAGGCGAGCCAAGCTCTCACTGTTGAAACGAAACCTCTTGGTCGAAAGCTTCTCTCTGCTTATGACTCCGGGTGGCATTTGGAAGTTTATGTCTTTTGGTTGGAAGAGCTCATACGCTTTCAAGAAGGGAGTGACGAGGTTCGCAGCACCATCAACGCCATTGTTGGTGATTTCGGACCATGTGTTGAGGAAAGCGGTGACTGCCGAGCCGTCAGCGATCTTGTGAGAGATACAGATGCCGATCCCAATGCCACCACAGTCAAAGAAGTTGGCTTGGACCCCTACAATGACTTGTTCCTCAATGTTGGTACTGGCTCTGTATGGAGAGAATGGGAGGAATTGCTGCAGCTAAGTGATGTCCGGGTTCGAAAGGACTTTGGACAACCCGAAGTGATCTTTCGCCTCCAAAAAGAGTGCGCCCTCATCGTTGCAATCAACGCTGGCATTTCCTTTCACCCTTCCGCCTAGAGCGTAGACAAGGGAAAGCGCCTGCGCGAGAGAAGTCTTCAAGTATCCCGTCACCAAGGTTGGGTTTGGCGCTGCCTTGTCGTCAGGAGCCGAGTAGAACAGGACGATCGGAACATAAAACGGAGGAGCCAGCTGGTCAAGGAGGCAGAACTTGAAGTTCCTAAGGTGAGGTGGAGTTGGAGAGGACGGCTTGATGGTCTCTGTGGAGACAACCTCAACTTTGGTGGCCATGTCTGTTGAAAATTTGAGAGATTCGCAAGTCTCTACTTTTTAAGTTTCTTTCTGGCGAAAACTGTGCTTCTATGGTCCTTCACAACTGCTTTAAATCAAGAAAAATGCGTTGCCTTACCAAGCAAAAAGATAGTCAACGAGTTCATCTGCATGATGTTCAGAAAAGGAACGCATGATTGCAAGAAAACGATCAAGAACTTATGGGATTTGGAGATCCGTGCCCAAGAAGATAAAACTTTTTGAATGGAACGCTTAGCGGCCACTCTCATCGTCTTGGACGACGGTGCAATGTGGGCCACAATTTCCATTTCAGAGGAATGGGAAACTGGTCAAAGAGGTTGGCCGACTAGTGTGGAAGCGTCGAAAGATTAGTAGAAGTCCTAGCCGGACCGTGAGCAAGTCAATTATATAAAATATATGAATAAGGGTTCCTTCTTGGGGCTGCTTTTAACCACAATATATATCATAAGACTTTGAAATATATTTGCTATTGTATGACATTTATTATAGTTACACAGTGATCTTATAATCGTTGTTTGGGTTTTGCATAACTCAATCGAAGATTAATATTGTCGGATTGTTTATTTTAGACCTAATTTCTTAACGGGGACTCCGATTGATAGTCCTATAAGGTACTCACTATTAAGTAGGAAATAAAAGGTCGAAATGTTTTGGTTACCTGCTTAATCCTCACTAAGTGTGACATCTCTCTTTTAAATTTATTTTCTTATCTTGGGAAAATTCAAAAAATTCCACTCACTTTTCACTCCAAATTCACTTGGTATCTCTACTATAAATTTGCATTCAATACGCAAATAATATAGATAAATTGGACATGCAATTACGAAACACAAACTCTTTTATTTGCACACTAAAACCCAAGTTAGCCTCCCTTTCTGAAAAAGAAAGTTACTTCTCTGGCTTGATTTAGATTTTGATACTAAATAGAAAAGATAAATCAAATTAAAATGTGATGTTAGGAAGTCAAATGGATACAATCTGTTTTATACTAGCTACAACAAAAGAACATGACTTGAATACAATATAAATTTATTGAGAAACCGAACCTAGAACACAACATAATAAAATGCAGTCAACTTGAAACTGGCACCATCCACAAATTTTCATAAATTTCAGTAAAAAAAACCGGTTGTCATCACATTGGAACAGTTTGTAATACAAGGGATTAAATCAAATGAGTATTATTTCATATTCGTGATAATCTGAATTTTGGTCATTAATAATTTGAGATTTCTTTTTTTAAGTTTTCACTTAGGAATTTTTATTTATTTTTTCATGGTTATCTCAGTGGAGTTTGTATTCCCAAGGACAGCTTTTTCCTTCTGGATAATGCATCTGTGCCCGAGAAAATCGGAGATATGGGCCCTAATTGGAAAGTTCCAATTCTCACTCACGCACAGTGAACGAGGCATGCCGACCACACAGCATAAAAAAAAATCATACTGTATAAAGAAAAATCTGAATCTGGGGTAATCATTAGTTGGAAAGTTACAACGTGGCAGTGTCAGCGACATCTTAGTTTTTTAATATTAAGCACCTTAAACATTTAGGGAAAATTTCAACAACTATTTAAATTGTCTTCATTTTTACAAATAAAAAGTTAAAGTGGATATATCAGTTTCAAAAAAGGACTTGATTTTACCAATTGATTAAGGGCATTTTCATCCTTTATTTGTTTGATTTTCTTTTCCTTTTTTCTTTCTTTTTTTCCCCTTTTTAGTTTTTTATTTTCTTTTTGCTGATGGTTGGTCGGCAGTCTCAAGCAATGGCCAACCATAGAGGGTCGGATAAGGCTGCCTCAAAAGCCATAGCGAGGGTTGGCTTTGCTCGGGCAACCCTCACTACCCACAGGCAAGCCCAACCCTCGCTAGATCTGGGTGAGTATTGCCTCGCCCATGGCCAGTGAGGACCTCGGCGAGGATGCCCTCACTAGCGACCGAGCTTGCAGGCCCTCGCCAAGGACTTGATTTTGCATAAAAGTCGAGTCTTTTTGCTAATTCCATTCAATTTGATTAGCAGAAAATATTGATGTGGTTTTTTAATAATTTATTTCTCCTACATGGCATCCTACACGATGATAAAGTTAACCCAAAGCACTAAAATGACGTTATTTTGATCCGCATCTTAATTTTTTTAAAAAATATTAATTAAATTAGGTTAAAACATCCAAATTTTTCTATAAAAAAGACAAACTCAAAAAGGAAAAAAAAAGGCTAAAAGTTAATATAAAAAAGGAAACAATCCCGCCTATATTTTTTTCTTTTTTTTAAACGTTTAGTTTTCTTAATTTTTCATCTAATTTAATTAAAGTTTAGATTAAAATTTTCTTTTGGACTTAGATTAAAATTTTCTTTTGGAATAAAATTCCCTTGATTAACTGGAATATTTAACTAGCTAGCGAGGTCAGATCCTTATTTAAAATTGCCATGACCACTTCAAGCTCTTTTTTGAAAAAAGATCACTTTAGGTATTTATTTAAAAAAATAATGACACTTCATGCCTTTATTTATAATTTTCTCAATATATTATTGAGTCGTCCAACTTTGAATCAAGTTAGGCTTTTGTTTTAATCTGACGTCCATCCTATTCGGGAATGCTTTTGAATTTGTGCATCTTTTCGCTTAAAAACCCAACATTGGCGGCGAGATGTGGCGGTCGATGTGGAAGGCCATAAGAGATGCTAACGCTGACCAAACATGTGACAGGACGTTGCGTCAGCTGCTAACTTAGCTGCGAGTGTCGTGCGCATGTCCTTCTGAAATGCGTATGGCCCAACCGTAACGCGTGCGGTCTTCATCCAACGTTATTTTGGATCCCGAAATTCTCTACAAACATGTCTTGATTTTATAAAAGTTTTTGAGTGGTGTATTTTATGTTTACCACTTATAAATTTTCTATAAATGTTGTGTATAGGTTCTGAATGTGACTGCTCCCATTATTTTACTACACTTAGTTTGATCGCTCCATTTTATTGGTGGACAAGGATTATTTCCTTATATGGCGACCCCATTTGCGAAAACAAAAGGTTGCTGAATGATTTGCTTGTATGGCAGACTAGACCTCTAGTGATTTAATTGCAATCTACAACAGATAAATTGATTATCTCGAAGATCACTCAATGGTCAACTTGAAGATTGACAACTATAAAAGGATCCACACAAGCCGAAGTGAAAATACACAAGTTGTAGAAATTACAGGAGTAACATACATTTTGTTTTCGATAAAATTACTTTTTAAGAGTGACACATTGTTTTGTAATCTCTATTGAGAAGAGTACGAGTGTTACAGTAGTGCTTAAAATTAATGGTGTGATCAGTTCGGGTTGAAGTAGAAGAGTAGTGCTTAAAATTAATGGTGTGATCAGTTCGGGTTGAAGTAGAAGCAGACTGAACTTGTATCTACTCAAGGATTATTAGTGAAATCTAGCTTGTTGATGGTTGCTAGTCTAGGAGAGTAGATGCAAGCCTGATCTAAGCCTAACTACTATAAATTTGCGGACATCTATCTCTATCTCTATACCCTTTGCTTTAAATATTGATAGAAGCACCACACTAGATATTAGCAATTTTTTCTTACATATGTCAACTTGATTATATTTCCTCCGCGAAAAACTACCAAGTTTTATTTTATAACCTACTCACCTCTCTAAGCTATATCACTAGACATAAGAATTGGCATATGCATACGGATACTCCTGCTAATAATAGATCATACTTTATTTGTGTGCAGCCTAGACATTTAGCACGTAATTATTCCATCCAGGTGAAGGCCCCTTCAGTTAGTATACCATTAGAGAAGTAGCCTTATTTGTTTGAAAATTGAGATAAGTACAAATTTCGAGGATGAAATTTATTTAATGGGAGGAGAATGTGACAACTGAAGTTTTAGTGAATGGTTATGATAAATTTTTTGTTTATTATTCGGTTAATGAAATAAGTTTTAATTGTTGATAATAGGCCACGTTCTTTTGCATGGAAGGAAGAATTAATATACCGAGATAAGGCCACGCGGAGGGCTCTTATTGGAATTATATGTTTTTTTTTAATTGATGGGTAATTGGACAGATGGCCATGCTAGTGCACATTATTGACATGTGGAGTTTGACTAGTCAAATTACATAGTCTATTGCCGCATAAAAGGTTTTTTTTTTTGTCTGTTCTAACTATAATTCTCTTAATTCTCTAATTTTTACTCTGCCTTTTGTAGAATCTAGGAGCCCCGTACTTGTGATATTAGTGTCCTCACCCCCTCATTCCGTTTATAGGTAGGGTTGTATGCCTAGTGGCGTCTATGAGGTTGTTCTATAGATATGAATAGTAGAATATTTATTTTACGTCCTTGAAATTTAGAGTGGTGGCAGGTGGCAGCAAAGGACGATTAGAAAACGAATTTCGAAAAAAAAAAAGGAAAGTAAGAAATCATGAGAGAGAGAGAGAGAGAGAGAGAGAGAGGAGTTCAGTTTGAGGCACGTTTCGAAGGTCTCAAGGAGCAAGACCACCTCCATTTCGAAGCACGCGGGTTTTGAAGCTATCCCAGGGCGTGACTTTCGATTTGACTGTTGGTGAATTATAATAAGTGGTGCTTATTTCTTCTATAAATTTGTAAATTTATGTCTTGAAAATGATGGGGATTCAATATAATATGAGTTATGAAAGAGCATATTTGTTGCATAAATCTAGATTGAGTGTTAAATACCTTTTCTGATTATTTGTGAATGATTTGAAAAATATTTTAGGCAATGTGCAATGAAAGGTTATGTACACTAATAAACAAAAATCAATTATCAATAAAAAAAATCATAAATCTATTACATTGATACGAATTAAGTCATAAATTTTTCGATTTGACCGATTTAGTCCTAAAACTTTTACTTTTGTGCCAATTGAGTCAATTTGGCCAATTTTGGTCGGATATCGTTGGCATGGTCCTATGTGATATGACCAGCACTAACATGAACAAATTTATAATTTTTTAATATTTTTTTTCTAAATTTTTCATTATTTTTGCTTTTCTTTTTTTCCTTTTATTTTCTTTTTTTCATTGTGGCTAGTGATGGTTGTTGGCGACCCCCACCTAGGCCATCACCAGCCACGGGGGAGGGCCGCCAAGCCCTCACTAGATTCGATGAGATTTGCAGTTGCCCGCGGCCAGCGATGACCTCATGAATAGCTATTGAGTGGCTTTTGATTTTTTGTGCCATTTATGAATAATCTCTTTTTCTTATAATTAAGAGTTATAATAGAGAGGTGAGAGGTGCTAATTATAGTTGAATCCTTTGTTGGAAGTAGCCCTCATTTAAAGGTGAACCATGATAAAATCTTGAATCTCAATTTCTCTTTCTTACCTTTACTCTATATTTCGTTATATTTGTGCACCTAGTCCCAACCACCTTTATCTTCGCCATTGTCATGATTTTGTTTCATTTGGACCGCTTAACTTACCCCCAAATTTTCGTAGTATGGAAGTAGCAGAGTGGAGCAAGGACACTACAAGTGTCAAAAGTTGTGTATGGCACTCATTTCGTCGGATCACTTAAGTGCCAAATCAGAGAAAAAACGATCGCTTAAGTGCCAATGGAGAGAAATTCTAGCCAAAATAAATACACGGCAGTTACAATTAAAAAAAGTGAAGTGGCATATTTTTTAAAATGCAATCCACTTGTACATGAAAAATGACGTCGTTTTTCCATCCGACGTGGCTCCAACAAACAAAATGACGTTGCAAAAGGTGGATGCAAATTAGGGCGTCGACTTCCTTTTATTGACCATTGCTTGCTCCCTCGCCCGCCATTGCTTGGTCGTCGTCGCTTGTGACCGTCACTTGCCCGCCTTCGCTCACCCGTCGTCGCTCCCCCGCCTTCGCTCGCCCGTTGTCAGCCGCTCGTTGTCGCTTGCTTGCCATCTCCATAACTCTCACTCAAACAGGTTTGTCATCTTCTTCCCTCCCTTGACGCTCCAACAGCAAAATTAGGACAATGAGGGCAAAATTAAGGCTTGGCCTAGAGGGAAAAAAGGTTATTTGCAAGATTAAGTTGGTAATTTTGGGGGCGAATTGAAATGTGTGCTGAAATTGATCGATTAGGATTTTCCAATTCAGGTTCTCTTTTGATTTGGGGATCTAGGGTTCTTATTTAGGGGAAATCTGCCGAACGGCACCGTTTTTATCGTTGACATGTTGGCTGGACCTCCGGCAACCCACAGTCGGCTTCAGAAATTAATAAAAAAGGGCCACGTCAAATTTCCGGCCAATTAGATCGTAGTTGGCACTTAAGTGATCTAAAAGAAACTTTTGGCACTAAAGTGAGCGCTTTATATAACTTTTAGCATTTGTAGTGTCCTTTTCTCTAGTAGAGTTGTGAACCCATTCATTTGTAGTCCCATGTCGAGTACCGCAGACAGAGTTGTGAGCCCATTCTCTCTCTTCACTTTGTTGACCTAAGTCGTGCAGCATTGTTCAAACATCATTGCATCCCTTTCTCATCATTTTTTTTCTTAGCTTGTGTCGGGATTAGTTTTCACTCATCTCGATTAGTCCTCATCTCTAGATGATTTTAAAGATGTGCTCCCTCACATTGGCCTGATTTGTTGAGGATTTACCTCCTTCTTCCAACAAAGGCTTGAACCTAAAGACCATAATTATCTTATGGAACGAATTCCCTTGCCATCTAAAGCTAATACCTTGTTTGTTCTCGTTATGTCTTTTAAACTACGCACCTAATTGAGGGATGGCGAGTAAAAAAGAAAAAATAATTCCGATCTTCATGGACTCACCCTTCTAATGTCCATAACAAGGGGTCAATCTAAAATATTTTCTTTTTGGAGGGCCACACATGATAGGGAAAACTGCAGTTCCCCATGGTATGAAAAACCTACAGTTTCCAATGGCATTGAACCACAATTACATGACATGCTATCTCTATTTGTTCAATGGCATTGCTAGAAAAATCTAACCGATAATATTAAGCAAATAAGTGGATGGAGATTTAAATATAAAGTTGTTGACACCTAATTTTTAGCCAACGTGTCATCAAAGGTAGAAAATTCGGGATTTTGGTCTCCGATCACGACAGAGTCCATTTCTCGAACAAAAAGTGTCGTTTTTCAATTTTGTTTATGGATTTAGCTTCTATAAATAATTTTCTATTCATTTCATGCAAACACTCGAAAATTCAAACAGTTGACTTCCGGTTGACTTTTTGATCAACCCTTTGATCAAAAGTCAACCTCAAGTCAAATTGGGGTTTTTCACATAAAAAAATTCCTTTCAAATCTAATTTCACTTTATAAGTGGAAATTCCAGAAAAATTCAAAAATTTGATCATAAAATCAAACTCTTAGTGAAAAGTCAACTAGGGTTTGACTTTTGGTCAAACCTTTGACCAAAAAATCGGAAAACACAAAAATCCAAAAATCATCTTATTTTACATTCAATTTGACTTTAGCATTTGAAATTCTGCAAAAATTAGTTTAGAATCAATTTTTCCTAATTTGCAGAATTTGGTTCAAATCGGCCAAAAATGAAATTTCTTCATTTCTAGTTATTTTTTAGGTTAGTTTCTTTCACTGCATTTGATCTAGAGGTTGTCTTACATTCAATTTTGGAACCAATTTTGTAATTCCAAGCCAAGCGCAAAAACCCCCAATTTAGGCCCTAACCAATGATTTTGATCAATTTTTCATGATTTGCGCAATTAAGACACAAATAAGGCTAATTTCTTATATGAAATCCAAATTCGAAATCAATTTTGGAAGATTCACATGAATTTGAGCCAATATCATCAATTTAGTGATCCAATGATTGAAAAATCTAAGAGTAATTGGTCAAATTAGTGCAATTCAACTTGACCCATTCTAGACTAACACCCAATTTGATGAATTGAGGCTCAATTTGGCTAATTGGACTTCAATCAAATTCATTATTTTACCTTGGCCATGCAATTTAACTCAAATTAGAGAACAATTGGGCTAAACAAGTTAAATTGGATCAAATTGTGCATGTATTTCAAATTGGTTGAATCCAATTTAATCGAATTCAATATTAATTAGGTCAATCAATCATGATAGGGATTAAATTGCACAAAATTAGAATAAATTGGGCCGAGAATTGAATCGGTTCAACCGGTCAAACTCGAGTTAAACCGGTCCAATCGGTTCAACCTGGTTTGATCTGAATTGAACCGGTTTGGTCGGACCGGCCATTTTTATAAAAAATCTGATGGCCGACAGTCCATTCCGACCAGCCAAGGCCCTTTGAGCTCAAAATGACAAAATTGCCCTTAAATGAAAATTACAAAAATGCTCCTAAGTGAAATTACTAAAATGCCATTCCTTAAGAATTAAGCAAATTACTTATAGGGTAAGCAAATTAACCATGGCCATTCATTTAGAATTGATCATGGCCATCCATAATATCATGTCACCTACTCTTAGCCCTTAAGGAATATTCTTAATAATTAAGGATGCATTCTAGGCCATTAGATCGATTTAAGGGCTAGGATTCAAGGTTGGAGGGTATATAAGCTTTTCCCTTCCAAAATTGGAGGGGAGACTCCCATTTGTCAGATCTGGTTTCTCTCTCCTCACTTTTCTCTCCCTATCTCATGCCCCCCTCTCTCTCTCTCTCTCCTCTTGGCCACCGGTTTTTCCACCTCCCATCGACCCCTTGCCGACTGTCTTCAATGATCCGTCGCCTCATCGCCATCCTCCACGGTGGCCTAAGGCTGGTTGCAAGACTAGCCGCCCTTGCCGGTGGCCAAAGCTGCTCCATCCGGCGCCTTCTTTCCCTTGGTCACAACACCGGCAACCAAGCCGGTGTTGATTCCAACCGGTTCAACCGATTGAACCTACTGTCTAGCAGTCCCTCCGGTGATTCTGACCTCTTGGTGATTCATCTCGGCATCCTCCCGAAGTTGTGGTGGCCGTGGTTTCTCTGAATGGCCACCGGATCATCTCGTTCTTTTGATTTTTCGATTAATAGTTCATTTGTGCAAAACCGAGTCGATTCTCACTTTAGTTTATACGTTTGATTCTCAAGAGGATTGTCGAGCTTTCCAAGGCTTCTCCATGGTGTCCTAAGGTTGTATACGGAGGCCGGATCCCTCGGTTGTACATTGAAGAGTTAACACACAAGGTAAGTTCAAAATTATGATCTCGGATCCTGATGATCAGTCTGCTTTGTGATGACGATTTAACTTCGAAAATATTAGAATCTCGCAAAGTGATTAAAGAGAGAGTCGTAGAATACATCTTGAGCTTCGATTTGATAGCACTACAAAAAAATTAGGTTTTAGTAACGAATTTTACCACGAAAAATTTGGCAAAATTCGTCGCTAGACAATTTGCGACGGAAAAAAATTTGTCGTTAATACGTCGTTGCAAAATTTTGCGACCAAAAAGTTCAATTTTCGTCACTAATTCTTCGCGGCAAAATTAGTCGCTAATTTGCCACGAACTTTATTCATCGCTAATTTGCCACGAACTTTATTCATCACAAAATTCATCTCTAATTATTCGTCGCTAATTGTTCGTGGTAAATCGTTGCTAATTTACCACGAACTATATTCGTCACTAATTATTCGTGGCAAAATTCATCGCTAATTTGCCAAGAAATTTTTTTTTGGTTAGTAATTTGTGATGAACTTATTCGTGGCAAAATTTGTCGCTAATTTGCCACCAAATTTTTTTACTTTTGCCATGAACATTATTCATGAACGAATTTAGCGATGATTTTTTATTAATTCTTTAGCAAGAAACTCTGCGACAAATATCATTTAGGGATGAAACTAGCGATGAAATTTTATTTTTGTAATGAACTTTTGTAATTTGTGATCGTACGATAAAATCGTTTATTTTATTTTTTGATTTTAAACCTAATTAAAAGCAAAATTAATTTTTGGAATTTATATTTAACATTGATTAAGCACTTAATAACATCAAAATACTATAATAATATGAAAATGAAATTCATTCATCTACATTTTTCACAAGAATGACATAAATATTTTCTTTATAGTACACATAATGAGAGAATAAATAATCTTGCATAATAAATAATGACGACAGAAATGAATCAAAAAAGAATATCCTGCTTTTAGCGATAATCCCCATCATATAAATACTGAACAAAACTAAAGACACGGTCCATGTGAGATGCTCACTTCCTGCTCCAATTTTAACAAATGTCGGTTGAAATGTTGTTGCAAACTCTCATTTGCATAACTTATGCAGAATTGCTCAAAGCTGTTCTTCTACAAAACATAAATTGTCTGGAATTAGACACAAAATTAGTGACATTGTTTGCACATTAAATGTTAATATATTCAGCTTCTAAAGGATACATAATGACTGTGAAGCAAGCAATCTTAATTAAGTAAAGCAACGAAGGTAAATGAAATATAGAGGAAAAAGGTTGAAGTTCACTTTCAGTGATAAATCTAATAGAAGTAAAGAAACAAAGGTGCAACGTGGGTGTTCCAAATTGGTTCACTGTCCACAACTGCACACTTCCACCACACAAAAAAACATTTATGTAAGTGACATGAACAAAATAAAGAATGATATTGGATGCTATTTATCTTTTAGCTACCACAAAATACCTGACAACACTGCACACTTCCACCACAAGCAGCATAATGACGCGGAGTGCTTCTGGCACCTGCAACGTGCAAAGAACAATACACATGACTTTCCACAAATGCATGATTCTAAGCAGGTATCACTGCATTCAAATAATCAATCATTTTGAATGAAGCCATAATTCTCCCACGGGGTATTTTATGAAAAAGAAAATGACACCTGGTGCAACCCCCAAGACCAAAAGACAAAAGAGGAGTTTTGGACTCTTGATTGCCCCATTCATTCCCATCCTCAAAAACCCAAGCCCCACGACTAAAAGCAAGGAGAGGAAAAAGATGGAACCTATCACATCAGCTATGACCCAGCTGAGCTATGTATCCCAATACAATATACCAATATAGGTTAACATACCAAATCACATTTGCTTCTTAGAATCTATTGCCTCTTTTCCTTTGCATTGCAAGAATACGAGAAAAATATATTCAGATGCTATGAGCTATAGTAGAGCCGAAAGGAGAATAGTCAAAAGAGAGACAAAACAGAGACAACAAAAACAAACCAGCTTAAAGCAAGCATGAGAAAACCAGGAGTAGCAATATTATCGAAGACTCCGATGGAGACAAACGTAATGGGCTCAAACAAAGCCACGAGATCCTCCATTTTCACGAATATCAAAACAACCAACAAAATCAGCCCTGAATCAGATCAAACAACAAAATCAAGCTAAAGCAACGAAAGCCAAGAACAAATTAGCCCCCAATGTACACGTGCATGGCATATAGTTGTAAATATCACTTTATTGTGGTTCCTCTTCCAACAGAACAAATCATTAGGTAAGAGGAGTGCTACCACAAACAATCAGTTTCATTTAAAAGCAACAAACAAAAAATCAGCAAGAGAACTCATTGTCCTACTTTTATAGCCATAATATAGAACTGCCAATGAACCGATATGTTGCTACTCTATTTGTTCCCTTTTTGTTTTTATGGACAGCTATTTAGCTGCCGAAAATATTTTCCTCACCTTGAGCATTTGAACATCTTCTTGAAAAGTAAGCCGCAAGGTCTTTCTCAAGTATTGCAATTAAAAGTTACTGCCCATGAGTTGCACTATTTATGTAATTAGATTGCAAAAAAAAAAAAAAGATCATATTATAACCTTTAAAGGTTCAAAGGGGTATTGTCTTCCAATAGCTTCAAGTTCTTTCTTGCAACTCGCATTCAATGAGTCGAACATTGTAACGAACAACTTGTCCAGAATGTCCATTACCTGGACATAAACGTTTAGCTCGTTAAGCTAAACTGAAAATTCAGTTAAATGAAAAAGTATCCAATCCAACCTCACAATAGTGCTTCTTAATCTCCATTTCAACATCAAGGCCAGTAAATTCACACAAATGCCTATGTGTGAAGGAGTCTTTTGCCCTAAAAACAGGGCCAATCTCAAAAACACACCCAAAGTCACCACAAATGGCCATTTGCTTATGAAGCTGAGGTGACTACACCGGGCATGCAGGGCGCCCTTTATAGTCCATTTTAAACACAACAGAAACTCCTTCACAGGATCCAGCTATCAGTTTCGGAGTGTGGATTTCAATAAAGCCTTCAGATAACAAGAACTGGCCAAAAATCTAAACAATGTGGATTCATATAAATTCTGGTATTAAGACTCAAAACACAAGGCAAATGTAAACAGCAAACTAGGAAGAACATTGGCCGCTTAAAGCATAAGCACCAGAGCATCAGCATCTTATATTAAGAAATTGGACTTTCATATGGAGATTGGAGACTACAAAAACAACCCGTGTGTCTCTTTCACCCCTCCACTATCACCTCCACTTTACTGCACTTCTTCAAATCCATAGGCTCCACCACAAACTCTTAGGAATAATTGCTTCAAAGCGAGAGATAGAGAGATCATCTTAAAACAAGGCAGCAAGTAAATATACACAAAAGAATCCATTACATGCTCTCTCCGTGCTAACACTATAATAAATTCCATAATGGATAGTTGATACTTGAAAATCACACTTCGTTTCAGCAACTCAAGTATCAAAAGCTCCGGCCTAATACCAAGAGTTCGACAGGGGACACACTTAACTCTTCACCTAAACTAATAGAAAAACATGCTCAATACATCAAGAGCTGAAACACTCGAATCGTCGAAATCCCCGAGCAAAATCCAAACTTATGCAGATAGATATACATATTGATGGGTACGCCCCCGTGCTAAATCAACCTCCACTTCTAAACAAGCACAGACACGAAAGCGCAAATAACAAACGGAATCCCTCTTATTTCCTTTCGAGAATTAGACTGAACTCGAAATGATGCGCACGAGAAGGGAACTCATGTGACACATCACCAAATTTGACGAGAGAGAGAGAGAGAGAGAGAGAGAGAGAGAGAGAGAGAGAGAGAGAGAGAGAGAGAGAGAGAGAGAGAGACGGACCATCGGAGTTGGCCTTGAAGCGAGCTGAATCGCAGTGATCGGAGCAGGCCTTGCCGAGGACGACTGCGTGGGAGGACTTGTCCTTGCCGCTGACGGCGCGGGACGGGACGGGAGGATAGCTAGAGGAGGTGCTTGTTAAGCGCTGCTGCTGATGTTGATCCTCTGCTTCCGATCCGCGCCGCCTGCCACCATCTCCTTGCCGTCGACGGGGTGAGGAGCCGCCGCCGCTTTGGGCTCTGTGTCATCTAGGGCTCCGGAAGCCATGGCGAGGAGTCGCGGGGGGGAAGGGGGTACTGAAAACCCTTAGCGAGCACAAGAGGTTTTGGGGGTGTGGGGGAGGAAAGAAGGGGGAGGAGAAGGAGAAGGAGAAGCGGAAGCGGATCTGATCGAGAGAAACGAAAGAGGGAGAGGCAGGGAGAACAGCGAGCGCGGGGGATACGAGGAATCAGCAGAGAGAGAGAACTGGGGGAGTGAGGGCGGGAACGCGAAATTTGCGACAAACTTCTTTGTCCGTCACAAATTTTAGCGACAACAATAATAAATACATGTTGCAATAATAATAATAATAATAATAATTACATATAATTAATAAAAAGTCTCAAAAATCATAATCATTATCTTCATCTTTGTATGCACCTTCATCTTCGTCTTGATCTTCATCTTCTTCATGAGCATCATCTTTATCCTCTGTCTCAAAATCAGATTCTACAACATCTTTTAAATTTGATTCGCGAATTTCAGTTGGATTCACATCTATCATTGCTCCACATGGATCTCATAAAGTTGAAATGTTATATTCCTCCGTTTTAACTGTGTTATAAACTTCCTCTTATTGATATGTTGTATCCTTCCAGTGATTCCTCGATTTTTCTTCGTGCTTTGATTTTACATACAGCCCACCAATAAGCTTTATCACGTTTCAAACTAGGATATGATGCATAATATATCTGAATTGCTTGTTGTGTCAAGACAAATGGTTCATATTTCATATAACTTTTCTTTGTAATTTATTTCAACCAAATTAAACTTCGTATGCACCTTCATTCGTCGCAAATTCCGTCGCAAATTAGTGATGAATTTATTTTTCGTCTCTAATTCCATCGCAAATCAACCACGGAAAATTTTTCTTCGTAAACTAGCAACGAATTTTTTTTGTCGCAAATTCCATCGCAAATTAGCAATGAATAATTTTTAAATTATAAATTAGCAACGAATTTTTTTTTGCGAATTAGCGATGAATTTTTTTTCGTCGCAAATTAGCGACGAAAAATTTTTCGTTGCTAAGTTTCTATGGTTAAATCCTTGTTTTTTTGTAGTGTAGGTTGCACGCATTAAACAGAAATCATTTGTTAGGTTAAAACTTCTTCGAAAGTCGAAATCAGAATCTGGATTGATCATACTGTGTTCTGTTCTTCTGTGATACCGAATGACCTTGTTTGGTTGGATGATTTTTCTGATTTTATGTGTTCATTATTCGAGAAAACTTCCTTCATGAAAGTTGTCAAGAACATTCAGATCTATGCACTGTACAAATATCATAAAATTCTAAGCATGTTAGGTTAGGACGATTAGCAACGTCATCTAGGCATAGTTCTGGTGACAGATGAGTTTCTGAATGACCTTAATGTATTTTTCGATTTTTATAAATTTGTGTATTCAAAATCTAAAAAATGTTCTTCATGAAAGTTCACACTGAGATCGAGAGATTTCCAGTGACACAAATTTTATAAAAATTTGAGTTCTTTTTTATTTTCAAAGGAATTTTTATGATTTAGTCAATATCTGTGTTCTGATGTGATTTTCCTTTCTTTGAAATCCAAAATATGTTTCTCCGAATTTGATAAACTTTGAGTCCTCTTTTGCGAAAACTCAAAACTACAAAGTTGTTAGTTAGGGCATTATTATGTAGACTAGAAATTTTGAGGGCCTAATAGTAATTTTTATGGGGTCAATTTGCTAAAAGTCTCAGATAAGGTCCTCTCGGGCTTAAACTTGATTTGCAAACCAGTCCTTGGTGAAAACCAAATTTTATAAAAATTTGGAGGGCTTTTTAGAAAAAACTCAAAACATGAAAAATGTCACATACGGAGAATCCCAACTGTCTAAAAATTTTGGCTAGATTTCGATAATGGTCACTATTTGTGCCGCAATTTGTTTTGAATTCAAATTCAAACCGGGTCCAGACTGTCACCAAGGGTAGAATTGTCTTTTTTGTGAAAATCGGTGGGGAACTAGTAAAAGTGGTCTTCTTGACTTTTTATCCTCATGATATAAGATTTCTAATGACACTTGAATCACTTCATTTTGACATCATTAGGTTAATTAATCATACTCAAACATAATGGGTCCGAATTTTTGTAACTAATGATTGATTAAGTGGTCCTCTTATGAGGCCCACTTCTCATTGCTTGATTGATTGAGAAACAAGGCCCATGGGCCTAAATGCATGCTTTGCTCATTGCTATACATGTGTTTGTTAGATGTATGTTAGATCCGGTGCATGTTCGGCGGGTAGCCTATTATGGTCACTTAGAACCCGACTTTAGGGGTTAATCGATATGAGTTGCCATTTTGTGAACGCAAATATTAGCACGTTATCATTAACCATTAATCAAATAATGCTAGATGATTAAATGGGTGGGTGAATCGAAATACATGTAAAGCAAAGATCGATCCCGAGGCCCATATTTGATTAGTAAATTGTTTGCATCATTACCTTTCTTTGGTTGTTCTTTTGTGCATTATTTGTCGTGAATGTATCTTATGGATATAAACACCGACACCTGAGAGGCGATCCATGGAGCCAAAATTGTAAAAGACAGAGGTGATAGACCGATGTCCAATACGGTCTCAATTTGTATTCAATTCATTCGTTCCCGATCATGTCTCGAGTTTTCAATTTGTGTTGTAATAAAAACCCGACAAGTTGTGGGTCTTACTTTCTTGCACTTAGAATTAGCTTGTCCTTTTAATACCTTGAGTGTTTACTTTACGCAATGCCTTTCAATGCAATTGTTTGTTTATTTCTTTTCTAGATTAAGATAGGATTAGTTTAGAATCTTAAATGAAAACACAAAAACAAAATGCATGATCATCTAGTGGACTAAGATTTTGGCATGAAAAATGATAAAAAATAAATGCATGACAATTTAGATAACAACCATGTTAAGTTTAGCAATACCGAAAGGGCGTTAATAGAAATATTAACGTAAGTTAGTCTCCGAACTCATGATCTCTGATTTTCGTAGAAACCGAAATGAAACTTTCGTGTTTCGATTGGGTATTCTAGCCGACCCCGACCTAGGATAGTGGCGACTCCTAAAAAAGATAAAATCGATCCGCTGTCACGCGAAGTATGGATTTAGGGAAAATCCGCATTCATTATCAATGGATCGTATGGATGACTAAAAGATTGACGCTTTGGTAAACCATCTTTTATAATGTGCTATGCGGACGGTATGGATGACTAAAAGATTGACGCTTCGGTAAAGCTGTCTTTTATGATGTGCCATATGGACCGTTTCATGAACATTTACCTCTAAACCCGCTTTATTGAGTTTGGCCCTCGTGATGTAGGTCGCGACAAAAGTCCATTGAAATCTCAGAGACAGGTGTTCGATACTTTAACGTTCCCTCCTATTGCGACCCCCCTAATGTCGGGGGGTTGGGTTTAGAGGTAAAGTCGAGTGGGAACAAATGGTCCTCATACTCGAGGTACTCGCACTCATTCGGCGGGTTCTCCCAAACCTTCACTTCACTTACATTGAATTTTTTTAAAAAAATTTATCTATCATATTCATGAGTCATCATTGGGGCCGGCTAGAAGCCAAGTGGGATGCAGGAGGAGGTCCTACTTCCTACAAACCAGACCATCTAAATTTGGGGACTTGGTTTCTCTAATCTTCTAATTAGTGTGCTTTTGGTACCTAAACTTGTTTTTTTGTCTACTAAATAATTCATGTGGCTTTGTCAAATTATGAATCTTAAAGTACTTGCCGCAATGTGTCAATGCATGGTTGTATGTAGGGGGGATTGGTTCCTGGTGGGAACTAGACCAGAGAGACCAGTTCCCGTTTCTGGAATTGGGAACCGGACCGCTGCCCCTTGGAATCGAACCGGACTGACCGATCGGGTGAAGTTCCTAGGTGGACCAATGGAACAGATGGGATATTCAGTTTTTTTTTTTTTGTTTTTTTGATTTGTCGGTAATGCTCAAGATGAAATTGAAGATGTTTTTGATAATCAATGCATTTCTACAATTACTGAGTTGCATGTAACATTGTTGGTTTCATAGAAATTTTTCCAATTTGTGACAAATTTGGTTGGAATGAGCAATTACTATTGTGTTTTGATTTATTCATGTCATCTTACTTATGTACATAAGTAAACGTAGTCGCTCTAGCCTTTAAGGGCCTTCCTTTGTGAAATGTGAGATGGATTAGGTTTTTTTTTCTTTACAAACTTTTGAGAAAAAAATATGTTCAATCCGGGTGGTTTGGGTGGGCAATTCCACAACTGGAACTAGGAACTGATCAAAATTTACTGGTTCCAATTTTATGGAATCGAGAATCGGATCAGTACCCCTGGGAATTGCCCAGGACCGACTGGTCTGGTTCGGTCCGGGTGGCTCCTGATCTGAGCGTTTCATTTTGCTTACACCTAATTATATGATTAAGTTTGATCCTACAATGTGATCTACTCGCCAAGTGAAAATCAAAGGAAATCAAAACATCAAATAAATGTAATGGAATCAACACAACATATTAAAGAGAAATAAAAGACGGGTAAAGAAATGTGCCAAGAAAGTAAATCTAATACAAGTCAAGCAAAAAATATTACATGCATTTGTTTTAAGCCTCAGGACATGATCCCCATGAGCTTGAAACCCCGTACGAGTTGGGCAAAAAATGTACATGGCCTTGATCTAAGCCTCTGGACATAATCTTCCTGACCTTTGCTCAATTGCAATTGAATTCTCAGCCTAATCCTAAAGAGGCTAATCTACCTAACTTTAGATTAATTAGGAGGTTTCAATTATGTAAACCTATTGACTATTCAAAAAGAAGACTATTCTAAACCGATTTGAAAGAGATCTTATGTCTATATATCAATTGAGGTCAGGATATGAGTCTGAACTAAGCTAAGAATTACCACCTTTATCCAAAGAGATTTTCCTAGATCAAGAAACTAAGTCTATGCCTAAGTAAAAAAAAACCTAGGGTCTACCCCCAAGCTACAAAATTGAATCTAAGCCTATCTTAATGCCCACTAGATTGAACCAAGGCCCCAAGATTACATTGAGTTCAACAGTAATGTCACATTTGGCAATCACTATATCAACATTCATAAATGGAATTGGATCAAAGAGATTTGCCGATCAAAACCAAGTGATTGGTTTAAAAGAAAACTTCACATGCGATCTATTATCCAAATCCACCTCATAATCGTGACGGCCTATATTAAGTAACTAAATGATTATCAATGACCACCACACACAACTTGTATGGCAACAATACATTGAGGCTTCGTTTGTTTCACCGAAAATATTACATTTTTGAAAAATGTTTTCCAGGAAGCCATTTTCAAGAAAATGGCAAAATTTCTTGAGATTTGGTTGAAATCTTAAAAAGAACTAGAAAACATTTTCTATCGTTTTGAAAGGAAAATTTGATTTAATTTTCCTAAATACACATATACGATTGAGGCGCTAATGACTTGTTCATGAGCTTCTGGGGAACTAGGCATAGGCACCAAGCCTAGCCACGATGGACCCCAACTTGGGCACTGGGGAACTAGGCACAAGCACGTGGGTCCTGAGCAAGAGCACAGCCCTTGGTCTCGTGTCCATGGAAGCCGAATCTAAGAACCCAGTGCTTGTGCATGACTTCTTGGTGCCCCTGCCCAGGAGGCCCCAGTGCCTATACCCGCATCCCTTACGCCTGAGCGAGGTCCATCAATCTTGAGGCCTAGGTCCATTGAGGCTGGGTGTCAAACCTTGGTGCTCGCACTCGGGTCACCAGACCTGGTGCCTGTACTAGGGTCCAAGCAAGAGCACAACCACCATCCCATGTCCACAAAAAAGAGGAATTAACAACCACCGCGCCCCGCCTAGGAGGCCCTGGTGACTATGCCCGCATCCCTTACGCCTGAGCTAGTTCCATCGAGGCTGAGGCTCAGGTCCATTGAGGCTGAGGCCCAGGTCCATTAAGGCTTGGCACGAAACTTTGGTGATTGTACTCGGGTCCCTGAAGTGTCCGAGTCCATTAAGGAGGGGCCTTGAAAATCGGCACTTGGGCAAGGGCCCATCGAGGCTAGGTCCAGTGCTCGTGCTTGGGTCCTTAGTGCCCAGGCACAAGATCCCAGTGCTCAGGCAAGTCCATAGTTCATGACCCTAGTGCTCGTGGTCAGATCTTTGGCATCAAGCTCAAGTCCCCAACGCTTGAGCCCAAGTTCATCGAGGTCGGGCCCGAAGTCCCCGTGATTTGGCTTGATTGCTAGGACCAGAGCCTAGCATCAATGGACACGGGCTCAAGCACTAGGATCTGGGCCCCGCCTCAATGGACCCAAGCACGGACACCAAGGTCTCGGGCCTTGGCCTTGTAGACCCAGGCAAGGGTGTAGTAGATTCAAGCACAAGCATTAAGGTTTCAAACTCGGGCACCGGGGTCTCCGATCTGGCCTTGATTGACCGTGGTATGAGCACTGGGGTGGCGAGCCTTGCCTCGATGGACTCGGGCATGGACACCGGGCTCCTAAGGGCGCACATGGAATCCATTCTGGAATAGAAATTCAGTTCCAGAATGGATTCTGGAATAGAAATGCGTTTGTTAAAAAATTTTCGGAATGCATTCTGGAGCAATTTTCACATTCTGGAATAAAAATGCGTTTGTTAAAAATACTTGATTCCAAATTCATTCTTGATTCCAGAATGCATTTTTGATTCCAGAATGAGTTTTGGGCAAGAAAAAGAGAAGCTACTTTTTATAGCTTCTCTCTTCCAAAATGCATTCTCTCTATTTTCTCTCTTTTTCTCACTAATTTTTTTTTTTTTGGAAAATGCATAAAAATTGAAAAATTCCAAAAAAATTCATAAAAATTTCCAAAAAATAAAAAAAGTCAAGATTTCGAGAAAATAGGAAATTTGGTGAATTTTTTAAAAAAATATATAAAAAATAAAAAATTTCAAAATTTCACATAATGGCTTAGAATACCTTTGGGTACCTACTTTGAGTGAAATTTAATTTTTTTGAGGTGCCCAAAAAAAAAAAAAAAATCAAAAATTTCAAAACTTCACAAAATGATTTAAAATACCTTTGGGCACCCACTTTCAATGAAATTTAATTTTTTTTTGAGGTGTTCAAAAAAAAAAAAAAATAAAAAAATTCAAAACTTCAGTAAAATGATTTAAAATACCTTTGGGCACCCATTTTGAGTAAAATTTAATTTTTTTGAGGTGCTCAAAAAAATAAAAAATTCAAAATTTTCAAAACTTTACAAAATGGCTTAGAATACCTTTGGCTACCCACTTTGAGTGAAATTTAATTTTTTTGAGATGCCAAAAAAAATTAAAAAAATAAAAATTTCAAAACTTCACAAAATGGCTTTGAATATCTTTGGGCATCCACTTTGAGTGAAATTTAATTTTTTAATTTTTTTTGGGTGCCCAAAAAAATAAAAAAAAATCAAAAATTTTAAAACTTCACAAAATGGCTTAGAATACCTTTGGGCAACCACTTTGAGTGAAATTTAATTTTTTTTTGAGGTATCCAAAAAAAAAAAATTTCAAAACTTGACAAAATGTCTTAGAATACCTTTGAGAACCTACTTTGAATGAAAGTTAATTTTTTTTTGAGGTGCCCAAAAAATCAAAAAATTAAAAATTTCAAAACTTCACAAAATGGCTTAGAATACCTTTGGGCACCCACTTTGAGTGAAATTTATTTTTTGAGATGCCCAAAAAATAAAAAAAATAAAAAGATTTACCCGTCCAAATCAATTTACGGAGCGAGAATTAGTCATGTTTTTACCAAATGCATTTCTCCTCTAGAAATCAATTTAAGAAAATTCCGTAAATCAATTTTTGGCAAGAATTTGATTTTTGGAGTAGAATAGTTACCATTCGCACCCTAAGCCTCACCTAGATGGACCTAGGCTTGGGCATCGGAGATCTGAGCTTGAGCTCTAGGTACCGGGCACGGCCTTTGTGGACCTAGGGGGCCTGGGTGTCGGGATCCAGGGTATGGGCACTGGGTCCTGCACTTAGCCTTTATGGACCCAACCGAAAAAGTCAACCTTTGATCTATAGATGAAAATTTGAAATTTAAAACTCTAAATCTGTATTCTGAGATGGAAGGAATGTCCATATGAATTGCCGCGATATTTTTGTTTTCAATTAAGGGTTAAGTTTCTCAATTCGACCAAAACGTTAATTCTTCAATCTATTCATGAATGGCCTAAAAAATGCGATATAAATGCATAGAACTTATTCTATTTGTGTGAGTGGAATGTAGTGGATGTAGAATTGTATAAACTAACTATTTTTGGTTCAAGGAACGCACTCTGTCACGATGAGAGATCTCCAATCCCTAAATGATTTTATTTTTAAATGCATTGTTTGACTTATTGGCGAAATTTAAGTGTCAACACCTCCTACATACAAACCAGATTAGGAACAAAAGAATTGATGAATAGGCGGCGGCATACTCAAAACAAAAGTGGGGCATAACCTGACTTCTATATTATACAAGCAAATCCAACTCAAATATGAACTCAAAAGTTTAAACCAGCGAAAGGATAATAACATAACAAGTGGAAAGCCTAATAAAATCCGACTGAAATAAGGTGCATCTATACTGTCTTATTTGGAAATCGTACGCTAGAGCTCGTAAATGCTCATGTGACTTTTTTTCTTTTCTGCAAGAGACTCTGAGGAACCTTCCTCGGTTACTCTTTTGATGAAAAATCTTGGGTGTTTTCCTATTAAATAAGTCATATGATATTTTTGGCATGCTATTTATCCATTTTGATCTTACTTTAGTTGACATGTCGACGTGATTAAGGAAAATGCTCCGTCTATAAATTAACCTATGTACTGCGGCCGCCCTAGTTTAATTAGGCTTTTGACGTTATGGAAGGGATAACTATCTAACATAGAGAAGAAATGAAGCTAGTCAATCCACTTGCTTTGCTTGATCAAATCAAACATCATTTAAATACACATAAGGGAAATAAGCATACATAGAAAAACGCACCAAAAGACGTGTCCATTTGACTATCGATTCCGGTAAAGGATAGAGTATTTATTTTTGGATAATTATAAGCACTTGAAATGATTCGGTACTCGAAATTTGTTATATAGAATTATGAAATTTTGGTGGGACCATTGCTGATTGTACTATAAGTTAAAGTTGTTAGATGAATACGTACATTAATATTTGAATACTCTAACACTTCCTCTCACATGTATGTTGGACTTTGGCCTAAGACCAAAATGTAAAAATATACAATAGGAGAGGCAAATAGAAGTCTAGAAATATTTGAACACGGGATTTGCTACTCGTATATCATGTGAAATTTTAATGAGACCACTGCTATTTGACTCCACTTTTATATATTTCCATGCTCTGGTCACAAGGCAAAGTACAGCCTACACTTTAGGGAAAGTATTAGAGTATTTGCATTTTAAACTGCAATAGCTTTACTTTTTAGAATAATTGGTTGTGGTTACACAAACTTTCACACAAACTTGCACGATAGTTAATTGCTTGAAAATTTGGGGCTGAGATTCATGTTGTTGGCTTTATCCGCTGATGTACGTTGTTTATAACCCAATGAAATTTTAGAATTAGTCAATTTTCGTGTTAGATGTTTGATCCTCAATGTCTGTTAGTACATAATTATGTGGCAAAAAAATTGTGAACAAGTTTTAATCGGAAAATTTTAGATGTACATAGATATCTTACTAAAATTTACTTATTAATTGATATTGCAAGTTTCGACCAGAAAAAACGAGTGATATTTCAAGTTACGATTGGGTATTGAAGTAACTGAAAATCATGCATGAATCATTGGCTTCTTGAAATGCCCAATATAAAAATACCATATCATTTAGTAAACAAAATTAATAAGATTTTTTTCATACATTTAGCTTTGCTCGTGTTAATAATGGATTCTATGACCGCAGTACCAAGCTTGGATTAATGCGCTTTGATATTACAAAAAAAATATTGATTTCGTATTTAATTTTTCTCATGGTGTTTGAACTTGTTATTTACTCATTTTGAATATTTTATGACTTGACAAAAATGCCGTTACGACATTTGTTTTTTTTGATAATATGCCACAATGCACATCAAATACTGTACTTCTCATTTCGACAACGTTTTCCAAAGTGAAATGTCGATAGATGGAACAAGAAAAATCAAAGCAAATGGATAATAACGTGAATAATAATTCATATATTATAATCGATGCACATTACTTTTGTATACTGTTTGAATCACACAAGTACAATAATACGCAAACCATTAAACCAGTAAGAACAATAAAGAATCGCCATCAACGTTGCATTGCGCATCTCATAATCAAGGGCTCGGCGCAATGAACTGCAGCAACTCATCGTTGCGCTCGAACTCGATCATGTCGTGCTCGGCCAAGGTGATCCATGCTTCGATCCCATCCCCACGCCTAGTTCCCATCAAAATCACCACATTTTTCATGGGAACACTGGTGGTGCACACCCAAGCGGGCCTTCCCCAGCCAAAATTCACCTCGTAGAACGGGAACCTCGCCCAGCTGCTGAACCTGTAGAGCTCAATCTCTCCCGCAGACGCAGCCACCAGCTTCCGTGCCGCCATGAGGCTCTCGCAGGCCTTGGCCAATCCATTCTCGCCTTGAAGCACGCTCAAATATTCGCTATCAATTGCCCTTATTGATTTCCTGAGAATGCCTGCAAAGTCCTGTAATTCAACTTTCTCGATTGGTTCCACGAGTGGTGCCACAATGGACTGCCACAGATTGCCCAAGGCATTCTCAGGCAATGGTTGGGGCCTTATCCTGCTTCTTATGTTCACCACATGTGTCACTGCTGATGATGGGGGACACGTCTTGTTCCAGTGCGGCCTCTTCCTTGCTGCCTCCACGGCCGATTTCCATATGAGGGCAGTCACGGCCTCGACGCGAGTAGGAGTAGCACTGACAAACCTGGCCCTGAGACGGACCAAGCTCTTGCCATCGAAATGAAACCTCTTGGTTAAAAGCTTGTCTCTACTGATGACCCCAGATGGCATTTGGAAGTCTGTGTCCTTTGGTTGGAAGAGCTCAGATGCTTTCAAGTAGGGGGTTTTGAGGTTGGCTTTGCCATCGACGCCATTGACAGCAATTTCAGACCACGAACTGAGGAAAGCAGAGACCGATGCGCCGTCGGCGATCTTGTGAGAGATACAGATGCCAATCCCGATACTGCCACAGTCAAAGAAAGCAGCTTGGACCCCTACAATGGCTTGCTCCTCAATGTTGGGACTGATTGTGTATGGAAAGAATGGAAGGAATTGCTGCAGCTGATTGATGTCGGGGTTTGACAGGACTTCAGACAACTTGAAGTGAGCTTTCGCCTCCAAATAGAGCGCGCCCTTGTCGTTGCAATCGATGGCAACATTGCCTTTCACCCTTCCGCCTAGAGGGTAGAAGAGGGAAAGTGCCTGCGAGAGCGAAGCTTTCAAGTTTCCTGTCACTGAGGCAGGGTTCAGCACCGCCTTGTCATCGGGAGCCGCGTAGAACAGGACGGCTGGAACGTAAAACGGTGGAGCCAGCTGGTCAAGGAGGCAGAACTTGAAATCCCTGTGGTGAGATGGAGTTGGAGAGGAAGGCTTGATGCTCTCTGTGGAGACAACCTCAACTTTCATGACCATGTTTTGTTGGAAATTGAGAGATTTGAAAGTTTGTCCCTCTAAGTTTCTTTCTGGAGAGAGACGTGCTTCCTTGGTGCTTTTCAATCGCAAGATCTCGTAGTTTATATAGATTTTTTTTTTGGTCAGTGTAGTTTATATAGATTAAAGGGAGGATAATGTGCAATTTTTGGGTCAAAGGCTCACAGCATCGGGCTAAACAATAAGTGTATGCTGATCTCTGGCAGTAGCTCACGTTTCGAAGGATAAAGCAGATATTATGTGTAACGACCAGAGGCCCCACCCTAGCACGATATTGTCCACTTTGGGCTGAAGCCCTCACGGATTTAAAACGTATTGTACTAGGTTAAGGCTCCTCAAGCCTTTATAAGCAAGCCTAAGGCTTCCTCCCTAGGTGATGTGGGACAGGAGAGGTACCCCACTTCCCTGCGCACGTCCGGGGTAGTGGCGCGGACGCACCGCCATCCCTCCTCCCGCGCTCTGCCGCTTGGCTTGGGCCATCACACTCTTCCCCCCTTACGGCCACAGTGCCCTCACTGTGGCCCCACATGCGGTCGGGAATTGGCTCTGATACCACTTGTAACTACCCAAGGCCCCACCTTAGCACGATATTGTCCGCTTTGGGCCGGAGCCCTCACGAATTTAAAATGCGTTGTACTAGGTTAAGGCTCCTCAAGCCTTTATAAGCAAACCTAAGGCTTCCTCCCTAGGTGATGTGGGACAGAAGAGGTACCCCACTTCCCTGCGCACGTTCGGGGTAGTGGCGTGGACGCACCGCCATCCCTCCTCCCCGCGCTCCGCCGCTTAGCTTGGGCCGTCACATTATGTATTACCACCAATGTGAAGAATCTATCAAGTTTTTCCATTTGATATGGTGACTTTGAATATAATATATTTATAGACTTATTCCCCAACTAAAATGATGGACAAAGTTAACCTCATAATACTTTGAACACATCGGATCATATTCTTTCTATTGGATCGAAGCACTATATATATATATATATATTCTCTTTTTAATTAAGATGATACGATAATTGTGGTAAGCTTTTAATACCAGATTAAGTCTACATACACAGAATATTCAAAGACAAGTCCTCCATGCCGAGATTAGTGAATTTACAAAGAATTATTGGTTAGTAGCCCGATAATCAGTAATCGCGCCGAATAGGAATTGAACATGAACCCTCGTCCTATTCGAGATATCTCGTAGAGAATTGAATTTGGGTATTGGGATCTCTCAACTATTTAATATGTCTCAAGCATTTGGAACATTTCATCATTCTAGTTGAAAGGCATAATGGGTGGACCGCCCAAGATGGGCCAAACCAGGCCCACGAACCACAAAGGCCCACAAGGTGGTTAATTGCCTCTTACTATAAATAGTAAACCCCCATTGAAAAAACTAACGTGATTTTTCATATGTATAAAAACACACCCCTTTGAAAGTAATGTCTTCTTTGTTTTCCTTTCAAAACATAGTGGGTACGAAAGACGATCGAAGAACACTCTCAAGTGCAAAGTGGCATTTAATCTGTGATAATTCCAGGTAATTTTTATTATGTGATATGCATGTACGATCGGTGATACAAGTTTATGGTTATTTGGCACATTTTTCGTATTGATCGAATTCGTTTTGAATAAGTTTCGAATATGTCGATCGGGAATGAGTTTTCCCAACACTGGTATCAGAGCTCACTTCCTTGTTTCCCAATCATGCATGTGTACGGTCTCTGACATTGAAGTGTTTACTGCCTAATGTTTTGTTTCGGTCTGGTTTTTAGCCTGTTTTCTTAGCGTCGACGTACTGTTCATGCATGTTTCGATTTGTGCCTTTTGTCAAAACTTATTTTGGATTAGACAGATAGAAAGTGCTCGTCGAGACGAGCAAAATGAGGGGCGATGCATCGCTAGAGGAGGCCACATGTGCCCTCACGCGCGGCCGTGGCGAAGCGGCGCGTCAGTCGCTGCCAACCGCCAACGCTGACGTCATTGTGACTTCAGTAGGGCGCGGATCCGGTTGACCTGGATCTCGACCGACATGACCCGGAGACCGAATCGTGACCCGACTTGGAGACCTGTTGACCCAATTCGATTGACCGTTGATCAATCAGACCAGTTGGACCGATCAAACCGGACTGGTTCAAATCGGCCAGAAAGACCGCAGTGCAATTTTTTTGGCCCGTCGAGCTCATTTGAACTCCAATTTGGGCGTTCTTGGTATTGGCGTGCTCGTATCGGAATGCTCTACGTTTTGGTATATTTATATGACATATTTGCTGCACTTATGAATGTGAAAATGCACGATGAACCCTATGTACGCGTACTTTGGGATATATTATTTGGCATTTTCTCTAGTATTTCTCTATGGTTTTTGAAATACAAGTGCTAGGTCACATGTATATGAATAAGCATTCTCTATCTTAATGTATCATGGATTATGAGTAATCCTTTTTTTCTGCATTCGTTGCAAAAACAATGGTACATAGGAGATGCACTCCAATAATCCCAAGAATGGTGGTTCAAAAGGAGAGGATTGAGAAACTTAAACTCAAGATAATTCTTTATTGATGGAACACTGGTGATGACATGATGATGCACATCATCAAGGTCAACAAAATGATACAAGATATCATTTGGAACGGTTTTGTAATGCCGAAATATGTGATGATCGGAGCCCTAAAATGCACTATTCTTGAGGAGTTGGGAAGAATGCTTGATAAGGTTGAAGAAACCTTAAAGGCTCCAAGTTATAAGAAACTTGTGGAGAATTTACTATAAGAGTACATAAGGGTTGGGGCAAGGAGAACTTCAACCCTTGTATTGAATAGGTCTCGACACAAACCATGGCCCGGATCTAGAGAGGTTTTCCGAGAGCCTCTATTTTTGTTCCAAAGAAAATGGAATTTCCTAAGGAATTTCATGAGTCCTTTTTTGTCTATGCATTGGATTGGTACATTTGATATTGTTCTTTTAGGATTTGGAATCACTTGTGTATATGTTTCAAGTTCATATTACATGTTCTTGAATATTTGCGAATATGTTATGAAGTATATGGTTATGAAAATATGTGGCCTCTTATTTGATAATGCCATATTATATGACATGTTATGTGGGAAGTTCTTAAAAGTTTGTATAATTTTTGAAGAACTAAATTTTTTCTTTACATAAATGATTATGTTAATGATAATTTCAAATTAGGATTCTTAGATGATGATTGAGAACATATTGACGTGTCAACTCTAAGACCTTTTGTGAAACCATTCATTAATATGATTAGTTTATGTGATTATGATGCTAATGAAGCATCAAAATAGGCATTAATAATTTGTGCGTATGTGTCTGAAATGTTTAGATACGATGGCTTCAGCAACTAAGAAGATAGTGGCTGAACTTAATAAGGGAGAAATTGAATGGCGACAATTATAAGATTTGAAATCTCAAAATTCAATATGTGCTGGAAAAGCAAGAGGCATTCGAAGCTCTTAACCAGGTTATGGAAGAACCTAAAGATGGGACTACTACCCAGCACAAAAGGGATAAAGATGCCTTTGCTATCTGAAAAGGAAGAACTCTCTTGTTTGCATTACGTTGCTAAGCAGCATGGATAATAACATCATGCGAGAGTTTGGACGTTTTAAGAACACCAAAGACATGTGGGCCGCACTGGCAATAAAATTTGGTCGACCTTCTATGACCAAACTGAGATAACTCATTATTCGTTTCGACTTATACAAGATATCTCGTGGAAAGACCATGAAACAACATTTGAGACAGATATCGAATATGATAAGTGAGCTGAAAGATGTTGACTACATACTCACTGATGAACATCGGATGCAGGCAGTAATCCGCTCCTTGCCTCAAAGCTAGTAGCACATGAAGATCCATTTGACACACAATGAGAGTATCAAGACCTTCGAGGATGTTATGTGGCATCTTGAGCTGGAAGAGGACCGCCTCTTGGCAGCTAAGCCAGAAACTGATACTTACTTTGTCGATTCTAGCTCGCATGGAGTTTCAAGCTCTAAGCAGAAGCACCCTATTGGGTCAAAGAAGTGGAAAGGCAAGGGAGCAAATCCTACAGGAAAGAAACCGAGGCTCAACCAAAAGGAGAAAGGAAAGCGTCTTTTCAAGAGTGAAATGTTATAACTGTGGCAAGAAGGCTCACTTTGCTCGCGATTGTGGCGAGCCAAAGAAGGTAAAAACCCTTAGCATTTTATGAAAGTGCTACTTATGTGTCTAGTTTAATATTTCTAATTGAATCTAATCCTTTGTGGACTATAGACTTAGGAGCCATAGACTATGTAGCGAAGGATAGAGAATCCTTCATAGAGTTCAGACGAAGGAATGAAGAGGATATACGCGGGGAACAATTCCAGAGTAGAGGTCGAGGCATTGGCACCTACCAACTATTTATGCACGGTGGATGCACATTATTCCTACATGATATGTTATTTGCTCCAGAGATTCAACAGAACTTAGTTTAAGTGTTGGTTTTATAGCACGAAGAAAAATCGAGGAACTGAAAGGATACAACATATCAACAAGAGGAAGTTTATAATGCGGTTAAAACTGAGGAATATAATATTTCAACTTTACGAGATCCATGTGAAGCAATGATAGATATGGATCCAATTGAAATTCGCGAATCAAATCTAGAAAGTGTTGTAGAATCTGATTTTGAGACAGAGGATGAAGATAAAGATCAAGATCAAGACAAAAAAGAAGGTGAAGATGAACATGAACATGAAGACGAAGATGAAGGTGCAGATGAAGATTATGATTTTTGAAACTTTTTATTAATTATGTGTAATTATTATTATTGCGACATGTGTTATCGTTGTTATCATAATTGTTGTTGTTGTTATAATAATTATTATCATTATTATTGTTATTATTATTTATTTGATGAATTGTTAATATGAAAGGTCGTCGCTAATTTCGTCGTTAATTGGCAACAAACATAATTTCGTCGCAAAATTAGCGACGACATTGGCGAAAATTTTTATTTGCTTAATTTTTAATATAGTAGGTCGTTGCTAATTTGCGTCGCCGCTAATTTCGTTGCAAAATTACACTACAAAAACAAGGATTTAGCCACGGAACATTAGCGAAGAACGCCAATTCGTCGCTAATTTGCAACGGAAATAGCAACGAAAATAACTTTCGTGGCACAAACACGACTATTTTTATAGTTCGTTGCTAATTTACAACGGAAATAGTGATGAAAGTAACTTTTGCAGCACGTGCTCGACTATTTTTATAGGTCGTCGCTAATTCCATCGCAAATTAGCGATGGACAGATTTAGCGACGAAAATAACTTTCGCGGCATTTTCACGACTATTTTTATAGTTTTTTTTTGGTAAGGACGACTATTTTTATAGTTCGTTGCTAATTTCATCGCAAATTAGCAACGAATTAAAATCCGTCGCTAATGTGCCCCGAAAATTAGCGACAAATTAAAATCTGTCCCTAATTTATCGCGAAAGTCAATTTCATCGCTAATTCCATCGCTAATTTGCGACGAATATTAATCTGTCGCTAATTTACCGTGAAAATTAATTTCGTCGCTAATTTGCAACTGAATATTAATCTGTCGCTGATTTGCCACGGAATTAGTTACGAATTAAAATCCGTCGCTAATTTACAGCGAAAGTTAATTTCGTTGCTAATTCCGTCGCTAATTTGCGACGAATTTTTATCCGTCGCAAATTAGCAACGGATTTTAATTCGTCGCTAATTTAAAGTGGAAGTTACTTTCATCACTAATTCCGTGGCAAATTAGCGATGAAATAAAATTTGTCACAAATTAGCGACGGATTTAGTGACGAAATTAACTTTCGCAACACTTTCGTGACTATTTTTATAGTTCATTGCAAATTTCATCTTAAATCAGCAATGAATTTGAATCAGTTGCAAATTAGCGACGGAATCCCGACTATTTTATTTTCGTCGCTAATTCCATCACTGATTCAAATTCATTGCTAATTTGCGACAGAATTATTGCCCAGCGCTTTTTTTTTTTTAAACTTTCGGGATTTGCGCTCTAAGGAGGTATTTCTGTGTAAGGGTCTCTCCCAGACCATACCTCACGTGACAGCGGATGGTAATTTCCTATTTAGTCTAAGTTTTTGATTTTAGAGTCGCCACTAGTCTTTATTTTTAGGTTGACTAGAAACTTAATCGGGGTATCGGAGAAATACCACGATTTTGAGTACGGAACTTGGTTACGTTAATGATTCCAAATCGAGATCTCTAATACCGTTTCGGTATCTAAGAACAATACGATATCTAACGTGTCATGCAAGTTTCCGAGGCTTACCCACTAATTCTATCCATTCTAATTGCAGGAAAATCAATCGAGAATTAAATACCCAATCAATGTCAATCAAATCAATCAATCCTAGATGGTCTTCTAAAAAATGAAAATCAATCAAAACTTCCAAACCCTAATCAAGCCCTAGAAGCTTATTCATTTCATGATTTGCATTTTTTTAGGATTTTAGGGTTTTTTAGGGGTTATATAACCCCTAAATTTAAGATTTTCTAAAAATGCCACTTGGGCACTCCCAAAAATTCAAATTTCACTTTCTAAGGTTGGCCACAGTATTTTTGAACCATTCTGTGAATTTTTGAAATTTTTGAAATTTTTTTTTTTTTTTCGAAAATTGAATTTATGAGAATTTCATTAACCGAGAATTGATTTTTATGATTTTCTGAAAATTTTATGAATTTTCAAATTTTCTATATTTTTATATTTTTTCACATTTTTTGTTTGTATTTTCTGAATTTTTATGGATTTTTTGAGAATTTTTGAATTTTTATGAATTTTTGAATTTTTTTTAATTTTTCTGTGCATTTCCTATTTTTCTAAAAAAATTTCGATTTTCTAAAAATTTTCTGAATTTTTATTTATTTGAATTTTTTAGTGATTTTTTATTTTTTAGATTATTTATTTATTTTTTTAAAATTTCCTGCCAGGAAAATGAACCGGACCGCCCGGTTCAACCTCGTTCTGCTTGACTGAACTAGGCGTCATCGGCGCCCGGCGCTAATTATCTTCCCCGCAAACACAGCGCCCAATAACGGTGCCGTTTCGGTCTTCCTTCTCTTCGGCATTTTACCGAACACTTGGTGTGCATGAATCCTAGTTCTAAGTTCTCGAGGCTGCCACTTCCAGCCCTTCTCCAGTGACCTTCCGACGACCATTTTGCTCGAATTTTGATTCTATGTCTTCCTTACATTACCGTATATCAATCTCAGCCTATGGCCTTGCTGTCCGACCTTCACCGGCCGACGAAAAATCGATTAGAAAAAACCTAACCTAACACTGACCTAAACTAACATTTTTAGGCCTTCAGATTATCACACGGCATGCCCTAGCCATTTCTAACGCTTTAAACATTCATCAGAACATCAAGCAAGGTTGGAAATCACTAACTTGGGTGACCTAAGGTCACGGCAATGCTCCGATGAGGTTCCTCGAGCTCCGGCGAGTTGGTTCATGAGGTGGCCGACTCGATTTTAATGGCGTTTTCAATCATCCAAAGTGCAAACAAACGATAAAAATGAAATCGGAATATGTTTTGAGCATCAAACGTAACAAAATCATGAAGAAACACACAAGTTTGAGCTAAAACTCATTCTGGAAATTTTGGAAAACAGTGATCATGATCAAAGTTTACCTTCTTCATTCGATGATCAGATGGAGTTTTTGAGACGATCCATGACCGTGGGACCTTTCCCTAACACTTGATCTTCAACTTGGTAGCTTCGGATTCGCTTGCGTGTTTCTCAGCACGCCAGACAAAATTCGTTTTCAGGGCTTCGCGATCAATTCGTTTGACTAGAACGACCAGGGGAGGGTTGTGGCCTATCCATGATTCGTCAATGTTCCGCCGTCTACAGCGGCGCTAGACACTCGTGAGGGGACCCTCGACCCTCTCCATCTAGATCATTCTCTTTGATTTCGCTCCTTTCTCTCTCCCTTCTCTCTCTAGCATTTCATCAAACACCTTCCTTTTTGTCGTTCAGTTTTTTTCAGCTTTTTTTTTTTATCAATTTCCTACCTAAAGTTTGTTATTTACTGGCCTTGAATCGGTTAGACCGAATAACTGATGACAGCTGGTGATTATCCAGCTGTTAAATCTATATTTTACACGTGTTTGTGGTGGGATTAAGACTGGTGAAGTCATGGGCACGAGCTGATTTTTCTTAGTTTATTGCGCCTTTTGAGTTAGTCGGATGAAGAAGATGAACAACCCGAGTCAGGTCGGGTCAACCCAACGAGACCCGGGTTGGTCTAAATTCGCAAATTAAGCTTAATTTTGACCCAATTTTGAAAATTAAACCCCAAAATTGAATTCTTCATCACATTTTGAACCCAAATATGTGATTTCCCCAATTTTTGTTATAATCATGTCCAAGATTTTCACATTTTTATATTTAGGTTAATAGGTTTTTGCTCAATTTGATGTCCTAATGACCTGATTAGGCAAAATTGATGCCAAAATTGAATTACTCACATTTGATTAACTCTAGAAACGATGGTCTCGTGGTTCGAAAATTTCATATTGGGCACGATTCCCAATTTGGGCTCAAAATTCCTAATTTTCAATTGAATTTTGGGGATTTCTGATTTCTATGACAAATTGTGCAATTGGACTGACCATTATATAATTCAAGGTCCTAGAATCATTTGTTGTAAAGACACTATGACTTAAAAATGACTAGAAAAGATTTAATTGCATTTTTGACTCAATTCGGGTTTGATTTTGCCCAATTTTGGGAAAAACATATACCCGATTGAGATTTTTCAAAATTGATGATGTATTGATGAAATTGGATTTAAAATAAGACTAATGACTATTTTTATGAGATTTTCTGATTTCATTTGCTATTTTTCTTGATTTCCTCACTTATTTTGACTAAAAGAAATTAATAAAAATGCAGGAAAATGCTAAAAAATTTATTTTTGGTTTAGAAGTAGGTTTCTAGGCTTGGCCAAGATTCCTAAAAAAATGAGCTAAAAATCAAGTGTCAACAGGAATTAGCGGCGAAAAAAACTTTGGCGGGACGTTCCCGACTAGTTTGATAGTTCATCGCTAATTCCGTCGCTAATTAGCGACGAATTTAGCTACAAAAATAAACATTCGCCGCACATTCACAACTATTTTCATAATTCGCCGCTAATTAGCGATGGAATTAGTGATGAAAATAAACTTTCGCGGCACATTCGCGATTATTTTTGTAGTTCATCGCTAATTTCATCTCAAATTAGCAACGAATTCAAATCCATCGCTAATTTGCAGCAACAATAAACTTTTCGTGGCACATTCTCGACTATTTTTATAGTTTGTCGCTAATTTCGTTGCTAATTAGCGACGAATTCATATCCATCGCTAATTTGCGACGAAAGATAATTCGTTGCTAATTTGTCCCAACTATTTTTATAGTTCGTCGCTAATTTATGAAACGGTGTCGTCTTGATTTTGGGGTACAATTAGGATTCGGCTCTCTCTCTCTCTCTCGATTGATTCTTCAAACAAAGCAAAAAAAAAATTAGGGCTCTCTCTCTCTCTCTCTCTCTCTCTCTCTCTCTCTCTCTCTCTCTCTCTCTCTCTCTCTCTCTCTCTCTCTCTCTCTCTCGATTCTCAACGGCTTCCTCCGACGAGTGTTTCTTCGGATTTGGCATTCTTCAGCGTGATTTTTTCTTGGAGAGAGGAACCCCTTTGGCGGACGCTGGGAAGATTGTACTGACCGTCGTCCGAGAGTTTCGGATCTGAAGAGGATCGTCATCCGAGAGTTTTAGAGGAGGTATGTTCACGTGAATTTTTCGCACTTTTTGTCTCGAGCGAGCGCTATTTCAGATTGTTTGGTTTCGAATTTTGTGGGATGTTTGTTTGCTACTGCTTCTTTTATATTGTATTTTTGTTGCTTCTTTTTGTTTGGATTGGGATTGCTGTTCAGTTTCGAATTCTATGGAACGTTTGCTGCTGCTTCTTTTATATTGGATTTCTGCTGCTTCTTTTTGTTCGGATTGGGTCTACTATTCGGTTTCGAATTTTGTAGGGCGGAAATTGTTCGGTTTTGGATTTTGTAGGGCGGAGATTGTTCGGTTTCGGATTCTGTAGGGTGGAGATTGTTCGGCTTCGGATTTTGTGGCATGTTTGTTTGCTGCTACTTCTTTTATATTAGATTGTGTTTGCTGCTCCTTTCTGTTTTTATATTGGATTCAACTTATCTCGAGTTGAATGGATTAGGTCTGATTGGATTTTATATTAGATTGGGTCTGTTTTTATATTAGATTGTTCGGTTTCGAATTGTGTCTGTTTTAAGCCAAGTACCTAATTGATGCACTTAGATTGGCGAACTCAGAATGGGCTGAAATTTGCTTGGCTATGTGGAAATGGGCCACCGATCAATATTCATGGCTTTGCCATGATGGACATTGTTTTTTTGCATTTCAGAGTCGTTTAGATAGGTTTTCGAGCAGCAACACATTGTGTTTCAAAGATTTTTAGTTTGGTTTAAATATTGTGTGAAAGATACATGATACACATTATGTTTCACATAGAATTGCTTTCTAATGTTCATTAACAGATTTTGGAACAGAGGGTTTTAGTTCTTGATTGCCAAATATGCTCCCCTTTTATTTATATCTAGGTTTGAAAATATCCTGATTTGATCATGTCATGTAATATGCTCCCCATCATTCATTTTCTTGTTTTCTTCTTATATAATAATCACCAGAAAGTGCTTCACTTCACTAGCTTTTTGAATGTTTTTGTAAATAGAGGTAACAACTGTTATTTGTGGCAAAAAAAAGCTAAAGAAGCTCATAGACATTTCTGGATAGCTTGCTATTTATCAGAGGCGATAACAAGTTTGTTTCGTTTCCTCAAGTTTATTTATTTCTCTCTAAAATAAAATGGTAAGCTTTATGATGTATGTCATTATGTGTCCATAATACATATTCATGTTTTTTAAGATATTTTTCTAACCTTCCTACTTGTCAGTATAACGTGGAGGTTACATGCATGGTGCAGTTTCACAAAGAAGAGCAGCCCCTTCCCCTTTCTCGTCCTTGTCCCTTTTCTCTTTCCCTGCCCTTTCATGTTTCCCTCAATCACTACATGCTAATGGATAACATGGACTCATTGACCCTTCCTTCGACCCTCAAGAACATATTAGGGGACAACTTGGACACATGCGAACTAAATCTACTTCAGGTCCATATCTTTCAGTTTCATCTCCTTCGGTTCCACCTTCAATGCAACACTTGAATGATGAGGGAAACACAAGTGAAGAAGATAGCCGATTCATGATATGCTCATATGGAGATTCGTAAGTACTTTATTTTTTAAAGTATATGTAATATTTAGGGTTTTAGATATGGATGTCAATTGAATTGTCCATATTGTAAATTATCCGTATGCTTCATTAATTCATTGTCTATATCATTCTTTCTAACATATTTGCAGATTCACGGATGCTACGTATGTTGTGAGGCAACTTAATAAAATAGTCAATAACTCTTGGAGAGGGCAGTATATTAGTTACAGCAGCACTCCAAAAGAAGTAAAGAATTTGTGATGGAATGAGTTCAAGGTAAGTTTTGCTCTTCTAGGTGTTTCTAGTGGCCATGTTAGGGATCGAATAGTACCCTCTTATTGGTACTTTTAAGTTTGGAATTGTGTCCAATGTCTCACTGTATCCATTTTCTGGATTCGATCTCGCCATTATTGGTACTTTTAAGTTTCTTCTAAATATGTTCCTGCAGTTTTTTGGCCATGACCAAACTGAGTTAGTCACAACGTGATGGATAGTCCAAAAGCCATCCTAAAAGGTTGCAAGTTTGGGGGTAATGGAAGCCCAAAGGGAAAATATGCTAACTCAACAAAGATTCACTACAAAAAAACAAGAGTTTTCCAACGAATTTTCTAACGAAAAATTTGGCAAATTTCCAACGAAATTAGCGACGAACAACAATTCGTTTGTAATTCGTCGTCGCAAATTTTTGTGACAAAAAATTTAAATTTTCGTTGGTAATTTGTGACGAAATTTTTTCGTTGCAAAGTTCGTTGGAAAATTCATCGCTAATTATTCATTGCAAAAATCGTGGCAAAAATCGTTGGTAATTATTCGTGGTAAAGTTCGTGGCAAAACGAATTTCCGATGAAAAAATCGTCGCTAATTCGACGTCAGAAATTTTTGCGACAAAAAATTTTAATTTTTCATTGGTAAATTCCAACACAAAAAAATTCGTTTGCAAAATTAAGTAGATAAATTAAGGCTAAATTTGTTGGAAAATTCGTTGCTAATTATTCGTTGGAAACATCGTGGCAACATTCGTCGCTAATTATTCGTGGCAAATGAATTTCTAACGAAATTAGCGACGAACAAAAAATTTCCGATGAAAAAATTTCGTGGCAAAACGAATTTCCGATGAAAAAAATCGTCGCTAATTCGGCGTCAGAAATTTTTGCGACAAAAAATTTTAATTTTTCATTGGTAAATTCCAACACAAAAAAATTCGTTGCAAAATTCGTAGATAAATTCGTGGCTAAATTTGTTGGAAAATTCGTTGCTAATTATTCGTTAGAAACATTGTGGCAACATTCGTCGCTAATTATTCGTGGCAAATGAATTTCCAACGAAATTAGCGACGAACAAAAAATTCGTCGGAAATTTTTTTTTGTCAATTTTGGCCAAAAAAATTTGATTTTTCGTTGGTAATTTGCGACGAAAATCAATTCATGGCTAAATTCGTGGCAAAGTTCGTGGCAAAATTTCGTGTCAAAATTCATCGCTAATAATTCGTTGGAAAAATCGTATATAAATTCGTCGCTAATTATTCGTTGCAAAAATCGTGGGAAATCACGAATTTTTCTGACAAAAAATTACAATTTTCGTTGGTAATTTCCAACGAAAACAAATTCGTGGGAAATCGCGAATTTTTCTGACAAAAAATTACAATTTTCGTTGGTAATTTCCGACGAAAACTAAATTCGTGGGAAAATTCATTGCAAAATTTGTCGCTAATTATTCGTTGCAAAAATCGTGAGAAATCGCGAATTTTTCCAACAAAAAATTACAATTTTCATTGGTAATTTCCGATGAAAACTAAATTTGTGGCTAAATTTGTGGGAAAATTCGATGCAAAATTTGTTGCTAATTATTCGTTGCAAAAATCGTGAGAAATCGCAAATTTTTCCGACAAAAAATTTCAATTTTCGTTGGTAATTTCCGATGAAAACAAAATTTGTGGGAAATCGGGAATTTTTTCGACAAAAAAATTACAATTTTCGTTGGTAATTTCCGACGAAAACTAAATTCGTGGGAAAATTTGTTGCAAAATTTGTTGCTAATTATTCGTTGCAAAAATTCGTGGGAAATCGCGAATTTTTCCGGCAAAAAATTTCAATTTTCGTTGGTAATTTCCGACGAAAACAAAATTCGTGGGAAAGTTCGTATCTTTTAAATTTGTCGCTAATTATTCGTTGCAAAAATCGTGTGAAATTGCGAATTTTTTCGATAAAAAATTTCAATTTTCGTTGGTAATTTGCAACGAAATCTATTCGTGACAAAATTTGTTGCTAAGTTTGCGACGAATTTTGTTTAGGGACAATTTCGATTTTAAATCTAATTATTAGCAATATTAATTTCTACAATATATAAGTTACAAAGTCTCACATGATGATATTTGATATTTAATCTCATAATACAAAGAGGCAGCTAAGTACTAATGAACATAAGGTGATACATTCAAAACATTGAAAGAACGCGGGACAACCATAAAATGTTAGCAGCTTTGGTACTCAAGAATGAACTAGGAATGACTGACAATAAAATCATCAGCATCATCATCATCATCACCAATCGCTGCATCATTGTGTGGCTCAGCATTATGCCCATCATCTATTGGATTAATATGAGGTAGAGGAGGAACCTCATTGCGATCGATGTCGAGATGTCGCATGATAATTTGCATTTGTTGTTGCATCACCCTTATTTGTTCGTCCTTCTGTCCAAGTAAATGTTTCATTTCTTCGTCCTTCAGTATAAGCAACTGTTTCAGGGTTGGCTCAATTCTTGGGCTATATGCTCCTCATGTCGTGTCCTCCTTGAAACAGCCACATTAGAGGATGAAGTTGTAGCAACCTTCGTTTTGTACATCCTTGACAAGAATTCCATCCCAAATATTTTTCATCATTTCATCCCACCCGCTGCCTCCACCCATAATGCCATATTGTCAATCGATGGCTTAGACACGGCAACACCATCACCACCACCACCACCATCATCACCACTAGCAGTGCTCATTAAAAGTTCATCATATTTTTCCTATATTAACATTATAGATGGAAATAAAATAAATTCATATATATTACCATAAATATTAAAAACATTCATGATTTTCATTCTAGTTTCCATAAAGTCTGAACTATAATCTTACATATCTTAATAGCTTTTGCTCGAGCGCCAGTCCATGTCTTATCCTTTTTTTGAAATGTGCCTTCAAATGTAGCTGTAAATGTGGGTTCCGTCCCCAATTCATCTGCCTACAAAATATAAACATAAATGAGTAATCATTGAATTAAATGAACTGATATGTATAAACAGACTTATCATTCTTCTTTTATGCTCCCCGATGCTGATAGAGCCCCCAGCATATGTGGCAGACGCAGATCCGTCACTAGAATTAGAAGCTCGATTCTTCTTGTTCAGTTCACACCTTTGCTTATGCTTCTCAGTTTCCCAAGTTCTCGTAATTTCCGTCCAATTATCAGCAGTAAAAAAGGCCGGCTTTTCTTTTGTTCTCTTCGCTCTATTTATCACATATCGCATGTGATCACCGATTTTCTTCTTGAAAATTCTTCTAATCTCATCTTCTTCCATTTCATCCTACGTAAACTTACGCTACAATCAATAGAAAAGCAACTGAAAGTTATTCACTAGGGTCACATGTCACATATTCATTACAATGTACCAGACAATTCGTGACAAAATTCATTATTGACCATCAGTATGCTATACCGAACTTAGTTTGTGAGAAAATAGAAACAACACTAACCTTGAACTCATTCCACCACAAATTCTTTATTTCTGCGGGAGCGCTGCTGAAAGTAGTAAACTGGCCCATCCAGCGAGTTATTGACTATTTTATTAAGTTCCCTCACAACATACATAAAATCCATGAATTTGAAAATATGTTATAACAATATGGACAATGAGACAATGAAGCATACGGATAATTCGCAACATGGACAATTTCATTTACATCGATAATTTATATATACGTAAAAAAGTGAAGTATTTACGAATCTCCACATGAGAATATAATGAATCGGGTATCTTCTTCATCATTCGAGTGTTGCATTGAAGAAGAAAGTGGAACCGAAGGAGATGGAATCAGAGATGGAACCGAAGTAAATTTAGTTCGCATGTCCCGAGGTTCTCCCCAATATGTTGTTGAGGGTCGGAGGATGGGCTAATGTGTCCGTGTTGTCCATGAACATGTTGTGGTTGAGGGTTACATGAAAGGGTAGGGGAAGAGGATAGGGACGAGGATGAGGACGAGGACGAGGAACCAGAAGGGGCTAATCTTCTTTGTGAACCCGCACCACGCATGAGACCTTCACGTTTAAACTGACAAGTAAGAAGGTTAGACAAATATATTTAAAAATATGAACATGTATTAGGGACAGAAAATGACGTAAGTCATTTTGCTTACCATTTTGTTTCAGAGAGCAATAAATAAACTCGATAAATTAAAACAAACCGACTATCGCCTCTGATAAATAGCAATCTTTGGCCCTCGTCGAAGGAACCTATTGAAATTTTGACCACATCAGATTCCACGAAAAATAAAATGAAGCATATTAAATGTGCAGAACGAATTACAACAAGTATCAACTCTGATGCCACATTTGTGCAAATTTATGCCCCAAATATGCTATTTCGCGAAGTTCTAGTACATACCTAGAAAAAAGATCACAAATTACGTTCAACAAGCAAATTTGCCACGAATGCAACCCACTAATTTGTTCCCTTTTTAAGCTTCATTTTACCTAAGTTTAGATCTTAGCACAAAAATCATTAAAAAATCAACAACAATACTCTGTGTCCTCCACGACCCATTTCGGCGGAAATATAATTCTCCACGAAATTTGAAAAATCTAGTTTGAAAATTATTGGGTTAATCCGAAATTTGAAAATTTGTTGCAAAATTAGGTTGGACTAATTTCCCCCCAACTCGGTCACCCGACCAATTTTAAAAACAAACAAAATTTTATTGAAGGAATAGTTTGGCAAGTATTGACTAAAAGACTATTTTCGTGGCAAAATTAGAGGTAGACAAAGTGAAGTCTCGGAAAATTTTCCACGCACTTTGCAAACGAAATTCAAATATTCGGCCTTAGAGTCTTTTTTTGAAATTATTGTATAAAAAATTAGGTGGGAAATTTCCCAAAAAACCTCAAAAACCTAAAAATTGGGGGGCTTCTTGAAATTCATCGGAAAATTCTTGGGAAATTTCCCACGAATTTTCCCACGAATTTCAAAACCTCGGGCAATAATTGCACTATATAGTATTTTCGTGGGAAATTTCTCACGAATTTTGCCACGAAATTCAAAAACTTGGCCTTGGGGGTTTTTTCAAATTCGTAGGAAAATTCGTGGGAAATTTCTCACGAATTTTCCCACAAAATACTATATAGTGCAATAATTGCATGAGTTTTTGAAATTCGTGGGAAAATTCGTTGTCAAAATTCGTGGGAAAGTTCCGACGATGTTTCCCATGAATTTCAAAAACCCCCATTGGCCGAGGTTTTTGAAATTCGCAGGAAAATTCGTGGGAAATTTCCCACGAATTTCAAAAAAGACCCCAAGGCTGAATATTTAAAATTCGTTGTAAAATTCGTGAGAAATTTTCAATGAATTTCAAATTTAAGTATTGCACTATAGACTATTTTCGTGGGAAAATTTGTGGGAAATTTCCACGAATTTTCCCACGAATTTCAAAAAAGACCCCAAGGCCGAATATTTGAATTTCATTGCAAAATTCGTGGGAAATTTCTCGCAATTTTTTCCCACCGAATTTCAAAAACCTCGGCCATTGGGGGCTTCTTGAAATTCGTCGGAAAATTCTTGGGAAATTTCTTACGAATTTTCCCACAAATTTCAAAACCTCGGGCAATAATTGCACTATATAGTATTTTCGTGGGAAATTTCTCACGAATTTTGCCACAAAATTCAAAAACTTGGCCTTGGGGGTTTTTTCAAATTTGTAGGAAAATTCGTGGGAAATTTCTCACGAAAATACTATATAGTGCAATAATTGCACTAGTTTTTGAAATTCGTGGGAAAATTCATGGGAACTCGTGAGAAAATTCGTGGGAAAGTTCCCACGATGTTTCCCACGAATTTCAAAAACCCCCATTGGCCGAGGTTTTTGAAATTCTCATGAAAATTCGTGGGAAATTTCCCACGAATTTCAAAAAAGACCCCAAGGCCGAATATTTGAAATTCGTTGCAAAATTCGTGAGAAATTTTCAACGGAATTTCAAATTTCGTGGAGAATTATATATTGCCCAAGGTTTTTTGAAATTTGTGAAAAAATTCGTGGGAAATTTCTCACGAATTTCAAAAAAGCCCCCAAGGCCGAATATTGGAATTTCCCATGAATTTTGTCACGAAAATAGTCTATAGTGCAATATTTTGCCACGAATTTGAAATTCGTGGCAAAATTTATTGGAAATTTCTAACGAATTTGAAATTCGTTAGAAATTTCCCACGAATTTTGCTACAAAAATAAGGCCTCTGGAAGAGACGGCCTTTTTTACTATAATTCATGGTAAAATTCGTGGGAAATTTCCCACGGAATTATAGTCGCGTGGCTTTTTCCCGACTATTTCAATTCCATGGCTAAATCTGAGGATAATTAGCCACGGATTCTAATAATAACAACGACGACGATGACGACAATGATAATTACGACAATAACAATAATAAAAATTTATGATTAAAAAAAACACATGTCGCAATAATAATAATAATTGCACATAAATAGTAAAAAGTCTCAAAAATCATATTCTTCGTCTTCATCTTCATCTTCACTTTCATATTCAGCTTCCTCTTTATCTTTATCTTCGTCTTTATCTTCATCTTCTTCATGAGCATCATCTTCATCCTCTGTCTCATAATCAAATTCTGTACTAACTTCAAAATTTGATTTGCGAATTTCAGTTTGATCCACATCGATCATCGCTCCACATGGATCTCGTAAAGTTGGAATGGTATATTTATCAGTTTCAATCGTGTGACGAACTTTCTCTTTTTGATATGCTGTGTCTTTCTAGTGTTCCTCAATTTTTGTTCGCACTTTGGTTTTACATACAGCCCACCAATCCGTTTTGTCACGTTTCAAATTAGGATATGATGCATAATATACTTAAATTGCTTGTTGTGCCAAAACAAATGGTTCATATTTCATATATCTTTTTTTGTAATTTATTTCAACCAAATTAAATTTCGTATGCACATTCATTCCTTTGACGGGGTCGAATCACATGCACTTAAATAACACAACTCACAAAATTAATGGTCCATGATACTCTATCTCTACGATTTCATCCAACAAGCCATAAGAATCATCTTTCAAACTGCCACCATTGGATGACTAAACACACACTATTCATTGTGGCTTTTCCCATTCCATATTTTCGAGTGCGAAAATTGTACCCGTTTATAAAATATGCTGGCCAAGTTTATACTCTTGACTTTGGACCCCATGATAGATGATATAGCAATTCTTGCTTTCCAATATGATCATGATTACTATGAACCTAAGGTCGCATACGCAATGTCAATTATATATATATTTTAATATATGATGTATAAAAAATTTGAATAACTTGGATTTCGTCCACATACAACTTACATACGTTGTGAAATACATATGATGCAAATTGTTCCTCGCACAAACGGTCAAACTCATTTGATGGTAGTCCAAACATTGAATTTTGGAAAATTCTATTAACAAATACCATTTATATATTAGCAAATATTTGACACACAATACATATACTTATAAATGTACACTTACTTGAAGTATGGCTCAATTTCTGGACAATTTAGTAAAATATATGTATGGGCTGCCTGCTTTTCTTCACTTGTTAAGTGATGAAACTTACATGCGCCGCTTGGTCGATCCAAATAATTGAAAATAGAGAATGATTTGCAATTGGGATCAATAGAGCCCTCATCATTTCTTCCTGCTCTCCGCCTCTTGCACTGCACGTGCAACTCAAAATAGTATAATACAAATGTTGTCACTTCTTTTACAATATATGCATTACAAATTGAAACTTCGACACATGCCTTATTCTTCACTTTTTTCTTCAAATAATATAAGAACCTCGTTGCAATAGAAAAAAATTTATCGAAACATAATATATAATGAAGTAATTTCAAATTTATTTAAAAAAAAACTTACCTCTCAAATGGATACATCTATCGAAATTGGACAGGACCTGCAACTTTGGCCTCATAAGGCAAGTGAACTAAGAGATGCTCCATTGAATCAAAGAACGATGGAGGAAATATTCTTTTTAACTTGCAAAGAATAATTGGAATATCTCTCTCTAGTTTCTCCATGTGTGATATTTTTAACGCTGTTGAGCAAATATTATACAGGAAATTACTTAACTCTGTAATGGCGCTCCAAACAAAGTTTGGTAGAAGTTTCTTGAAGGCTATTAGAATTAGTCTTTCTATAAATACGTGACAATCATGACTCTTCAGACCTGTCAACTTGCATTCATTCAAATCAACGCACCTCCCTAGATTCGGAAATATATCCATCAGGAAATTGCACCGATTTCAACCATTAACAAACGACTCGTCTCTACTCCTTATCCAATGTATAAACTGCTTTTGATTTTGGTCCCCTGCTGCTTGCATCCACATCTAGTGTTAGCCGATCGCAAATATCCCTCATATCTTTTCTTGTGTTCAAATTGTCTTTTATTTTTCCAATGACATCCATCGCAGTATTTATGATATTATCGCAAACATTCTTCTCTATGTACATGACGTTAAGATTATGACGAATAAGATGAGCCTTCCAGTATAGTAGATCTCAAAATATACTACGTTTAGTCCACTTATGTGTACTTCCGTACGCAATAGTTGTGCTGTGAAGGTTTTCAACAACCGTTGGAAACTCTTGCACTCGTTTCCAAATTTGATCACCGGTCAACCTCAATGACAAATGTGTTCTTTCGATCCTATTCTTGATGAACTCTTTTTTATTTCTTTTGAATGTATGCTTTAGCGGCAAAAATTGCCTGTTACAGTCAAAATAGCTGGGCTTCTTACTATGTTTTAATCTGAATGACTTCGATCTCTCCATACATACTAGACATTCTAAGATCCCAACTATACTTCATCCAGATAACATTCCATAAGCTGGAAAGTCATTTATCGTTCAAAAAAGAGCAGCCTTCATTACAAATGTTTGATCGATAGAAACGTTATACGTAGGGACACCTTTATCCCATAGCCGTTGTAACTCTTAAATCAATGATTGCATATAAACATCTATCAACTTTTTTGGATTTTGCGGGCCAATCACGATCAATGTAAAAAACATATAAAGTGTCTTCATGTTCATACCGGATGGAAGATCGTACGGAGTTAAGATAACTGGCCAACATGAATAACTTTTTCCTGATTTCCCAAACGGGGCAAATCCATCAACACGAGACCTAACATGATGTTTCGAGGCTCTATCGCAAACTCGGGGTATGCTCTATCAAAATGTTTCCATGCTTTTACATATGAAGGATGACACATTGACCCTCTTCTGTTTCATGATTTGCATGCCAAGTCATGTGTTCAGCAGTGGCTTGAGACGCATAAAGCCTCTACAACCTGGGGATTAAGGGCAAGTAAAATATTTGCTTATATGATCTACGCTTCTGATTACGATCCTGCCTCCTGTTAATCTTGTACCTAGGTTGGCTATAGAATTTGCAAGATTTTGCATTTTCATCATCTCTCTAATATAACATACAATCCCTACTACATACATCAAACCTTACAACTGGAAGACCTAAGTTATCCACTAGCTTTTTCATATCGTAAAAGTCACTTGGCATGATGTTATCACGAGACATTGTTTCTCACATTACTTCAACAAAAGAGTTGAAGCAATCCACATACACATTATGCTCTGTCTTGATATTTAATAGTCTTGCTGTGGCTGATACCTTCGTGTGGTTATCATAACCTGCCCATAAAGGTTCATCTGCTATTTTTAACACTTCCCAAAACTGATTAGATTGAAAAGTTTCATCACACACATTCTCATCAAAACCTGTAACTCCTACCTTTTCCAATTATGATGCATGACTAGTTCTCACTTATTCAAGTGTATGAGTAAAACTAGTACTTGCATAATTTGATTCTGAAACAAAATTATAACCGGCTTCATCAAACACCATCCTCTGGTATGGGTTCAATTGGTCATAATAGCTATATTCTTCCCCAACTAAAAATTGATCGTTTTTTCGATATTCGTCATCATATAAATAGTTTATCATGGCAAGTCCAATTATAGTAGTTTGGAGTAAATCCAAATCTACAAAAATGTTCTCTAACTTTATCAATGTCTTGAAATTTTCCATTACTGCACTTTTTACATGGACACCTTAACTTATTTCCATCCATGAACTCATATTTACTACTAATAAAGTTCAAAAATAGTTCCAACTCGATACGAAACTCATCGGTCAATCCTTGACGTCTAGGTAAGTTTTTATTATATATCCAACCCCTGTCTCTTTGCATTGTGTCTGTATAAAAATATAAAAAAATTTCGTAAAATATTAAAAATATCATATCTATTGTTTAACATTGTTAATTAAAACCATAGATTTCTAAAAATTAAAATTTTGTTTTTTACGAAACAATTACTTTCACATTGAAAAAAATGAAAAAATTACCATATCAAGAAGACTTACCAAGTATTTGAGTGAAATCTTTATAGTAGAAAGTGGTTAATTTGACGAGAATTGCAACGTTCACTTGGATTGCGAGACCTTCAAATGGACATGTACCTAAAATAAAAACAAATTACTTAAGATGCTTTTTTAATTATTTTTTATTTTTTTCTTTTTCCTTTTCTTTTTTTTTTTTTTCCATTCTTCTTGGCGGTCGTCGGTCCCACCGGGACACGAGCTTGTTTGGGCAAGTTCGGTGAGCTGGCCATTGGGCAGGTTTTGGCTCGCTGGGCAAGTTCTCGGGCAGCTCGAGCTCACCGGGACGTGGCCCTCGTCGGCACCGGGCGAGGGGCCGAGCTCACCATGGCCGAGAGCTCAATCCTCGCCCGCCATGGCAAGCTCGCCATGGTTGAGCTCGCCATGGTGAGCTCGCCCTCGCCAATCAGCCCATGCGAGGCTAGCCCTCGCCGTCAGGCCATGCGAGGCTAGCCCTCGCCGGCATTGGCAAGGGTTGAGCTCACCGGCCATGGCGAGGCTAGCCCACCTGGGCGTCGGCGAGGTGGACCGGTGAGGGCCGATCTGCTGGGCCTCACCCCATGGCCGGCGATGTCTCCGGCGATCGTCCAAACCAAAAAGGAAGAAAAAAAAATTTCAATAACACCAAAAAATACAAATCCAGTGATGTAATTAGCCACAACACTTACCGGTAGGAAAAGTTTTACCGAGATTGATTTGCACGTGCACAAGATAGGTAAATCGAGAGAAACGAAAGAGAGGGAGAGAGAACATTGAGGGGGATATGAAGAATCAGTGGGGATGGATATCATAAAAATTATTTTCCGTGTCGAAAGTTCATTAGCGACAAATTTTTTTTTCGTTGCAAATTAGCCACGAATAACTTTCCGTGCCAAAATTCATCGTGAATTTGCCAAAATTTTTTGTCGCAAAATTCGTCGGAGATTAACGACGAAAAATTTATCGTCGCAAATTTCCAACGAATTTTGGGACCCAATATTTTTCGTCGCTAATTTCCGAAGAATTTTGCGACAAGAAATTTTTCGTCGCAAAATTCTGACAAATTTTGCGACGAAAAATTTTTCGTCGGAAATTTCCGACGAATTTTGCGACGAACAATTTTTCGTCACTAATTTCCAATGAATTTAGTTTTCGTCGCAAAAGTCGTCACTAATTTCCAACGAAAAATTTTTCGTCACAAATTTTCGTCGCAAAATCCTAGTTTTTTTTGTAGTGATTCTAAATTATCCTCGTTTTAAGTGACTAAGTTTTTTTTTTTTTTTTTGTGCTTGTTTTATAACGTTTTTGCACTTTTATGACAAAAGTGAACCTATTTACTATTAAAAATCACGAATAATTCTAAAATGAACCTATAACAAAGTGTGTATATTTAGGACAATTAATGATAAGAGAATGGTTTTTCGAGAGACTATTAAAGACCTTGGCTGGTTACTCCTGTGTATTTGTTGCGAATGACTTTCAATAGCAATAGTATAGCTTCTTTTTCTTTTTCCTTTTTTAATCTGATGTCTATGTTTCCATTGTTTTCATATGTAAAGTAAAAGAGCAGGAAAAAGAGACAAGAGTTGACTGTTCCTTAGGGCATGTTATATACGAGAGTGCCACCCCTATGTTACGAAATGTAGTCTGGGTGCTATTGTTAAATTGCTCCCTACTTAGGCCTCCAAGTTCTTAGAATGTAGATGGAGATGGCTTCATTTTTTTGGCATGTTTACATTCTCACTTGTGTAACAGATATTGTTTCTTCTAAATATGTTCATGCAATGCCTCTAGTTACAACTTCATCGGTTTGCGAAGGTGTGTGTGCATCCAAAGAGTTGCTCTAATATCATGTCAATGGATATATATATATTTATATATATTTATATATTTAAAGGGTGGAAGAACTCATTCCAAAAAGTTGGCTTGCCAAGAGAGGGAATGCAAACGCTTATACAACTCTTTAGTTGTTAGAAGTGGGAAGTCCCACATCAACCAGTAATGGATATGAACTTTAGAAAATCCATTGCTAAATTGTTTGGTAAATGGTAATGGATATGTGACCCTCATAATAACTTTCAATTGTTTTTCTATTGATACAGCGGAAGTTCAGGTGGGATGAAATGGAAGAGGATGAAGTTAAAAGAATTTTGAAGAAGGAAGCTGGTGATCACATACGAAATGTGATGAATAAAGCAAAGATAAGTCAACTAAAGCCAGATTTTATTACGGGTGACAATTGGACGGAAATTAAGAGAACTTGGGAAACTGAAAAGACTAAGCAAATGAGTGAACAGAATAAGAAGAATCGAGCTTCTAGTTCTAGTGAAGGGTCTGCCACATATGCTGGGGGCTCTATCAACATCGGGGAGCATAGAAAAAGAATGGTAAGTCTGTTAAACATGTTGTAATTTAATTTAATTCAATTACTCATTTATGTTTATATTTTGTATGCAAATGAATTGGGGACGGAGCCAACATATACAGTTACATTTGAATGCACATTTCAAAAAAAAGATAAGACATGGACTGACGATCGAGTAAAAGCTATTAAGGTATGTAAGGTTATACTTGAAGGTGTATAAGTTTATGGAAACTAGAATGAAAACCATGAATGTTTTTAATATTTATGGTAGTTATATATATGAAGTTATTTTATTTTCATCTATATTGTTAATGCAAGAAAAATATGATGAACTTTTAATGAGTACTGCTAGTAGTAGTGGTGGTGATGGTGTTGTTGCATCTAAGCTATCAGTTGATAGTATGGCAAAAGTAAAAAATTTTCATGGCAAATTAGTGACGAATTTTGCCACAAATAAGTTCATCACAAATTACTCACCAAAAAAAAAATTCGTGGCAAATTAGCAACAAAATTTGCCACGAATACAGTTCGTGACTAATTAGCGACGAATTTTGTCACGAATAATTAGCGATGAATTTTGTCACAAAAAATTAGCGACGAATTTTGCCACGAATAATTAGCGATGAATTTTTCCATGAATATATTTCGTCCTAATTTAGCGACGAAAATTGAAATTTTTTGTCGCTAAATTTTGCGACGCCGAATTGGCGATGAAATTTTTTTCGTCGCAAATTTGTTTAGTGACAATTTTTCCATTTTTTTCGTGGCAAAATTCGTCACTAAAACCTACTTTTTTTGTAGTGAAAATTAGTTTAGTTTTTATTACTAGTTTCACTTTATCATAGCTATATAATATTGGTGGCGCTTTTTCCACTCCTCATTTGGCTCTAACACTCCCTTTCACAGTATAGTGACCATATTATCCCTCACTTTTTCCACCTTAGAATGATGTATCTCCCAGAGTCAAATGTGGGGCCCATTTGAGGACTTTTTTTTATTTGTTTCTTTTTTTTTCTTCCACTGTATTTCGTCTTGTTCTTACTTGTGTTGATGCGTATTGCCGATACGTCTTCATCTTCCTCCTCCGAGATCTCCATGCACATCAACAATTGCGTGGTCTAACAGAATTGCATGAACTTCCTCTCTACCTCACCATCGCCCCTGACAAACCCTTGGCACGTTTGGTAAAACCACCCCGATGCTTGCACAAGGGACAACTTTATCTCCTCCCTCAGCTACTTGTTCGGCACGGTCCATGACATCTATTTTCAGTACTCCTCCTCAAACGCTGCATCGAACTCTGGAGAAACGCCCTTGCCACCTCTAGCGATAATCCCTCAAATGTTGCCTCTGGCAGTGACGAGAGGACCTTGCTCTATGCCGCGGCCACATAGCTCGCTGCGTATTGCCTCACCTTTTTCGCTTGCCTTGCATACTTGAGGTTCGTCAATCTCTCCTTTTTCACCATGTAGTTCAAATTATTAGTGAGGAATAGGCAGGAGAGCGAGACTTCCTTGTAGAGCTTGGCCTTGGCATTGAACCTCCATAGTGGGACGAGGATTAACCACGCTAATCATGTTCACTCAAAGCTTTACCAATGCAGAGAGGACTTGTAATTCTCTTTGGCGATTCTTTAATTCTCACAATGATTTCCAAGCATCGAAACAGAATGATAGAAGTGCTTGAGCCCACGGGCAACGCGAGCAAGACCTAAACATGAGATAATCCCGATGCATCTGCAACTAGCCATTCAAGAGGATAAAGAGCTCGACACTCTCGTAAGAAACCATTGCGGGAGACGGCATCATCTTCAGATCCGTGGGTCCCTAATCAACAAAACCACTAAGAAGAAAAAGGAAAGTGGAAGAAAAAAAAGAACCAATTAAAAAATTCCCAAATGAGCCCCACTTTAGACTTTTAGCGAGGGTAATATGGTCAATACACTATAAAAGGGAGTATGAGAGCCAAAAGAGGAGTGGAAAAAGCATGACCCTGTAATATTTCTCATAATTTAGATTAAGAAACATGTCCCAAGTCTTTATAACAAGGCGTTTTATAATGTTGACAGATCCAGCTCGGGTTGTTTTTTCTGCTCTTTATTAGCTTTATTAGTGATTGATTTAATTCTTATCGCATGAGCTGTCACGCCTCGACCCTCGAGCACGCTAACATCCCACCACGGTCGTTATAAATGCGACGTCCCAGGACGCGTCACCGACCCAATCAAATCATTAACAATTAAACGCATGCGGAAGCGAACTTAATTCATCCAACAACAATCAATAAACGGGATAGTAAGGAAAACACACCTCAATTTAAACAATATCATCAGCAATATATCGGGTTAATATATTATAAGTCCGCCACACGGATCTTCCCAATTGCAACCACAAAAGGCAGGGGGGTTAACCTAACTCCTCTCTCTACAAAGACAATCTCAACAAGTGTTCCTCCTCAAAACGGTCGCTTCCAATAGAACGCAACACGTACTCATACCTGAGCACCTGAAAAATGATTAACAACAACGAGTGAGATAAATCTCAGCGAGTTAATGACCTAAGCCCCGACTAGGAGGTCAACCCATCTCGAATGCACCTAAAATATGTAGCGATACATCGAAAGCAAATTAATAGCAAAGCTACCCTTGCTTTGCCTTAACTATACACACGAGTAGGCTATTCAACCCAGCATAAACATACGTGCCATTAAACAATTGCAGACATTCTTACCTTGCCTTGGCACACATACCCTGCACGTTATAAACCATCATATACAATCATAATGCAACAAGCATATAATGTAATTAGAATACGCAACAACTTTTCCATGCACAATGCATCAACACATGTCTCGATTATAAGGTGAAACCACTTCGGCTCGTCCCATATCGTGCCTCACAATTTCATCCCATAATTAAGCGCAATGCCATCACAATCTTTCACGTGTATTCCGATTACTACAGCCACACCTAGGGCACGGCACAACCCACGATATTCACATCAAGTTGGTGGTCTTCTGGTATAACCGGGTATCATCCTGCCCCATCGGGCACGGCATTGTCTCACCCGACCACAATGACGGCATATCCCATAAATGGTTCATTCTAAATTTGATTTGCGAATGACTACGTCTCCCCTACTACCAGTGACGGCTTCCAATTACTAAATTGGGGACACCCGTTAGGGCGAGGGCCAAACTCTAGGTTGGCGGTCATCCGGTAGAATCGAGTACAAAGGAACTTTTAGGCGATCATGTACACATAGCAACCACTCAAGTTCCATCATTAGCCTTTTCAAAAGCCAATACAGACATGATCCGTGCTAATATAATAAAATATTACAGTAAAAATGCACTAAAATAATCACACGTGATTATACACATATCAATAAATTCTCAAACTCGGCATGCTTCTATATTTAAGTATCCACAATATATTTCTCACACAAAACTTAACAAATAAACCCGACACCTCAGGGTTGATTAATTAAATTCCCACAATTCTATATTTAATAATAATCAATCAATTCAATTCAATATACAAACCAATATATAAGGAAAAATTCCAACTTAGGCATCACAATTTAAGCCTAAAATAACCACAATTTAATTTCGAAATTTCCACAAAAATATTAATATTTAAATTCCGAAATTAATTTATTTAATAATAAAATATTAATAATAAAATAATCCGATAGCTTATCATCAAATCCTCGATAGCCTATCGCATAATTGACAATAACTTATCAATAAAATTTCAATAGTTTATCGCATATTGACTATAGCTTATTAATAAAACCTCGATAGCCTATCGCGTTTTCTCAATAACTTATCGAGTCCACTTATCACTTATCATGATAGCTTATCAACTAATCCTTAATTAATTAGTACTAAACATAATTAACTTAAACTAACTCATTCTAATAAAGTTTAACATACTAATCAAGGGATTAGGGTGATAACTCACCCGTTAGCGATTCCGATTACACGGACACGACAGCGGCGGCAAGGGCTACGTGCGACACAGTCCAAAAATGACACGGAACGATGACGGAGGCTGGGTCTCGGCTGAACAGCAGCTGTGGGCGGCTAGTTTAGCTCACGGTGAGGCGATCCGGTGGTGGAAACAGCTTGGACGGGCGGCATACGGCTCCAGCCGATCACGGTGAGCTGTTGGCTATTCTGTGATGGTGCATGGCAGCAAGAACAGCAGCCCAAAGGCTGTTCTATTGGTTTGGGCGCGAGGGAGGAAGAAGGGGAGAATGTGGCTGGTTGGTGAGGAGAGAGAGAGAGAGAGAGAAAGAGTGAGAGAAATGAGATATTTTCATGCAAGACTTGTTCTTCAAGCCTAATTCAAGTCCAAGCTCATCATGAAAATTACCCCCAAAGTCTTCATGCATCATGACAATCTCCCAAAGTCTTGATGCATTAAACCCTTTTGTTTCAAGATAATAAATGCTAGAAGGGCATTTTGGTAATTTTACAAAGTATAAAATACTAAACGCATATATGAGCTAGAATTTTGTATGAGCTCGTATAAATTAAGTTTGGGCTCAAACGGACAAGGAATGGGCTTGAAAATACTATCGGGCTCAAACTTGGGCTTGAAAATAGAAAATGGGCTTAGTGGGCTTCATTGGACCCACTTGGACTTGTCTTGGGCCCAAATGGACGAACCACATTGGGCTTGAGGCCCGATGTGCCTTTGTCCGGGCCCACTTCCTCGTGGGCTCCATATTCTCAGCCTGTTAATCATTTTTCGAGAATTCCGAGCAAATCGATAAATCGGAGAATTAACGAGGTGACATCCAATAGTTTAGTCTTGAAATCCTTGAAAGATCGACATCCAATTTCGAACTTTAATTCATGGTCAAAATCGATCGATTACGACTTTAGTATATCTCAAACTAACGGGCGGCTTTTAGAAGTTACGCGTATTCGACCCATGGTTGACTTAATATTAATCTACGTTTAAGTTTTCTCGAACCATGGATGATCTCGGTTGTCATGTAATTGTGAGGGGTCAATCGCTAGTTCCGACGTACATGATCGTTAGGAATTGATTTAAGGTCGTTTGCAATCCATACAATGGTCAAGTGGAATCACCCGCACTCCGATTGTATACTATTGGCGAAACATTCTATAGCCGTTCCTTGATCGGTTTATGATGGCTCAAAATTGTCCCTCGTCAATCCTTATGGTTGAATTGTCAATCCATGGTCGAGCTCTCTGGTCGTGCGTACTTAATTCCTTAATAGCCTTTCCCTAATAGTTAGTCTCTCATGAGTGATCAATTCATAACGAAATTTGACTAATAGTGCATCGATAAATAATCCCTTCATTATATCCCAAATAGGGTCGAAATTTAAGTATGTCACATGAGCACTTATGCATGGACACTTAGATATATGTCAGGGAATAAGATTGAAAAAATCACATGAATACTGTTTTAATAATAGAGAAAGGGTACTAATAACGAGCAATAGATAAATCTAGCGTAATCATGACTCATATCCAAAAATCTCTAGTTTGTAAAAATAAGACAAGCTCCAGCCTATTACCTGGCTTCTAATCGACTTAGAATAGGTTAGTGGCGACTCTAGTTAAAGTCTAATACATGATTAATGAGAAACCAAGTTGTGATTGATTGGGCTTGGAAGAGCCCATACGGAGCGCAGTGTCACCTTGCAAGAGGGTTAATAGTGCCCAATTAGTGATCCATAAAAGTGCCTCAAGGTTCACCTCAGGAGGGTCGTGACAGTATGTCTTCAAACTAGCCTGGGCAACAAACTAATTCTCAAGCATGTGAGGCATATTCCAGACCTACCCTTGAACTTGTATCTACGGGAAAATAAGATGATGCGGATTGGTCATTCAAAGATGGGACGTGAAGGCCTGTCGAGGGCTCGCTCATTCTAGCAAGGAAGAGGAAGTGATGTGCTCTTTACGGCACGCAAGCTAAGGTGTGCAAGGACCAAATTCATGCCATGGGAGAAGAGTAACACCTCCTCTATGGCATATGAGACTCGATCATACAAGCGAGAAAGACCTACAAATTCTTGCAAAAAAATAAATCATTTCAAATGTAGAAGGTATGCCTTTAAATAAATGTTCCCATTGACTTGGCAAGCAACATAGATTATCATTTCAAGCACTTCCACTAGAAAGCATGATGCATTGGAACTAGTTCATTCCGATGTTTGTGGACTTGTGAGAGTAAAATTCATGGGTGGAGCTACTTATTTTGTAACTTTTGTAGATGATGCTTCTAGAAAAGTGTGGGTTCATGCCATGAAGCATAAAGATGAGGTTCTTCATGCCCTCAAACAATTTCATGTCAAAGATGAAAAAAAAGACAGGAAAGAGGTTGAAATGCATTGTAACAGACAATGGTGGAGAATATGAAGGTCCATTTGAAGAATATTGCAAGAAGCATGGTATCCAGTATGAGAGAACATAAGTGGATACACCTAAACATAATTGTGTGACGGAAAGAATGAATTGGACTCTTTTTGAAAAAATCCGGCGTATGTTGTGACGTGCAAAGTAGCCACAATCCTTACAGGGGTGAAGCCTTGAATACGGCTTCCAACTTGATTAACCAGTCTCCTTCCAAGCCCTTAAATGGAAATTATCCCGGAAAGATGTGGAGTGGAAAAGAAGCGTCATTCAAGGACTCGAAAACGTTTGCGAGCAAAGCATTTATCCACGAGCCAAAAGGTCAAAGAGGTAAACTTGATCATCAATCCAAATCCTGAATCTTCTTAGGCTATGAGAATGAAGAGTTTGGTTATGGACTCTTGGATCCTGAGGCAAATAAGCTTGTTAGAAGCCAGGATGTGATCAGTTTTAAAAATCAAACCATTGAAGACTTCGAGATTTTGTTGATGCAAGAACTATTTCGCCTCCGGTGAATCATAATGAAGGAAGTAGTCAAGAAAATCAAGAAAATGTCGATTTGGTGGAGCCGCCAAGGAGTAACAAGGCTTTGAAGAACAAATGGGCCTTTCGATTGAAGAATATTGGTGAACATGTCAAGTATAAGGCTTGGCTAGTTGTCAAAGGTTTTGAGCAACCAAAGAGGAAACAACATTTCTTCAGAGTGACTTGAAAGAGGAAATCTACATGGGCCAACCTTAAAGGATTTGTTAAGAAGGGCAAATAGACTAATGTTAAAGGAGAGTAACAGATGAAAAGGTGAACAAGATCACATTGATTTAGGAAAATTACGACGAGCAAGGAGAATTACTGACTCGTAGGTAGCACAAATTTACAAAAATGTGAAGAAAAGTTAAGATCAATTATACAATTTACTGACAGTAGGAGAAAAATTTACTATTAACTTGGGTAGCTTACTATTAATTGTAGAATATCGCTAACCATACAACCCATAGGACTTGCGATGACCAAAAAGGAATTACATCCTCTGAAAGAGAGTATGAAACGATACTTAGGCTCCATTCCTTTCGTGAAAAATGTGACTCATTTTCCAAGAAATGACAAAAATTTTCCAGTATTTAGCTGATACTCAAAAATTAATCAGAAAATATTTTTTGTCATTCAATATGGAAAATTTAATTTGACTCATTGCATTCCTTCTAATGATTTTTTATTTTTATATATTTTTTTTAAATTGAATTTTTAATTATTTTTATTTTTAAATATTTCTTTATATTTCTTTTCTTTTCTTTCTTCCTCTACTAGTTGCCGGCCACATCGACGGTGGTGACTGGCCATAGGTGAGGCTTGGCCTTGCTCCCCCTAGGCCGACGAGGTCGAGCCTCACCTCACCAGTCTCAAGTGAGGCCTCACCAGATCCGTCGAGGCTCAAGCTCGCTAGCCACGGGCGAGCTGGTCCCTCGCTTATGGCCAATTGCCAATCATCACAGTGGTTAGCGACCTGCAAAGAAAAAAAGAAATGAAAAATAAAGGAAAATAAAAGAAAATTTATAATTATAAAAAAAATAAAAAGGAAAAATATAATAAATAAAAGGAATATGAAGGAGTCTAGAGAGGAAAGAGAATGGAAAATGATTTCCTCTCTTTGAAGAGTGGAAATTATTTTCCCCACTTTTGAAGGTATTTTTTTCATTGAGGAAAAATGTTTTCCTTGACTAGTTTATTTTCTATGAACCAAATGCTGAAAAATCCGAAAAACATTTTCCAGGAAGTTGTTTTCCGCAAACGGAGCCTTAAATTATCAATAAGGACAATTACCAACACCAAAGAAAATTACAGTCAACTAGCTAGTTAGTTTACTAACAATAGGGGAATTATATAATTTTCCTATCAATTTAGGTAGTTTATTTTTTTATAGAATATAGCGAACCACTGGACTCATAGGTAACTTACAAACAATAGGAGAAGGAAATTTACTATTTACTTAGATAGTTTACTATTTTTTCTGAGAAATTACGGTTCATAGGACCCACAAAAGTTACAAAGACGAATGAAGTCACATCCCTTAAAGAAAAGTTATGGAAGAATATTTAACAGGTAAATTATTAATAATGACAGTTACGAACGGCAAAAGAAAGTTACGACGAACGAGGCAATTTACTAAAGAAGAGGAGAAGGAAACTTATTATGGAGGTGGATCGCTATGTTTTGTGGAAACTTATCAAGACTGACCATGTACCAGGAATTAGTGGCAGAGGAGGTGGGCTCACTGACCGGAGGTGCTTTAAGCTGAGGAAGGAGTCCCGCAAACGGAGGCAAGAGAAAGGGGCATCGCTTGGACTTCAGGAAAAGGTACGGCTGCAAGTTCTTATACGTAGAGGTTCAAGCTCGGTAGGAGCAGAGCCTTGCATATCGAGGTCCAGATGATAACAAGGAGGTAAACCGGAACAAGTATTGAAGCTTCTTGTTCATTGTAGTGTTCCTTTGTTCTTCCCTAGACACGGACTAATTGATCGTTGCCTCATCAGATTTCGCTGAAAACATGAACAGTCAGAGAATGGGATGGACCGAGGGAACGTGTTCTTGTAACTCGAGTGCTTCTCTAGAACTCAACAGGGGCTACTATTTGGTGTCATGAAGTAGAGCCCTCAGTTACACAATGACACTCCGCCAGTCCAAAAAAAGCGACGCATGTACTAGATTCTTAGTCTGGCACAATGATCTTTCATACATTTTAAGTTGGTGAAGCATAAACTTAAACCTTTTCCCCTGACAGTTTCTCTTAAAACAGATTACGCGATAAGACTTCAGAGTACGCATCACTTGTGCAGACTTGCCAGTAGCAACAATGCTTAGTACAGTAACTAGCATGTCCAGCATCTTGTCTACACAGAGCTCATTCCTGGAAGTAAAATAAACCAGGCAATGTGAATTGAATGTCCCCGAGCCACAAAAGAAGGATGAAAGCACCACATAAGACATTTTCCAATAGATGTACTGTGTTGGAGCTGTGTCCCAGTGCTGCTGTTGTTTTTCTTGTCGTTTTTAGTCTTTTCTATTTTGCTGTCAAGTTTGATTTGTTAGACAGTTACTTTATTAGCTATTTTCTAGGAAGTGGAACAAGTCAATTTTTTTAAGTCAGGTTTTGCACGTTAGTGTGCAGTTAAAAACAGGTTCCTATTAAGCTTGTTCTGGATAGTTTTTTTTTAGTTTAATGTTAATATTTTCAAGTCTTCTATTCCATCTCTCTCTGCAAAATCAGAAAATTGTGAAGGCTGGTTTGTTTAATCTTCATTAACAATTGGTATCAGAGCTTTAGTGGAATCTTAAGGGACTGTGAAGTGAGGGTAAGCGAGCCTGCAAAGACAAAGCTGATGGAGGCAGGATCAAGTGGATTCTCTGCAATGGCTGCTCCAGTCTTTACTGGGGAAAATTATCAAGCTTGGGCTATCAAGATGACAGCATTCTTGGAGGGTCATGATTTGTGGGAGGCTATGGAGAATGATTATGAAATTGCTCCACTTCCAAACAATCCGACCTTGAATCAGATAAAGTTCCATAAAGAGAGAACCACAAGAAAGGCCAAGGCAAAGTCTTGCCTGTATGCTACTGTCTCACCCCTTATTTTCACAAGGATCATGAGATGTGATTCTGCAAAGGCAATATGGGATTGCTTGAAGGATGAATACGAGGGAGATGAGAAGATAAGAAGCATGAAGGTGCTGAATCTCTTAAGGGAGTTTGAGAGACAGCAGATGAAGGATTCAAAGTCAGTGAAGGAATACTCTGATAGGCTGATTGGGATAGCTGAAAAGATCAAAGTTTTAGGGACAGACTTGAAGGATGAAAGGCCGGTTCAGAAGATCCTGGTGTCTATTCCAGAGAAGTTTGAAGCCACCATAGCTTCTCTGAAAAATACAAGAGATTTAGCTGACATAAAGCTTGTAGAATTGTTAAGTGCCCTGTAGGCACAGGAGCAAAGAAGACTGATGAGAAGAGAAGAGCCTGTAGAGGGTGCACTACAAGCTAAATTGAAGTTCAATGATGGAGGCAAAGGGAAGAAATGGAATCAGTCAAAAGGAAATGTAGGTGACTCCAAGTTTGCAGCGAAAGAAGGAAGTTCTAGTGGGTCTAGCAAATGGAAGAAGAACAAGAAGCCTTGTCAACACTGTGGTGGAACTACTTATCAGTCCTTTAGATGCTGGAGGAGGCCTGATGCTAAGTGCAGAAGATGTCACAAGATGGGTCACATGGAAGCAATCTACAAAGAGAACAATCACCAGCAAACAGGAGAAGCACAGATAGCAGTGAATGAAACTGAGGAAGAATGCTTGTTTGTGGCTTCCTATTATGGTTCTCCTGTTGAGAATGATGCATGGCTGGTGGATAGTGGCTGTACCAATCATATGACTGGCAATTTGAAGCTGTTTAGGAGTATAGACAGGTCAGTCAGGTCCAAAGTCAGAATTGGCAATGGACAGTATATCGAAGTGCAAGGAAAGGGTACAGTGGCTATTGAAGGAAATCAGGAGGTGAAGCTGATTAGTGATATTCTCTTTATGCCAAAAATTGACCAGAATCTGTTGAGTGTTGGTCAATTAGTAGAGAGGGGCTATAAGGTGAAGTTTGAAGGAAAGGAATGCCTTATTGATAATGCAAATAGCAAGGAAGTGTTGAGAATGCCAATGAAGGACAAGTGCTTCCTGTTCAAGCCACATGAAATGCAACAAATGGCTTTGAAGTGCAAAGAAGAAAATGCAGAGCTATGGCATAAAAGGCTTGGACATGTTCACTGGAAGAACATGTTGTTTATGCAAAGGAATAGCTTGGCAGATGATTTGCCAAGTTTGGAGAAGGAATTTCCACAGTGCAGAACTTGTCTTCTTGGCAAGCAAGCTAGATTTCCTTTCAAAGGAGTAGGCTAGAGAGCATGTGAGAAGCTGCAATTAGTCCACACAGACTTATATGGACCTATGTCAGAGTCATCTCTCAATGGCAGCAGGTATTTCATTACTTTCACAGATGACATGACTAGGATGAGCTGGATTTACTTTCTGCAAACCAAGTCTGAAGTTTCTGATGTGTTTGTGAAGTTCAAAGCCTTAGATGAGAATCAAAGTGGGAAGAAAATCAAAATGCTCAAGTTTGATAATGGTTCTGAGTATACTGCTCACAAGTTTAAGTTAAATTGTGAGGAAGCAGGCATTATGCAGCAGTTCACTGCCCCCTATTCACCTTAACGGAATGGGGTCAGTGAGAGGAAAAACAGAAGCATTATGGAAATGGCCAGATGTAAGATGCAGGAGAAGATGTTACCTAAGAAGTTCTGGGCTGAGGCAGCTAGTACTGCAGTGTTCTTGTTGAACATATTGCCCACAAAGGCCTTAGAGAGGTCAACACCTTTTGAAGCCTGATATGGTGTTAAACCTTATGTAAAGAATTTAAAAGTTTTTGGGTGTTTGTGTTATACGCATGTTCCTCAAGTCAAGAGGGACAAGCTGGATCAAAGAACTAAGCCTGGAATTTTCATTGGATACAGTCTACATTCAAAGGCTTATAGGATTTTTCAGCCTATGACAGGGAAGGTGACTGTGAGTAGAGATGTTGTTTTTCTAGAGGAAGATGAGTGGAATTGGATGGAAGAAAAGAATGCAGAACAGAAGAAATCTGCAGAACAACAACCTGCAACAACTGCACAGGTTGATGAAGTTGTGAATGGATTGGAAGATACTATGGATGATATGCCAGTAAGAGGCACAAGGTCACTTGCTGAAGTTTATGAAAGAAGCAATGTGGCAGTGTTTGAACCAGCTAATTTTGTGGAAGCTAAGGAGGATCAGAAGTGGATTGCAGCAATGCAGGAGGAGTTGACAGTGATTCAGAAAAACGACACATGGGAGCTTGTTGATAGACCATCTGACAAGAATGTGATTGGGGTTAAGTGGGTGTTCAGAACAAAACTTAATCCTGATGGTTCTGTCAATAAACACAAAGCTAGACTAGTTGTGAAAGGCTACGCTCAGATATGGGGAGTAGATTATTCGAAACTTTTTTGCTTTGTTGCAAGACTTGATACAATCAAAGCTACTATTAGCTATTGCAGCAGAAGGGGTGGCCTATATTTCAGCTAGATGTCAAGTCTGCATTTTTCAATGGAGAGCTCAAGAGGATATTTTTGTTGAACAACCTCAAGGCTTCAAAGGTGTCAAAGGGCAAGAAGAGAAGGTATACAGATTGAGGAAAGCTCTATATGGACTGAAGCAGGCTCTAAGAGCTTGGTATGGAAAGATAGACAGATATTTGCAGGATTTTGGCTTTGTAAGAAGCTTGAGTGAGTTCACTCTTTATGTCAAGAAGGTGAATCACAGTGTTGTAATTCTGTCACTCTATGTAGATGATTTGTTGGTGACAGGGAATGATGTGGAACTGATAGAGAGGGTGAAGCAAGGTCTATTTGCAGCTTTTGAGATGTCAGACTTGGGAAAGATGGCTTATTTCGTAGGTCTGGAAATAAAACAAACTTCACATGAGATTTTCATTTGCCAAAAGAAATACATGAAGGAAATTTTGAAGAAGTTTCAGATGGAAGATTGTAGAAGTGTCAACACTCCTATGACTGCTAAGGAGAAGGTACAAAAGAATGATGGAACAGAAGCGGTAGATGCTTCAATGTATAGAAGCTTAATTGGATGTCTCATGTATCTCACAGCAACTAGACCAGATATTTTATTTGCTGTAAGTGTTTTATCCAGGTTCATGAGTAGTCCTAGTTAGTTACATTTGGTCGCTGCAAAAAGGGTCTTGAGATACATCACAGGAACATTGTTCTTTGGTGTGAAGTTTAGGAAAGGGCAGAAGTTTAAGTTGCAGGGTTTTTCTGATAGTGACTGGGCTGGCTCAGTAGATGACATAAAGAGTACATCTGGGTACTGCTTCACTCTTGGTTCTGCTTGTTTCTCCTGGTGTTCCAAAAAGCAGGAGATTGTAGCTCAGTCCACTGCAGAGGCTGAGTTTATAGCAGCTACTGCAGCTGCAAATCAAGTTTTGTGGCTGAAGAAGATAATGAAGGATTTGTGGTTGAGTTCTTGTGATTGCATTGAAGTTTATGTGGACAATCAGGCTGCTTTAGCAATATCACAGAATCCAGTTTTCCATGGCAAAACCAAGCATTTTAAGATCAAATTCTTCTTTCTGCGTGAAGTGCAACAGTGGTGAAGTTAAGTTGGTTTATTGTAGATCAGAAGATCAGCTTGCAGACATGTTCACAAAGCCACTTCAAGTTGAAAGATTTGAGCTATTAAGGGAGAAAATTGGAGTTTGCAGCAGCAACTGATCCAAGGAGGAGTTTGTTGGAGCTGTGTCCCAGTGCTGCTGTTGTTTTTCTCGTTTTTTAGTCTTTTCTATTTTGCTGTCAAGTTTGATTTGTTAGACAGTTACTTTATTAGCTATTTTCTAGGAAGTGGAACAAGTCAGTTTTTTTAAGTCAGTTTTTGCACGTTAGTGTGCAGTTAAAAACAGGTTCCTATTAAGCTTGTTCTGGACAGTTTTTTTTTAGTTTAATGTTAATATTTTCAAGTCTTCTATTCCATCTCTCTCTGCGAAATCAGAAAATTGTGAAGGCTGGTTTGTTTCATCTTCATTAACATACTGCAATACCATGTTATAGACAAACTACGCCTTGATGTATGCAAGATTGGATTCATTGTGCCACCTATATCTGAACACCCAACACCCAAAAATCGATCTTGGATGATAGATAACAACAAACAAACTTATTGCCAAGTGGGAATATAAGAAACATTCTTTTCAATCTACCAGTTACGTTGGAACCAAAAGCAATAATATACACAGAAAATTTGGTTTCATCTCTGCAATTTTCAACTTCACAGCTTTTTATAGAAGCTGAACGCCCAAATATGGTTTTGTCCTAAGCCCAAATGCGAACAAAAACTCATACAATGTCAAGAAAATGTTAGCAGCCTTCTTTGAAGGACAATAGCAGCCCATCTGGAAACCAGTGGCCAACGTGTTGAAAGCTTCAGCAATCCAACAATCGTTTAATTTTTCCAATACTTCATTATGCTTAGCATGGTAGACAGATTGGTCCAAAGGATGACAACTCACCGGTTGCTTATGGAAAACAATAGCTGACTTTGTATACATGATTGACCTGTTCAGATGATGAAATCAAGCATGCATCCAGCAAAACTGAGGAACCTTGAATTGGCTATACTGACTTTGTTATTTATATTCGTGCGGACTGGATTTTTTATTTCTCGAGTCTTGACATGCCCATATGTGTACAGAAATATTCATTCTTCCTGGCTGTGGCTTGCTTTAAGACGGCTGCCAAAGTCAACTCTTCCAAAAGTAAACGCCAAATTCTTGAGAAGATAATCAATCATCACCTTGGTGAAAATTGGATATTCTTTCAATCTGTTAAGCAAGTCAGCCTGAGAAAGCAGTTCCGGAACACGTCCTTTTGAGCAGTGAGATGTCCTTCAGATGCTTAGAATGTAGTCTTCTTCTTCGTGATCCAACTGGTGACAGCAACTTGATTGAGACGAAAGTCAGGGGACGCGCAAAATGGTGAGGGAGTATATCATACCAGGAAGTTAGAGTCCATAAAGACTTGAATTATATAATCAGCTGAGGATGGATAATCACTGTTTAGATGATTGACCTAGTGTTATGATCACGTTAGGGTACATTGACTTTGTTGTGTACATTCATACGAATTGTTGCACCCCTTACAAATACGGTGTATATCCAATCCAATACAAAAACATATAAGTAGGAGGAATGTATTTTTATGGTTGCGTCTCATGTCAAACCATGACCGAATTCCTTTATACGGGAATGAGAACACTGTAAGTGTCATAACTTTCATACGGCGCTCACTTTAAGTGGCATAATTTTTTTTCGATAACTTGAGTGTCATAACTTTAAAAAAACATAATTACTATTATGTTTTCTTTTCAGCCTTATTAAATCTTTCAATCTAAACTGCAATTAAAGGTGGGAGGAAAATGGGGTCGCTTTGGTCATTGTTGCACTCTTTATCAACTTAACAACCACTTGCGAAAGAGAAAATAAACAAAAACCACGTTAGTTTTTCCCATCACTCAAATTGAACGGATTTGACGGAGGTTTTGATTGCACAACGGACAAGACTGAGGACTCGATTATCCAATTGTATTTCATGACATGTTTTAGCACTTTGATTATACCTATTAAAAAAATTGTGGAAAGTTGGCTCATTTAGAGCCTCCGGTTTTAGACAGGGTTGACTCCCGTGGATATTTATATTCAAAACCTCTCACTTTTCCGCGGAGCCACTCCTCAACTACATTTTCTTTTACAGAGGAGAGGAAGAGATTGAGATCTGCTAAGAAAGTTTCCAATGGCAAACTCAGAGGCGAGAGGGAGCAGTGAGTACCAAGTGTTTCTGAGTTTTAGAGGACCGGACACTCGTTATGGATTTACTGACTACCTCTACCATAGCCTGGTAGATGCCGGAGTCCGTGTATTTAGGGATGAAGATGAACTCCGCATCGGCGAAGTGATTGGTGGGAACCTTTTACGTGCCATCAACAACTCGATACTCTATATGCCCATCTTCTCTCGGACTTATGCTTCCAGTAAATGGTGCCTCCGTGAGCTTGCGCATATGGTAGGCAAGGTGTCTGAATCAGAGGGGAACAAAAGTATCCTCCCAATTTATTTCGACGTGGAACCGGATGATATCAAGCTCAAGACTCAACGGTTTAGGAAGGCCTTTTTGAAGCACGAGAAGGAGTTTCCCAACGAAGTTGAGACGTGGAAAAGAGCTCTTGGAGAGATACACGAAATCAAAGGATGGAACATGAAGAAGAACGAAGGGTAAAGTTCTTTTCAGATCCTCAATTATTCCTTTCTTGTTTGGCAGAAACTCTTACCTCATCAAGTGGTTTGATTTCTTTGAAGAAACCCATGGTATGAGATGCACCGCTTTTGTTTAACCATGTCTGACGGTATGGTATTAACCTGACATTTGCACATTTATCCAAATCACTGTGGAATGTCAAGGCTAATTACATCCAACTGATTTGCATAATAGTACTGTATAAGGCAGATGTCCAATCAGATTGATTGTAAATACATTCATTTGAGGTTGATTGGGATCTTCTAAATTTCGGCATTGGTATCTTAAAGTTGCCCCTCAAAAGATTTGACGCCTCGTCATTAGACCAATTCAATCGCTCGGATTCATTCGTCATTTTTCTTTTCTTCTCTCTTTCTTGCTTCAATCGCTCAAATTCATTCAGTGTGTCCCGCATGGTAAAGAAATTTTGCTGATTTTGTTAGAATTAAAGTATATAAGTGTGATAATTTTTATACCGATTATCGATTTTATTTTATGGCTATGAAAAGAATCACGCTCTCATGAATTTCACTAACAAGGCCCTACGTCTTGTCAAATACTTCAAGGTGCATTTCTCACACACGAACAGACTCGGCCACATATACACGCACCCCCGACCATGAGGCTCGTCCACCACCCACATCCTGTATTGTTTTGCTAGCTAATCGATCAAACGCTTTTCTTTGTGCCAGCCAAGGAGCATTTATCAAAGGGGTTGTTAAAGAGGTTTTGGATATCCTGAAGATAAAACATAAGTACGTGACTGAACATTTAGTTGGACTTAATGATCGGGTAGAGGACTTGATGAAGTTATTGGACATTAAATGTAATGATGTGCGAGTGATTGGAATTCATGGAATGGGCGGTATTGGTAAGACGACCCTAGCCATGGTGCTATTCAATCAGCTGTCTTCCCACTTTGGAAAGAGCTGCAGCTTCCTTGAGGCTGTTCGAGAACATTCATCGACGGCAGAGGGCATAATCCAATTGCAGAAGAAATTACTATCTGACATAGTTGGTTCTGGGTCTCTGGAAACAATTGAGGACAGTGAACGGGGAATGCAAAGGGTTGGTGGGACACTTTGCAATAAAAAGGTCCTCATCATTCTGGACGATGTTGATCATATGGAGAGCATGAAGAAACTAACAGGAAATTATTCTTTACATTCAGGATCTAGGATAGTTATTACAACAAGGGATACGACTGTTTTGCAAATTAAGGGATTTAAGGGAAAAATTCTACCTTATGAGATGCTAAAGATGGATTCTGGCCATGCACTTCAGCTCTTCAGTCGTCATGCATTTGGCGGAGATTTTCCTTCGGATGATTATCGAGGGCTTTCGAATGGAATTGTCTCAACTACGGGGGCCTTCCTTTGGCTTTGAAAGTGATAGGTTCATTAGTTTGTCGAAAAGACAAGACATTTTGGGAAGAGACATTGGCCAGGTTAAGGAGTATACCTGAAAAAGAGGTTGGAGAGAAGTTGAAAATTAGCTATGATGCCCTAGACGAATATCAACAGCAAATTTTTCTCGATATTGCCTGCTTCTTCTCCAATAAGAATAAGACCAAGGCAATTTACATGTGGGCTGATTGTCAGTTTTTTCCTGAAAGAGGAATCGATGTCCTTGTTAGCAAGTCCTTGATAAAGATATCAGAAAACAATAAATTTTGGATGCATGACCAACTTATAGACATGGGAAAGCAAATTATTTATCAAGAAAGTCCAACAGACCCTGCAAAGCGGAGTAGGTTGTGGAGTGCAAAAGAGGTCATCGCAATTGCAAGAATGGATAAGGTAAAGTAAGAAAGAAACGTCCCATTTCCAGATAGAAAATTGTATATATTTGGGATTGAGAATTCACTTTTTTGCTTAGGATCATCTTTTGTTTGCTATTTTGCTGAGTCATAATTGAGGGTCGATAGACTTTCTTCTCATCAGTGCAAAATTTCATCTGCAGATGAAGGATAGGGTTCAAGCTCTTGATCTAGATGGACTGACCGACCCTATAGAGTTTACAAATGAAGAGTTTGAAAGGTTCAAAAATCTAAGATTCCTCAGGCTATGTAGTGGAACCTTTGCTGGGGACTTTGCAAAGTGTCTTTCAAAGTTGAGATGGATTTCTTGGCATTCCCCTCTTCATTTTAGGGCATCCAATATGCATTTAGAATATCTTGTTGTTTTTGAACTTTATAACAGTGGCTTCAAAGACGATTCGGAAGCATGGAACCTGATCAAGGTAAGTCAGCGTGTTTTTGTTCTAGTCTAATAGTCCCAGTCTCATTGCATGATATACAATCCTTCTTATACTTGACATGATACTCAATTATGCAGATAGCACGAAATTTGAAAGTTCTGTCTCTTACATATTGTTATGGCATAACGGTGACTCCAGATTTCTCTGAATGCTCGGCTTTGGAGCGGTTGACTTTGAACAAATGCGAAAATTTAAGGAAAATTGACAGCTTCATTGGGCATCTGAAGTCCTTGGCTGAGTTAAAGATAAAAAAGTGTGAACGCCTTAGATATTTGCCCGACGAAATTGGGGGGCTGGTGATGCTTAAGAGCTTGTCATTGAGGGACTGTTCTGGGTTGAGAGAACTTCCAGATTCAGTGGGGTATTTAACATCATTGACAGAGATGGACTTATCACATACAGGAATTACCAAACTCCCAAATTCCATCAAAGGGCTAGTGAACTTGCAGTCTTTCATTCTAAAGGACATTGAGATTAAGGAACTTCCCAACTCCATTGGAATGTTACAATCATTACGTGTATTGGTCATATCAACTTACAGAGCAAGTCAGCCATTCGATCTCTGGAAGTTGCCCAGCAATATTGGCATGTTGAAGAATCTAGAAGAGCTAAATCTCGAAGGACGTGAGGAGATGAAAGGTGAAATTCCTGTCGAAATTGGACAGTTATCATCTCTAAGAATCCTAAATTTAGGACGGACCCGCACTAGCAGAATTCCAAGGGAAATCAACATGCTCCATCACCTGCAAACACTAGACTTAAGCCGTTGTCACAGGGTCCAAGAGTTGCCGGAGCTTCCTACAGGTTTGACCTGTCTACGTCTTCAATCTTCATCGCTGCTCTCGGTCCCCAACTTGTCCAACCTTACTAATTTGGTTGAATTGCGACTAAGTGATGGTTCTGATGTCAGCCACACATCGAACTTAAGCACAGATTGCAACTTAGGGTGGATTGGTCGATTATCGAAACTGATTGTGTTGGAAATGAACCTTCAAAACGTCACAGCACCGCCTACCGAGTTGGCTGCCCTTTGCCATCTAAAAGAGCTCACTTTGTCTGAGCTAGACCTGCGACCCCTTGTGCAGCTTCCATCTGCTCTGTTACACTTGCGGTTACAATTCCGTAGCACCAACTCAGCAGGGTCACCCTGCTCCTACTTGAGATTGAGAACTTTGACGACTTTGTTGTTCTATTTCTGTGGAGTGCAAGACATTCCACTCGATGGACTTCCACAACTGGAGAAGTTAACTGTTGATTCTTGTGAAGTGCTCAAGAGGTTATCAATTCCAGCGGGTTTGAGGAAGCTACGACAAGTATACTTGTCTGGTTGTCCAGAGCTTGTGGAGATCCAGTTCCCTGGTGCATTGGAATCATTGGAGAGCCTACGCATTGACACCTGTCAATCTCTTGAGAGGTTTATATATCTTTCGGAACATCTAGGCTGCAACAATACAGGAGACATCGAGGTACACAACGGATTACAGTCTTTGAATGAGTTGGCAATTCTTGTGGGACTAATATCCCTTCCATCAAACACCCTTATGAAGCTGAGACGTTTCGCTGTTTTAAGTTGCCCAAAGGTACTTGAGATTCAAGTTGTGGATTCTTCGGAATCGCTGGAAGAACTTTATGTTTACGACTGCGAATCTCTGGAAAGATTAGGTGGGTTATCAAACTTGAAGATCCTGGAGTATCTTCATATCGAAGGATGTGATGAGCTAACTTGTGTCGAGGGCCTTGACGATCTAGGATTTCTGAAATACTTGACCGTCAAAATGTGCATGTCATTGAGAAGGTTGATTGATGTATCTTGCACAAAAATACCCGATCATTGCCTTGTACTAATACAGGAGTGCGGAGAGTTCATCAAAGATTCATGCTATAGCGAGAGAGTACCTTTGAAGCGCTACAGAGAGGACCTTCTCAAAACGTCACACAAGGTGCGGCATCTTCTTCATTAATATACATTGACGTGTATGCATATTTAATTATTTTCCTGACGTTTGAAAATGATTTATGAACCTAGCTAAGGGATGACTGATTCGTGGTATTTTCGCTTTTCCAACTCCTATGTCCCATGGATCCATTTTAGGTTTCTTCAGTAACGTTTAGGATGCATGCTTCGCCGGTTCTTGTGATACCGGCAAAAAGACACGTCTGTGCGTTTAAAACTGGGATGGCAGAGTGTGATTTAATCTATATTCTAGCAAATAAATATAAATCCTTGAGAATAATGCAGATTTTAATTTAAATTTAGGAGACATTTTTTTAGTTGTGATTGTGGTATGTGGGGCACTCGTAAAGTACCATTTTGCTGATGTTCAATAAATATATGAATCATTGAATACAGACAGGATATCATTGAAACATTTGGACCAATAATTGAGATTGAAAGTAGTGTTGGAAAGAAGGAAAAATTCCAACAAAGAGAAGAAAAACACATTTTCATGGCCTTGAAGCTCCTGAACAAAATGCGAGCTTTTGGTGATTTGGGATTTTCAAGCAGGATGCTTCATGTTTATTTGTGAAAAGTTTGACTTGGTTGATGGAGCTTCAAATTGTCAAGTGTACTGCTTGAGCAGGAAGTTCTCGTAAGAGCTTCTCAAAGAATTGTGTATGCAGCCAAGTCTACTCGAACAGGAAGAAGGAATGATGGGGGTTGGGTTTATTATGTGACCGTGCTTTCATTAGATAAGAGAACGCTCAAAACAACTTCAGTTTTTGACGTGTTTCACGTGATAACCGCGTTACATGCCCACCAAATTCATCTTCAAATGAAAATGAAAACTCATAAATTTTCTTGAAACAAACGGGCCCTATACCTCCCGATAGACGTAAAATTTAAATTTACATTATGTCCTTATCAAATGTTCAAACATAGATAAGAAAACCCCATAAATATTCCACTCAATACCGAGTAATTAATGCTAGATCTATCTCGGCAACTAATAATTATGCTGGTGCCCACATAATGAGTATGATTATCCACTCACTATACAGAGTTTTCATGGTGATTCCATAAACGAAACATAAATAATAAATAAAATAGATGGCTTGATACTGTAGCCCAATATATAGGTGGTTTGGTTCTCACTGTTTTACTTGTCATACCATAGGTGAAAGGTGCATTCACAATCATATTTCGAGTTGGCGCAGTATTTCCATTCTACGGTGAAGAGGTTGTAACTTATGGGGGTATCAAGCAGACTTTTGAACAGGTTGCCCCTGATTCTGTAACATATAAAGGATTGACTGCTGTAGTGAAAGGTTTAGGCTATAGCTCGCAGAGACTATGGTACAAGGTGCCAGGTACATTCCAAACATCGGTCGCAGAGATCGAAAGTGATGAGCAAGTGGAGGAGATGGTGCTACTAGCATGTGAAATGAGATTGATTCATTTGTATGTCAATGGAGAGGTTAACGGTGAGTTGGCGGGACTAGGCGAGAAGGATGGAGAACATGAGACACAGAATTTTCATTCTGACGAGGATGAAGCGGATCAAGGAAAATATTCTTCTGTAAGTATTATGTTTACTTACGACCATAATGAATGTTCAAAGTTAGATAAGAAACCACATAAAAATTATTCATATTCCACTCAATTACAGAGTAATTAATTCTAGATCTGTGCCTGTAACTAAAAATAGTGTTGGTGCCCATATTATAAGTATCTATTACACAAAATTTGCTGGGGATTCCATCGACGAAATATAAAGGGTAAATATCAAACAGAAGTCAAAAATTAGTCCAATGTGTATGTCGTTTGGCTCTCACAGTTGTAGTTGTTACATCACAGATGGAAGGTGCATTCACGATCACATTCCACTTTGGCGTAGTCAGTGAGAGGTCTGTAGTTGTGGGGGACATTGAGCAGACTTTTGAACAGGTTGCCCCCGATTCAGTGACATATCAAGGATTGACTGCTGTCGTGAAAGGTTTAGGCTATAGTTTGCAGAGCATGAGGTACGAGGTGCCTGATCTGTTGGAAACATGGGTCGGAGAGATCAAGGGTGATGAGCAAGTGGAGGAAATGGTGCTACTAGCATATGAAAGAAGATTCATTCATTTGTATGTTGAGGGAGATGTTGACGGTGAGTTGGATGGACAAGTTGAAGGCGAGGAAAATGGAGATCATGAGATAAAGATTTTTTATTCTGACGAGGATGAATCGAGACAAGGGGAATATCCTTCGGTAAGTATTTTGTTTACATACTTACTAAATGTTCTAAGTTAGTTATATAAGAAAACCACATAAATAATAGTAATTATTCAATTGAATTACCGAAAAATCAATTCTAGATCTGTCACTGCAACTAAAACTGATGTTGGTGCCCATATAATCAAATATCACAGTTGTCCAATGGTTTGTTTGCTCTCACAGTTGTGCTTGTCACATCACAGATTGAAGGTGCGTTCACAATCACATTCCATGTTGGGGGTCATGGAACGGACTTTTTTGAACAGGTTGCCCCTTATTCAGTGACATATCAAGGATTGACTGTTGTCGTTAAAGGTTTAGGCTATAATTTGCAGAGAATGAGGTACGAGGTCCCTGATCTGTTGGAAACATGGGTCGAAGAGATTAAGGGTGATGAGCAAGTGGAGGAAATGGTGGTGCTAGCATATGAAACAAGATTCATTCATTTGTATGTTGAGGGAGATGTTGACGGTGAGTTGGATGGACAAGTTGAAGGCGAGGAAAATGGAGATCATGAGATAAAGATTTTTTATTCTGACGAGGATGAATCGAGACAAGGGGAATATCCTTCGGTAAGTATTTTGTTTACATACTTACTAAATGTTCTAAGTTAGTTATATAAGAAAACCACATAAATAATAGTCGTATTCAATTCAATTACCGAGTAATCAATTCTAGATCTGTCACTGCAACTAAAACTGATGTTGGTGCCCATATAATCAGCATCACAGTTGTGGTTTGGCTCTCACAGTTGTGCTTGTCACATCACAGATTGAAGGTGCGTTCACAATCACATTCCATGTTGGGGGCATGGAACGGACTTTCGAGCAGGTTGCCCCTTATTCAGTGACATATGAAGGATTGACTGTTGTCGTTAAAGGTTTAGGCTATAATTTGCAGAGAATGTGGTACGAGGTCCCTGGTCTACTGGAAACATGGGCCGAAGAGATTAAGAGTGATAAGCAAGTGGAGGAAATGGTGGTGCTAGCATCTGAAACAAGATTCATTCATTTGTATGTTGAGGGAGAGGTTGATGGTGACTTGGGGGGACAAGGTGAAGGTGAGAAGGATGGAGATCATAAGACAGAGAATTTTTATTTTGACGAGGCCAAAGCGGATCAAAGGGAATATTATTCTGTAAGTATTTAATATCTACCCTATCTTTAGCTGCATCTGTGAACTTATCTGTGGAACTTTAATTATGGTCCAGGTCAAGACCGGCAAAGTACCTGCTAGAGTTTCTTCAAGCTCAGGAAGGGGTCCTGCAGATGGAGTCAGAGAGAGGGGCATAGCTTCAAGTTCAGGAAATAGCACAGCTTTGAGTTCAGGAAGCACTAGAGGTTCAAATTCAAGAAAGGGGTTCGAGTTTGGGAAGCGTTTTGTAAAGTTCAAGATGCCAGCATGGTTTAGGAGATCTCCGAGGAATGATCCATGGGAGTTCTGATACGGTTTAGTGGTAATTGCTTTCTGATGGTTTTCAGTGTGGTTGCATTTCTTCAAATTGTTTCCGTTGGTTTTCTCTATTTCCGCAAACTTCTTGCCCATGATGCCATGATTCTACTCTCAAGCAGTTGCTTTCTCCATATGATGTGTTAACTGTCCCATCACTCTACCTCTACACGATTGTTGTCTTGTGTCCTTACTGGCTCCAAAATGCATACTCATTTCTCCTTGGTCCTAATTGCTTTGTCAATTTTGAACTTCATATTCGTGCTTCGACATTCCTTGAGAGATTACTTACCAGTTACTATATCACTTCATCTCAAGTTGGTAACCTTATCCTTATGCCTCTCATGTTTTTAAAGCATTTTGGTGGCATGCTGCCTTTCTCCTATTGATGCCCATATCCATACCCATGGCTACTAACTGCGCATGAACGCATGTCGACAACTAAATATGCATCACCAATATGAATCAGCTCCTACGGTCGTTGACAGAATGCCACATGTGTAGTAATGTTCTCATGTGATTGTCCATGCTCGCGTGTCAAGTATGTGCTTGTTCATGTCAACGACTCAACTATTTTCTGGTGTAAACATATTTTCCCTTTTAAAAGAATTACAAGAAAAGCAATACCTTAACGTGCGCACCCCCTTCCGTAGGCAGCTCTACTGTGCGCATTGTCCTCCTAACGCTCCGTGCTCTGCGCTTAGTCAGCCAGCTGGTAACGCCCTGTGATATTCCGACACATTGTCCTGATCACCTCTGGTTCGCAAATCGTTGTCATTATGGGTCGTTATCTTTTTAAATTGTCGTCTTCTGAATTGTTACCTATCTCGGGAAAGTATATATGTGCATGGAGATTTTATGTCTTCTTCATCCTCAGCCTTAAACCCTACTCCTTCGCACAATCTAAAGCCCCCCGATCTTTCTTCGTTTTGCTTTCCATTGCTCTCCATGGCTCCTGATTCTCTCAAGTACTATTCAGCAGATTACATCGGTCAATTTGACAAGCTACGAGAGGATGAGCATCGCGACAATTGCTGTTTTAATCTTTTGAATGTGCTTGATGGGTTTCCCAGTAAGTTTCGATCCTTATCTTAAGAACCACTTCCATATCATTGCATTTCTCAAACCTTGTTTCCACCGAAAAAGCGGGGAGCTGCATTCCTTTTTAGAGGCCTTCCATTGTGGACGTTTGGACCACGAGCCTTCTCGATTTAGGGATTTTGCTTCCTTCAACGTTGATTTCTACAAGTGGTATGTAAGAACGAAGGCCAACGCTCAAAAACAGTCTATTTGGGAAAGGGCTGGCGTCGATAATGCTCTTAATTTGGAAGCTTCAGCTGAGACTTAAATCCAGGTCTTTTAGACGCTGCAATCAGTTTTTGGTCTCCATCAATCAATTGTTTCTTTTTCCCTTGGGGTCCCATGTCGATTACCCTGTTGGAAGCTTATGCTATCGCTGGTTTTCTACCTTCCGGCACTCCCATGAAAGATATCGGTCGTCCATAGCTCCTCAAACTTGTCGAGGTTGATTACCATATTCTTTCTTGCGAGCAGTTCTTGCGAGGATTCTCGGTCATCGATGCTGAGCACGCTGCCTTCCTGTTGTTTTGGCTTTCTAAATCCGCTCTGTTTTATCCAGCCCTTAAAATATCAAAGGATCTCCTTGGTATTGCTCCTGGCCTTGTTGCAGGTACACCGATTGCCTTGGTACACTTGTCCCGGCTGCTTTATACAGAGGCTTCACTCATGCCTCCCTTAGCCATGCGGTCCAAGGCAGAAGCATTTTTATAGTCCGTGTTGGCTTCTTCAACCCTAGATTGCTCACGCCGTCTTTCTTCGGCGATTAGACTCGTGTTCTTCCCTGTTATCATCAACTTGATTTGCAGCCTCATTTACTTAACTTTGTTGGTTGTCGATTGCTTGGTCGTTTTCCATTACATATTCCGAGAGATGTATCCCCCTGTCAAACAATTTCTTCGACAGTTCTTGGAATTTCAATAGGATGACTTAACTTTCTACCTTGCACTTCCCATGATTACTTTCATCTCTATCACTTCAACCCTCCAAGGAAGTATTTCAAATTGGGGGTTCCTATCAATTTTCCACTAAGATTGTTGATGAAAGGAAGATTCTACCATGGGTTCGAAATATATTCTCCTCAATATTACACTAGGCAATTCGTATTGACGCAAGCTGTGTGTATACCGATCCTGTACTCTTTTGAGTTTCCTTTTATGAGCAAGCATAAGTCTCAGGAAAACGAACCCTTCAATTGCTGCACTGAGCTTATCAACACAATAATTACTCGGTACTCTCGAGACATCGATGGGTTCAGTCCTAAGCCTGATTGTACTACTGGATGGGCCATCTGGTGGCATTCTTTCTCTATTTCGGACGAATTTGACGGGCACTTAGAAGCCACCTTGGATCGAATAAAGGCATGTCGTCCCCGTCTTAAGCAACCAAGTACTGAACAGTTGAAGAAGAATTCCACTGATCGAGGATGTCAAAAGGGACCTTCCAATCAAACAAAGTTGCACGAAGTCGTTGGTCGAGAAAGCTCTTCTAATCAAAATTTGGATTTACCAACGGACGAAGGCGTGGACATCGACCTTCCTCCGTGGCACAACTAGTGATGACATGAATAATTTCTAATAATATTTTTTAGAATATTTCAATATTTTTTTTATTTTTTTACCTTTTTTTTTCTTCTTCCAAGTTCGGTGTGGGTCACCGGTCGACCCTGCTAATCAGAAGCGAGGGCCGGCCAACCCTCGCTGGACATGGAAGAAGAAAAAGAAAAAGAAAGAAAAGAAAAAAGGGAAAGAATAATTAAAAAATTCGAAAAAAATATTAAAATATTATTAAGAATTGTTCACGTCAGCGACAGTTGTATTTCATAGCACTACCGACGTCCACATCAGTGATTTTTTCCGGTTAAAATTAGCTTGATAAACTCATTTGGCAAAACATGAAAAGATTTAAGATTTAATTAGCAAAATTGAAAAGTTTATGACTGGATTGACAAAGTATAATAGGTTTAAGACTATTTAAATAATTTTCCCAACAGTTTTTTCTTCAAGAGAAGATTACTTCTCTTTAAATAATCCACAATGGACATGTACAGCACGGTGCTTGGAGGTCACAAATAAGCGCTTATGCGTGCTTGTGTGACGGCAAGACCGAAAGAAAGGAAACGGAAAAATCTCTAGAAATTGTGAGGGACAAAACAAGTGTAGTAAGATCTAAGAGTCATATTTGGTTGTAGATATACAGGTGTTAGTCTAAATGCCAAATTGCACTATCGACCAATGCAACTACACAAGCATTACGTGGAGTAATCTCGATTCTCGAGACTTGAGATGTGATTCTGCAAAAGCCGACACCCTCATTAGCTTTAAGGAAATAGTTTTCTCTAAGTTAAGTCATATCATTTTTCATGATAAATTGATCGAGAAATCATAAGAGGTCGATTCCCTGATAGATTATTACTCGCTCGTATCAAGTGAATAATTGATGAGGATTAAAAGTTAGACAATCTACATAATCCATTTTTCTTTTGTTTTTGGTGTTGCACTACATGATATCAATCTCGCTATTGAGAAACTTGTAAACGGAGTACAAGCATAACGAACTTCAACAGAAGTATATACCTAAGAACTTCTCTCTTGTTACGTGGCAGTACATCTAAAATGATTATGAGATAACTTTAGAACGAATGTAGGGTGCGTTTGTTTGAGCGAATAAATTTTCTGTGAATTAATTTTCTAAACTTTCACGCATTTGGTTTTACTGAAAATGTTCGGTCAATGGAGAAATATCTATGGTCAAAGAAAATATGTATACTTAAAGTTGGGAAAATAAATTTGTTAACTTGAAAATGATAAAAATATTTTCTTGAAAAATGATTTCCCGAAAAAGATTTTTCTTTATCACGATGTTATCCTCAAAACATACATACCCTTAAGCTTCATTTGTTTCGTGGAAAATGAATGATTTTGAAAAACATATTTCTAAAAATTATCGTTTATATCGCTTGAAATAATTAGTCAATAAATAAGTACTTTTATTAAGGACAACAATTTATATTTAAACATTTCTGTGGACGGTGAAAATATTTTCTGCCCAATCATTTTTATAAGCGATACATATGATCATTTTTAAGAAAATGTATTTTAAATTATTTATTTTCCGTCAAACAAACGGAGCATTAACGTTTCTATCGATCGACAAAGGACATGGTAACTTTGATAACAATAGTGGAGCGTAGAAGTAGGTAATCAAAGGCAGAGAAAGGACAGACGGGAAGGATTCGGGGAGAAGGATAGAACTACAGTATCAATAAATTCTCAATCATGTAGATCGGCGCGATGAACCCTAAGCTAAACACGGGTATCTATGACTTGCCTTCTAAGAAAAGAACCTATATAACATGAAATAACTAAATTGTAAGAAGAATGAATAACTAAACACGGCAATGTTCACTTCTTATTTTCCAATTTCTCGTGTAGAAGTAATTGAATCTCCAAAAAAAAAATGGAAATTGACGATTAGGAGTAGTGAAAGCGACAGGTAAATTGATCTTGAGTTTCGGTCAAAAAACAAATTTATCTCGAGTGAAATTTTTTTCGAAAAATGTTATTGGTGATCGCAAGTTCAAAACCGGTCCTCTATTTTATTTTTCTTTTCTATTTTTGGGTTCAAAGTGGTCTCCGTACCTTTAAAATAATTGCCACAATTCATCCTTGCACCGTTTGGACAACAGATTTTGTTTATGTGAACTTGACGCCATTAAAAATTGCTGATATGGATTTTCTTTTTCAAAGATAATCTACACGTAAACTTCTTTGCATTTTTCCAAATCTCTCTCTCATCTTGCCCACAAAAATAATATAAAATACTTCCGTGAGAATGTGATTTCTTTTGATAGAGAAGGGGCTAAGCTGAACTTCATAATGGTGGATTTCGTGGCCATTTTGGGCAAGACAGGACCTAGGCTCTAATTTGTTAAAGATAGCATTAGTCTTCATTACAAAGGGATGTGCCCGTATTGCTAATGATATATACCATTACTCCGACATTTATTTTAAGGATCGCGCTTTTTCCACTCCTAATTTGACTAAAACACTCCTAAACAAATTGTTATGACTATTTCACTCATTGAGGGTCCTACATTTCACTTCCATAAGTGTCTTTTTTTGGTTTTCTTTTTTTGCAAGTCCTACTCTCCTTCCTTTTCATCCCACCTTTCAGCATCTCTCTCGTAGAGAAAATGCCACCATAATCACCTTTGTAAAAGTACAAAACTCAGCCGAACGATGCTTCTTGGTCTAATTGGTGGCTACGCAACATATTGAAGCCTCCTTTCAAGGCCTATCTGAAAGAGAATACAATACTTCTTGGTCATGAAATCTGAATAGTATGAAACATTCTATGGATATCTTTGCTTCAAAACAAAACAATTAGAATTAGGCTCGATTAACTGGAATGTGTATTATCCATGTCTCTCTATTCAAAACCAACCCAATATAATAAAGAGGATGGATCTAATCACACTTTGCACAGCCACCAATAGACTTTACCGAGTAATATGCAAAAATGTATTTGGTGTGCCTATTGGTTTTCCACTTTACCAAGAACCGGAAACAAAATGATAAAAAGTTTCAATAATCCTACTAAAATGAGAAGAAAACTGAAATTTATTGGTTAAAAATTCTTCATCCTTTACAAAGTCCAAACCAGAACTAAACCTATGGGAATAAATCAAAATGTGCATCTTGAAATCATTATGCTAAACAAATTGCATAAATGAAAGAGATCAATGGAAAACAATCTGAGAAAATTTTCAATGAAAAGAATACTCATAATCCAGTAAAAAAATCAAATGCATGCTCTATCCCAACAGGATCAAAGAAATCAGTAAATTCAATCGTTAGAAGTTAATGGGATGATAAACCTTTTTTTCACTTGGCGAAAGCAAAACTCTTCAAGATTAGACAAGACCCGCTTTTCTTCTTTCCACTCGTCCCCACAAAATTTCGAAAACTTCAACAAACAGAATGCCCAGAAGGAGAGACACTCATCAATGCCAAAAGGCCTCATTATAGATCCTCAAAAGCATAAAATTGAATTAAATTCAACAGTAAACAAAGGATGAATCAATACCCACTTTTATCAAACAAAAAAATGGAGATGAAAGAAGAAAAAGAAAAAAAAACAACTTCAAACTTCATTGACCTAAATCCATCACAAGGAAAATCACCACATTTCTTAACATTAACCAACGCTCTGAATTTAATCAATTTATCCGGTGCCCACCATGAAAAATGATGCAAAAACCATATCAAACATTGAAGAAAAGAAAGAAAAAGGAGAGAGAAAAAGAGAAGCATAATGTTGAAAGAAAGCAAGACCCACAAAAAAAGAAATAAAAAAGAGGACACTAGGAGAATGCACATGATGCTTAAAAATGGGACCCACAATGAATAAAATGATAACAACATTTTGTTGGGAGTGTTTTAATTAAACTAGATATGGAAAAAGCATGACCCATGCATATCCCATTTTTTCACAGCAGGGTTATAAAAATCCACGAGAAGCAACTGGGCACGTTGTACATGCCAATTGCTATTTACTAATAAGCCCGTTGATATTGAGGTTTCACATTGCACTTTGTAGCCAAGTGCCCTAAGTGACCACTGGCCATGCCCCTGGAGCGAGCCATCGCTATGGTAACCTAAAATTTCCAATGGCATCAAGCCCTTCCCTTGTTTTTGTTCGTGGCAATGGATTTGAGACCACCGACAAAAGTCACCCTTCAATGATGGCCACCTTGAGCCCTGATTTAGAGATCGCTATCTCACTTTATCACGGTGGTCTCAGGTAATCGCCACGATGGACACAATGACCACCATCATAACGATCGTTATGGATAAACGATCATGTAGCTGCTGACTGGGTCAGACCACTACCACCTACTCCCCCTCCTAACTTTTTTTTCTTTTACAATTTCACTTGAATTTTTATTTTTATTTATTAACCACATTACTAACAAATATATCAATAATAACGTGACAGGTGCTCTCAAATTGTCAACTCGGATTCTTGGTTATCAAATCAAAAATCCGGTGGCAAATTTTACTGAACGAATAACGTTGGTGTTTTTTAAAAAGTATAGAGACTATTTTGCATAAAAAAAATAAAAGAAGATTTTTGAACCTCGATTATAAATAAAAGGTTTATAGGTGACGTTATCTTTATTCTCTCTTAGGTAATGTATGTAACTAAAAATAAAGAGAAGTTTATACGTGAATTTAACATATTCATATCCAATGATTATGTGGACTCAAGATTAATGGTAACAATTAATGGATCAAGTTCATATAACAATGGGATAATTGCACTGGAAATTATCAAATTTTGTTACAAAAAGTATAATTGAGTTCTTAAACTTTCAAATAGTGCAATCAAGTCCTAAAATAAGTCTTGAAAGTGCAATCAAATCCTTAAACTTTCAAAAAGTGCAATCAAGTTTTAAAACTTGTCACGAAAGTGTAATCGAATTTTGAAACTGAGTCCTAAAACTTTCAAAAAATGTCATTAAGTCCTAAAAGTTATCGCGAAAGTGCAATCGAGTCCCAAAACTTTTAAAAAGTGCAATAAATGGAAGAACCTAATTAGACCAATTGGACAAGTTTAGAACTTGATTGCACTTTTTGAAATTTTAGGACTCGATTACATTTTTATAATAAGTTTTAGAACTTCCAATTCATACAATATGCCCAAGGGATAATGACACAAATAATCCTTGAATTTTGACTTAATGTGTAATTTGATTTCTAAACTTATAATTTGTTTAATGTAGTTCTTGAACTTTAACCTAATGTTCAATGTGGTCCTTGAACTTTTAATTTATTCAATGTGGTCTTTTGACTTTTGGTACATATTCAATGTAGTTCTCGAACTTGAATTAATAGAAGGACTATATTGAATATTTTCATATATTTCAGTGACTAAATTAAGTATGTACTAAAAGTTCAGGGATCATATTAAACAAATTCAAAATTCAGAGATCATTATTACATATTAAATTAAAATTTAAAAATTATATTAAATAAATTAAAATTTTAAAAATTATATTATATATTAAGTTGAAGTTAAAAAATTATTTATGTCATTTTTTCTCTGTCCAAAATCAAAGATAAGGTGACAGAAGGTTGACAAATGGTACGTACGAAAAAGAAACGCAAGTTTGACCAATAGTAGTCCGTACCAAAAAGAAACAGAAGCGTTCTCAAAACTCTCTGCACTGCGCGAGCGTCTGGGTCGCGTAGTTTACTCTCCCAAGTCCCCTGCTCTTCAAATCCAAACAAGCCCTTCATCTTCCGCGTTCTTCCGCTCAAACTCGCCGCTACAATGTCGATCAGCAGAGCCGCCGACTCTAAACCCCCTCCGGTGATCGGCAAGATGGGCCCTTACACTGTCTTCGTCACCCCAACGCCGACCCCGAAGCCTGACGGGCCGGTTCTTGATCCGCCGGCGAAGGTCGTCCCTCCTCCGGTTCTGCCGCCTCCTCACCGTTTCGGCAACTCCGTCGCTTCTCCATCTTTGGTTGATAATGGGTCTGTGCTGGCATTCTTCAAGAACGCGGCCACTAAGTTGCAAAACGGTGGAAGTTTCTGCTTTAGCTTTTCTGTACATTGGTTTTTCTAAACGGTGGCTTTGTTGGTTTTCTTTTCTGGATTTTGTTCGGTCTTTTCTTCTTTTCTTCCTGGATGAGGTAGAAGATCGGAAGTTTGAAGCTTTGATGTGAAGAAACCATGTTTTCTTAAGAAAGTTCTGTCTTGTTGTGGTAGATTGGTCCGAAAGAGAATGTGGGCGTCTCTGTTTTCCTCATTTAATCGGACAAAAAAAAAAACAAAATTGTAACTTCATCTCCAGATTCTGCATTTCGCATGTGAACGTGTACAGTTTCAAAGTTCAGCTGCTCAATGTCCATGTTGTGTAATTTTAGCTGTTTTTCCTCTCTACTTCTTTTTTTCCTTTTTTACTGAAAAACTTACAGGAATTCTGTTCTTGCTTAATTTTGCAGCCCAATCAAGCTTGGATAGCCACATGGCACGTTGGCTTGGGTTGGACCAGTCGAGGTATCAGTGGGCGTTGGAAAATTATTACGATAACCAAAGATCGGTAAGTTTTGCCAATGTCTTATTTTTCTCTGTTCATATTGCCCTTTGAATTTGCTATTATGTGTTCTTTCAGCTTTGCTTTCACATATGCCCTTTCTTTAGGTCATGATTCTTCGAAAAGTATCCTGCTTTGTGTCGTCTGCTGCTTATATACGATGCTTAATTAGTCATGAAGTATGATGAGGTTGTTGGGGGGTGTAATTTTGTGTAGGCAGCTTGTCAGGGGTACAAGTTTGGTGGCCTGTAGTTGAGTATCTTGTAGTTGTGAGATCATTTTCACTTACTCTTTAGTAGTTTTGCTTCATTTTGAATTTTCATTACATCAATTTGCTTTGCACGTTGGTAAAACAGCAATTGCTGCAGTGAGTGCATCGATCAGTTGTTAAGTGACTAAACATATGATGTATGTCATTGCCATGGTAGTGTTTGATTGTTGATCAAATCCAGTATTGGAGAATTTGAGTTTGACTTGATTCTTGAAGCACTCTATCTTGGCTTTAATCCACCGGAACTTGAACAGAACCAAAAATGTCTTAGCCTATTCAAATTCAAAAGCTGTTGTCATCGAGGCCCTGGCCTTGTCATGGCTTAGATTTCTCAGCTCAAGTCAAGATAGATTTGTCCCGGCACCATCGTTTTCTGTCAAAACACTAACTCTGTTCTAAAGTAACATTTTATGTCCTTACGGGTTCTACTGGTAGACGAGGAGGATCCGTAGACATGCAGTAAACAGCATCTCAAACAACTGCAAACCAGGAGTAAATTCCATGGATAATTCCTAATCTTTAGCGATTTCTCAAACAGGTAATTGGACTTTCAATTTAATCATCCAATGCAATAAGTTATTAGTTTTTTGCAATCAATGCACTTTGACCGGAATTTGGTGAATATTCCATGAAATGCTAACGACATGGCCACATGGCACTTTAACAGTTCACCGGGATATTGACCAGATTCTGGTCGAAGCACATCAACCACCCACAAAAATTTGTAAGTTTGTGGCGATTGAAATCAAATTCTGTTGACCTGATTGCAAAATCTACATATCAATGACCACGCATGGAATTTATTACATCTAGTTGACAAGCCACAGTCTCTTGGTGAAGTGGTCTAGGCTTGATTTCCTGCTAGATGAATGGTCAGAAAATAGCCTCGTCTTGTTTGGGTGGAATTCTTTCACCTGCTCAGCGAAAAATTCCTTAATGTGGCAATTTATCTGGCAATTCACTTGGCACGGCTTGCTATGGGTTACACAAAAAGCCCAGCCTAGTGTTCTTGCAGTATGTCTTTGCCAGTGTTATTATATGCGAGTGAGTTTTCATTTTCAATTGAAGCAGCTTGTTTGCATGGCAGTTTAGACCACAGAATGTGCTAATTTCTTAAATCCTTCCCGCCTTTGCTAGTGAATAACTGGACACGACTTGTAATATGAAACCCAAGGCAACTAAAGGAACTTAATGTAAAAGTAACTTTGAGGTAGAAAAAAAAAAGATAATTCTGCTTGCCATGGCATTTCTTGCCGAATATGGACAGCTTTCTTCCTTAGCCTGGTGATGGGGATGAGTTACGTTAAGAATCACTAGAGTTTTTGGTAAGTTTCATGAAGGTTGCTAATCAAAAAGAAATTCTCTGTTTGTTTTTATATTAAGAGTCACTACAATTCGTGGATCCTTTTGATTGTTGTTATTTGGTGTTTTGTAATGAAATGTTTTATTGTACTAGCGACATATCAGCTGCGCATATTGGTTTTTTATTTTCATGATTACTCATAAGTGGTGCTAGTGGGGGCCAACAAAGTGCAAAATAAACCCAACCTTCGGAAAGGAGAGCGAATCATGGACCTCCACTGGAGAAAGCTATGGCTTTCTTTCCTGACCGAGCAGAGGGTTGTATGACCCCCGTCCATGACCAGGGTGAGGATCGTTTAACCACTGTCTTAGACTGGCGAGGATCCGGCTACAGTTCCATGACTCTTGGCTGGGTGATGGTCGCTCGACCTCTGGTTTATCAACACAATGTGTGACCCTCTGCCAGAGCTGGGCAAAATTCCGTTGTTGCTCTTTCAAAAAGGTAGGGCCATTGCGGTCCGCAGCAGTTCGTCGGTGAAAACCACAGAAAAAGACATGAAGAACATTGTTCCGTTGAAGAATTGGCCTGAAATGGCCTTTAAAGGATATGCAAAGTTTAATTGGATCATGTGCAATAAGTTGAAGCTTAGTGACCCAAGCGAAAGTTACCCCAACATACAGTGACCTTTGAGTGTATTTTATCCCTTGTGAATGATACTTGCATTTGCTATGTATACTCATAGACTTATGATCTGCAACTAGTATTCCTATTTCACAGACTTATGATGTACACTCGTTGCAGGAAAAGGAAGGTGAGAAAAATAAAATGTGAAACAAGTTACAGAGCGTCTAATGCATTCTGGCTGATATAGAGTCCGAAAGATGGATGCGGTTGCGGCTCCCACATATTATAATTTCCAACTCGGAAATCCTTGTCCAGGAGGAACTGTGCCAAAGTTTTCATAAGGATGGGATCTTCCTCCAAAATGTGCATATAATTTCCCGAGTTGCAATACTTGGACTCTCTCGGATGTATGTTATTTGAATCTAGTATAACTGTCTTACAAAATTCATGTTTCAACGAGCTTTCCAGTTTGTGCATTTTTCACTTTAAATGATCTTGAAGTTGCTAATCTGCAGCATTCTATTGCTTTCGGTGAGACATAAGAGAAGCTGTCCATGACCTTACCTAACTCCGGTTATTTTAACTCCAAGAGCAATTTGTCGTAGTTTTCACTTATAGTCCTAATCTTAATTAATCCCCATCTTATGGTTTTTAAATGCCTAATTTGTGAGTCCCGTGCTATTAAAAGATGGACTCTTCATCAATAGGATTTCGTCTTATCAGTTATACGCTTTTTCTCCTTCTTCGGATGAAATGTAGACAGGACTGCAATAGAATGTTGCAGATATGCATCTGAATGATCTTGTGGAATCCAAGGAGAATCTGAATATCGTTAATTTATTTAAGACTTATTCAATGACGGTGTAAGTTTGTATTATAGTCTTGGAGCACAAGTTTAGAGACCGATGGAATACCCTGTAAGTCCTATGAATGGGTTAACTTCCCGCCTTTGACCAATGCATGTAATATTGATTCACAGCAGTCAGGCTCGCAAAACATGTGATTTTAAATCCCTGGAATTGAATTTCCTAATCCTCCAACTAGTTACGCTTGACAACATAATAATTAAGTGCTTGCTTGTGCGTCTTGTTTTCGTGTAAGCATTTCATAGATGTGAGACTTACGACAGCCAAAACTTGTTGAAGAAAAACTAGAAGAGGGAACCAATAATGTAGTTAAAACATCCGCAAGTTGTCTCTATTAGTTTCAACGCAAGAAAGCAATATCCAATGTAACACCGGCTTAAACTCATCCTCGTCCTTGCCGCACATATCTCTTCGCCTAATGCCACTCTACAAGTTTAGAAAGCATGAAAAACATGAACTCATCCTTAGTGGCAAGAAGTAACCTGCACGCTGTATACCTCGTTGAATCGACAGCATGAGGGGAGACCACCAAATGAGTTAACAAAGTTTCTGATCGCCCTAAACAGGATTACATAATTATCCCGCCTCCACGACGGTGTCTTCTTTTTCTCGTCCAGATTTGTTTGAAATTCTCACTGAGGAAGCATGGAAGAATCTAATTGGGGGATTGATTAATAATCGTTAAAAGTAAAGCACAAGAACTTCTTCCCCAAGAAAGGTGTTTTGTTTAATCATACAGTCGGCCCTAGACAAACACGAAGGAACAAGAGTGAAATCAAAATGGCCAGTCAAATGAAGAGAACCATCGTACAAGTTCTTGTACGGCAAAAAGCTCGTTACAGCATCAAAAGAAAATCCTCCTTAGAAACATAGAATCTATCTGAAGCTGAAAAATCAACTTCTATAAAGCTACTTACAAGGAAAAACTACAAAGATGAGCATCTAATTTTGGCTTTTATTTTCGCTACTTCAATTACTGTCGATTCAATGGTTTCCGGCGAGACATCTTCAGTTGTGATATTCCTTTGTAAGTCTTTTCTTGCTCTTTACTTTCCTTGTTTCAAATTTACATGATGGTTAATTTTTCATGAAACGATTTCTTTTCTGTGATCTAAGGAACTAATCATATGTTGTTTAATCTTTGAAGACTTTGAATACGATCATGTCATCGTAATACATATTCCTCTCCATTCATGGGCAGCGGTTATTGCCATAATTAGAATATCTTTGAGCATGGGCGCTTGTTCTAGGCGATCAACCCTCAAAAGTGGCACCAATCCGGTTGCCCCCACGTTCTCTACGATTGTGGTCGATAAGATTCTCGATGACATAGAGAAGCCCATACGGTTCTCTTCTCAGCAGCTAAGAATGGCCACCAGTAATTTCTCGCATTTACTGGGTGCAGGCAGTTTTGGGGCAGTTTATAAAGGGACGTTCACGAACGGGCTGTTAGTGGCCGTCAAAGCACTAAACGGCAGCTCGGACAAGAAGATTGAAGATCAGTTCTTGGCCGAAGTGACCACCATTGGTAGAACACACCATATGAATCTAGTGTCGAATATCTGAATTCGATCCTATCAACGATGCAAGAAAGTAATGAAAATTCGCACAACACAAGAATTTACGTGGTTCAGCAGGGGAGATGTTCCGCCTACCTATGTCCACGGGGAGAAGAGATCCGTTTCACTAATAACGTAGAAAAGTGTACAGCCACTCTTTCTCACCCACTATCTCTGTTCTAGAGACCCGTTTCGCAATATATATATATATAGCGAAATCCTACATGGCACAAATTACAAAATTGCCCACATAGCCTAAAATATTAAGCTTTCCCATATAAATCTTTCTTTGACTAAACATAAAACGTCTCTGGCGGCCTGGGGGCACTGCCCCCACGACCCCCACTGGGGCGGCCTCTCGGACCCCCGCCCGCTCACCGGGGAGCGGGATCCCCCTGCTGTCTAGTCGTCAGAGGCCTTTCGAAACCGCCTCATAATCTCTTGGATAACAGAATACAAGACATCGACCTTAATATATAGTTCAGCTATATGGATTTTGCTTCGACAAGAGCTTGAGAGCCCTTGTATACGAATTTATGCACAATAGTTATTTGGAGTGACTACTGTTCTGTGCATATAGAGTGGGAGGTTCTGTAAATAATCGCGAAAAACTGCCAAAGGGATCGATCATAAAAGTCATCGGAGAACATCCTCCTTGAGAACACTCCTTGACACGAATTATTGCCCGAAGGTAGCAGATTTCGGGCTAGCTAAGCTCTGTAACCGGGAAAAGACACACGTGACGATGAGTAGAGGGAGAGGGACCCCAGGATATGCCACGCTGGAAATGTTGATGTCATTCCTAGTCACCCAGCAGTGCGACGTGTACAGTTTCGGTATGCTCCTGTTCGAGATCCTTGGGCACAGTAGGAACCTTGACGTGAATCTACCCAACAGCCAGGTAATGCGTATAAAAAGTTCGTATTTCCTAATAGCAAGTGCCTTGGCTTGTATCGTAAGAGGGAGCGGTGTCTAAACTAAAGAAATAAAGAATTGAGTCTATAAAGCGTTACCTTTCATTGATATGTTTTACAGTATAAATAGAGATATCATCACCTATAATTATGGTAGAAGTTAAAGATAAAAGATATAATTTGATTTACAAGGAAATTGAATAAAAGACAAATTAGAAAAGATTTCAAAATGATCAACTTGTGGATATTCTCCTTGATATGTTATCTTCATGCTAATTTGTGGAAGATCATGCACTACAAACATTTTGATTTTTTGCTTTTTGATTTGTTGCTTCAATACTCCCCTTCAAATCGGTTAATGGGAAGGGCTAGAAACCGAGTTTGATTCTCAAACTAACAAACATATCTCGAGTCAATGGCTTGGTAAAAATATTAGCAATTTGTGAGGAAGATGGACTATAACGAGTTACAATAGAATCAAGAGTAACCTTTTCACAAACAAAATGATAATCGATCTCAATGTGCTTTGTTCGAGCATAAAAAACTCGATTAGTTGTGAGATGTAATGCTGACATATTGTCCGAGAAAAGTAACGAAGGTTGATGTTGGTAGATCCTATTAAAATATGGCTCGAGTTTGAGTCCGTGAATGAAACTCGACCCAAAATAAATTAAAGGAAAATCTGGAAGTTGAATATTTATGGATGTCCACTGTGGAAATCTATATTTCCTGTTCGGTTCATGCAGTCGGCCAAGGAAGTCAAAGTAGAAAGTCCGGTTGGACTTGTATTGACTGTGAAAACAAGACTCCAAGAAAAGGAAAGTTAATTGAAGTTGATCAAAAGAGGAAACCAGAGAAATTGATTTCCAATATGATTCGGTCAAGAAAGAAAAAGGAAAGTCAGACGTGGACTTTGTTGACCAAATCTTGCACTCCTTTAGGCGGTGGACATACGAGCAGATATATATATATATATATGGTTTCACGTTGGTTCAAGTGTAGAAGTTGATCGTGAGTCTTGAAACGCCCTAATGTGAGTGCTTGGTATGCCTTGCAAGTAAACAAGAAGCACTGTTATTGTGCATGAAGAAGGAAGCGCCTCATTTGTGCACGCTTGGCGGTAGGCATTTTGGTGGATTCTCATTCGTGAATTACATCCAAGAAGAATTAGTGTTCAAGCGTAAATCTTATGATAAGATTTGTGTGTAATTCCTTTGCTAGATTGAAAGATTATTTCGTAAGGAATTGTGGGGCTAAACACTGCATGCGTTATTGGGTGTAATTGGGGCTTGAGAAATACTGAGAGTGTTTGAGTAACTCAAGTGTGGTTGTAATCTCTATTATATCGCTTGATTTATAGTGAAATTCTGTGCTATTCTCCCCATGGATGTAGGTCACTACGACCTAACCATGTAAATCTGGTGTCCGATTTATTTTCTTGTTCAGTCAATTTTATTGTTCGATCGCTTGGCTTCCGCAATAATTAGTATCAGAGTCTGGTTTGCCTAAGTTGAAATGAATCGATGGCGACAGAAGAAGGAAAAGTGAGAATCGACAGATTTGATGGAAAGGATTTTGGTTTTTGGAAGATGCAGATTGAGGATCATTTATATCAAATGAAACTGCACTTGCCCCTGTTTGAAGAGAAGCCAGAGACGATGAAGCAAGCTGATTGAGAATTACTAGATAGACGAGCTTTGGGTGTTATTCGACTTACGTTGGCATGTAACGTCACGTTTAACATCGTGAATGAGAAGACCATTGCGGGTTTGATGAAAACCCTATTGGACATGTACGAGAAGCCCTCTGCGATCAACAAGGTCTATTTGATGCAACATTTGTTTAATTTGAAGATGAGCGAAGGTGTGTCAATTGCAGATCATATTAATGAATTCAATGTGATCATTAGTCAATGGAGTTCAGTTGAGATTGACTTTGAAGATGAGGTACGTGCTTTGATTCTATTATCCTCATTGCCTGATAGTTGGAATACTACTGTTACTGCTGTTAGTAATTCCTCTGGATCAACAAGTTTGACGTTTGATGGTGTTCGAGATTTAATTCTGAGTGAGGATATCCATAAAAGAGAATCTGGTGAACATGTATCTATTACTTTAGTAGGTGAAAGAAGAGGAAGAACTGGTACACGTGTTAGCAGGAGTAGTATGAACTCGAATAGACGAAATCAGTCTAGAACCGGTGGTGTTGTTTGTTGGAACTGTGGCAAAATGGGGCATCTTAGAAGGAATTGCTTTAAACTGAAAAACGAGAAGGGTAAAGGAATTATAGTTGAGTCTACGGATGATGTTGCGACTATAGTGGACAGTAATTTGGATAGTACTGATTTTGTCTTGTCTATCACTAATTATTCGTTGTTTGACAGATGGATTATGGATTATGGTTGTTCTTTTCATGCGATACCAAACCAAAATTGATTTACTACTTATCAGTGCACGGATAATAATAAAGTGCAGTTAGGGAACAACGCTAAATGTGATGTTATAGGTGTTTATAATGTTAGAATCAGAATGCATGATGGTATAGTATGGACATTGATTGGAGTAAGGCATGTTCTAGAGTTGAAGAAAAATCTGATTTCCTCAAGTGCCATGGATTCAGCTAGGTTTCGGTATTCTTTAGAATATAGACTTTTGTAATATTGTTTAAGGTGCATTAGTGATAATGAAAGAAATCAAGCATAGTAACCTGTATGAGCTTTAAGGTGAGATAGTGACGGAATTAGCTGCGGAGACGTCGGATGCATTGGTTTGAGAGTCTGAATTGTGGCATATGCATTTGGGACAGATTAGCGAGAGAAGCCTGAAGGTTATAAGTGAAAGAAATTTGCTATGTGGTTATATGGCTAACAAATTGAATGTATGCAAGTGCTGTGACTTAGATCAATGACGGAAAGTGTAGTTTAGTACGATTGTCAGAGAAACCACGGATATTGCAGAATTGATTCACTTGAACATTCACAGGTTGTCGTGATTTCCTTTAAGGAAAAGTACCAGATTTATGCTAACAGTTGTTGATGACTACTTGAGGAAGACTTAGGTGTTTGTGTTTAGGCACAAGTTTGATGCTATTGTTAGGATCAGACACTTGAGAGCTTTGATAAAAAAGGAGACTGGTAAGAAGATCAAGCATGTGCGAACTGACAGTAACATGGAGTTTTGCTCGAAGTTGTTAAATGAATTTGGCATGAAGGAAGGCATAGTAAGACACTGCACTAGTGCCAATAAACCACAACATGTTGCAGAGTTGATGAGCAAAATATTACCAAAGACGGCCCATAAAATGCTTTCTAATGCTAGTATGGCTAGGAAATTCTTAGCGGATGCGCTTAGTACGACGAGCTACCTAAAGAATAGATCCCTATCGACTAAGATTAGATGTCGGACTCCCGGAAAAAGTGTGGTTAGGTAACGTTGCTGATTATTCTACTCTTAGAATATTTGGTTGCCTAAGTTATGTTCGAGTTAGTGATAATAAGCTCAATGGAAGGCCAAGAAAGTGCATGTTCCTATGTTATGCACAAGGTGAGCGAGGCTATAAGTTGTGGTGGTCGAAATTAAATTCACCTGCTATCAACAGAAAAGTTACATTTGACGAGTCTCCAGTACTTCTGGCTAGGAGTGTTAGTAGCAATGTTCATACGGATCTGAACGGTGTTCAGCTTGAGGTGGAGTTGTAACTAGAAACTTTTGAGGTAGCGAGTACTAGCGCAGTAATCGACATGAATGGTACTTGTAGCGAGGTGGAGCCTATTGAGCCAATGGTTGCCGTAACTACTGATATTGACAAGGTGCGTATTCAATCTCTTGATAGTTATGGATGCAACGATGGTTTTGTTTTATCTACGATTGAGGAGGTTGTGTTGAAAAATCTTTGTGGAGTGGTTAAAGGTGCATATGGAGTTGGTACTCTGATGAGGTCCACGACTATGGTGAAGTTCAAGTGAGACTTGGACTTAGAAGACGTCTGTGGCAGTTGAGCCCATCGAGGGCTATGAGAGAGTAGTAGCGAAATTCGGATTCTATCAAAACAATTGTGACTTGGCTCAAACGTCGAGCCAAGGTGGAGATTATTAAAATATGTCTTGAGTTTGAGCCCGCGAACGAAACTCGACCAAAATAAATTAAAGGAAAATCTGGAAGTTAAATATTTATGGATGTCTACCGTGGAAATCTATATTTCCTATTCGGTTCGTGCAATTGGCCAAGGAAGTCAAAAGTAGAAAGTCCAATTTGACTTGTGTTGACCATGAAAACAACACTCCAAGAAAAGGAAAGCTAATTGAAGTTGATCAAAAGAGGAAACTAGAGAAATTGATTTCCAATATGATCCTGTCAAGAAAGAAAAAGGAAAGTCAGATGTGGACTTTGTTGACCAAATCTTGCACTCTTTTAGGCGGTGGACATACGAGCAGTATATATGGCTTTCAAGTTGGTTCCAGTGCAGAAGTTGATCGTGAGTCTTGAGAGCCCTAATGCGAGTGCTTGGTATGCCGTGCAAGTAGACAAGAAGTATTGTTATTGTGCACGAAGAAGGAAGCGCCGCATTCATGAGTGCTTGGCGGTGGATATTTCTATGGATTCTCGTTTGTGAATTACATTCAAGAAGAATTAGTGTTCAAGTGTAAATCTTGTGATAAGATTTATGTATAATTCCTTCACGAGATTGAAAGATTATTTTGTGAGAAATTGTGGGGCTAAACAATGCATGCATTATTTGGTGAAATTGGGGCTTGGGAAACATCGAAAGTGTTTAAGTGACTCGAGTGTGATTGTAATTTCTATTGTATCGCTTGATCTATAGTGAAATTCCATGCTACTCTCCCCATGGACGTAGGTCACTACGACCGAACCACGTAAATCTGGTGTCCGATTTATTTTTTTGTTCTGTCAATTTTATTGTTCGATTGCTTGGCTTCTGCTATAGATCCCAATGTCACGTAGTGTGTATGAAATCCAAGTGAGTTCAGCAGCTGCGGAAGCAAAAGCCCAATATTCACCTTCAGTTGTGGAGCGGGCCATAATAAGTTGTTTCTTGGCACACTATGAAATACTATTTGCGCCGAGAAAAGTACAATAACCAATGGTAGAACGTTAGGTGAGTTTGCACCCTGCCCAGTCTGCATCAACAAAGCCAAATAATTGGAGAGAACTACGAGACAAAATACAAAGCTCAAGGTGTAAAGTACCACGAACATATCGCAGAATACATTTAACCATCTAATAGTGAGCAATAGTTGGGGCATGCATATGTTGACAAACTATGTTGACTACAAGCGAGAGATCTGGACGAGTGAGAGTACGGTACTGAAGAGCGCCTACAATACTTCGAAAATGGGATGGATCATCATAGGGTTATCACCATGTTTGAGTGGTGGTTGCTTGGTAGCTATTGGAGTAGCAATCGGCTTACATTGCACCATTGATGCTCAATTCAAAAGGTCCCAAGCATATTTTTGTTGTAAGAGTAAGAGTCCATCAGTGGAGCGATTGACTTCAATGCTCAAGAAATAATGAAGAACGCCAAGGTCTTTCATGGAAAACAATTGACCAAGTTCCTGCACAAGATGGTTTAGTAATTTCGGAGAATCATCGGTGAGGGCTATATCATCCACATAGAGCAATAGAATAATAATATCACCATGATGACGATAACAAATAGTGATGGATCAGCTGTGCTGCAGAAGAATTCATATTCAAAAAGAAAGTCACTGAATTTGTCGAACCATTTCCTGGGAGCTTGTTTGAGGCCATATAGAGCACATTGAAGTAAGCAAACATGGTCAGGATGAAATGAATTAGGGAAACCCTAGATAGAAACATCAAGATCACCATGTAGGAAGGTGTTCTTGACATCTAATTGGCGAATTTCCCAATTCTAAACAGTAGCAACAGATAAGACAATGCGAATTATGGCTTGTTTGACCATCGGACTAAAAGTTTCTAGGAAGTTAACACCCTCCTCTTGATGAAAGCCTTTTGCAACATGTCGGGCTTTCAATCGATCAAGTGAACCATCAGCATGTAGCTTTGTTTTGTACACCCATTTACATATAACCACATTCATCGATGGATGATGGGGAACTAGTTCCCATGTTTTGTTGATTGCAAGAGCATCCAACTCCTCAAGCATAGCAGCTTTCCAACCAGGGTGCTTTAAAGTTGAATAAATAGGCATGGTTTGGGAGGGATGGATGGTACTGCTATATTGGCTTTGAGATCCCGGCCTTTGAATGTGTAACCATGGGATGTATTGAGGATGTGGAAGCTTCGAATTGAGATTGAAGTAAAGATGCACTCTCTACTGGTTGTGCCATATGGTCTGATACCAATGTTAGATGGTCTTTGGCCTCTTTCACCCCAAAAGCTAGCTCAAAGGGCTTTCCCTTACACCTATAAACCGATCCACCAGTCCTTTCCACAATTGATGTGGGACAACTTCAACAATCTCTCCCTCACGCATCGGGCCTCGGTAAGAGACGCAACAATCCGTAACTCTCCCGTGTAACTATTGGGTCTAGATTTGTTGGTAACCTGAGCTTTGATACCAGAAAGAAAATAGAGAATTGAGTCGATGTAGCGTTACCTTTTATTGATATGTTTTACAATATAAATAAAGATATCATCATCTATAATTATGGTAGAAGTTAAAGGTAAAAGATACAATTTGATTTACAAGGAAAAGACAGATCAGAAAAGATTTCTAAATGATCAACTTGTGGATATTCTCTTTGATATGTTATCTTCGTGCTAATTTGTGGAAGATTCTGCACTGCAAACATTCTAATTTTTTGCTTTTTGATTTGTTGCTTCAATATAAACATGGGTACCAATGATTAAAGAAAAAAAAGATATCGATGTTTTCCTTTAGCTGATTACTCTGGAAAGATTCAACCGTTGTGATCCTTGTGGATCACTAAGAGCACAGGCATTCCATTATGATTGATGATCAATCGGCCAGTCAGTCTGACCAAACAGTTTCCAGTCTAATAAGAAAGAGTAGCCACTCTGCTGAAAGAGGCCCCCCAGTCATGAACTAAATTAGGCTTAAGAGAGGCCATAGAGGGGTGAGATCGAGAGTGCATTATGCAATTTACATTTCTTGGGCTGGGGTCGAATTTCATTAAATCTATAAGGCATTAAGTACACTCCCATCATGTTTAGACTTGAATTCTTGAGTTATTCTCTGATATGCACTAGGAATGGTTTCCGAGCTGAGTGTGGAAGAAGCACAAGATGAAGAGTTTCTCAGATGTGATGATCGCATGCGGGATCCAAAAGAATTGTAGAGAGAAGGCCGAGCAGATGGCGATGGTCGCTCTGTGGTGCATTCAGTACAAACCGGAGTTGAGGCCGAGGATGAGCGTTGCCCTGAAGATGCTGGAAGGTGGCATAGAAATCCCAATGCCCCCAAACCTGTTTTGCCACCTAATGGATTCTCCACCGCCGGACGTTTTGGCAGAAGTGGAAGGAAAAGCATGCAGAATCTTCTAATCCTGGAATGGCTCCTAAAATTTGATTGGATTCAGTTAAATGAAATTTCTTGATAAAGATTTATACATCTCGCGTGTCGAAAAGTGCATAACTTTGAGTGATATGTAGCAATTTTTTGGTTTAAGACGTGCATGACCACTTTTGTTTTATTCTCTTGTGGGTTAATACCACGAAAAATCCCAAACTGGTACATTTTGTGATAATTTTACTCCGAACTAATTTTTTGACCGCAAAAAACCCACAACTAGTATACCTGTAACAAATTTACCTCGAACTATTTTTTTTGCCACCAAAAAATCCCACACTAGTACACTTATAATAATTTTATCCCGAACTAATTTTTTGATTACCAAAAACCCCAAATTAGTACACCTGTGATAATTTCACCCCAAATTAATTTTTTGACCACTAAAAATCCAAAGTGGTACATTTGTGATAAATTTACCCTTTGTTAATATCTATTAAATTGGATTAATATCACGAAAAATCACAAATTGATAAATTTGTGACAAACAGAGGAGTAAAACCTTAAACTGGTACACCTGTCAACTACCACGTGTCATCAAACTTAACAAATTGATAGTAAAATTTAACAAAAACTAACGGAGGGTAAATTTGTCATAGATGTACCAGTTTGGGGTTTTTAGTGATCGAAAAATTAGTTAGGGGTAAAATTATCATAAGTATCAGTTTTGGATTTTTGGTAGTCAAAAAATTAGTTCGGGGTAAAATTGTTATATGTGTACTAGTTGGGAGTTTTTTATGATCAAAAAAATAGTTTTGAGTAAATTTATCACAGATGTACTAGTTTAGGGTATTTCGTGATATTAACCCTTCTCTTTTTCATTCATAAGTTAAAGCTTTTGACAGTAGGTTCTTTTCTTTTCATCTCATGGATAATGAAGATGGACAAGATTCCTTGCTTCCTAGGCTTCATTTTTTCATGTCTAGTGCTATCTATGCTAAAGACAACTTCAGTTCAACACGGACAAAAGAAATGAACTGATTCTGCTGCTGAATCACTAGTCACTACAGTGACTTCAATCGACTGACCACTGAAATTGTTCAGTCAGGACTTAGAACACGGCCTTGAATGCTCTTGGACAAAATGGTATTATGATCCTTAGACCAGAGTATGACATTGAGGTGGACATCATGGAACCTTTGTCCGGAGGTATCGTACATTGCCCAATGTTGTGACGGCAAGGCGTTGACAGAAGCGGCTCGAGATTCATTTTCCGGGGGCAAATGATTCATAAGTCCAATAGGCAATTCTCAGGAGCACGACCTGATAACTTTCTTCGGGGATTCGCCACAGATGGTGAATGTAGTTACATACAGTTCGACAATGATTGAGCAAGATCGGTATCATGACCAAAATCATGATCCATTTTCTTGTAGAATATGGATTACCACATCGTTTCGAAAGTTGGTCCACGATAAATTGCTGGTCTATCACCTAGGATGGCTTGCGATAATTGATCGCCACCTCAATAATTTCAGGCAAAACTTAATCAGAATAACTACAATATAATTTAATTATGTTTAGGACTACATTGGAACCTGTTCACTAACTTGGTAATTTTTTTCTATCATTCTTTACTTTGCTTTCCAAGCCAATGTATGTAACCTAAAATAAAGATAAAAAAAAAATAATCGTTAATCATGAATCCAACGTAACCATAAATGTTAATCATGCAAACATATACAAAAAAATTCAATTAGCGGCTATTTTGCTGAAAAATAAAGGAAAAGATTTTCTATGAAAATTATTTTCAAGGAAAATGGTTAATTTTTATTTGTTTGATGGTGTAAAGAAAATAATTTTGTTCTTAATAGAAGCTAAACTCTTTTTCTTTCAATCAAAACTTGTATTACTAACACCCGCCTAGTCCCCTGCTCCTAAATTCAAACAAGCCCTTCCTTCATCTTCCGCGTTCTTTCACTTGAACTTGCAACTACAATGTCAATCAGCAAAGCTTCCATCTCTAAACCCCCTCCAATGATCGGCAAAATAGGTCCCTTACGCAGTTTTCGACACCCCACTGCCGACCCAAAGCCGGTCATGCCAGTTCTTGATTCGCCGGTGAAGGTCTTCGCCACCGCTTCGATAACTCCATCGCTTCTCCATCTTCGCTTGACTATGGGTCTGTTCTGGGATTCTTCAAGAACCCGGCCACTAATTAGTTGCAAAATGGTAAGAATTTCTGCTTTAGCATTTTCTGTACATTGCCTTTTCTAAATGGCGGCTTTCCTTAGTTTTCTTCTTTTGTTCCTGAATGAGGAAGAAGATCGGCAGTTTGAAGCTTTGATATGAACAAACCATGTTTTTTTTTTTTTTGAGAAAGTTCTGTCTTGTTATGGTAGATTGGTACAACAGAGAATGTGGGCGTTTCTGTTCTCCTCATTTAATCGGACAAGAAGAAGTAAAATGGTTTCTTGATCTCCAGATTCTACATTCCGCATGTATATGTGCACAGTTTCAAAGTTCAGCTTCCCAATGTACATGTCGTGTAATTTTAGCGGTGTTTCCTTATTTTTTTGGTCTTCCTTTTCTGCAAAATTTATAGGAATTCTGTTCTTGCTTAGTTTGGCAGCTCAATCAAGCTTGGATAGCCACATGGCCCGTTGGCTTGAGTTGGACCAGTCGAGGTATCAATGGGCGTTGGAAAATTATTACGATAACCAAAGATCAGTAAGTTTTGCCAAGGTCTTACTTTTCTCTGTTTATATTGCCATTTGGATTTGCTATTCTGCGTTCTTTCAGCTTTGCCTTCGCTCTTTCCCTTACTTTATGTCATGATTCTTCGAAAAGTAGCCTGCTTTGAGTGGTCTGCTTATAGAGGATGCTTATATAGTCATGAAGTATGATGAGGTTGTTGGGGGATGCAACTTTGTGTAGGCAGCTTGTTGATGGGGGTGTATCATGAACCGAATCAGAACGATCATGCAAAGAATAGAAGAAAATTAAATGATGCACGAGTTTACCCAGGTTCACCCCTAGAATAGGGTTACGTCCTGCAAAGAAATTCTACTATGATTTAGGTTTATAACTACAACCACTCGTTACAATGATCTCTCATACGAGTACAATATATATGGGACTTAAAATGGGCCCAAAGCCTAAGCCTATCCGAATCCCTTTAATCCCACAACAAACGGATCGGCAAACTCGATGTTTCGGGAGTGCTGCCCCCAAGCCCTCGCCCGCTCACTGGCGAGTGGGGCCGCCGTCCTCACACCGGGAAGCGGAACCCCCGCCTGCTGTCTAGTCACATATTGTTGGATCATACTTCGATTTCCCTAAGCTCATGTGGGCGTGTCCGGTATGAGAAACAAGGTTCTCCGAAATATTCACCAACTCCAACACTTGTAAAGGGTACAAGTTTGGTGGCCTGTAGTTGAGCACTAGATCATTTTCACTAACTTTATTGCAGTTTTACTGCATTTTCACTTTTCATTACATCAATTTGCTTTGGACTTCAGTACTGTAGCAGTTGCTGCAGTACGCGCATCGATCGGTTATTAAGTCGCTAAATGCTTGATGTCTACCATCGCCATGGCAGTGTTTGGTTGTTGATCAAACAAAGTATTGGAGAATTTGAGTTTGACTTGATTCTTGGAGCGCTCCATCTCAGCTCTGATCCACTGGGCCATTGCGATCTGCAGCAACTCATCAGTGAAAACTGGAGAAAAAGTCATGAAGAACATGGTTCTGTTGAAAAATTGACAAGAAATGGCCTAAAAATGCTAATCGAGTTGCAAAATTGATGCAACATTTGCAATAAGTTGAAGCTTAGTGACCCGTGTGAAAGTTACTCCAGCGTGCTGTGACCATTGAGTGTAACTTATCCCTGGTGATGATACTTGCATTTGCTATGTGTACTCATCGACTACTGATCTGCAACTACTATTCCATTTTCACAGACTTATGATGCACACCCACTGCAGAGATAGGAACGTGAGAAAATCAAAATGTCAAACAAGTTGCAGAGTGTCTAATGCATTCTGGTTGATATAGAGTCCGAAGGATGGATTCAGTTGTGGCTCTGATAAAGTATAATTTCCGATTCAGAGATCCTTCTTAAGCAGGAACTGTGCCAAAGTTATCATTAGGATTAGATCTTCCTCCAAAATGTACATAAGGTTTCCCGAGGTGCAATACTTGGAAGCTGGTAACACCCTGATGTATGTTATTGGAATACCGCATGAATGTCTTTCGGGATTCATATTTTGACGAGCTTTCCGGTTTGTGCATTTGTCACTTTCGAATGATCTTGAAGTTGCAAATCTGCAGTATTCTATTGGTTTGGGTGGGCCATCAAAGAAGCCGTCCATGACCTTGTCAAACTCTAGTTATTTTATTCCGAAAGCAATTTGTGGCGGGGAGCATTTGCGGTCCTAATCTTAATCCCCCATCTTATGGTTTTTAAATGCCTGATCAATGACTACTATGCTATTAAAAAACAGAGTCTTCATCAATAGGATTTCAACTCCTTAGTTCTATGCTGTTGCCCCTTCTTTGGATGACAGGTAGATAAGACTGCAATAGAATGTTGCAGATTTTCATCTGAATGCTCTTGTGAAATCGAAAGAAAATCTGAAGGATTTAGTCAATCACGAATATAAGTATGTATTATGGTATTATTTGGTTCTCAGGTTTTCGTCGACTTTTGGATTGTGGTATTACTTGATATGATATATCAGGTTTAACTGCATATATTCTTGAACTGAAGCTAGAGTAGGTAATGGTCTCTGATGCTTGTGGGCTGGGGAATATGTTTTGAGGGATTATGGGATTTATGATAGATGGATATGATCACTACCAAGTCATAAATGATGCGCCACCAGCCATAGATAAACTGGATAGATGAAGTTCACCGTCAAGACATAAAGAAACACCACTAGTTTAGGATTTTGGATATATAAAATTCACCACCAAGGCATAAGGATAAAAGATTTTAGGATAGGAGAAATTCTCCACCAAGACCTAAAGGAAACCATCCGACCAAGGATAAAGAACTTCTAGATCCACTACCAATGTCACGCCCGTTGGAGTTGCGCCACATCCCTTGGGACTTTTGTTTCTCATCCGGGGACGCCACGCCCAAATTTAACACAGAAACCGAAATATGATCCGGAAGTAATTAAAACCACCCGTACATTAAATAAACATACAACCAAGGATAACCATAGAAATCCACACTGACCGGGTATTAGAAATCATTTACAATATCCCGGTGAGTGGAACCCGTGGCCTTGCAAAAATCAAAAGCGGGTTCAAGGCCTTGCTCGTTGGTGAAAGGGGTGAGGGATTGGGGCAACGCCCTCAAACAACATTGGGTTTGCTCTTCCCATTTGTTGCATCAAAAGGATTTGGATAGGTTTGGGCTTTGGGCCTATTTTAAGTCCTATATATATTGAATAAATCTCGTATGAGAAATCATTAAACCTAAACTAGGCTATAATTGAAAACCTAAATATCACAGTGAAATCCCTTTGTAGGACATAACCCTATTCCGGCCCCTCGCCCGAACCTAGATAAACTTGACCACCAGTGTCAATTTTTCTATTATCTGTGTTATTCTTTTGATTCTGTTTTCGGATATAACCCCATTAGGTAGGCACACAACCACCAACCGAGGATAAAAAATCGAGATAGAAATTTGTTTCACTTGATAAAAATCTCATATATTCATCAAATTCAAATAGTGTCCCTTACAAGAGTGATTCTATTAAACAAAAGAACGGACTCTTGGAATCCTAGAAACCGAAATGACTTTTGAAGTATTCACATGTAGACTCTTGAAAGCAACGTGGAAATAAAGACTCTCAAGGCTATGAATTAAGACACCTAATAACTAGGGACTCAATGCATTTAATTAAAATTAGATGCATTAGACTTGACTTGATTTTCCAAATTCGTGCACCAGTTTTGGAAGCTAAGTAGTCGCCTTAGAAGATCAATAAATAATAATAGAATTCGATCATAACCACCTCCGGTTATTTAGTAGTTGATTAGGGGCCTCGAAGTTGACAATTCTTGAAAATCGATAACTATATAGCATGAATAAGTTGTGGCCGAAGTTGGCTTTTGCTTGCATGATTAACGAATGGGTTGGTTCAATCGACGAAACATGAGTTGAGTTTGAGGGTTGATCAATCCTGCACTATCCATTCATAAGAAATCATATTCCCACTTCACTACATAAACTGTAATTGAGTTTTGACAGCAACGGATCCATTTCTAGTCCCGCTAGACACAAATGTAAACCACACCATCAAATTAACCACAACAGAGGAGCAATTCCTGTGGTTGACTTGAACTCATCCTGCATGGTAAAGCCCCAAATTGATCTGTGAATTTCAATTAAAAATTCATCGTGACAGCCACTATACCAAAATTCTAGGCCAAAATTATCATCAAAAAGCTCCATTATGAGTTTCAATATCATTCTAAATTGACCACCACAAAATCAAAATCTATTTGGCATTGTTTAATCCACATATTAAACCATTACATTTCCGAACTCGGGCCGATTTAATCCAAATTGTCCAGATTTACATCGCGATTCTCTAAGGGCCGCTAATCCTCCATTAATTAATCATAAAAATCCACCAAATTGACCTCAATCAAAACCCCATAATCACTTTCACAATTTAACCCCTAAAATACCTAATTAACCCCAAAACCCGTCTAGAAATTTCTAAATTAGCCTAATTAGGGTTTAGGGTCAAATGACAGTGTCTTCTTTGTCTCGTCCTGATTTGTTTGGATTCTGGTTTGGTTATTACTCCTCCCTAAGGAAGCATAGAAAAATTCAATTGGGGCATTGACTTATGGTCTTCTAAGCATCGTTCATTATCGTTACAAGCAAGGCAATATGGTGGATACAGAAACTTCATGCCCAATAAGGGCTTTGTTTATTCCAACAGTCAGCCCTAGACAAACATGAAGCAACAAAAGTGGAATTGGAAATGTGCCGGAAAAATGAAGAGAACCATCCGAAGAATATCCTTCTCAGTACTGTCGAAGAAAACATAGAATCTATCTGAAATAGAGATCAACCTCTATAAAGCTACTTACAAGGAAAAACAACAAGATGAGCATCTAATTCTGGCATTCCTCTTTGCTGCTTCGATTCCCATTTTGGTCGATTCAATGGTGTCTAGCGAAACATCTGCAATTGTGATATTTTTCTGTGAGTCTTTTCTTGCTTTTTAATTCCGTTGTTTCAAATCCATATGGTTAATCTTCCATGAAGCTAGTACTTCTCTGTTCTTGCAAGAAACTACTCATATGATATTTAATCTTCCAAGGCTATTCGTGTTTAATACGATCATGTCATCGTATAACAAATTCCTCTATCATTCATGTGCAGCGGTTATTATCTTCATTAGAAGAGAGAAGTTCAAAATTTTAAATTTATGTGCGAACCAACGGACACGGTCCAAACTAAAAATCGACCTATCGGTCCCGATTTAAATTCAGAAAAAGGTCTAACAGTCCACGATAAATCTCAACAATAATCTAGGGCAAAAGGCCAAAATAAAATAACCCAAACCACACTACGAGGGAGGTCTACCAGTCCAAATTCGTACCCGGTCAAAAATACACTTTTCCACTATTCCTGATAATTTCGACGCTGGCCACAATAATATCGACACCGTCCAATTTATTTCGTCCCGAAACTCCCGGAAATCGACTGCCAAGTTCAGGGTATAAATAACGGCCAAATTCGATCGAGTGCGATTCTAGCAAAATTTCTAATTTTAAAAATAAGAACCCGAGAGTGATCGGTTCCCCCGGCGAAATTCCATTATAAGCGCATCGACTAATTACACGCTTTATAAATCCCAAAAATGGGCCAAAATCCGAATGTTACAACCAATGTAGTGTTGGAGTTGGCGAATACTTCGGGGACTTTTGTTTCTCATCCGGGCACGCTCACGTGAATTTAGGGAAACCGAAATATGATCCGACGACATGTGACCCCTGCGCATGAAATACGGGAGCAACGCCCTCGACACGGTGATCCCGCTGACCGGACAATAGGTGGGGGTTTCGCTCCCCGGTGAGTGGACGGTGGCCTCGCTCGTTGGTGAGCGGACGATGGCCTCGCTCGTTGGTGAGCGGGTGAGGGATTGGGGGCAACGCCCTCGAAACAACATTGGGTTTGCTGACCCATTTGTTGTGGGATCAAAAGGATTTGGATAGGTTTGGGCTTTGGGCCTATTTTAAGTCCTATATATATTGTACTCGTATGAGAAATCATTGTAACGAGTGGCTATAATTGAAAACCTAAATATCACAGTGAAATCCCTTTGCAGGACATAGCCCTATTCCGAAGTGAACCTGGATAAACTTGTATGTCAATTTTTCTATTATCTGTGTTATTCTTTTGATTCTGTTTTCGGATATAACCCCATTAGGTAGGCACACAACCACCAACCGAGGATAAAAAATCGAGATAGAAATTTGTTTCACTTGATAAAAATCTCATATATTCATCAAATTCAAATAGTGTCCCTTACAAGAGTGATTCTATTAAACAAAAGAACGGACTCTTGGAATCCTAGAAACCGAAATGACTTTTGAAGTATTCACATGTAGACTCTTGAAAGCAACGTGGAAATAAAGACTCTCAAGGCTATGAATTAAGACACCTAATAACTAGGGACTCAATGCATTTAATTAAAATTAGATGCATTAGACTTGACTTGATTTTCCAAATTCGTGCACCAGTTTTGGAAGCTAAGTAGTCGCCTTAGAAGATCAATAAATAATAATAGAATTCGATCATAACCACCTCCGGTTATTTAGTAGTTGATTAGGGGCCTCGAAGTTGACAATTCTTGAAAATCGATAACTATATAGCATGAATAAGTTGTGGCCGAAGTTGGCTTTTGCTTGCATGATTAACGAATGGGTTGGTTCAATCGACGAAACATGAGTTGAGTTTGAGGGTTGATCAATCCTGCAGTCTCTTCATAGAGAAATCATATTCCCACTTCACTACATAAACTGTAATTGAGTTTTGACAGCAACGGATCCGCCTATATAGTCCCACACATACACAATGTAAACCAACATTGCATTAGATGATTGCACAGAGGAGCTTCCTGTGGTTGACTTGAACTCATCCTGCATGGTAATTTTCTCTGTGAATTTCACTATTCTTCTGACGATCGCAAAGTTCACAAATCGAGGAGGACCGCTATCTGAGTTTAGACGATTACTGAAAATTACCACTCGCACACACCTTCGACTCTATTTGGCATTGTTTACTAAGCTGAAAATCCATTATAGGTAGGATTCGGGGCCTCGACAGGGTAAGGAATTATAGATTTACATCAGGATTCGCTAAGGAATTAAGCTCAGCCAAAAGCATGAAAAATGTGATATCTTGTGCCTCATCCTAGAACCTCCATGGGAGCCCCCGCTAATTCCTTGAACACATCGTCTGCCAAGGATAGAACGAAGTTTCTGAGTCATTGCTCTATTTAGGATTACATGAATCATGCCGCGCCGATGACAGTGTCTTCTTTGTCTCGTCCTGATTTGTTTGGATTCTGGTTTGGTTATTACTCCTCCCTAAGGAAGCATAGAAAAATTCAATTGGGGCATTGACTTATGGTCTTCTAAGCATCGTTCATTATCGTTACAAGCAAGGCAATATGGTGGATACAGAAACTTCATGCCCAATAAGGGCTTTGTTTATTCCAACAGTCAGCCCTAGACAAACATGAAGCAACAAAAGTGGAATTGGAAATGTGCCGGAAAAATGAAGAGAACCATCCGAAGAATATCCTTCTCAGTACTGTCGAAGAAAACATAGAATCTATCTGAAATAGAGATCAACCTCTATAAAGCTACTTACAAGGAAAAACAACAAGATGAGCATCTAATTCTGGCATTCCTCTTTGCTGCTTCGATTCCCATTTTGGTCGATTCAATGGTGTCTAGCGAAACATCTGCAATTGTGATATTTTTCTGTGAGTCTTTTCTTGCTTTTTAATTCCGTTGTTTCAAATCCATATGGTTAATCTTCCATGAAGCTAGTACTTCTCTGTTCTTGCAAGAAACTACTCATATGATATTTAATCTTCCAAGGCTATTCGTGTTTAATACGATCATGTCATCGTATAACAAATTCCTCTATCATTCATGTGCAGCGGTTATTATCTTCATTAGAATATCCTTGAGCATCAGCGCTTGTTCTAGGCGATCGACCCTCAGAAGGGGCACGAATTCGGTTGTCCCCACGTTCTCGACGATCGTGGTCGATAAGATTCTCGATGACATAGATAGGCCCATACGGTTCTCTTCTCAACAGCTAAGAATCGCCACCTGTAATTTCTCGCATTTACTGGGTGCAGGCAGTTTCGGGGAAGTTTATAAAGGGACATTCTTGAACGGGTTGTCAGTGGCCGTTAAAGTACTAAACGGCAGCTCGGACAAGAAGATTGAAGATCAATTCTTGGCCGAAGTAACCACCATTGGTAGAACACACCATATGAATCTTGTTCAGCTATATGGATTTTGCTTCGACAGAAACTTAAGAGCGCTTGTATACGAATTCATGCACAATAGTTCATTGGACCGACTGCTGTTCAGTGCAGATAAAGATATAGAGTGGGAGGTTCTATACAATATCGCAATCGGAACTGCCAAAGGGATCACCTATCTACATGAGGAATGTCATCAGATAATAATCCATTATGACATAAAGCCAGAGAACATCCTCCTGGATGCAAACTTCTGCCCGAAGGTAGCTGATTTTGGGCTTGCTATGCTCTGTAACCGGGAAAAGACCCATGTGACGATGACTGGTGGAGGGAGGGGGACCCCGGGATATGCCGCGCCAGAAATGTGGATGCCATTCCCCGTCACCCAGAAGTGCGACGTGTACAGCTTCGGTATGCTCCTGTTCGAGATCCTTGGGCGCAGGAGGAACCTTGACGTGAATCTTCCCAACAGCCAGGTGTTGTCTAAAAAGTTGAATCTCCTAATAGCAAGTGTCTAAGGCTGTCTCGTAAGAGGGAGCGGTGTCTATACACAGGTGCCATTGATCAAAGAAACAACAGATATCGAAGTTTTCGTTATAACTGATTGCTCTGGACAGATTTGAACTTTAAGGATGACAAAATGCGCAGACATTCGATGATGATCGATGACCAATTGGTCAGTCGGTCTGTCCGAACAGTATAAAGTGAAGGATTCCAGAGTCTAAAAGAAAGAGTAGCGACTCTGCTGAAAGAGGCCGAGTCATGGACTAAATTAGGCTTAAGAGAGGTCATAGAGGGGTCAGATCAAGAGTGGATTATGCAATTATCAGTTTCTTGGGTTGGGATCTAATTTCATTAAATCGCATTAGCTACATTTTATCACGTTTAGACTTACATTCTTGAGTTTTTCCTTGATACCAATTCACCAGGAATGGTTTCCGAGATGGGTGTGGAAGAAGCACGGGAAGAGGAGGTTCTCGGACGTGATGATTGCATGCGGGATCCAAGAGAATTGCAGAGAGAAGGCCGAGAGGATGGCGATGGTCGCTCTGTGGTGCGTTCAGTGCCAACCGGAGTCGAGGCCAAGCATGAGCTTCGCCCTGAAGATGCTGGAAGGCAGCGTAGAAATCCCAATGCCCCTCAACCCGTTTCGCCACCTAATGGGATCTCCGCTGCCGGAGGTTCTAGCTGAAGTAAAAGGAGAAGCATGCAGCTTCACGCCACCGGCCATCAGAATGCTGGCCGAATCTTCTAGTCCTGGCATCGTTCCTACAATTTGATAGGATTCATTTAAATGAAATTTCTTGATCAAGATACTATAACTTCGAGTGATGAGCAGCAATTTTTTGGTTTAAGACGTACAAGACCCCTTTTGTTTCATTCTTTTCATCCATTTTTTCATGCACAAGTTTAAAGCTTCTGCCAGTCTTCTCGAAGTTCTTTTCTTTTGATCTTGTAAATATTGAAGATGGTAATAAGATTTCTTGCTTCTGGCTTCAGTTTTTCATGTGAATGAAGATTATGAGAAGGACTAAATGACTTCAGTTTTTTCATCCTATATGTGAATGAAGAACTTACTGTTATATAGAAAATTGGACTAAATGACTTAAAATTATTTTTTTTTTTATCATAAAATCACAAGTCTTAAGTTTTACCATTAATAAAATTTTTAGTATTCAACGTGCAGGTGGGGGCTGTTTTCACATCCTATATGACTAAATTCAGTCCATTTTATTTTTTCATTTTGTATTCCCTCAATTTTGAACTTACTGTTATATAAAAAGTACAAATTAACCTCTTTTTATCGCTTAACTTTTAAGGTGAGGTTTTTATTTAAAAAAAAAATAGTTTGGGGTAAATGTCAACTTATCCATTCTTCCTCACTACTACCTTTTTTTTTTTTTTTTTTTTTTTGTCAAATCACTACTACCTCAAAGGCTCATTTTTTTTTATGGTGATTTGTTATTTGACTTGTCTTTAAGCAAGTTTTTTTTTGCTTACTATATCAAAAAGTGGGTAATCCGTAATCTTTTTCTACCATCAATGAGACACTTTCAAATAGAGCATGTTACTATCAGCGTATCTAGATATACACCAATAACAATAAAATAAAAAAGGGATGAACGTTGAGGCACTTTGATATTTTTCAACACTCCATGAGTCAACTAATTTTTTTTCAACTCAAAATAGGGATAATGACACAAACAGTCCCTTAACTTTGACCAAATGTGCAATTTGATCTCTAAACTTTTAATTTGTTCAATATAATCCTTAAATTTTAGGCTAATGTTCAATTTGATTCCTGAACTTTATCTGTTCAACGTGATTCCTGGAATTTTAGTACATATTCAATTTAGTCTCTAAAATATATGAAAATGTTTAAAGTAGTCCTTGAACTTGAACTAATGGAAGGACTATATTGAATATTTGCAAATAGTTCAAAGATTAAATTGAACATGTACTAAAAGTTCAAGGACTACATTGAACAAATTAAAAGTTCAAGGACCAAATTGAACATTAAGTTAAAGTTCATGGGGACTGTATTGAACAAATTAAAAGTCCATGGATCAAATTGCATATTAGAACAAAGTTGAGAGACTGTTTGTGTCATTTTCCCTTCAAAGTAAATAAAATCTAATGGCTGTTTTAAATTCTTTTTTTTTTTCTATGCAAAGTGTTGATTGAATCAATTTTTGTTGTTTGACGGGAATGTAGTTACAATTTTATTTTTGCAATTTTTTTTGGCAATTAGGTGTATTCCTAAACTTTTGGAGCTTCTCTACGAGGAGCTTGACGAGCCTCAAAGAGGGCTTCTATTCCATTTCATTTAGTCATCCTATTATGCTCAGTGAAAGACAATTGATAAAAAAGAGTTTGATAGTGATATAAATATACATTAAATATAAAATTTTACAAATGTTGGATTTTGTTAATTCTACTTGACAATTCAATTTATAAATTAATTGACAACATGGAAAAGAGCTAAGTTTCGTCTAAATTTCTCATTTTGAAAAGCTAATGTATTCAGAGGTAAAATTTTAAAATTAAAAACAAAAAAAAGGCATAGTAATACCCACTTAGAAATTAATAAAAGAAGGAGGAAAAATCATGTAATATTCTTATCTTGACAAGTAGATTTAAGAAGTGTGCATTGGTTCAATTCAACCTAGGAACCAAACCGAACCAATCGGTTATGGATAGTTCTCGGGGGACTGGCCCCACTCCCGATTTCAAATTTAAGAATTATCGGTCCGGTTCTCGATTTCACTTGAGGAACTGAAGCGGGCCGATAAACCAACCCAAATTTCTTTAATTTTTAATTTTGAAGCAAAGCAAACCCTAATTTCTAAGATCGGTTTCAATTCTCATTCCCTCTCTCACCTTCGCATCTATCTATCTCGGTCTCGTCTCACGCGCCCTAACGCTCGCTCTCTATCTCAGTCCCTCCCCTCTCTCGCGCAGCCAGCCGGCCACCGCCTCACCGCCGCGGTCTCGCCGGCTGGCCGCCGTCCACCGCCGTAGGTGCAGCGCTCGAGTTCCGTCTCCATTGCTCTCTCTCTCTCTCTCTCTCTCTCTCATTCGGTCGCCGACTCGCTTTTGCCTTGGCGTCTCTCTCGCCCAACCACCACCGCGGTCTTGCGTCTCGCCGCCGTCCGGTCGCCGTCCGCCGCCCCAGCTTCGCGCGCTCGAGGTACCGCTCCCGTTTCGCCTCGAATTTCTTTGTGGGTTTGCCTCCTTTGATTTCGCCGGACTGCTCCTGTTCTCGTTCTTAGGTCTGGGTTGCAAGACCGTTCGTTCTTATGTGTGCAAATTTGCTTCCTCTTGGCGGTGATCCTCTATTGATTGCTGTTGTGTTGTCTAGGTTTTTTTTTTTGGTTTTGTTTGGTAGCCGGTGGGGATCTTTCGGCTTCCTTCTTGTGCTTGCCTTGAAAGTGTAGAGGTTTGCTATGATGGTCACCGGTTCCGAGACCGACCCTGCAACTGGACTGGTCGGGCCAGTCCGGTCCGGTTCCAGGATCAGGTGGGCTGTTTCCGAGTTCCACAGGGCAGGAACCGACCCTACCCAGTCCGGTTCCAGGTTCGTCCCACCCTGGAACCGATCACCCCTGCTATTTCCTACATAGAAATAAAAAGACTAAAAAGAAGAAGTAAAGTGAATTGGGATCCATAACTTTAAATCTCAATTGGATGACTATGTGCAATTTGTTTCTTTAATGAAACTAGAGTGTATTTAGTTTGTATGTGTTGGAAATAGCCTCACCAATTTTCATCCTGCAATCAAGTAGACCTAGTCATGGGTCTGGACAGTCCACTTGAAACCAACAGAGGGTGGTGGGGAGGATTGTATCAATTGAACCAGCACGTAATGATAAAGGTGGTCGAAGGGGTTTTTTTCGTCGTGAAGTTGCGATGGATGTACAAGTGCCTATATTTGAAGGAATGTACGTGCGGAAAGAATTTGAGAAATATTGGGTTGACATTCGCGATGAATGAATTCCTGATTTCCGTTTTACTTGTGGAGTAATTGGGCATGTTGAGAAATCTTGCGATTCTGCAGTAAAGAAGTCTGAATTGATGCTGATAAACCCAAGTGGTCCCTGGTTGCGAGTTCCTTCTTCCAAGTGCTGAAATGGGTTGGTGCGTTTGTATTAGATTGCAGAAGTATCACTTGTGTATGAGTAAAAAGGGTTGTTGTGTTTGTAGTTCTCAAGTCCTGAAATTCTTAACTGCCATCTTACTTGTGTGTTTAATTCCTTAATGCCTGAGATTTGTGGAGACTTTTCTTCCATCACATACGCGTAAACAACATCCATATCATTGAATCTTTACCTCATTTCATTTCAATGCAAAGTAGATTTGTTATGTGCTTGAACTTCAAATCTTGATACCAGGTAGTGCTAGGGGTAGTTGGGTCTGCTTTCCCTGCCTGTGTACAGAGGCTTGCTGTGCAGATGATATGGTTTTAACAAGTGTTCTTTTGCAAGTTGTATAATTATGTATTGTGGTTCCTGGAAAAAAGAAAGAGAGGATTAAATTTGTTGTATAATTAGCAACATATGTTGTGATTCCTGGGAAAAAAAAGAGGATTTTTAGTCTGATCCGCGTAAATCCTCAGGAATGCGCAGTCTGGTTCTTGCCCTTGTTTCCTTCTGTGTTTTGCATTTGAGTCAGTAATAATAAGAGCTGTGGTTGATCAACTGCTTTAAAGAAGACCTTTCTTTTCTTTCTGTTGCTGGTTATGGTTATGGTCTCAGTTTTTTTTTTTTTGGGTTGAAAATAATTGGTCTCAATTTGAAGGTTTGAGATTTTGAGGATTGGGATTTATATTGCAACAATGATTGCCTGCCCCTATTATCAGCTGGTTCTTTGAATCTTATTCTCGCATTTAATTTTCTATGAGAATCATTCTGTATCAGTACTGTTTTGTTTCCATTCTTTTGCTGCAAACCCAAATCCACAAGAATTGTATGATGAACAACTACTATTGATCATTTATTTTGGAAAGAAAGATCTCCTGAACATATTCTCATGTTCTTTTGGTTTTGTTTGATAGTAGATAAATCAGTAATAACGTGCAAGACCACAGTGAGGAAAAGAACCTCGGCTAAAGTAATCAATTGCAGACATGAATATATCTGTCTAAAAATTGTGGTACTGGTTGCTAAGCTGATTATTTTACATACATTCAGGTGCAGATATAGTTGTGCCAATGCCAAAAAAGAAGAGTTCTTTAAAAGCCTCTGATCAAGGGCCAGAAATGCCAGTTGTGACGGAGGAGAAAGCTTCTCCAGCTACGAAGAAATCCAATGATGAGATCGATGACATTTTTGCATCAAAAAAGAGGAAGAAAAGTGAAAAAGCAGATGCCGAGAAGCCAGCTGAAATTGGCAGTGGGAAAACGAAGAAGATGAAGAAAAAGAAGGTTAAAGGGTTAACAGAGAGTGCATTAGGCGACGCACCTTCTCGTCCTAGAAAGAAAACAGCGGATGGGCTCACCATCTACACAGAGGACGAGTTGGGTATCAGCAAGGCAGATGCTGGTGGCACGCCGCTCTGTCCATTTGACTGTTCTTGCTGCTTTTGAGTATTGGAGATCACCCGGTTGTTCTTGTTGTAACTTGTTAGCAAGTTTTGGCTATTCACCTCAAAGGTTCTTTGTGTTTTGGTGCCTCTTTTTCCTAACTGCACGTCTTTAATCTTATTCTTACAGTTTTGGCAGTTTTAGTAGATAACCAAAATATTTCAGGATCATGATAAGATATTGTAGCTAAGAGTTCTTGGGGTGGGTAGGAAAGATATTGGTATTTAAGAAGTTGATAATTTGTATTCAGTCATTTAAGATCTCAAACTCATTAGTACAGCGACATGCATCCTCTTTTTGGTTCATTTATTGGACACGCAGCTACAAGATGAGACGTATGGCATGAACTCATTAGTATTTACTAGGAATATGATAATATGGAGTTCATGAGCTTTTTGTGCCGTGGATGCAAGTTGAAATGCATATTCGTGTTTCCAATCATTTGGCAGCTTCTTGTATTAAGATTAAACTCTGCCCCAGCAAGACCTGCTTAGTTTAATATGCATGACTCTGGAGAAAAGCAAAGCCTGGTCTGTGTTTTTTTTATGTTTGATTTAAGCTAACTTCCTGTTTCAATTGTTGTTCTTGATGGTGTCAAGCCTGGTGGGATGTTTGCTGTTGGGGCCTGCCACCTTCGTTTCTGTGGACGGAGGATCGGTGTTGGCAATGACGTAGAAGAGCATGTCCTCGTTGCTTATGAGCAAACAGGTTTGGAATGATGACGAGATGGAGCAGAGCCAAATCTCCCTCCACTCCCTCCAGAATCAATTTCTCACCGTAAACGCAACAAATTGATAGCTCTTAATTAGATCTGTCAAATGGGTTCATCGAGTTGAAAATCCGTTAGACACTAACTGATTTTAATCTAATTCAAATTTAGCGATTCATACCCAACCTAACTCGAATTGAAGCCATATCCAATCCAACCCATTCATGCTCACCTGGGCAATTTGGAAGTCAAAGCTTTGTTTTGTGACTGGAGCACCTCATTCATCTAAGCAATTCGATGCAGGAGATGGGCTATTCTCCGCAGACGGGAATACAACCGAAGATTCAAAATAACATCACACCATAAAATTGCAAAATTTATATAGACTTGGCTAATTACTTAGAATGAGACATGTCAATTCGAAAAATTACTCAACTTTTACTCGACTTATGGAGCCGTCATATCAAGCTATGTACTCAAGTTGTTACGCATTCATAATAATGTCTAGGCGGAGAAATAGAATTGGGCGATACCAAGGAAAATAGAATTGTTCCGCTATATCAAAGCTTGGCCCACAATGATCCAAGCCATACGAGCATTTAAAGCCAGATCTCTTATAGGCATTTTAACAAACACTTTATATGCAACCAAACTAATTTCATCTCGCTCTTTAACTAAGCGCATCAAACCATCCACTCTCTCTGTGCCTCAGCCGCAACAAATATATTTGTGCGTACAATCACCACAGCACCATCGCCGCCGAAGTGACAAGCGACTAGGACAATGGTCCCCTTGCGGAGCCACAACCAGCGAAGAAACTCGTAGCACCAAAAAACCTTTGAACCCATTACCCTAAACCTGAATCCTGGCAAGCCCGTGGCTCAACCTGGTTCTTGTACTACCACCGCAACTGACGGTTGCGGTTCCTCTTGGAGCTCCTCATCAACATTGGACTGCTATAATGGAGATGTGCTTTGCTGTTCTTCGCAGGGCACGGAAGGCACAAGCATATATATTACATGGGTTGAAAACAAGTTCTTTTCAGACCCATTGGAACCCATTGTTAGTTGAGTTTTGCCCTATCAAACACATTCTAACCCACACGTTAAATTGTAAATAACCCATATAGCACACAAACCATTAAATATGAGTTAAAATATGATTTTTTGACCCATTTTGTCATCTAAACTCTCAATAGATGTCGCCCCAAGGGCATTTTCTTCTTATAGGCATTTTAACAAACACTTTATATGCAACCAAACTAATTTCATCTCGCTCTTTAACTAAGCGCATCAAACCATCCACTCTCTCTGTGCCTCAGCCGCAACAAATATATTTGTGCGTACAATCACCACAACACCATCGCCGTTATAAAAAAAAAAAAAAAAAACTCTCAATGGATTGATGTGAGAACTAAGTGTCGATATGATTACAATGGTCAGGAATTGTTTCTTATGAGTATATAATCTGATTGAATCCTTACATAATGAGTGCGAGTAGTTCATTCTAATTTTCTCAAAGATTGTTCTGAAGATACGGGAACTTTTATTGACAAACTCCATTTTCCGCTTTTCTCGGTCTAGAAAGAGCAAAGTCTCTTTAATCAACACAGAACAATTTTCCAAAACTATCTTGAGAAAGTCATCAGTATCTATAAAAGTTCGATCGAATCCCCAGCCTACTCACCAAGAATACTACTCTAGATCCATCCAAGAGCATCTGTGTGCATGGGATCAGAGGAGCAATCATCTGGCGTTCTTTAGTATTCTGATATCAGCAATGCAATAGAATACTTGATAAAAAAACATAACCTTTCGGTACAACTACAATATATTCATGATTTACCAGAAATGAAATAAGAACAAGTTATGAAAATCTTTGTCCCAAGGAGATTAATAATGTTATCTGGTAGCTAGCTCTATTTCATTTTCTACGGTTTGCTTCACAGGCTTGGAGTAGCGACCTTCGGAGTACACGGTCCTCAAAGGAGACGACTCTGAGTCCCATTCGCTTCCATTTTCCGATGACTGATAAGGCTTAGTCGGATCGATATACTCAAACGGATATTCGGGCTTTGGAATTTCCATATCTCCATCCAACATCTGCACCACAGTGCTCATCGCTGGCCTTGCCTCCGGCTTATACTGAATGCACAACAAAGCCACCTTCAACATCCTCAGCGCCTTCTCTCTTTCACTCTCAGGAACCCCACAAAGAGAGACCATCACCAGCAACTCGCCATTCTGTAGCATGTCCCACGTCCACCGTGGAAGCCACTGTGTAGACTCGCTCAGGTTCGGGTCGTGATTTCTCCTCCTCCCCACGATCTCGAACAGGAGCATCCCAAAGCTGTACACGTCGCACTTGTAGGTCACAGGATACGGCTGCCACATCTCAGGCGCCGCGTACCCGGGGGTTCCGCGGAACCCTGTCATGAGGATCCGACTGCTTTCCCTGTTGTGGAGCTTGGCAAGCCCAAAGTCCGCGACCTTCGGGGTCAAGTTCCGGTCCAGGAGGATGTTCCCGGGCTTTATGTCGTAGTGGACGATCCTCTGCTCACATTCCTCGTGCAAGTAGGCGATCCCCTTGGCGGTCCCCACCGCAATCTCGTGCATCTTGCACCAATCGATCGCCGTCTTGTCCCCGAACAGGAACCCGTCAAGGGACCCATTTTCCATGTACTCGTAGACGAGCGCCCTCGTTGTCGGATCGAAGCAAAAGCCGTAGAGCCTGACAAGGTTTATGTGGTGGGTTCTTCCAATGGAGCTCACCTCTGCCATGAACTGCTCCTCGATCCTCTTGTCGTGGGCGTTCGTGAGAACTTTGACGGCCACCAGAGTTCCGTTCGGCAACTCACCTTTGAAGACAACTCCGTAACCGCCGGAACCGAGCAAGGTGGCGTAATCTCTGGTGTAAACAGCCAGCTGCTCAGAAGAAAACCTGGTGGGCTTCAGGAATCTCTCCAGGGTACCAAACTCATTGGGCACTTCCCAACTGTGCCCTGGTGAGACAGCTGGTGGGGCGACGGATATTACCCCGGATGGCGAAGAATGAACAACCTGTGGAAATTTTTCCAAGTCATTAGTAACTATCCTGGCATAGCTTGGGATCGCGGTTCCGGCTTTCTTCAAGCAATCGATGAGGAAGTACACGACGGCGACGGTTGCTGCAGTCCCCACCACACCGGAAACTGAAAACAGGGTGCAGTGATAGCATCGTTAAAAGTTTTTATCATAACATCAAATTACAAACTTCATTACAACCGGTTCGCATTCCGACTTACTAATTGCAGCAGCTAAGAACCGATCCATCGTCGAGTTGACTGAATCATTGAAAGTCTCGAAATCACTTGGCGGGTTTTGATTGAACTGGTTGAAATCATATTGGAAGGAGCTCATCTCTTCTAAGCGGGAATCGAATCGGATTGAATCTTGTTCTGGGATCAAGAACTTCTCTCGTTGAGAGCCTGCGAATTAGGACAGTCGTTGTGCCTCCAGTTTTGGTTCCGTTAAGTACAAGTATCCGCAGAGAAGTATTGTCTGTTGTTGTCTAGGATTTGACTTTTTCTCGAGTCATGCATTTGGGTCACGCGTTGTTTAAGCTCAACGCGGTTTTGCTAATGGGAGTTCATCTTCGAGGGAGTTTCGCAGAAGGGCGAATTGAAACTGGCGTGCTTCGGTCAACAGCTTGGACTTTGGACCGGTTCAAAGAGAAGATCATGTTGCATTTTGGTATCAAGACGGATGTGTGGACACCGAGCAATCGCCTGAAGATTACAATTACTCGTGAGAACAAAAAGGTCAAAACAAGGATCATATATATATAACACGACATATTACCCTGAGAAAAATTGAACGTAACCTTCAAACGCACAAAAAAAGGCACAGCTTTAGACCACCGTGACAAATTCGACACAAACTATTAAACGTACAAAAGTATGTGCAATCTTTCCGCCACGACAAAAATAGCATCCTTAAATATCCCATCCATTCTTGCCGTAGTTAGCTTGTACACGTGTCGGCCCACCTGACTTTCACTGCGTTGATGACTAGTGACATTTAGTACCGGGGCATTCTCAAACGGTCAAATACAGTGTATTTTCTCAGTAAAAAAAAATGCAGTGTATTTTCATCTTAATATCTATTTCCCGTTCTCTCATCAACACCGAAATAGTGATTGTCTATTTTATCTACTTTGTAATCAAGTATGCAACTCAATGATCGACGAAATTCATGAAAAATTATTTTCAAGATTATGGTTAATTTCTTGAAAATGAAAGAAGTAGGATTTTGCACCAAGCTAATACCATTGACAAGATTAGATCTTGATTGAACATTTTTCGAAACAGTTGCGAACTCAATTGACCAAAATTTAGTATTTAGGACTCTCATAGCAAAGAAAAGCCATTTAGGACTTCGATGGAGTTAACCATTCTTTTATGACACCTTATACTCCTTTTAAGTTTCAAAGAAAAGACTCGGATTGATCATTTGAATTTAAATTGTCTTAAGGATGAATTAAAAATTATTTACATGAAGTATATAGTATATAGCAAATTGAATTTGACCCATTAAAAGTTGTGGACTTCATACGAGTTTCACGTGGATCTCACCGGATATGACGGTCCAGATTCAGTTTAGTACATACGTCAAGGTTAATTGAATCATATCTTGGAATGCATGGCTAGGCAGACATCCGACACTCGATGAGGTGTGATGATCTTCGTTTCCTAGAGTCCTTATTGTCAAAGGAAGTGATTGGGTCAACAGAACACAAGGCTGGGTAATATATCAGCATAGATAATGAGAGAGTCATAGATATCTTGGACGGACAAGATCTATAAACGTGTAGATCCAAGACATTAGTAATCTCTCGAGAAATGGTTTCTTGAAGGATTGGAGGAGAAACCCACGTATGATTACGTACGGAGACCTTTTGACTATATGCTGCGCTGCAACCTCCACCTCCATTCGCCTTCCTCTCAGGGTTCGCCACGCGCTCTCTATCTCTCTCTCTTCTTCCTTTTGGTTCGTTGGTTTTAACTTTAGCTTGCCAGACTTCCATTTTCAATAATTTTGATTGGAAATCGTTAATATGGCAGTCTAGTTAGCGTCGGCTATCTTACGTGGCATGGCCAGCATTGACATGAATAATTATTAACATATAATATCAATGCCAAACCCTATATCCACGGAAACAATCTAAAAAGGAAGTTAGGAAATTGTTTAAAAAGTCCTAACATATTTCACTTTTGTCATTTTAGTCCTAAACCTTTTAATTTTGCTAATTTTGCTAATTTTGCTAATTAAGTCATCAATTTTTTTTTTCATATTTTGTCAATTGAATCCATTCTGTCAATTTTGGCCAAAAATCTCTGATGTGGATGCCACCCGTCTCACGTGGCGTTATCGATGCTGACGTAGATAAATTTTAATAATTGTTTAATATATATATTTTTTTAATATTTATTATTTTTTCTTTCTTTTTTGTCTTCCCTTCTTTCCCTCGCCGATTGATTGGCCTTGGCAACTAGCTAGAGGTGAGGGCCAGTGAAGTCTAGCAATGCTCACCCCCACTAGCCACTAGCAAGGGGAGCCTTGCCTGCCCTTGGTGAGCTTGACCTCGCCTTGCCATTGGCAAAGCTCGACCCTTGCCAAATCAAGCGAGGGCGAGCCTCAACCAGCCACTGGTGTGGTCGACCTCACCTAGTGATGGTGAGGTTGAGCCTCGGAAGGAGTGCACGAGGCTTGCCATCGCTGGGCTGGCGAGGGCGAGCCTTGCCAGGGGCCGACAAGGCTTGCCTGAGGTGGACAAGGTCAACCTCACTAGCCCTCGCCTTGGGTAGCAAGCCATCGTCAATTAGCCATCACTGAGGCTTGGCAATTGTATAGAGGAAGAAGGGAAAGAAAAAAAAAGGAAAAGAAAAGAATAAAGAATAAAAAATAAATAAAAACTTCAAAAAATATTAAAAATTATCCACATTAGTGGCCGCCACACCACATATGACGAATGGCATCCACATCACCGATTTTCGGTCAAAATTGAACTCAATTGGCAAAATGTGAAAAATGTTTATAACTTAATTGGCAAAATTAAAAAGTTTAGGACTGTATTGGTAATAGTGCAATAAATTTATGACTTTTTAGTCAATTTTCCTTAACTTTCTATTTAGATTGTTTATGCGGATATAGGATTTGGCATTGGCATAAGGTTATGTCCCTCGTTGCTTACAAGCGACATGTTCGGAATGTGGCGAGGTGGAGCAGACGCTTATATCCCACCACGCCCTCCAGAATTGGTCTCTCACTCATAAATCCGGCAAATTGATAGCTCTGGTCAGATTGATTCGAGAAGTGAGCGTTGATGGTATCATTATGGTCGTGAATTGTTCTTTGAGTATATAATCTGATTGAATCGTTAAATAATGAGCGCGAGCTCATTCTGATATTTCAAATGCTATTCCAAAGATACAGGAATTCTCATTGACAAACTTCGTTTTCCCCTTTTCTTGGTCAAAAAGGAGTCGAGTCTTTGCATTACAACATAATCTTTGATCATGTGACATGTCACTCGTGTTGATCGATATAATTTATAAGTTAGATTGAATCTTCAACCTACTGGTACTCACCAGGAATACTACTATAGATCCGTCCGAAGATATCTGTGGGCATGGGATTAGAGGAGCAATGGTCCTGCATTCTGTAGTATTATCATATCAGCAATGCAAAAGGATACTTGATAAAAAGACAAAATCTTTAGGTACTACAACAGTCTATTCATGATTTACGAAGAAAGAAGTGAGAATGAGAACTTCCTTGAGCCATGGATATTAATAATAGGGATATCTTCAATGGAAATCCTAAAACTTATCATAAAAGTGCATTTGAGTTCTAAAATTTGCAAACAATGCAATTAAGTCCTAAAAATTATCAAATTGATTCAATCGAGTCCTAAACTTAATACCGTCTAACTTAAAAAAGGAAAATACTAATGTGGCGTTGATGTGGCTTTTTTTTAAAAAAAATTCTATCATATGTGGCAATGACGTGGCTTTTTTTTTTTTTTTTATTGTGTTTAATATAAATTTTATTTAAATTAAATTTTAAAAATAAGCTAAATATTTATATAAAGAAAAGGAGGAGGAGAAGTCACGCGGGGGAGGGTGGGAAGCCTTTGCCGCAGCCGCCGCCGCCCCACCATCAACGAGAGGGGCCAGCGAGGGTCACCGGGCCCCGGCTAGGGACTAGTGACCCTCCCCTAGATCTGGGCGAGGGGTTGTAGCCCTCACCAAGACCGGACGAGGGACACTGGCCTTTGCCCAAATCTAGCTGAGGGCCGTTACTAGTAGTCGACCTAGTGGTGACCCTTGGCCAGGTATGGGCAAGGGTCACCATTGGCAGTTGGCCCAATCACAACCCTTGACCAGTTTGAGGGAGGGCCGCAACCCCTCACCTAGATCTGACCTCACTTATTGTTAGAGAGGGTCGCCAATCCCTAGGGCTATTCCCCACCCTCGCTAGCCTCTCCTGGCAATGGTGAGGTGGTAGGCTTCTTTTTTTTTTTTAATATTTAGCTTATTTTTCAAATTTAATTTAAATAAAATTAGTATTAAAAATCAAATTTGGGCTCAAATGACGTCGTTTTAGTCTAATGTTTCATAATTTAGCCACCTCATTGCCATGTAAGAGAGATAAAATATTAAAATAAGCTATGTCAGCGTCTTGTCAGCGTTTTCCGTTAGTAAATTAAACGGTGTTAACTTTAAAACTTGATTGAATCAATTTGACAAGTTTTAGAAATTGATTGCACTTTCGTGACAAGTTTTATGATTTAATTGCACTTTCGTGATAAGTTTTAGGAATTCTACTGAACATATCCCTTAATAATAATATCTTGTAGCTAGCTCTATTTCTGCAATTTGCTTCACATGTTTGGAGCAGTAAACTCCGATCCGGAATACCCAATCCTCAAAGTAGACGCGAGTCTAAGTCCTGTTAAACTTCCATTTCACGAACCACGAGAAGGCTTATCCGATTAGGATTCTCGAATAAATATTTGGGTGTCGGAATTCCCAAATCTCCTTCCAACATCTTCACCACGGTGCTCATCGCCAACCTCGCTTCTAGCTTATTTTGAATGCACTGTAAAGCCACCATTAACATCCTCACCGCCTGCTTTCTTTCACTCTCACGAAACCCGCGTACCATCTCAAACAACTTGCCATTACATAACATGTGCCACATGCATTGCGGTAGCCCGGCATTTGAGATTTTGTGAAATCACAGTCAATTGTACTAAAAACTTAAGTTGTATAATGAATGCGTGGTTTAATATGAAAATATTCTAACACTTTTCCTCACGCTTAGTTTGATCTTTTTTGTTGCCTAGTACTAAGCATGGATATATTTCATTTGGGGAGGCCAATGTGGCATGGAAAGCTTTTAGAACAGTATATCATATGAGATTTCATGGAACCACCGCCAACTGTTCTAAAAGCTTAATATGTTAAATCAAGGTGTGGTTTAATAAGAAATATTTTAATAGACTCACTCAGGTTCACGTTGTGATTTATCCTTCTCTCCACAATGTCGAGCAAGACCATCCCAAAGCTATACATGTCGCACTTGTAGGTCATGGGATAAAGCTTCGCCATCTCGGGCATGACATACTCGTGGGTGCCGCAGAACCCCGTCATGGGCATCTGACTGCTTTCCCTATTGTAAAGCTTGGCGAGCCCGAAGTCCGCAATATTTTGGGCTCATGTGTAAGTCCAGGAGGATGTTTTCGGGCTTTGTGTCGTAGTGGACAATCCTCTACTCGCATTCCTCGTGCAAGTAGACAATCCCCTTCATGGTCCCCACGGCAATTTCGTGCGTCTTGAGCCCATGATCGCCGTCTTGTCCCCAAACAGGAACCTGTGGAGGGACCCATTTTCCATGTCCTCATAGACAAGCGCCCTAGTCGTCGTATCAAAGCAAAAGCCGTAGAGCTTGACGAGGTTCATGTGGTGAGTTTTTTCGATGGAGCTCACATGTGCCATGAACTGCTTCTCCATCCTCTTGTCGTCGGTGGTCGTGAACACCTTGACCGCTACCAGAGTTCCATTTGGCAACTTGCCTTTGAAGACAACTTTATAAGAGCCGGAACTGAGCACGATGGCGTAATTTCCGGTGTAAGCAGCCAGCTGATCCAAAAAAAACTCGTTGGGCTTCAGGAATCTCTCTAGGGTACTGAACTCATCAGGCAACTCCAGATTGTGCCCTAGTAAGATGGCTGGTGCCACGATGGAGATTACCCTCAATGACAAAGAATTTTTTGGAAACTTTTCTAAGTCATTGGTAGATATCCTGGCATAGCTCGGGATCGCGGTTCCCGCTTTCTTCAAGCAATCAATGAGGAAGTACATGATGATGACTAATGTAGTGTAGTCCCCACCACAACGGAAACTTTTTTTATTTTTGGTGTAAATGTAAGTAGTATTTATAAGATGACGTACAGAAGCTTAGGGGCATTCCCCAACATTACAAATAGAACTAAGATTGCAAAAAAATGGAGTGGGGGAGTCTCCATATAGTAGCTAAAGTTTCATTTGTTCGGGACGATCTAAAAGATTTGTAATGCAGAAGCTCGCCCTCTAACAAGTTTGCGAACTTTAGCCAAAATGATAAGGGCATCATTTGACTTTTGTTGGAAATGTCTACGATTACGCTCCATCCAAATGCAGTATATGATCGCTAGGAAAGATACCTTCAGAAGTCTCGCCACCAAGTCCTTACCTTTTGTAGCCTTGATCATCCATTTAAGTTCATCATTCCATCCTTCTACAGGGCGTCGAATTCCATATTGTGCAAGAATAGTGCGCCAAATGCTTCCGGTCCAGGTGCATTGGAAGAATAGATGGTCTCTGGTTGCAATGGATATCAACTTCAGGCTTCCAACATGATATGATTTCTGTTGTTTGTAATCTATCTCTACAAACTAGCCAGCCGATGAAGTTATGCTTGCTAATACCTTCTTTCCAGATCAATTGGGACCACTCCACAGCCAGTCTCACATTTCTGGTTTCATCGTATACCTCTTGGCAACAATATCTTGGTCTAGATATGATTGAAGCTAAAGCCGGTCTTAGTTGAAGAATACAGCGCCAACTCCATACCATAGAACCCTTGATTTCAAGCTGCATAATCGAATTGCCTCTACACTTGGTACTATGGACCCATTTACTCCACAAGGAAGATGACGGACAATTTATGAGGTTCCAAAGCATACGACCAAGCAAAACTTTGTTCCATAATTTTAGATGAGGCAACCCTAGACCTCCTTCCTTTTTTGGCGAACAAACAACTTCCCAAGCAACTTTGTGTGATTTGTGGCATTCTGTATTTCCAACCCACAAAAAATGTCTAATCTTCTTTTCAATTTCATGTATAGTTTTCTTTGGAAGTAAAAACATTTGCATCCAAAAGGTACAGATGGAAATAAGTACCGATTTCGTCAATTGGAGATGACCAGCGTAGCTAATATGTTGCATGCCCCAGCCTTTAATTTTTTTGAAGATTTTATCGGTCAGACTCTTACAATCTGCGTGTGTGAGTCTTCTTGTAATAAGCGGAACACCAAGGTATCTAATAGGGAGGTTACCTGTGGGGAAAGGTGTGTGATCCAATATGATTCCCTTTTCTTCCTCGGTCAACCCAGAGAAAAAGATTGGGCATTTATCAGGATTGAAGTGCAGTCCTGAGAGAGCTGCAAATTCATCAAGTACATCAACAAGGCAAATGACTGAATCTACATCCCCATGAGAAAAAAGAAATAGATCATCCGCGAAGCACAAGTGAGTGATTTTTTTCATTTTGCAGCGCCAATGATATTTGAAGGAAGATGCTGCAACTTTCTCAATTATGATCCTGTTGAGGATTTCCATAACCAAGACAAATAGATAAGGAGAGAGTGGGTCACCTTGTCTTAGTCCGTTGGTACTAGCAAAGTAGCCAACTTGTTCGCCGTTGAGGTTTATCGAAAACCTCGGTGTAGTTATGCATTGAGCTATCAGATCAAACAAATGTTGAGGTATATTGATAGCCCTAAGAACACCAAGAACTGCTTCCCATTTTACCATATCAAAAGCTTTCATAAGGTCGATTTTTATTGCCACGCGTTTACCTTTATCGCCCTTATGGTAGTTATGAAGAAGGTCCTGGCAAAGCAGAATATTCTCCGATATCTGTCTACCCGAAATAAAAGCGGTTTGGTTGAGGCCAACAACCGAAGGGAGGAAATATCTGAGTCTTTCCGCAAGAAGTTTCGATATGATCTTATAAAGAACATTGCAGCATGAGATGGGCTTGAAATCTGTGAGGCGGGATGGATTTTGTACCTTCAGTGCAAGGGATAACAGAGTAGAAATGATAGCTTTCAGCAGTCTTCTAGAGGAGAAGAAGTCCATGATAGCATCCTCTATATCACGCCCTATGATGGGCCAGGCTTTTTTAAAGAATAAACTGTTGTATCCATCTGGACTCGGGGCTTTGAAATTATTTAGGCTTTTGAGCACTTTAATGATCTCAGTACGATGAAAGTCTGGTAAAATGATGGCGATACTGACATCTTTAGGGAATAGGGAAGCAAACCGTTCGTAAGGGAAATGAGTGTGCCTGGAGCTACCAAGTATGCGATGATAATAAGATACAATTGCATCCCTAAGAACTCCCTCATCTGTTATAATAGTGCCATCATCAAGTGAGAGCTGGTTAATTCTGTTTTGAGCACTTCTATGCATCATGGAGGCAAAGAAAATCCTGCTGTTGTTGTCCCCCTCCTTCAACCATAGATTTCTAGATTTTTGCTTTAGGAGGACTTCTTCATGTTTGCTATGGGTTAGTAGTTGCTCCAATTGTGCCTTTTCTTCATCTGGAGTGTTTATGTTGTACGGGTCTAATGCAAGATGTCGTTGTATTCGCTGTAAGTTCGCTCTAGCATCTTTGACCTTACGACATAGGTCACCAAATTGAGATTTATTCAAGTGATTGAGTTTTTGTTTCAATGCTTTGAGCTTGTTCACCAGAATAAACATTTTGGATCCTCTAAAATCCAGTTGCCAACCAGTGTAGACAATCGGTAGAAAATCGGGGCTTTCAGTCCAGAAATTGAAGAATTTAAAAGAGGGCTTCCTTCTCCTATCAGTGGTGTTAAGACGCACTAGGCATGGAGAGTGATCAGAAACACCCGGTAGTAAAAATTCTACTGAATAATGAGAGTACATGTTCTGCCAATTTGCATTAATGAAAACCCTGTCAATCTTGCTTGCTCTAAGATCATCATTGGACCTTTTATTTGTCCATGTGAAAAATGGGCTTGTAGAATTAGGTTCAATCAGCGCCAGCTCCTCAATCATTGTGTTTAGCTCATCCATTCCAATAGTCCATCGAGCATTGGATCCGATCCGTTCAATTGTATCTCTCGTTTCATTGAAATCACCTATAAGTAACCAAGGCATATTTCCTGTATTACCAGTGGAGAATGTATTAACATTATGCCATAGGGATCTCCTTTCAGTTTCAGAATTGCCTCCATAAACTGCCGATAGGAGAAATGAGTCATCTCCTGGTTTTTCAACAAGGTAGTGAATGACTTGAGCAGAACCTTCCATCATAGTCAAGTTTAAAACAGACGGTTTCCATAATACCCATATTCTACCCAGACTGCTGTTCTGATAGTTATGGATAAATTTTCAGCCTCGAAACTTACTATTGATGACTAATTCCGCATTTGCCTCTTTTATTTTATGCTCAATCAAAATAAGGATAGAAGGGTCTTGAGATAGAGCAAAATCTACAATTTCCTTTTGTTTGGGGCTACTGTTAAGGCCCCGTACATTCCATGAGAGGATATTCATTGGTCAAGGGGGTTCCGCTCCACTCCCCACATCCCCAAGTAGAGCAACGGGCCCATCAGAAATAGCAGAATGATCGTCCTCGTCCAATAAAGCAAATCTATTTGGAGATAGATTCAAAAAATTGAAAGTATCTCTACTTTTGTTAATGGAGCCTGACTTTTGATTTCCACCATGCTTGACATTTATAAAGGATAAACCTGACTGTGAAGTATCACGAACAAGATTCTTCAGCTGATTGACCATGGGAATGCCAGTATTAGTGACAGGAGCAAGAGCTTTCGATAGTATGGCCGAGGAATTTTTATAAGGCAGCACTTTGGTAATCGCTCCAGGTAGGATGGGAGCAATAGAAGCATTATTTTCCGATGGCCTTGCCACCGATTGGGATTTAGGAACCCATATTGTCTTGTTCGGTACATTACAATCCTTATGACCAAAGTAGTTACATTTTTTGCATTTTAGCGGAATCCAGCTATACTCAACAGTAATCCCAAAGGTTTCCTCGTTTCCCATATCAAGATCAAAATTTTCCAGGAATGAGCTATCAAAGTCCATGAGAATGCATACTCGAGCAAATGTTAGTCGTCGTTTTTCCTCGGTAGCCTTATCCATGTACAAAGGTCTACCAAGAAAGCTGCACACATAGCTTAGACCGGATTTGGTCCAAAGGACATGGGGTACATTATAGAGACGTACCCAAATTGGCACGGAAGTGATCTTTGCCTTTTCCGTCTGATTTGGGGATGCCATTTCTGTAAAAATAATGGTTTGCCAGCTATGTCCCATATGCCCACCTCCATAACCTCGACTAGTTTTTGGATGTTAGAGAATCGGAAAAAGAAAAAACCGTCTTCCGTAGCTAAAACTTCTAAAAGATTTTCTTTGCCCCAGAGTTTTTCAACGATACCTCTCACCCTGTAAAATGAGACATTGGCAATGAGAAAGTGACCAACAAGACAGTTCTCAAAGTGTGCCTTCCCTTCTTCAATAATCTCCGGTGGGGGAGCACCAAGCTTATTGCCGTGTTTGTTTGGAGGGATGAAATCCAATTTTGCTGTTTGGGAGATCTTAACCATGGTAATACTTTTCAAAGATGGATTTGGGGTGGCAGGAGGGATCGGTGAAGGTGGATCTTGGCTAGGAAGTGACTCAGCAAAGATGGATCCAGACATGCTACTATTGCACATAATACCATCTTCCTTAATGGAGGCTTCAACTTCGGGTTCAGCAACACAATTTGGACTCATAGAAGCATGCTTAACACCACCGGTATCAATAGCCAAATTACAATCGAGATTACCACAACCACATCTAGCATGAAGATTACAATTTTGAACTATATTGGCACAGTTGGAACAAGGTTTCGGAGCAATTGAGTTCAAAGTCTCAACCTCTTTCTCCTTTAAAGATTTGAAAAGGCTGCTTTTAATCTTAGCTGAAGTAGCTTGGTTCTTCAACTTCTTGGATATTGAGGTTTTCGGAACACTACATTTGCTGCTACGAGTTTGGACTATCGTTGAAGGAGTAATATTTTTTAGAGAGGAGGTGCGTCGAATCCTGCGTGGAGAGGCATCTGGGTCGACGCGTTCAAGGGTCTGAACCATGGATCACGACCAGAACCAACCAACCAGTCCAGCCACGGCTAAAGGACTGGACATCACCCCTAGCAACCGTGTCGGAGCCGGAGTCAAACTCGTGGCAGAGGAGCAGTGACAGGTCGTGGAGTTGGAGGAGTTTGGTCGTGGTCCTGGAGACGCACGCCCGAGGAAGGTTGCACTTTGCAAGTCAGGTGGACAACTTCCTTCTTTGAGGAATTTTGTCGAACACCTAGTATGCATTCTCTGTTCTGCTGCTCGTGGATATCACCTTCAGCGGACAGCAACTCAGCATCCCCAGAAATTCAACAACTCAATAATCTAGAAATCCAGAATCCCACAGCAAACAGCCACCAATTTCTGTGAGGATCGACAGCAAAGATGTTGCGATCAGACTTTAGATGCGGGGCGGAGTGGCCGAGCCGACGCTCTGTGCAGCAATAGCAGGCCCCAACTTCAAAGTGCTCTGAATCTTGAAGGTAGCAGAAGACGAGGTAAGCGAAGTGATGGAAAGGGCTCAGCATCGCAATGGCCACACGCTAATGATAGTTACGTGAGAAGAAAAGCATATTTTGTCTACAAAGACACCGCCATACCCTGTACCGATGCTGAGGAAGACACTTCCTCCTATACCACAACGGAAACTTAAAACAAGCAGTTAAGAACTAAAAAGTGGAAGAGAGCAAATTGTGGAATTTTTGTATATTTCGATGTATCTTAAGGAGAATACATCAGCCTATTTATAGCATTTATTAGGCATTTATTAGATAATTATTCTAAGATAATATCTCGATTAAGATATGCACAATCAAATGAAAATACACGTGCAATACACGTGTAACACACGTGCAATATACGTGCACTACACGCAACATACGTGCAATATATGTGCAATGTATGTGCAATCTTGATAGATACAGATAATCATAAGAATTATCACATTATCTCTAACAATGGAAATTATTCTAGAGAAATCCTTAATTATCTATAACAAGGACAGCGTCATTAAAAGTTTGATCATAACGTCAAAGTTGTGAACTTCATATACAAGTTCATATGCCGACTTACTAATGAAGGCAGCAATGGCACATTCCAAGTCATTGGTAGCTATCCTGGCATAGCTTGGGATCGCGGTTCCCGCTTTCTTCAAGCAATCGATGAGGAAGTACACGACGGCGACGGTTGCTGCAGTCCCCACCACACCGGAAACTGAAAACAGGGTGCAGTGATAGCATCGTTAAAAGTTTTTATCATAACATCAAATTACGAACTTCATTACAACCGGTTCACATTCCAACTTACTAATTGCAGCAGCTAAGAACTGATCCATCGTCGAGTTGACTAAATCATTGAAAGTCTCGAAATCACTTGGCGGGTTTTGATTGAACTTATTGAAATCATATTGGAAGGAGCTCATCTCTTCTAAGCGGGAATCGAATCGGATCGAATCTTGTTCTGGGATCAAGAACTTCTCTCGTTGAGAGCCTGCGAATTAAGACAGTCGTTGTGCCTCCAGTTTCGGTTCCGTCAAGTACAAGTATCCGCAGTGAAGTCGTCTGTTGTTGTCTAGTATTTGACTTTTCTCGAGTCATGCATTTAGGTCACGCGTTGTTTAAGCTCAACGTGGTTTTGCTAATGGGAGCTCATCTTCGAGGGAATTTCGCAGACGGGCGAATTGAAACTGGCGTGCTTCGGTCAACAGCTTGGACTTTGGACCGGTTCAAAGAGAAGACCATGTTGCATTTTGGTATCAAGACGGATGTGTGGACACCAACACTACAAAAAAACAGATTTTTTGCCACGAAAATTTGCAACGAAAAAATTTTAGTCGCAAATTTGTGACGAATTTTGTGACGAAAAAGTTCCAACGAATTTTGCAACAAATTCAAAAAGATGAATAATTGTTTCGGAATATTCGATATTCGTTGCAAAATTCGTTGGAAATTCCAATGAATTTTGCAACAAATTCATAAAGACATATTTGTTTGGCCTATTGAAAATTGATTGCAAAATTCGTTGGAAATTTGCAATGAATTTTGCAACAAAATGCAATTTCGGTACATTAGAAAACTTATGTTATGGTTGTTAGAAATTCGTTGCAAAATTCGTTAGAAATTTCCAACGAATTTTGGAACAAACTTAAATTTTTGTTCCTTACAAAAAAAAAAAAACTTAAATTTTTGTTCCTTACAAAAAAAAAAAAACTTAAATTTTCGTTACATTGTACTAATTTCGTTGCAAAATTCGTGGGTAATTTCCAACGAATTTAAAACACCTATAGTTCGCATGTGATGAAATTTGTTGCAAAATACGTTCGAAATTATCCATGAATTTTGCAACGAATTTCGATTTTCGGTGCAATAATTTTTGTTTGTACTAGTTTCGTTGCAAAATTTGTTGGAATTTCCAACGAATTTTTTAACGAAATTCAAAATAATTGTACCGACAAACCTAATTCATTGGAAACTTCGTTGGAAATTCACCAACGAATTTTGGCAACGAATTTTCAATATGTCGACAAATTTTTTGTTAATTTGTTGCAAAATTCGTTGAAAATTTCCAACGAATTTTGCAACGAGCTTAAATTTTCGTTACATTAAATTAGGAGTGTACTAATTTCATTGCAAAATCGTAGGTAATTTCCAACAAATTTTGCAACGAATTTAAAAAACCTATAGTTCGGATTCAATGAAATTTGTTGCAAAATTCGTTGGAAATTACCCACGAATTTTGCAACGAATTTCGATTTTCGATGCAATAATTTTTGTTTGTACTAATTTCGTTGCAAAATTCGTTGAAAATTTCTGACGAATTTTCCAACAAATTTCAAAATAATTGCACCGAAAACCGAATTCGTTGCAAAATTCGTTGGTGAATTTCCAACGAATTTTCCAACGAATTTTCAATATGTCGACAAATTTTTTGTTAATTTGTTGCAAAATTCGTTGGAAATTTCCGACGAATTTTGCAACGAACTTAAATTTTCATTACATTAAATTAGATGTGTACTAATTTCGTTGCAAAATTCGTGGGTAATTTCCAATGAATTTTGCAACGAATTCAAAACACCTATAGTTCGAATTCAATGAAATTTTTTGCAAAATTCGTTGAAAATTACCTACGAATTTTGCAACGAATTTCGATTTTCGGTGCAATAATTTTTGTTTGTACTAATTTCATTGCAAAATTCGTTAAAATTTCCAACGAATTTTCCAACGAATTCGGTTGTCGGTGCAATTATTTTGAATTTCGATGGAAAATTCGTCGGAAATTTCCGACGAATTTTCCAACGAAAATAACTCAGTGCAATTGTTGGCTAGAAAGGTGAAATTCGTTGGAAATTTTTAATTTGTTGCAAAATTCGTTGGAAATTTTAAATTCGTTGTAAAATTCGTTATAAATTTCCAACGAATTTTGCAACGAAAATGGAAAAACATATTTATATGTTCGGCAACAAACATTTGGTGTGTACCTAGTATTTTTGACTCAACAAACTCTCTTTCTGGTCATCCTCTTTGCCGTCCACCTCGCGGTCCTCCTTGCCGTCGCCGCCCTCGCCGTCCGCCTTGCCAGCCACGGTAAGTATCTCAAGATTCGAGTAATCTCATCGAACTGTGAGAAGAGCGCCGGGACTGAGTCCAGCGGCTCTGCCTGGGCGTTGAGGGCAAGCCTCTGGCGGCTCTAGGTGCATGTCCATTCCAAGGTCTCCCCATCCAATTGAACGTTGCGATTCTCATTAAATTGTCAAATTGTTAATACTTGATAAGTCTTCTTGATATGGTAATTTTCGCAAATTTTTTTAAGTTTAATTTAGTTGTGTTCTAATTTAGTTGTGTTCAATTTTCGGTGCATTAATTTAGTTGTGTTCTAATTTTCCCACGAATGTTGCAATGAATTGGAAAACAATTTGTTGTTATGTGTAGTCTAAATTCATTGCAAAATTCGTTGGAATTTTCCAACGAACTTTGCAATGAAATCATAGAACACACTCGGCATATTTGATATTCATTGGAAAAATAGTTGGAAATTTTCAACGAATTTTCCAACAAATTTAGAATTTGTTTGATTTAATGTAAATTCGTTGCAAAATTCGTTAGAAATTTCCAACTATTTTTCCAACGAATTTCAAATATGTTCGACTTAATGGAAATTCGTTGCAAAATTCGTTGGAAATTTCCAACGAATTTTGCAACGAATTTCAAACATGTTCGACTTAATGGAATTCATTGCAAAATTCGTTGGAAATTTCCAACGAATTTTCCAACGAATTTTGCAACGAATTTCAAACATGTTCGACTTAATGGAATTCATTGCAAAATTCGTTGGAAATTTCCAACGAATTTCGAATATGCCTAAAATAATGTGTTCTTTGAAATTCGTTGCAAAATTTGTTGGAAATTTCCAACGAATTTCACGACGAATTTCAAGCATTACGACAATGCCTGTTCTTTGAATTCATTGCAAAATTCGTTGGAAATTTCCAACGAATTTTGCAACGAATTTCAATATTCGGTATATTAATTTTGTTGTGTACTACTTTCGTTGCAAAATTCGTGATAAATTTCCCATCATTTTTGCAAATAAGTCAAAAAACACCTTCTTGTTCGGGTTAATATAAATTCGTTCCAAAATTTATAACGAATTTTGCATCAATTCAAAAACCGATTCATTAATTTTGATTTGTACACATTTCGTAGCAAAATTGATGGGAAATTTCTCACGAATTTTGGAACTAATTGAATAACACATTATTGTTCGGCATAAATCGTTACAAAATTCGTTAGAAATTTGGCCATATCTATGAGAGTTCTAGGTGACCTCGCCGAGACTGGCGAGGGCCTGAAGCTCGCCATGGCCGGCAACCTCATCGGTCGCCAGCCCGGCTAAGAAAAAAGGGAAAAAAAAAGGAAAAGAACAAGAAAGGAAAAAATAAAATGTATTTAATAGACGAATCTTATGTAATTATTTTTTATTTTAGGTACGTGTCCATTCGAAGGTCTCGCAATCCAATTAAACGTTGCACTTCTCATCAAATTGTCCACTTTCTACTACAAAAATTTCAGCCAAATACTTGGTAAGTCTTCTTGACATGGTAAATTTTCCAAATTTTTCAAGTTTAAAGTAATTATTTCTTAAACAACATAATTGTAATTTTTTGCATTATATGGTTTTAATTAACAATATTAAACAATATTATGATATGTTGAATAATTTAGGAGAATTTTTTTATTTTTATACAGACACAATGCAAAGAGACAGGGGTTGGATGTATAATAAGAACTTACCTGGACGGCGAGGATTGACCGATGAGTTTCGTATCGGGTTGAAACTATTTTTGAACTTTGTTAGTAGTAAATATGAGTTCATGGATGGAAATAAGTTAAGGTGTCCATGTAAAAAGTGCAGTAATGGAAAATTTCAAGACATTGTTAAAGTTAGAGAACATCTTTATAGATTTGGATTTACTCCAAACATTATAATTGGACTAGCCATGGTAAACCATTTATATATGATGACGGATATCGAAGAAGCGAATAATTTTTAGTTAGGGAAGAATGTAGCTATTTCGAACAATTGAACTCATATCAAGGGATGGTGTTTGATGAAGCTGGTCATAATTTGTATTCAGAATTGAATCATGCAAGTATTAGTTTTATTCCTGTACTTGAACAAGTGGGAATTAGTCATGGAGCAGAATTGGAAGAGATAGAAGTTATAGGTTGTAATGAGAATGTGTGTGACGGAATTTCTCAATCTAATCATTTCCAGGAAATATTGAAAACAGCATATGAGCCTTTATGGGTAGGTTGTGACAACCACACGCAGGGTATCAGTGACAACAAGACTGTTAAGTATCAAAGCAGAGCATAATGTGTCCGTGGATTGCTTCAACTTTTTTGTTGAAGTAATGCGAGAAACAATACCTCGTGATAACATCATGCCAAATGATTTTTATGATATGAAAAAGTTGGTGGATAACTTCGGTCTTCCAGTTGTACGAATTGATGTATGTGCTATGGGTTGTATGTTATATTAGAAAGATGATGAATATGCGGAATCTTGCAAATTCTGTAATCAACCCAGGTACAAGATTAACAGGAGGCAGGGTTGTAATCAGAAGCGTAGATCATGCAAGCAAATGTTTTATTTGCCCATAATCCCTAGGTTGCAAAGGTTTTATACGTCGCAAGCCACTGCTGAACACATAACTTGGCATGCAAATCATGAAACAGAAGAGGATATAATGTGTCATCCTTCAGATGCAAAGGCATGGCAACATTTTAATAGAACATACCCCGAGTTTACACTGGAGCCTCGAAACATCAGATTAGGTCTATGTGCTGATGGATTTGCCCCATTTGGAAAATCAGGAAAAAGTTATTCATGTTGGCCAGTTATCTTAACTCCGTATAATCTTTCACCTGGTATATGCATGAACACACCTTATATGTTTTTGACATTGATCGTGCCTGGCCTGCAAAATCCGAAAAAGGCCATAGATATTTATATGCAACCATTGATTGAAGAGTTACAATGGCTATTGGTTGAAGGAGTCTCTACGTATAACGTTTCTACTGACCAAACATTTGTAATGAAGGCTGCGCTTCTTTGGACGATAAATGACTTCCCCGCTTATGGAGTGTTATCTGGATGGAGTACAGCTGGGATCTTAGGATGTCCAATTTGTATGGAGAGATCGAAGGCTTTCAGATTAAAACATGGTAAGAATGCCTGTTATTTTGATTGTCACAGACAATTTTTGCTACTTAATCATACATTCAGAATGAATAAAAAAGAGTTCATCAAGAATAGGATCGAAAAACACATATCCACCATTGAGGTTGACCGGGAATCAAATATGGGAACACGTGCAAGAGTTTTCAACTGTTGTTGAAAACCCGCATGGCACAACTTTTGCGTACGGAAGTACATATAAGTGGATTAAACGCAGTTTATTTTGGGATCTACCATATTGGAATGCCCATCTTATTCATCATAATCTTGACGTCATGCACATAAAGAAGAATGTTTTCGACAATGTCGTAAATACTGTGATGGATGTCACTGGAAAAATAAAAGACAACTTGAACGCAAAAAAAAAAATGAGGGATATTTGCGATCGACTATCACTAGATGTGGATGCAAGCAGGGGACCAAAACCCAAAGCAGTTTATACATTGGACAAGAAGCAGAGACGGGTCATTTGTCATTGGTTGAAATCGGTGCGATTTCCTGATGGATATGCTTTCAATCTCAGTAGATGCGTTGATATGAATGAATGCAAGTTGACAGGTATGAAGAGTCATAATTGTCACATATTTATGGAAAGACTACTTCCGATAGCCTTTAAGGAAGTTCTACCAAACTTTATATGGGGCGCCATTACAGAGTTAAGTAATTTTCTGCATGATATTTGCTCAACAACGTTGAAATCATTACACGTGGAGAAACTAGAGAGAGATATTCCAATTATTCTTTGCAACTTAGAAAGGATATTTCCTCCATCATTCTTTGATTCAATGGAGCATCTCTTAGTTCACTTGCCTCATGAGGTCAAAGTTGCAGGTCCCGTCAATTTCAATGGATGTATCCATTTGAGAGGTAAAATTTTTTTTAATTAAATGTGAAATTACTTCATGATCATATTCTGTGACGATAAACTTTTTTCTATTGCAACTAGGTTCTTATATCATTTGAAGAAAAAAGTGAAGAATAAGGCATGTGTCGAAGCTTCAATTTGTAATGCATATATCGTGGAAGAAGTGATAACATTTGTATCATACTATTTTGAGCCGCACGTGCAATGCAAGAGGCAGAGAGCTGAAAGAAATGATGAGGGTCCCATTGATCCCAATTGCAAATCATTCTCTATTTTCAATTATTTGGATCGACCTAGCGACATGTAAGTTTCATCACTTAACAAGCGAAGAAAAGCTGACAGCCTATACATATATTTTATTGAACTGTCCAGAAGTTGAGCCATACTTCCGAGTAAGTGTACATTTGTACGTATACATCAAATAATTGTGTCAAATCGTTGCTAATACATAAATGGTATTTGTTACTAGGAATTTCCGAAATTCAATGTATGGACTACCACCAAATGAGTTTGACCATTTGTGCTAGGAACAATTTGCAACATGGCTCAAAACATATGTAAGTTGAATATGGACGAAATCCTGTTTATTCGAATTTTTTTATACATCATATTTTGAAATATATATTATTGATATTGCGTGTCTGTCACCTTAGGTTCACAGTATTGATGCTCAAGTTGGACATCAAGGAATGCTATATCATCTGTCGTGGGGTCCAAAGTCAAGAGTACGAACTTGGCCAGCATATTTCATTAACGGGTATAATTTTCATACTTACGAATATGGAATGGGAAAGGCCACAATGAATAGTGGGGTGTGTGTTCAGTTATCCAATGGTGGCAATTCGCAAGGTGATTTTTATGGCTTGTTGGATAAAATCATAAAGATCGAGTACTATGGACCGTTAATGCGAGTTGTCTTATTTAAGTGCATATGGTTCGACCCGTGAAAGGAATGAATGTGCATACCAAATTTAATTTGGTTGAAATAAATCACAAGAAAAGATATATGAAATATGAACAATTTGTTTTGGCACAACAAACAATTCAAGTCTATTATGCATCATATCCTAGTTTGAAGCATGACAAAGCCGATTGGTGGGCTGTATGTAAAACCAAAGCAAGAAAGAAAATCGAGGAACACTAAAAGGACATGGCATATCAACAAGAGGAAATTCGTAACATGAATGAAACTGCTGAATATAACATTCCTACTTTACGAGATCCATGTGGTGTGATGATCGATGTAGATTCAACTGAAATTCGGGAATCAAATTTTCAAGTTGGTACACAGTGTGATTTGGAGACAGAAGATGAAGATGAGGATCAAGAAGAAGATCAATATGAAGATGAAGATGAAGAAGAAGAAGAAGGTGAAGAAGAAAGTGAAGATGCAGATGAAGGTGAAGATTATGATTTTTGAGACTTTTTACTAATTATGTCTAATTATTACTAGTAATGCGACATGTGTGTTTTGTTGTTGTAGTAATTTTTAATATTTCCGTTGTTGTAATTATTATTGTTGTTGTTCTCATTGTTGTTATCATTACAATATGTGGCTAATTCGCTTGATATTATAATAATTTCACAATTTGGTATATTAATTTTTTTTGTAATAATTTCCTATTGAAAAACCTTTTTTTCGGTTAATTTAAAAAACTTTGCAAAATTCGTTCAAAATTTTCAACGAATTTTGCAACAAAATTCAATTTTCGGTTACTAAATTAAAGTCATTGGAAAATTTGTTGGAATTTTCCCACGAATTTTTCAACAAATTTTCAAAAGTTTTTGTTTTTCGGCTAAAATGAAATTCGTCGCAAAATTCGTGAGAAAATTTCAACGAAGTTGCCAACAAATTTTCAATAACCGGTAAATTAATTTAATTGTTAACTAATTTCGTTGCAAAATTTGTGAGAAATTTCCCGAATTTTTCAACAAATTTCAAATATGTTTTTTTGTTCGTGATGAGCCCAAATTTGTTGGAAAATTCGTTGGAATTTTCCGACGAATTTCCCAACAAATTTCTACTATGTCTAACAATAATATGCTTTTTAATTCGTTGAAAAATTCATTATAAATTTCCAACAAATTGAAATTTTTGGTAAATTAAGTGAATGGTGAACCAATTTCATTGCAAAATTCGTGGGAAATTTCCCATGAATTTTGCAACGGAATTTTGAAACACCTTTAGTGTGTTTATTAATAATTCGTTGGAAAATTCGTTGGAAATTTCCCACGAATTTTCCAATGAATTTTCAAAAGTGTTTGTTTTCCCACTAAAATGAAATTCGTGGTAAAATTCATGGGAAAATTCCGACGAATTTTCCATCGAACTATTAATAAATGGTAAATTCATTTAATTGTTAACTAATTTCGTTGCAAAATTTGTGGGAAATTTCCCACGAATTTCGCAACGAATTTCAAATATGTTTTCTTATTTGTGATGAGCGAAATTTGTTGGAAAATTAGTTAGAAATTTCCAACGAATTTCCCAACAAATTTTTATTATGTCTAATAATAATATGCTCTTTAATTCGTTGGAAAATTCGTTGGACATTTGCAACGAATTTTCCAATGAATTTAAATTTTCGGCTAATTAAGTGGATATTGAACTAATTTCGTGCAAAATTCGTAGGAAATTTCCCACGAATTTTGCAATGAATTTGGAAATGCCCTTTTTTGTGTTTATTAATAATTCGTTGGGAAATTCGTGAAAAATTTCTCACGAATTGTCCAACGAATTTTCAAAAGTTTTTGTTTTTCCTCTAAAATTAAATTCGTTGGAAATTTCGTGGAGATTTCCAACGAATTTCTCAACAAATTCCTATTATGTCTAATAATAATATGCTTTTTAATTCGTTGGAAAATTCGTTGGACATTTCCAAGGAATTTTCCAACGAATTTAAATTTTCGGTTAATTAAGTGGATGGTGAACTAATTTCATTGCAAAATTCGTGAGAAATTTCTCACGAATTTTGCAATGAATTTGGAAATGCCCTTTTTTTTGTGTTTATTAATAATTCGTTGGGAGATTCGTGGGAAATTTTCCACGAATTTTCCAACGAATTTTCAAAAGTTTTTGTTTTTTCGCTAAAATTAAATTCGTTGAAAATTTCGTGGGAAATTTCCAACGAATTTCCCAACAAATTTGTATTATATCTAACAATAATATGCTTTTTAATTTGTTGGAAAATTCGTTGGACATTTCCAACAAATTTTCCAACGAATTTAAATTTTCGGTTAATTAAGTGGATAGTGAACTAATTTCGTTGCAAAATTCGTGGGAAATTTCCCACGAATTTTGCAATGAATTTGGAAATGCCCTTTTTTTGTGTTTGTTAATAATTCGTTGGAAAATTTGTTGGAAATTTCTCAAGAATTTTTCAACAAATTTTCAAAAGTTTTTGTTTTTCCGCTAAAATTAAATTTGTTAGAAAATTCGTGGGAAATTACCCACGAATTTTCCAACGAATTTAATTTAGCGGAAAAACAAAAAATTTTGAAAATTCGTTGGAAAATTCGTGGATAATTTCTCACAAATTTTCCAATGAATTTTCAAAATTTTCGATACTTCTTACTATTACTATTGCAAAATTCGTTGGAAAATCCAACGAATTTTGCAACACGAAATTTAAAGTGAGGTCCAATAATTGTATTTTGTACCAATTTTGTTAGAAATTTCGTTGGAAATTTCCAACAAAATTACTCGACATTGACCGAATTTGGAAAGTCGTTGGAAATTTTGTTGGTATTTTAAAAAAAAGCGTTGGAAATTGTTTTCACTTTTCATTTTTGTGGGAAATTTCGTAGGAAATTTCCGACGTAAAATTTTTTAAAATTCGTTGCAAAATTTGTTGGAAATTTGAATTTCGTTGCAAAATTCGTTGGAAATTTTAATTTGTTGCAAAATTTGTTGGAATTTCCAACGAATTTTGCAACGAAAATAGAGAAACGCGTTTTTATTGTTCAGTAACAACACATTTGTGTTTACCGAGTATTTTTGGCTCAATACAATTTCTTTCCCTCGTCCTCTTCGCCATCCACCTCGCGGGCCCAGGGGGTCGCCGCCGAGGGGGGTCGCGGCCGCATGGGTGGGGATTGCGGGGCCGGGGAGGGGGATTCCGGGGCCGCGCGGGTGGGGGGGGGGGTGTCGCGGCCGGGGGATTCGCCGTGAGATTCGGGGGGTGGGAGGGAGGTTCGCGGCCGGAATCCGGCCGGGGGGGGCGGCGGATTCCGCCGGGGGCGATTTCCGACGACCGGAATCCGGCCACCTTATTCTCTATGTATGCATTGTAAGGGATATCTCACTTGTAAATAAAATTGTCCATGTAGGCAATTTTCAATATGCTTGATTGTCTTATTCTCTATATTGTTATAACATGTTTTCAGATTTATGAATTCTACGCATGTTTTGAGGGAATTTAATAGAATAGTCAATAACTGTTGGATATGGCAGTTTACAATTTTCAGCAGCGCTCCTAAAGAAATGAAGAGTTTGTGGTGGAATGAGTTCAAAGTTAGTGTTGTTTTTATTCATTTTCTCACAACGTAAGCTCGGTGTAACATACTGATGGTCAATCATGAAATTTGTCACGAATTGTCTAGTGCATTGTAAGGGATATCTCACCTATGACCATTATAATTAATTTTCGTTGATTTTGCTATTAATTGTAGCGTAAGTTCACGTGGGATGAAATGGAAGAGGCTAAGATTAGAAGAATCTTTAAGAAGAAAGTCGGTGATCACATGCGTTATGTAATAAATAAAGAGAAGAGAACAAAAGAAGAGCCGAATTTCATTACAGCGGACAATTGGATAGAAATTACGAGAACTTAGGAAATTGATAAGCATAAAAAAAGGTGTGAACAGAACAGGAAGAATCGAGCTTCTAGTTCTAGTGACGGGTCTGCGTCAGCCACATATGCTGGGGACTCTATCAACATCGGCGAGCATAGAAGAAGAATGGTAAGTCTATTTAAACTTATAAGTTCATTTAATTCAATGGTGACTAATTTTTATTAAATTTTTGTAGGCGGATGAATTAGGGACGGAACCCACATTTACAGCTACATTTGAACGCACATTTCAGAAAAAGGATAAGACATGGACTGGCGATCGGGCAAAAGCTACTAAGGTATGTAAGGTTATAGTTTGGACTTTATGAAAACTAGAATGAAAATCATGCATGTTTTTAATATTTATGGTAATATATACGAATTTATTTTATTTTTATCTATACTGTTAATATAGCAAAAATATGATCAACTTTTGATGAGCATTGCTAGTGGTTCTGGTGGTGGTGATGATGGTGGTGGTGGTGATGGTGGTGCTGTGTCTGAGCTATCGCTTGACAGTATGGCATTATAGGTGGAGGCAACAGGTGGGATGAAAGGAGGAAAAATATTTGGGATGGAATCCTTGTCAAGGATGTTCAAAACGAAGGCTGTTGCAACTTCATCCTCCAATACGGCTGCTGCAAAGAGGACACGACATGAGGAGCATATGACCCAAGAATTGAGCCAATTGAAACAGTTGCTTGTACAGAAGGACAAAGAAATGAAGCTTTTACTTGGACAGAAGGACGAACAAATAAGAGTGATGCAATCACAAATACAATATGTCATGAGCGCCTCGACATCGATCTCAATGACGTTCCTCCTGTTAATGTAGCCGGTCATGGGCATATTGATGAGCCACATGATGATGCGGCAATTGGTGATGATGCTATTGATGATGATGCTGGTGATTTTATTGTCATTCCCCCTTAGTAAGAATATTTTTTTTATAGCTAGTTCCACGTCAACGCATAATTTTTTTTTAATATTTTGGACAAATTCCATATCTTTATTTATGTTTCCATATTTCATCAGTTGTCGATACAGCTGACTGTTCCTGATGTCATGCCTAGTACAGAAGCTGCAAATGTCTTATGGTTGTCCTATGTCCTTTCAATGTTTTGAATGTATTAATTGATGTTCATTCTTGCTTAGCTATCTCTATGAATTATGAGAGTGAATATCTAATATCATCATGTGAGACTTTGCAATTTATGCATTGTAGAAATTAATATTGCATATCTAATTAGATTTCAAATCCAAATTGTCCCAAAACAAAATTCGTCACAAATGTAGCGACGAATTTTGTCATGAATATATTTCGTCACAATTTAGCGACAAAAAAAAATACATTGCAATTTATCGAAAAAAAAAATATTGCTACAAATTAGCAACGATTTTTTACATGAATAATTACGAACGTATTTTGTAACGAACAATTAACGGCATAATTTGCAACGAATTATTCATGATTTCCCACAAATTTACCAATGATATATTTGCAACAAATTTTCCAACGAAATTTCTACAGAAAATTTTGCAACTAATTTTCCAACGAACTTAGCGACGAATTTTTTTTGTCGCAAATTACGTATGAAAATTATTTTTTTTGTCGGACATTTAAACGATTTCCAACGACATTTCCAACGATTATTCGGACACTTTTGCAACAAATTTTCTAACGAAATTTTTGCAACAAATTTTGCAACTAATTTTCCAACGAACTTAGCGACGAATTTTTTTTTGTTGCAAATTACGTACGAAAATTAATTTTTTTATTGGACATTTAAACGATTTCCAATGACATTTCCAATGATTATTCGGACACTTTTGCAACAAATTTTCCAATGAAATATTTTTCGTCGCAAATTACCAACGAAATTTATTTTTTTGTCTGAAAATTGCGCGATTTGCCACGACATTTGCAACAAATATTCACAGAGAATTTTGCAACAAAATTTCCAACGAAATTTTCACCGAATGTTTTCATCGGAAATTACCAATGAAAATGAATTTTTTCGTCGGAAATTTTCGAGTTTTCCGACGATATTCGCAACGAATATTCATGGACAATTTTTTCAACAAAATTTCCAACGAAATTATGGACGAATTATTTTTCTTCTCAATTCCCACGATATTTCCAACGAATATTAAACAACAATTTTTGCAACAAATTTTCCAACGAAATTAGCGATCTATTTTTTTCCGCCACTAATTTCGTCGGAAATTCTCTCTCCCACGAATTTTCCAACAAAAAAGTACCGACGAATTTTCCAACAATTTTTTCAACAAATTCTTACCAACGAATTTTCCCACTAACTTTCCAACGAATTATTACCAACGAATTGGTTTCATCGCAAATTACCAATGAAAATTCAAAATTTTTTTTTGCCAAATTTTGAGACAATAATTTGTGGCAGGAATTTCCTTTTCCAACGAACTTTCCCACGGAAAATTAGCGACAAACTTTGCCATGATTTTTGCAACGAATAATTAGCGATGAGTTTTTCAACAAATTTTGCAACAAAATTATCTATGAATTTTGCGACGAATCTATTTTTGTCGCAATTTTTCATGATTTTGTTGTCCCAAAAATTTTCCTGCGCTTAAGTAGCCATGATTTTTTTTTCGTTGGAAATTCGTTGGAAATTCTCTTTCCCGCGAATTTTTTACGATGAAAATTACCGACGAATTTTTCCACGAATTTTCCAACGAACTTCCTAGGAATTTAGTCACTAATTTACTCACGAATTTTCCAACGAAATTTCCAATGAAAAATTTTCGTGGAACATTTCCATTGAAAATTGAAATTTTTTGTTGGAAAATTTTCCGACGACGAATTTCCTACAAATTTTTTTTCATTGGAAAATTTGTTGGAAACTTGTTTTCCAATGAATTGTTCATAATTTTTTGTTGGAAATTTCGTCGGAATTGTCCAAAAATTTTCCCGCGCTGAATTACCCACGATTTATTTTTTCGTTGGAAATTCGTTTGAAATTCTGTTTCCCACGATTTTTACGATGAAAAATTATTGACGAATTTTTCCACAACTTTTCCAACGAATAATTAGCGATGAAATTTGCAACAAATTTATCCACCAATTTACCCACGAATAATTACCGATGAATTTTGCCATGAGTTTTCCAACGAATAATTAGCAACGAATTTTCCAACGAACTTTCCAAGGAATTTAGCCACGAATTTACCCTCGAAATTTCCAACAAAATTTCCAATGAAAAAATTTTCGTCACAAATTTCCAACGAAAATTAAAATTTTTTGTTGGAAAATTTTCCGACGACAATTACCCACAAATTTTTTTTCGTTGGAAAATTTGTTGGAAATTCGTTTTCCAACGAATTTTCCAGAATTTTTCGTTGAAATTTCGTCGAAAAAAACATGTTTTTTTTGTAGTGCAAGAAATCGCCTGAAGATTACGATTACTCGTGAGAACAAAAGGTTAAAACAAGGATCATATATATATAACACGACATATTACCCTGAGAAAAATTTAACGTAACCTTCAAACGCACAAAAAAAGGCACAGCTTTAGACCACCGTGACAAATTCGACACAAAGTATTAAACGTACAAAAGTATGTGCAATCTTTCCGCCACGACAAAAATAGCATCCTTAAATATCCCATCCATTCTTGCCGTAGTTAGCTTGTACACGTGTCGGCCCACCTGACTTTCACTGCGTTGATGACTAGTGACATTTAGTACCGGCGCATTCTCAAACGGTCAAATACAGTGTATTTTCTCAGTAAAAAAACAGTGTATTTTCATCTTAATATCTATTTCCCGGTCTCTCATCAACACCGAAATAGTGATTGTCTATTTTATCTACTTTGTAATCAAGTATGCAACTCAATGATCGACGAAATTCATGAAAAATTATTTTCAAGATTATGGTTAATTTCTTGAAAAATGAAAGAAGTAGGATTTTGCACCAAGCTAATACCATTGACAAGATTAGATCTTGATTGAACATTTTTCGAAACAGTTGAGAACTCAATTGACCAAAATTTAGTATTTAGGACTCTCATAGCAAAGAAAAGCCATTTAGGACTTCGATGGAGTTAACCATTCTTTTATGACACCTTATACTCCTTTTAAGTTTCAAAGAAAAGACTCGGATTGATCATTTGAATTTAAATTGTCTTAAGGATGAACTAAAAATTATTTACATGAAGTATATAGTATATAGCAAATTGAATTTGACCCATTAAAAGTTGCGGACTTCATACGAGTTTCACGTGGATCTCACCGGATATGACGGTCCAGATTCAGTTTAGTACATACGTCAAGGTTAATTGAATCATATCTTGGAATGCATGGCTAGGCAGACATCCGACACTCGATGAGGTGTGATGATCTTCGTTTCCTAGAGTTCTTATTGTCAAAGGAAGTGATTGGGTCAACAGAACACGAGGTTGGGTAATATATCAGCATAGATAATGAGAGTCATAGATATCTTGGACGGACAAGATCTATAAACGTGTAAATCCAAGACATTAGTAATCTCTCGAGAAATGGTTTCTTGAAGGATTGGAGGAGAAACCCACGTATGATTACGTACGGAGACCTTTTGACTATATGCTGCGCTGCAACCTCCACCTCCATTCGCCTTCCTCTCAGGGTTCGCCACGCGCTCTCTCTCTCTCTCTCTTCTTCCTTTTGGTTCGTTGGTTGTAACTTTAGCTTGCCGGACTTCCATTTTCAATAATTTTGATTAGAAATCGTTAATATGGCAGTCTAGTTAGCGTCGGCCATCTTACGTGGCATGGCCAGCACTGACGTGAATAATTATTAACATATAATATCAATGCCAAACCCTATATCCACGGAAACAATCTAAAAAGGAAGTTAGGAAATTGTTTAAAAAGTCCTAACATATTTCGCTTTTGTCATTTTAGTCCTAAACCTTTTAATTTTGCTAATTTTGCTAATTTTGCTAATTAAGTCATCAATTTTTTTTTCATATTTTGTCAATTGAATCCATTCTGTCAATTTTGGCAAAAAATCTCTGATGTGGATGCCACCCATCTCACGTGGCGTTATCGATGCTGACGTAAATAAATTTTAATAATTATTTAATATATATATTTTTAATATTTATTATTTTTTCTTTCTTTTTCTTTCTTTTTTTTCTTCCCTTCTTTCCCTCGCCGATTGCCTGGCCTTGGCAACTAGCTAGAGGTGAGGGCCAGTGAGGTCTAGCAATGCTCACCCCCACTAGCCACTAGCGAGGGGAGCCTTGCCTGCCCTTGGTGAGCTCGACCTCGCCTTGCCATTGGCAAAGCTCGACCCTTGCCAAATCAAGCGAGGGCGAGCCTCAACCAGCCACTGGCGTGGTCGACCTCACCTAGTGATGGTGAGGTTGAGCCTTGGAAGGAGTGCACGAGGCTTGCCATCGTTGGGCTGGCGAGGGCTAGCCTTGCCAGGGGCCGACAAGGCTTGCCTGGGGCCGACAAGGCTTGCCTGAGGTGGACAAGGTCAACTTCACTAGCCCTCGCCTTGGGTAGCAAGCCATCATCAATTAGCCATCACTGAGGCTCGGCAATTGTATAGAGGAAGAAGGGAAAGGAAAAAAAAAAAGGAAAAGAAAAGAATAAAGAATAAAAAATAAATAAAAACTTCAAAAAATATTAAAATATTATTAAAAATTATCCACATTAGTGGCCGCCACACCACATATGACAAATGGCATCCACATCACCGATTTTCGGTCAAAATTGAACTCAATTGGCAAAATGTGAAAAATGTTTATAACTTAATTGGCAAAATTAAAAAGTTTAGGACTGTATTGGTAATAGTGCAATAAATTTATGACTTTTTAGTCAATTTTTCTTAACTTTCTATTTAGATTGTTTATGCGGATATAGGATTTGGCATTGGCATAAGGTTATGTCCCTCGTTGCTTACGAGCGACATGTTCGGAATGTGGCGAGGTGGAGCAGACGCTTATATCCCACCACACCCTCCAGAATTGGTCTCTCACTCATAAATCCGGCAAATTGATAGCTCTGGTCAGATTGATTCGAGAAGTGAGCGTTGATGGTATCATTATGGTCGTGAATTGTTCTTTGAGTATATAATCTGATTGAATCGTTAAATAATGAGCGCGAGCTCATTCTGATATTTCAAATGCTATTCCAAAGAGACAGGAATTCTCATTGACAAACTTCGTTTTCCCCTTTTCTTGGTCAAAAAGGAGTCGAGTCTTTGCATTACAACATACTCTTTGATCATGTCACTCGTGTTGATCGATATAATTTATAAGTTAGATTGAATCTTCAACCTACTGGCACTCACCAGGAATACTACTATAGATCCGTCCGAAGATATCTGTGGGCATGGGATTAGAGGAGCAATGGTCCTGCATTCTGTAGTATCATCATATCAGCAATGCAAAAGGATACTTGATAAAAAGACAAAATCTTTAGGTACTACAACAGTCTATTCATGATTTACGAAGAAAGAAGTGAGAATGAGAACTTCCTTGAGCCATGGATATTAATAATAGGGATATATTCAATGAAAATCCTAAAACTTGTCATGAAAGCGCATTTGAGTTCTAAAATTTGCAAAAAATGCAATTAAGTCCTAAATATTATCAAATTGATTCAATCGAGTCCTAAACTTAATACCGTCTAACTTAAAAAAGGAAAATACTAATGTGGCGTTGATATGGCTTTTTTAAAAAAAATTCTATTATATGTGGCAATGATGCGACTTTTTATTATTGTTTTAATATGAATTTTATTTAAATTAAAATTTTAAAATAAGCTAAATATTTATATAAAGAAAAGGAGGAGGAGAAGTCAGGCGGGGGAGGGCGGAAGCCTTTGCCGCCGCTGCCGCCACCGTTGCCACCGCCCCACCATCAGCGGGAGGGGCCAGCGAGGGTCACCGGGCCCCGGCTAGGGATCAGTGACCCTCCCGCAGATCTGGGCGTGGGGTTGCAGCCCTCACCAAGACTGGACGAGGGACACCGGCCTTTGCCCAGACCTCGCTGAGGGCCACTACTAGTAGTCTACCCAGTGGTGACCCTTGGCCAGGTATGGGTGAGGTCACCATTAGCAGTTGGCCCAATCACAACCCTTGAACAGTTTGAGGGAGGGCCGCAACCCCTCACCCAGATCTGACCTCACTTATTGTTAGAGAGGGTCGCCAATCCCTAGGGCTATTCCCCACCCTCGCTAGCCTCTCCTGGCAATGGTGAGGTGGCAGGCTTCTTTTTTTGTTTTTGGTTTTTTAATATTTAGCTTATTTTTCAAATTTAATTTAAATACAATTAGTATTAAAAATCAAATTTGGGCTAAAATGACGTCGTTTTAGTCTAATGTTTCATAATTTAGCCACATCATCGCCATGTAAGAGAGATAAAATATTAAAATAAGCTATGTCAGCATCATGTCAGCGTTTTCCGTTAGTAAATTAAACGGTGTTAACTTTAAAACTCGATTGAATCAATTTGACAAGTCTTAGAAATTAATTGCACTTTCGTGACAAGTTTTACGATTTAATTGCACTTTCGCGATAAGTTTTAGGAATTTTAGTGAACATATCCCTTAATAATAATATCTTGTAGCTAGCTCTATTTCTGCAATTTGCTTCACATGTTTGGCGCAGTAAACTCCGATCCGAAATACCTAATCCTCAAAGTAGACGGGTCTAAGTCCTGTTCGCTTCCATTTCCTGAACCCTGAGAAGGCTTATCCAGATCGGGATTCTCGAATAAATATTTGGGTGTCGGAATTCCCAAATCTCCTTCCAACATCTTCACCACGGTGCTCATCGCCAACCTCGCTTCTAGCTTATTTTGAATGCACTGCAAAGCCACCATCAACATCCTCACCGCCTGCTTTCTTTCACTCTCACAAAACCTGCGTACCATCTCAAACAAGCGCCCTAGTTGTCAAATCAAAGCAAAAGCCGTAGAGCCTGATGAGGTTCACGTGGTGAGTTTTTTCGATGGAGCTCACATATGCCATGAACTGCTCCTCCATGCTCTCGTCATTGGTGTTCGTGAACACCTTGACCACTACCAGAGTTCCATTCGACAGCTTGCCTTTGAAGACAACTTTATAAGAGCCGGAACTGAGCACGATGGCATAATTTCCGGTGTAACCAGCCAGCTGATCCGAAGAAAACTCGTTGGGCTTTATGAATCTCTCTAGGGTATTGAACTCATCAGGCGCCTCCAGATTGTGTCCTAGTAAGATAGCTGGTGCCACGACGGAGATTACCCTCGATGACGAAGAATTTTTTGGAAACTTTTCCAAGTCATTGGTAGCTATCTTGGCATAGCTCGTGATCGCGGTTCCCGCTTTCTTCAAGCAATCGATGAGGAAGTACGTGACGATGACTGATGTAGTCCCCACAACAACGGAAACTTAAAACAGGTTACAAAGACAATTAAGAACAAAAAGTGGAAGAGAGCAAATTGTGGAATTTTTGTATATTTCGATGTATTTTAAGGAGAATACATCAGCCTATTTATAGCATTTCTTAGATAACTATTCTAAGACAATATCTCAATTAAGATATGCACAATGAAAATACACGTGCAATACACGTGCAACACACGTGCAATATACATGTACTACACGTGCAACATATGTGCAATATATGTGCAATGTACGAGCAATCTTGAGAGATACAGATAATCATCAAAATTATCACATTATCTCTAACAATGTAAGCAGCCAGCTGATCCAAAGAAAACTCGTTGGGCTTCAGGAATCTCTATAGGGTTAGGAGTGTGCAAAAGAACCGGGACCCACCCCGGACCGCCCGGAACCGGACCGGAACCAGTAGTTCCCAAGGGAATCAATCTGGTTCTCGGTTCTAATTTTTTGGAACCAGTACTATTTGGGCCGGTTCCCGGTATGGAACCGCTCACCCGCCCACCCGAATCGGACCGGTAATATAATAATAATATATTTTATTTTTTAAAATTTTTAATTAAAAAAATCTGACAAAAAAAATTAAAAAAAGAAGAAATTTTGTTATCATGTCTGAAGCTCTTGTGTAGTTGGGATGCCTTGGTCATTTTTCTTAATAATTAATAAGTACTGATGTGGTTAATATAATCGATCATAGTATAGGAATTGTACGAAAAGTTATGTTCCTTTCCTTTTATTTTGTTGATCCGATGTTGGCTCACAGATTTTTTTTTAATTTGTCTAGGAAAACTTATTGAGACCGGTTCTATAGATCTACCCAAGAACCGGACCGGACTGGCAGTCCGGTTCTCAGGCGGGTGCATGGAACTGATGGGCGGTTCTCAGTTTCAATTTTTGGAACCGATCCTATAGCGGGCGGTCCACGGTTCCGAGGTGGGAACCGCCCACCCGGACCATGCACACCCCTAAATAGGGTACTGAACTCATCATGTGCCTCTAGATTGTGTCCTAGTAAGATAGCTGGTGCCACGACGGAGATTGCCCTTGATGACGAAGAATTTTTTGGAAACTTTTCCAAGTCATTGGTAGCTATCCTAGCATAGCTTGGGATCGCGGTTCCCGCTTTCTTCAAGCAATCAATGAGGAAGTACATGACGACGACTGCTGTAGTCCCCACCACAACGGAAACTTAAAACAGGTTGCAAAGACAGTTAAGAACAAAAAGTGGAAGAGAGCAAATTGTGGAATTTTTGTATATTTCGATGTATTTTAAGGAGAATACATCAGCCTATTTATAGCATTTATTAGATAACTATTCTAAGACAATATCTCAATTAAGATATGCACAATGAAAATACACGTGCAATACACGTGCAACACACGTGCAATATACATGTACTACACGTGCAACATATGTGCAATATATGTGCAATGTACGAGCAATCTTGAGAGATACAGATAATCATCAAAATTATCACATTATCTCTAACAATGTAAGCAGCCAGCTGATCCAAAGAAAACTCGTTGGGCTTCAGGAATCTCTATAGGGTTAGGAGTGTGCAAAAGAACCGGGACCCACCCGGACCGCCCGGAACCGGACCGGAACCAGTAGTTCCCAAGGGAATCAATCTGGTTCTCGGTTCTAATTTTTTGGAACCAGTACTATTTGGGCCGGTTCCCGGTATGGAACCGCTCACCCGCCCACCCGAATCGGACCGGTAATATAATAATAATATATTTTATTTTTTAAAATTTTTAATTAAAAAAATCTGACAAAAAAAATTAAAAAAAGAAGAAATTTTGTTATCATGTCTGAAGCTCTTGTGTAGTTGGGATGCCTTGGTCATTTTTCTTAATAATTAATAAGTACTGATGTGGTTAATATAATCGATCATAGTATAGGAATTGTACGAAAAGTTATGTTCCTTTCCTTTTATTTTGTTGATCCGATGTTGGCTCACAGATTTTTTTTTAATTTGTCTAGGAAAACTTATTGAGACCGGTTCTATAGATCTACCCAAGAACCGGACCGGACTGGCAGTCCGGTTCTCGAGGCGGTGCATGGAACTGATGGGCGGTTCTCAGTTTCAATTTTTGGAACCGATCCTATAGCGGGCGGTCCACGGTTCCGAGGTGGGAACCGCCCACCCGACCATGCACACCCCTAAATAGGGTACTGAACTCATCATGTGCCTCTAGATTGTGTCCTAGTAAGATAGCTGGTGCCACGACGGAGATCGCCCTTGATGACGAAGAATTTTTGGAAACTTTTCCAAGTCATTGGTAGCTATCCTGGCATAGCTTGGGATCGCGGTTCCCGCTTTCTTCAAGCAATCAATGAGGAAGTACATGACGACGACTGCTGTAGTCCCCACCACAACGGAAACTTAAAACAGGTTGCAAAGACAGTTAAGAACAAAAAGTGGAAGAGAGCAAATTGTGGAATTTTTGTATATTTCGATGTATTTTAAGGAGAATACATTAGCCTATTTATAGCATTTATTAGATAACTATTGTAAGACAATATCTCAATTAAGATATGCACAATGAAAATACATGTGTAATACACGTGCCACACACGTGCAATATATGTGCAATGTACGTGCAATCTTGAGAGATTTGGATAATCATCAGAATTATCACATTATCTCTAACAATGGAAATTATTCTAGAGAAATCCTTAATTATCTGTAACAAGGACAGCATCATTAAGTCTGATCATAACGTCAAAGTTGTGAACTTCATATACAAGTTCATATGCTGACTTACTAACGAAGGCAGCAATGGCACATTCCTTTGTCGAGGTGATTGGATTTGTGATTTTTTCCAGCACACGGAACGGGTCTTCATTGAACTTATCGAAACCATTTGGGAAGTAGCTCACTAAACCAGTGAGATTTTCGAACACACTTTGCCAGACTTGACTGAGCTTGGCAGAATCATACGGGAAGGATCTCATATCTTCTGGGGGAATCGAATTTAAGCTTATTCTTGGATCAAGTACTTCTCTCGTGAGAGCTTGCTGATCGAGATAGTCGTTAGGCGTGCAGTTGTGGTTATGTTAAGTATAAGAAGTCGTCGCAGAATAGTCCGTCTGTTATTCAGTATTTTACTTGCATATGCGTGGGTCTTCCGTTTTTTAAGCTCAATGCGGTTGTCAAGACTTTTCGCAATTGTTCAGTCAAGTCCCCATCAAGTCGCGGCCGGCATGAAAAATGAATCTTTGATTTTGCAGGAAGTTATATATATTTTTATTATGCTTACTGAATAAACACATAAATCTTATAATCAAGAGACTTGACAAAATTTGAGTTTTCAAGTAAAATATTAGAAAGGTCGAGTCCGATTTTTTCTTTCGAAATCAGCTTCTCAAGCTTGAATCGTCTAATTTATTTGGTAATCAAGTTCGTAACTCGATGATTGACAAAATCCGTGCAAAAAACTTTTGCCAAGATTTTAGTTCATTTCATGAAAGAATGGAGTAGGATTTTCAGCCAGACAAATATCATCAACAAGAGAAGATCTTGATTTAATAATTTTTAAAAAGTTTAAAACTCAATCGGCCAACAATTAATATTTAGACTCTATTCACAAAGAAAAGACCTTAGAGCTTCACCGGAGCTAACTATTCTTTTCATCATATCTTGTATTTCTTTCTAGTTTCAGCAGGTGGATGGGCTCACCATCTACACACAGGGAGTTGGGTATCAACAAGGCGGACGCGGTGGTGTGCCGCTTTGTCCATTCGACTGTTCTTGCTTCTTTAGAGGATTGTCCTTGAGTATTGGAGATCGCCCAGTCATTCTTGCTGTAACTTACTTTACAATTTTTGGATGTTTACATCAAGGTTCTTTGTGCTTTTGTCCCTCTTATGTCCCTAACTGCATGTCCACACCAGAAACTGAAAGCAGGTTCCAAAGATAGCGTCATTAAAAGTTTGATCATAATGTCAAAGTTGCGAACTTCATATACAGGTTAATATTCCGACTTAATAATGGAGGCAGCCGTGGCCCGATCTACCGCTGAGGTGACTGGATCTGTGATATTTTTTGATAGACGGAACAGGTCCTCATTCGTCTTTTGGAGCATGCTGAACGGGTCTCCAATGGACTTGTCGAAATAATTCTTTATTGATAATATTTGGAAAGAGGAGATCCCGTAGAGTGGGCACCATTGCATAAAAGATCCAAAAGGACCTGAGGGAGGGAAGATAACCAGTAACTTGGCAAGGTTTTTTTTTTTTTTCTATGGGCTTTAGCAGACCAATCCGCAATTGATTTAGCTTCTCTGAAACAATGGGCTATCCGGATTGTATATGCGTGGTTCATACGTTGTTTAAGCTCCAACGCGGTTTTGTTAATGGGAGTTCATCTTCGAGGGAGTTTCGCAGAAGGGGAAATTGAAATTGACGTGCTTCCATTTACAGTTTTAAGTGGTCGGATGTCAAGACATTTTCACAATTGTTCAATCAAGTCCCGGTCACGTCGCCCTGTGACATGAAAAATGAATCTTTGATATTTGCAGGAAGTTATCTTTTTTTTTATTGTCATGCCTACTAAATAAACACATAAATCTTGTAAGTAAGAGAAATGTCCAGGCGGATTTAAAATGTGAAATCAATTCCTCAAGCTCAAATCGTCTAATTTATTTAGTAATCAAGTTTGCAACTCGATGGTTGACAAAATTTGTGAAAAAATTATTGCCAAGATTTTAGTTCATTTCATGAAAAATGAATGGCATAGAATTTGATACCGAACAAATATTATCGACAAGAGAAGATCTTGACTCAACATTTTTCAAAATGTTTGAAATTCGATTGACCAAAAAAAAAATTTTGGACTCTATTAACAAAGAAAAGACGTTGGAGCTTCCCTGAGTTAACTATTCTTCTTATCATAACTTGTTCGACTTTTAACACATGGATGAATGAATATTATTACACAAGTGTAGTATATATATTACATTGAATTTGAATCTATCACACCTCAAAACCTACCAAAATAGAGAATGACATGGCCGTCTTTTCATCAAAATTGAATATAGCCTCAAACCATAACAAGAAATCCAACTTCCAAAAGTCTCCACGATAAAATTCTCGCTCTATTGGCTACTGATCAATGAACCTAAAAAGATTGGGGAAGAGAGGGGTAAGTAATCACAGCTCAGTAAGTAGTACATATCTCTTCTAAGTAGATCAAGCAGCCACTATGCATGTATACAAACCAATACCAAAACTTGAGAAGCCAAACTCAAGGTATAAAATACACATCGAATCACATAAGAATTGTTTCATTTCAATAAGGCTTTATCCAAATAAGAAATACTCGTTTAAACTATCATCTCAAATCAAACATCAATGATTAAGTCCATTGATTAATCTCTATTAAAAATCATGTCAATAGTTTATTCCATTGACTAATCTTAAATCACACATCAATGATCTATTTCATTGATGAATCTCTTATCACATCACACGTTGATGGTCCATTCCATTGATCAATCTATTTCTCAATATCAAATCATGCTCATAACATAAGGTCTTGTGACAAGGCTACCAAAATTCCCCCTAGGTAAGGTCTCTAATTACAAAGTCTGTGACTCGGCCTAAAAGGATATCTAAACCTGGTATGTATACCCCAAACCCCTCAATGGCTTCACAGTGATTTTGAGCATAAAACTCACATCCTCCGATACCAAGAATCAAATCCACAATCAATATCACTAATTGATTTCATAAAACAAAATACATAATCTTTTTCAACTTCATTCGTCAAACTGAACACATTTTACAAGATATTTCTCATATCATTTCATAAACCATATTCACGAATAAACATGTATAACTTTCCATAACATTTTTTTTTATAAAAAATTTCTCAAATCATTTAGAACTCACTCCATAAATCAATTTGTAACTTAATACATATATGTCCGTTCGCAATATCTTTCTTAAAACCATTCTCAAATCGTTTTCAAATATTATAAGGTAGTAATTGCTCGATCCAGACTTTTATACAACAAACATACTTTAATAAATCATATGATACTTAAATCCTTATCACTTTCAAAACTTGAGTTTATAAACCCAAAGAAGAAATAACACCACTCACCTAGAAATGCCTACGATCAAACGACAAAGATTACTCAAACCGTTAAACTCGCAATCATATCAAATAAGTGAGAATCAACGTTAAAATCGAGTAAAACACTATCTTAACTATGACTCGGCAAAACTAAGCTTAAACGCTAACAAAATTACTCAAAGGCGCCAATAAATCGCTCGTCCAAAGCAATTATCCAAAACCGTCCTCAACACAGAGCTTGAGGGTGAAACTTGGTCACGCCATAATTCTTTCCGCCAAACTCCGTTTCAAGCAAACTTATAGTCAAATGAAAGATCTTTCAAAGCACTAAAAGACCCCAAGCTTGGCCGATCCAAAATCGAGCCCAAAATCGTCGAAATTTGACATGGAAAGCTGCTGGTTGTACTGTTCACCCTGTGCGCGCAACTTCGAAATTTCGTTTTTGACAAACCACAAGCTTAAATTGAGATCCGTAAAATTCTATGGCTCCACAAAATTCTAAACTACCATTTCTACATATATATATTTTTTGGTAACCCAGGAAACCCAGCACGGCTGACAGCCGGGGAGTAAACCCTGAGGGCGATACGTGCTAGCTACCACACACGTGCCACCAGTTAAGTCACCTTGCGGTGCCTGGGATTCGAACACTCAATCTTTTGCAAGAGGAAGAGTGTAACATTCCGAATTTTGATCCAATTTTTGGGGTTTATAAAATGCATAATTTGTCAGTGTGTTTATAGTAAAATCTCGCCCGAGAACTGATCACTCTCGGTTATTATTTTAAACCAGAGATTTCGCTAGAATCGCACTCGATCGAATTTTTGTCGTTATTTAGACCCCGAACTTGGCAGTCGATTTTCGGGAGTTTCAGGACGAAATAAATTGGACGGTGTCAATATCAGCGTAGCCGGTATCGAGATTGTCGGGAATAATGAAAAAGTTTGGGTTTTCGGACTAGGTGCGAATTTGGACTAGTAGACCCCTCGTAAAAATTTTGGTCTAATTAATTTGGCCTTTGTCCCTTTTTAAGTGCGAGGTCTACTTTGGACCGGTAGACCATTTTCGGTTTTGAAATTTGACCCCCGGTTTGCGTTTAATAATTTAATTAGTATAAATTTTTTCAAATCTCTCTCTCTCTCTCTCTCTCTCTCTCTCTCTCTCCCTCGGGACCGTGCGCCCTCCCCCTTGTCCCGTCCGTCCTCTCCCCACCATGCTCCCTCTCTCTCCTCTCTTCTCTCTCCTCTCTCCTTCCCCGTCTTCTTCTTCTTTGTTACGGCGGCGGGACCACGGCCCGCTTTCGGGACACGCTTCCCGGCTCGCTCCTCGGCACCACGCTCCCCGCCGGCCCCTTTGCCCTCGCGCCCGACGCGCGGCCCGCCCCGCCCGCTTGCCTCGCCGTCGCTCCCCGCCCTCCGGGGACTATACCCAGCCGTTCTGTTAGCCCGGCCTGCGCCTGCCCGCTGCCCGCCCGGCCAACCCGTCGCCGTCGCCTCCCGTCGCCCGGCTTGTCCGCCCGCCCGGCCAGCCTCGCCGCCCGGTCCATCCGGCCGCCGCCCCTCCCAGCCTTCCCCTCTCCCTTCCCTCACTCTCTCTCTCTCCCGGTTCCCCTCTCTCTCCCTCTGTTTTTGCCGAGGAAGGCCCCTTCCCGTCCGTCGCCGCGGCTTGTCCGCTCGCTCATTGCCCGGCCGGTCGACCGATCTACGCCACCCGTGTCGCCGCCAGAACCACCTTTCCGCCGTTCCGACAATTTATTCACGCCCGTGATCTTTGTTCCTTTCCTTTCATCCCGAGCTTTGTTCATCCCCGAAAATACTGTTCATCCGGCCCAAATTTTTTAGCGTAGGACACCGGTGAGTACAATCCTAAACCCTAATTAGGATAATTTACATTTCTAGACCGGTTTAGGGGTTAATTAGGGTTATTTAAGGGTTAATTTAGGGGTTAAATTGTGGAAATTAATTAGGAACTTTGATTGTGGTCGATTTGGTGGATTATTCTGATTAATTAATGGAGGATTAGTGGCCCGAATGGCGCGATAAGTGGGCTGGACAATTTGGATTAAATCGACCCGAGTTCGGGAATGTTCGGGTTTAATCAGGAACTATAGTCTTGCCGCCATATTTTAATTTTGTGGTGGTCAATTAGAATAATATTTGGGGAGTATGATGGAGTAATGTGATGACACTAATTGGCCTAGAATTTGTGGTTTAGTAACTGGTCACGATTGGACTGGATTGGATTTGATTTAGGCAAGGCACGATTATTTTGAGGTCTAATTGTGCAATTACCAGGAATGATTGATTAGTGTAATTGACTGGCTAATTGAGCCTCGGTTGTGGTTCATTTGATGGTGTCCTGTCACGTGTCTAGCGGGACTAGAAATGGGTCAGTTTGATGGGCCTCGAGTGCGCGAATGCTTGTTGACCTGGTTATGTGAATTTGTGCATGGATAGTGTGCTGATTTGATGCTATGGCTAATTTAAATTGATTGTCTGACTTGGGCATGTGAATTTATGAATTTGAATATGCGCGGTACAAATTGAGTGTGTTACCTCGTAATTCGCGCATGTGGATGCCCAAGTGTGAATTTTATGGCCATGGGTGCACATCTCAAGCATTGGCACAGCATTTGCATTTATAAGTATGCTCGAGTGACATGTGCATTGTGATCACCTAAATTGCCCTGATGCGTCTAACGCGGGGTTCAGATAAAATTGAGGTTTGTGAATGTGTGATCACAATAAACCCTGATGCGTGTTACGCGGGGTAGTGAACCCGTCCTGAGGCGTGTTACGCGGGATGATGCCCGGATTACCGGAAGATGTCCGCCCGATCGCGCTTTACGCGGGCTGTGTGGCATGAGCCTGCGGGCTAGAGATCGATCTCGAAGTGGGGACCTGCTGCGTTACGCGGGTCGGACCTGATGCGTTTAACGCGGGTCGGAGGAGAAATTGAGAAATGGCTGAGTGCTAGTGTGCAAGTGTGCGTTAATGCATTGATGAGGCATGAGCATGAGTGCGAGCACTAGCATATGCATAACATGCGTTGAGACATAGAAATGCACGTGTATGTGCTGTGATTAGATTCTGCCGCATGGCTGTTTTTGTTGATTTGACGCCTAACCTGCAGGGTCTAGTGAGATTAGATTTAGGCCCGAGGGCCTGAGTCAGTTATGTGTGTACTTTGTGTTGTTTAGTACTTGTCAGGAGGTGCATGTTAGCCTAGTTTAGGTTTAGGGAATTACTCGATGAGATTTATTCTCACGGTTGTTGTAAAACCGATATTTTCAGATCCCCGGCCTTGAGGATGACAGGTGTACTGATGCATTTTTGGGAGAAGCCCCCGGCTAGTTGTAGTGCCTGAGCCCTGAGCCACTTACCTCTTTTTGTCAGTAGTGGCTTTGAACTATTTTTGATTTTTGGTAGTTGAGCTGTATATGAATATTGTAAATGATTCTCAGCATTAGTACAAGTGATGAATTCTGTGGTTACCCTTGGTTATGCGTTTATCTGTGTACGGGTAGATTTAATTGCTTTCGCATGTGCTTTGAATCTCTGTCTTGGGTTTGGGTCGGCGACGCGTCCTGGGACGTCGCACACGAATCGACCTTTGCGAGGGATGTGGCGCACCGAGAAGTGCGGGGCGTGACAAAGAGTACACGCTCCAGCAGCGTCATCCAGGCGGGTGGTCCATTTCTACATATATTCGTAGCTCAACAATTCAAAAATCGAATTTTGCGATTTGAATTTCATAAAACTCTGAATTTGTGCCCTAATTTCCAAAAATACTCTGATTAAATGAACGAGGCACATGAGCACTTACCAAAGTTACAAATCGAAATTGAATCGACTTGACGAGACTGCGTGGCCTGTGCTTCCTTCTCTTTTCTTTTGTCTTTCTCCTTTCCTTTTTCGCTCTTTTTTCCCTTTCCTTTTCTTTCTCTTCCACTGCTCTCTGCGTGTGCCCTCTCCCTTTGAAGGGCTGAATGCCAACTTTTTTCTTTTCTTTATTTATAAAAGGTGGGTCCCACCATCTCTTTGACTTGACCAATTAAAAGGCCAAATATTACATAATCATCAAAAGTGATGGGTACCATTTGAAATCTCATGGTCTTATTAGTTTAGATTCAGTTTAACGTAGATGTCGGTCCTTTAAATAAAACCTTGGAGCGCATGGCTAGGGCGACACACGACATTTCAAGAGGTGGAGTTCATGGTTTAGACTTCAAATAAAGCCCCTGCTTGATTGGGTCAATGGAACACAAGGTTGCGTAATATATGATCATAAATAATGAGAGAATCATTCATTATATTGGACGGCTAAGATCTATTTAGATGTAATTTCAAGAAGTTACTAATTTCTCGACAAATAGTTTCTCGAAGGATCGGAGAAACCATCGGTATTAGTACGCAGTGCGAAAGGGACATGTTTTGTCTATATGCTATGCTACAAGCTGCGTATGCAAAGATAATTACTAAAAAAATTTTAAATATATTGTACGGATTCAAATTCAATCATAGATCTTTTGATAATTTACCAATGCAATCGTTGTGGAAATCACCAACATTAGACGCCGGTAGTCTATGCGACACGGTTAATGTTGACGTAAATAATTTTTTTAAAAAAATTATTATTTATTATTTATTTTTCTTTTTAAAAAAAATAAAAAATGCAAAAATTGTCCCCATTAGCGGTTGCCGTGCCACATACGATGACCGTGTCCACTTCAGCGATTTTGATAACTCTATAAAAATAGAGTTATTTTACTTTTTTTATCATTCTTTTTTCATTGTTCTAGGAGTTTTCCAAGTATTTTGAAGAGAATACAAAAAGTGGTGATAGAATTATTGTTATTTGATTCAAAATGTTGGGTTTAATGCATATTTTCGTTTCTTCTTCTATTATGTTCTAATTTTCTTTTGTTAGTATTATGATGTAGCATGATCATAATTATATGAATTTCATTGCTTTTTATATTTTGCAAGTGATTTCATTCATGTGAGTTAGATATTATTGTGCTTAATGCCTTTAAGTGACTAGCCACCATTTGAATGATCTAATGTGCATGTCTGAGACTGAGAAGCGATAATATGCAATTGCTTTTTATAATATATAACCATTATATGTGGATAGAGATATACCATGTTATTTGTGTGGCTTTTGGTGATAAGGTAGTCTAAAAGATTTATTGTAAATTGGAAATATTCACAAATTTCAATGTACTTATGTTTATTTAAATTCACATAGAGATATGGTGGATTGATAAACTGAATAGATTTGTTATACCTAGAGATATGATAGTAAATAGATAAGGAAATTCCGATATCACATGTTTGATATTGTTCTTGTATTCATAATGATATGAAAGTCATATCTAGTGGTTATGTTTAAATCAAATGCTCTAACATATTTATTTGATTTATTTATTTGATTGATTAACTACCTTTAGTCTAAAATTTTTCGTTTCTAAGATTGTCAATTTTCATTTATTCTCAATTCTAGTTTGATCTGTTAGATAATTATAGAATTAGTCCATTTTTAATAATTAATAGATTTATCAATTATCAGTATCTATGGGATGATACTTTTATCATCATTATATTATTTGTTCAACACGTTCATTGACCCACTCATTTGCATTTAAAATTTTGCTAATAGATTTTCGCTCGAAATTGGCCAAAAGTCCTACATTGGCAAATCGTAAAAAAGTTTATAGCTAAATTGACCAAATTAACCACCGCCCGCAGCGGCTGTGTTGGCTTGCGCTCTTGTCCCTCCACAAAGGGATTGGAGTTCTAACCCCAGCGTAGGCGTTAAGGATTCTTAAGTGTGGCGCCGTGGTAGTGGGTCTTGCGCTAGCGTCACCCCAGGTTTACCCCTCCGGCTGTCGGTTGTACAGGGGGTTCTTGGGTTACCAAAAAAAAATTAACAAAATTGAAAAGTTTAGATTGAATTAACATCCGCACAATATGTTTAAGATTTTTTTGATAATTGTCCTGTGCATGCATATGTGAAATATATAATATCATTTTGTAGAAGATGCTGACTAATTTAGACTATGCCTATAACTTTTGGGAATTTTGAAATTCCAATTTACAAGAGGCAATATTTCAATTTAATTGCATTGCAAGTTAGAACAGATCGCATCATCTTTACTCATAAGTTTCTTAACTGAGTTCTCAAACTTAACATGCCAATTTTATAAAACCGTCCTTACCTTTAATATTTTCCAGTCATTTTCGGACTCCATTTTTCATGTCAAACTGAATTTTATCTTTTATTTCCCCATAAAATTTGATTATATTTTTGAAGTCTTAGTAAAAAATTCATTTTTTGTTCTAACTTTTTTTTTGGGGTTTTGATTTTCCTATTTCTTGAACAATAATTCTCCATTTTCCGTTTTACACATCAATTAATATACTTTCTAGAGTGTGATCGATCAATTATTTACAAACTTCTATTGTAATTTTTGTTCAACTCTTTGGACATTGGTTCCTCATTTTGACTATAACTCTCAATATGTCAATTCTTTACCGAAATAAAGATAATAGTTTACTTCACCTTTTCAATCACAGCTCTTTTCTCATTTTTTCTCTTGTCATGATCATATCTTTTAAAAAAAAAAAAAATCTTCCCTCAAGTAAAAAAACGTTAGTTATTCTTTTCTCTAATTTAATGTCGATGGTGATCATTGATTTAAATGTCATTCATTTATTCCCCATGTGATCAGACGAGTTACTTATTTCAAAACTATATTTATATTGTAAATTGAAAAATGATTTTGTTGAGTTGCTCACTGTGGCAAGTTAACCAACAATTTTTCCCTCCTTAGCTATGGATGGATCCAGGACTTCCTCTAGTGGAGGCAAATTGATAATCAATTATGAGTTCACTGACATTATTGAATTTAATGACTTGCAAAAAGCTTTTTTACTTGAGAAAATGATTTATAAGTACAATCTTATATATATTATGAATTAAGCAAACCCAATGATCATTTAAACTCGAAGTTTTATAAAAAAAAAAATTCATGAACAACCCATGCATATTTTTAAAATACCTATGACTGCACAAAATTAGAAAATCAATGAATTTCGTACCTTCTAAATATAAACTCAAACTAATTGTTTAAGTATTACAATTCTCTGAATGACGATTGAGATTATAGTCAAAAAATAAAGGCTCACATAATTTAAATGTTCTAAAATAGCCTTGATTGGGATCTTATTAATGGCAAGATTGATGAAGAGGAAAAATATGCCTTTAATGTAGATCAATCAATCTAATGATTTTTATCAATTTTTTCCTAAACCGTCTTTTCTTTTTCTTTTGTATTCGAATAGGAGAAATTTACATGGTCATTACTTCTTTACAAGAATAATCTAAGATTCAAGTATTTTAAAAAATTTAATGATAGGGATTCTAATTTAAAAGATATTAATGAAGTATATTTATTTACAATGCCTCTACAAAGTTTCTCTAATAACCTTAAAATTACACAATTTTTAGTTCAAGCTTTTAAAGGGAATTCTGCGGTTAAGGTTGTGAACTCTCTATGACTATAATATTTATTTATGATATGTTAATTAATAAAGATTATCAACATATTCAAACTTATAAGAAAAAATCCTTAATAGAAATCAGCTTGCGAATATTAGTAAGTACAAGATGAAATGAAATATATAAACAAACTAATGGAAAATATCATAAAGTGGTGGAATAAAACATCATTACTTTGATTAATACGGACATTCTTGTATTTTCAAGATAATTTTCAGTTTTTGCATTTTCAATAGATAGCAACTTTCACTCTTCCATTTATGATTTTGGAATAATTCATTTGTTTGAAATTATTTTCGTCCACTCCGTAAGTTTGGGAGGGTTATAACCATTTAGTGTGTGAAAATAGCGTGAACAAAAAAGAACCAAAACCTTTACATGTTATTTAACTCCATGATAATTTAGTTTTTTCACTATTTCTCTTACATGTAAAGTGCATGCTCTTTTTCAAGAAAAATAACCCAAACACCTCTTTGGCCCACCTCTGTAAGGTACCAATATGCTACAGGGGGCACTCCCATTTCATATAGTAATTCCCTTGCAAGCTCTTGAAACCCATGTTAGAGATGTCAAACGGGCCAACCCGGGCACGACATAGCCCGACCTACTAAGGGCTATATTGGGCCCAGGCCCAAGCACGGTCCGCTCCACAAGTGGGCCATTCCCGGCCCATTTGTCACCTTAAACCCTCGTTTGAAAGAGAGGCCTAAAACCCATCACGTCTAAATACCACTACCTCGATAATCAGTCATTGCGCCTTATCCATATTCGGTGATTATGTGTGTGCTGCATGCTGCTGGAGGAGACAGCTTTTACAGCTACGAAGAAAATCCAATGAAGAGATCGACAACATATTTGCATCGAAAAAGAGGAAGAAAAGCGAAAAAAGGGGATGCCGAGGAGCCAGCTGAAAATGGCAGTGGAAAAACCGAGAAGATGAAGAAAAAGAAGAAGGATAAAGGGTTAACAGAGAGTGCATTAGGTGGCCGGCCTTCTTGCCGTAGAAAGAAAACAGCGGATGGGCTCACCATCTACACATAGCAGAGGAGTTGGGTATCAACAAGGCAGACGCCAGTGGCACGCCGCTTTGTCCATTTGACTGTTCTTGCTGCTTTTGAGGATGTAGTGCTTGAGTATTGGAGATCGCCCAGTCATCCTTACTGTAATTGGCTTTGCGATTTTTGGCTATTTACATCAAGGTTCTTGAGTTTTTGTGTCTCTTATGTCCCAAGTGCATGTCTTTAATCTCACTCTTATAGTTTTGGTAGTTTTCTTATATTATCTAAATATTGCAGGATTACAGTAAGATTGTAGCTAAGAGTTCTTGGGTGGGTGGGAAAGGAGAGAAGTCTTTATTTCAGAAATTGGTAATTTGTATTTGTTCATTGAGGATCTCGAGCTAATGAGTCCAGCCACCTGCATCCTCTTTTTGGTTCATTCATTTGACACACAGCCGCCAGATTAGAATTATCACATGAACTCTTAGCATTCACGAGGAATATGAGAATATGGAGTTCATGAACTTTTGGATTGAGGATTTATCGATTCGTGTTTCCAATTTTTGAGCAGATTGATGTATAAAGATTATACTCTGCCCCAGCAAGAACTGCTTAGTAAGTATGCATGACTGTAGAGAAAAAGCAAAACATGGTCTGTGCTTTTGTTTGTTTGATTTGAGCATAGGGCCCCGCCGCCTTCATTTCCGTGGACGGAGGATTCGGTGTTGGCAATGGCGCAGAAGGTATTTCCTCGATGCTTATTAGCGACATATGTTCGGAATGTGGCGAGGTGGAGCAAGCGCATACATCCCCCAGAATCAATCTCTCACTCATAAATACAGTAAATTGATAGCTCTCGATATTCATTTGCGAAGTGAGCATTGATGAATCACAATGGTCGCGAATTGTTCTTTGAGTATATAATCTGATTGAATCATTACATAATGAGTGCGAGCTCGTTCTTATATTTTCAAATGCTATTCTAATGAAACAGGAATTCTCATTGACAAACTCCATTTTCCCCGTTTCTAGGTTAAAAAAGAGTCAAGTCTCCACATTACAACATACTCTTTGATCATGTGAGTCGTTTTGATCAATATAATGTAAAATTCAGATCGAATCCCCAACTTACACAACAGGAATACGATTACAGATTTGTCCGAAGGCATCTGTGGGCATGGGATCAGAGGAGCAATCGTCTTGCATTCTGTAGTATTATGATATCGCACTGCAAAAGGACACTAGACAAAAAGACAATCTTTAGGTACTAGCACAGTATATCCATGAATGAAAATTTAGGAATCTTTGTGCCTGGTATATTAGTAATATTAGCTGCTAGCTAGCTCTATTTCTGCAGTTGGCTTCACAGGTTCGGAGCAGTAACCTCCGGAATACCTGGTTCTCAAAGCAGATGAGTCCGAGTCCCATTCGCTTCCATTTCCCGAAACTTGAGAAGGCTTATCTGGATCGGGATTCTCGAATGGATATTCAGGTGTCGGAATTCCCACATCTCCTTCCAACATCTTCACCACCGTGCTCATTGCTGGCCTCGCCTCTGGCTTATGCTGAATGCACAACAAAGCCACCATCAACATCCTCACAGCGGTCTCTCTTTCACTCTCAGGAAATCCGCAGACCATCTCCAACAACTTGTCATTCTGTAACATGTGCCACGTGCACTGCGGTAGCCCCAGCATTGACTCACTCAGGTTCACGTCGTGATTTATCCTCCTCCCCACAATGTCAAACAGGACCATACCGAAGCTGTACACATCGCACTTGTAAGTCACTGAATACGGCTTCGACATCTCTGGTGCGGCGTACCCATGGGTTCCACGAAACCCGGTCATGGGGATCTGATTGCTTTCCCTGTTGTAGAGCTTGGCGAGCCCAAAGTCCGCAATCTTCGGGCTCAAGTTCCGGTCCAGGAGGATGTTCCCGGGCTTAATGTCGTAGTGGACGATCCTCTGCTCGCATTCCTCGTGCAAGTAGGTGATCCCTTTTGCAGTTCCCACGGCAATCTCGTGCATCTTGAGACCATCGATTGCCGTCTTGTCCCCGAACAGGAACCCGTGGAGGGACCCGTTTTCCATGTACTCGTAGATGAGTGCCTTTGTCGTCGGGTCGAAGCAAAAGCCGTAGAGCCTGACGAGGTTTATGTGGTGAATTCTTCCAATGGAGCTCACCTCTGCCATGAACTGCTCCTCCATCCTCTTGTCGTGGGCGTTTGTGAGCAGTTTGACCGCCACCAGAGTTCCGTTCGGCAACTTGCCTTTGAAGACAACTCCGTAAGAGCCGGAACCGAGCACGATGGCGTAATTTTCAGTGTAAGCAGCAAGCTGATCCGAAGAAAACCTGGTGGAATTCAGGAATCTCTCAAGGGTATTGAACTCATTGGGCACTTCCCTGATTGATGAGACAGCCGGTGGCGCGACAGAGATTACCGCGGATGACGAAGAACGAACAACTTGTGGAAATTTTTCCAAGTCATTGGTAGCTATCCTGGCATAGCTTGGGATCGCAGTTCCTGCTTTCTTCAAGCAATCGATGATGAAGTACACGATGGCGACCGTCGCTGCAGTCCCCACCACACCGGAAACTGAAAACAGGTTGCAGTGATACAATCATTATGAGTTTGATCATAATACCGAATTGTGAACTGCATACACAGGTTCATTAGACCGACTTACTAATGGCAGAAGCTAAGAACCAATCCATCGTCGAGGAGAAATTGTCGGCATCACTTGGCGAGTCTGGATTGTAACCATATGAGCTCATCTCTTCGAATCGAATCCTATCCTGGGATCAACTACTTCTCTCGCAAGAGCCTGTTAGTTTTGTCTCTCAGTTTGGGTTGTGTTAAGTACAAGAATTTGCAGAAGAGTCTGTTTGTTGCCCAGTATTTGACTCCTGAAGTCGTGCATTTGCGTGGTTCATACGTTGTTTAAGCTCCAACGCGGTTTTGTTAATGGGAGTTCGCCTTCGAGGATGTTTCGCGGAAGGGGAAATTGAAATTGACGTGCTTCAATCCACAGTTTTAATTGGTCGAATGTCAAGACTTTTTCACAATTGTTCATTCGAGCCCCGGCGACACGAAAAATGAATCTTTGATTTTGGTGGAAGTTATCCATTTTTTTTTATTATGCTTACTGAATAAACAGATAAATCTTGTAATTAAGAGACTAGGCGAAATTCATGTTTTCATGTAAAGTTTAGAAATGTTGAGGCCAATTTTTAAATGCGAAATCAATTCCTCAAGCTCAAATCGTCTAATTTATTTAGTAACCAAGTTTGCAACTCAATGATTGACAAAATTCATGAAGAAATTATTGCCAAGATTTTAGTTCATTTCATGAAAAATGAATGGCGTAGGATTTTCTGCTGAACAAATATCATCGACAAGAGAAGATTTTTTAAAAAGTTTAAAACTCGATCGAACAAAAAAAATTTAGACTCTGTTAACAAAGAAAAGAAGTTAGAGCTTCACCGGAGTTAACTATTCTTTTCATCATATCCTGTTTTTCTTTTGAGTTTTATCACACGGATGAATGAAAATTATTAAACAAGTGTAGCATATGTAATACATTGCATCCGATTCATTGAAAGTGATGGGTCCAATGTGAAATCTAGCGTGGATCTTGTCGGTTTGGGTTCCGTTTAACGCGGACGTTGGTCCGTTGAATGCATGGGTAGGCTGACACCCGACACTTCAAGAGGTGGAGTTACTCTTCTTTTCCTAAAGTCTTTATGGTCTAAGAGATGAGAGGAAAAAACTAATGATAGAAAGTGTACAATTCCGGAGTTCACGGTTTAGACTTAAGAGAAAGCCCCTGCTTGATTGGGTCAATGGAACACAAGGTTGCGTAATATATCATCATAAATAATGAGCGAGTCATTCATTATATTGGACGGCTAAGATCTGTTTTCGTGTAATTTCTGAAAGTTACTAATTTCTTGAGAGACAGTTTTTGAAAGATTGGAGAAACCCTCGTTAAGTGCGAGAAGTCGCAGAAACAATGGGCTATCCAGATTGCATATGCGTGGCTCATACGGTTTTTAAGTTCCAACGCGGTTTTGTTAAAGGGAGTTCATCTTCGAGGGAGTTTCGCAGAAGAGGAAAGTGAAATTGACGTGCTTCAATCCACGGTTTTAATTGATCGAATGTCAAGACTTTTCACAATTGTTCAATCAAGTCCCGGGCACGTGGCAGGCGACATGCAAAATGAATCTTTGATTTCGCAGGAAGTTATCCATTTTTCTTTGTTATGCTTACCGAATAAACTCAGAAATCTTGTAATTAAGAGACTCGACAAAATTGAAGTTTTCATGTAAAATTTAGAAAGGTCGAGTCCGATTTAAAATGCGAAATCGATTCGTCAAGCTTGGATGGTCTAATTTATTTAGTAATCATGTTTGCAACCTGATGATTGGCAAAATTCATGAACAATTTTCGCCTAGATTGTAGCTCATTTCATGACAATTGAATGGCGTAGGATTTTCCGCCGAACAAATATCATCGACAAGAGAACATTTTCTGAAAGTTTAAAACTCAATTGACCAAAAATTAATATTTAGACTCTATTAACAAAGAAAATATGTTAGAGCTTCGCCGGAGTTAACTATTCTTTTCATTATATCTTGTATTTCTTTCAAGTTTCAACCCATGGATGAATGAAAATTACTAAGCGAGTGTAGTATATGTATTACATTGAATCTGGACCATTGAAAGTGATGGATCCCATGTGAAATCCCAAGTGGATCTTATCGGTTTAGGTTCGGTTTAACTAGGCGGGGAGGCACGCAAGAGGATCAGGTTCTCGTGGGCCAGAGCGGGGGTTTGTTGGCAAACGCGTAGGTGGGGGCGGCGGTGGCGGAGGGATGATTGTAGGAGGAGTTAACGATCAGGGAAAATATAAGGGTCTTTGAGGGGTTTTGTAGAGGAGGGATGATTGTTCTTTTGGCTGAAATAGACAGAGAACTGTGAAGCTGAGTGACTGTGATAGTTGAGAGAGATTGTGATAATTGAGAGAACGAGAATCTGCAGAGGAAAGTAGGGGAGGAAGAGAAAGGTTCACGAGAGGAGCAGAAGAAGTTTGACCGTCGCGCTAACAACCAAATATTTTACTGGAATTCACAGACTTTTTTCTTGTTCTTTTTAGGAAAAATGACACAAACGGTCTCTGAACTTTGACTCAATGTGCAATTTAATCACTGAATTTTTAATTTGTTCAATATAGTCCTTGAACCTTAACTCAAATTTCAATGTGGTTCAGAACTTTCAATTTGTTTAACATGGCTTCTGAACTTTTGGTACATATTCAATATAATTCTTGAACTTTATAAAAATATTCAATGTAGTCCTTCCATTAATTCAAGTTCATGGGCTATATTGTACATTTTCATATAGTTCACGAACTAAATTAAGCATATACCAAAAGTTGAAAGACCACATTGAACAAATTAAAAGTTTATAGACCATATTAAATATTAAATTAAAGTTCAAGAACTACATTAAACAAATTAAAAGTTTAGGGACTAAATTGCACATTGGACCAAAGTTCAAGAACTGTTTGTATCATTATCCCTTCTTTTTATTTTTTCTTGTGGGAATCTACAACATCTATTTTCCCGAAACTATATTGTTTCTAAATCCGAAGAAATTCGGCCCATTGACTCTTTCTCCTACTTCACCTCGAATGCTTTTAGCATCCATTGTTTTCTGTCTCTTCGATTATTATAATGAATAGGCACTTTATCGAAATAGAAGAAAGTTTTACATTAAAGACGCGAATGATAACTATTCTATTCCAAAAATGGATTTTTGCTATTCCCTAGACGAGCTTTTGAACAGGGATACACACAATTCTCTTCCCATAATAAAAATATAAAATTTCTCCCTTTTACGCTCTTTTCCATTCATCAATAGACGGCGGCGGGGGGTGGCGATAGGCATGTGGGGCGGGCAGCGGGAGACGAGTGATAAGAAGAGTTTTTATTTTTTTTTGTTCCAAAAATAGAAAAATATAAAATTTTTACTTTTTATTTATGTTCCAAACCTAGTTCTGAACTAACAATATGTTCCAAAAATTGAAAAATGAAATTGTGTTACTAAACAAATTGCTGTTCCAAACCTGTTCTTGGGAGCAAAAAAATAGAAACACAGAAAAATATAATGGTTATCATTCGTGCCCTGATTACCCGTAAACTCTATACATCTGAAAGCATTAAAAAAAAAAGCAAACTAAAATGGCAAAATCAAATAAAAAACAATTCTTTTTTTGTGGAAGAGTTTAGGACAAGGCTGTTCAACTTTTGCTGATTTGATCCCAAGTCATCAAAATTCCTCATGTTCCTTCCAAGCCTTATGTTCTGCATATTACATAATGGAAGGATTTCGAAGTTTTCTTGGTGTTTTTTATTCCTCTATGCCATTTCCATTAAGATTCATCTCTGTCCCGTTGGTTAGGACGACCCAGCCGATTCCATCTGTGTTGAACCTTAGCCTGAATAGCAAAAGACACCTGACGGTGAATAACAAGATGATCAACTGGTTGGCCAGAATTTTAACAAATGCAACACCAATGTGATGGCGGTTGTTATGGAGAGTATATGTGCATGCATGCTTGTTTGCTTTTTCCTTTTTTGAAGAACTTTTGTACTGGCATGTCGTACTGGGCCTTGTCAATTTTCAAATTTGATGGAATTGATCGGTCCACATCTTATATATTTTGTTTGATTTCTTTGTCATTGTGTTTATTGGTGAATTTTGTGTTGTAGGCTTTAGGACTTAGACCTGGTGTTATTGATGGTGCCATCAGTATCTCTGCTATTCAGGTTCACTTTATTGTGGTCACTATCATTTTAATGATATTACTCTATAGGAATTCTCTTCTTTGGATGTTAATGGAACTAATCTTCATTTGTAGCTACAGATTTGCTATACTCACACTACATAGTACAAAAAGTAGCAAGTGGCAATTGAGCTTCTGTATTGTTGGGGGTTGTTTTAGACAATGAAACAAGACTTTACTTTTTCTTGTGAGGCTCAAGTAAAAATGGAATAGGTTTAGAACTAATATGTCATAATTAAAAGATTCAGGACTGAATTAATCATTGTATAATAGATTTAGGACTTTTTGGATAATTTTCTCCAAAGAGATTTTCATTCATAAAACGATAATTTATCATCTCATTTCATATTGCATTTGGTCCTCCGAAGCTTAAGTTGTCACTAGAATGTGGAAAATTTAAAGGAAAAGGAAAGGATGAGGAGAGAGATATCTTCCAACAGAGAACAAGAGAGCGTATTTGAGTGCTCAAATCACTATTCATATGTTAATATTGATGGATTGTCGGATAATGTTGGACAGATGGTGGTCTATGGATGAGAAGTGGCAAAAGAGTGTGACAAATGATTGCATTGTCTTTGGGATAATGCATGTCCATCTTTCATATGGTGGCCATACAGTTGTTTGCTCCAATCAGATCATATTAAACCGGTGTATATGGATAACCAGTGTTATTGTCCGGTAATAGTAACCAAAAAATCGTCGGCATTACTGGGACACGTTAACGAGATGATTGATTAATTAAAACACATTCATCACTTGTCCCCACTCTCGGTCTCATGAGGTGTATCTGACTAACCAAGATTAAAATGGATTCTAAGTATCCTTCCCTCTTGTCCCTGGCGCTAATGTGAGAAGTAGAGAGGGAGCTAGGAACCCTTATATATTCCGCTATTATATCTAGTAGTCCATACCTCGGCCCTGGATATTGATATAACTTTACCATCATATCAGCATCTATCCTACTCGGAGGTTTAAGCTAGGCATGCGGGGAAAGTTACACCCACGCTGGCTCTAGAACAATCGATTGGCTGCGACGATCCAACTCGTTGATAGAGGTTTGACTGTCAATAGTTTTGCTAAAACCAATATAACTGACTCCAATTTTTTTTTTTTTAATGAACATAAACTCCTAGGTCTAGCCTTCACCATCATGCATTCATCATATGATTATCTGAAAGAAGTCTTCTATGGAATCACCGGGGTTTTTGTAAATATCTTTCGTAGGTCAGCGATGCAAGTCAACGGACCCAACTTGGCAACTTGGAGTCGAGAGTCAGCGATCGCCTATCTGCTCTTGTCAAATTCACCAAGTGGAGATTAAAAAGAAAAGACCAATACTAGAACAAGACATCTTATTTGATCACTCTCATTCCAAAAATCCCCAAATCTGGAAATGCTTGAATAGTATCACCCCATTAGCTTATGCAACTTCATCTATAAAATCATTTCAAAAGTCATGGCTAACCGTTTGAAATGATGCCTACCGAATATAATTGCAGTAGAGCAGAGTGAATTCGTTAGCAGGAGACAAATTCAAGCAATTAAACCTTTTGATTAACTTGAATACAAGATAAAACAAGTAACGAAATAGTAAAAAAAGAAAAGTATCTGTGTACAGTGTACAATAACAGAGGATTTTGCTCGTGAACTAACTATATCATCCGTTACTTGTTAATCATAAAAGTTTAATTACATTTTTTTGTGATAATGATTAGAGAGAGAACATTTATTTCTTACTAGGATCATTGAAAATTTACATCAATAAGAACTCGAGATCTCTAATGAGATTAAGATTTATATTTTGGGGTGAGACATTACTATTAAAACAATTATTTTTTGGTTCATATAAAAAAAACTTCACTAAATTCAATTGATATACTCCATTTATTAAAATTATGTCAGTAATACTCTTTAATGTTCATATCTGAGTTAAAAAATAAAATTATTCTTTATCATCTTTTTTGCATTGATTTGTTAAGTAAATTCTTTCGTTTATGTAATAATAACAACAAAATAGTGACTGAATTTCAATTCAATTGCCTTGAAAGGTTTGCCCCCCTTCTTTTAACATCTGGTTGTCACTGGCTGGTCGAGCATCGGCAGTGGCCGCATTGATGGGCGACAAAGGATGCATTGCCGGGAGGGTGATAGAATGTTTGAGAGAGGGGTCCTTCTACAATCCCACAAGAGAAAAATGGGACTTCGAATTCCGCCTAATTGATCGTAACTCTTCTTTAGCATTCGTGATTTTTCCTCATAATTCACTCGTTCCATATCATTTCCTAACTTTTTCTTACAAGATGTAATTTCCCTTTTGCCATTATAACTTCTGTGGTTTCTATTAGTCGTAATATTGCTCAAAAAATCGTGATTGGTTTAAGTTAATAGTAAATATCTTTTTTTCCTATTTGTAAAGTACCTTTTGGATCATAATTTTCTTTGGCACACGTAATTATCCTCATTAATAATAATTTATCCATAAAATATCATTATTTCATAATTTTTTCTTAAAGGGCATAATTTCCTTTAAATAGTCAGTGAGTTCTTTGGGTCTTATTTTTGTACATTCCACAAAAATAGTAGTCTACTTAAGTTACTAGAATTTTTTTTTGTGTTATTGTTAGTAATATAATCAAGTGACCGTAACTTCCCTTTACACTTCATCAAGTTTTACGGCCCTTGCGTCATTAATTTTCCTTACTCATTGTAACTTTTCTTAATTAAATGTAGGTTTGATCATGTCACGCCCCAAACCTTACGGCGCACGAGCATCCCAACCGAGGTCGATTCAAGTGCAACGTCCCAGGACGCGTCGCCGACCCAACGCCCAACGCAGAGAATCATGCACATGCGGAAGCAACATAAACACCCGTACAATTACAAACAAATGACCAAGGATAGCACGACCACAACCAACATTATGAATATACACTTGCATTAATATTGGGAAACATATACAATATCCATTTACACCAAAATATACACCACAATCAAAAACGGGTTAACGGCCATTACTAGCAAAAAGGGGTAAGTGGCTTGGGCAGTCAGAGATACTAAAACTAGGAGGGGCTCTGGTCAAAAAGGTACTGGCCCAACCTATTTAAGACTAAGGCTAACCCTATGGAACCCAGTCCGGGTCGGATCCCGAGGACTCAGAGGAACTGTGATGACAGCTCGACCTCGGAGTCTAGGGAATCCAGCTCGGACTCGGCCTCTGCCGACTCCTCCTCAGAATCCATCTCCTCAGGCTCGTCCTCCTGCTCAGGATCCTGCTCCATCGGCTCCGGGTCAGAGTCTCAATCCACCGGCTCCTCATCCATCGGGTCAAGCTCATCAACCTCTCAAATAACAGGTCGGCGGCCAGAACTAGAACTCCCCTCAGACGTGTACTCGGGGCTCGCCAGGTCTCCATCTTGACACTAGGGATTTACCTCACCTAGCCCGTTGAGCGGGACGTCAAAGTCCTAAGAGGCCCAAATGTCCCGGAGTAGTCTTTGAAACACTAGGCTATATACTCATAGGTCTGAAAATGATGCTCTCCCACATCGACCCATACGGTGGTAAAGTGTCTAATGTACGTATCCCCTTTTCCTACGGGGTACTCGCTCACATCCCAATCTATTCGAAACGGAATCCCAAAATGGATGGGCACTTCATACATCCTCAAGGCTGGGGGTTTGAAAAGTTGGGTTTTAACAACAATGAGAATGAATCTCAGTGAGTAAAACCCTCTAAACCTAAACTAGGCTAACATGCACCTCCGACAGGTAATCAATTCACATACAACCAGTAATAATCGACAATCAATTGACCTAGGTCCTCGGACCTAGATCGAGAATACTATAACCCTGCAGGTTAGACAGTTCATAATAATACTCATGGCACATACGCGAACACACTTAGTCTCACGTACGCCATACGTATGCTTATACGCATTAATGCCTGCAATACACACGAGTCACCTACACGAACATGCCTGCACAACTGCCAATGCACTCTTGCACACATATGCCATCAATATGTTTATGCTTATGATCTAGCTCGATAAGGCACACTAGCACATTGCTCATTCCTCAATTAAAATTCGACTCGCGTAAAATGCATCAGGTCTGACCCGCGTAAAAGGCATTAGGTTTATATCAATTCCAACATCCTAGCCTGCGTAAATGCATCAAGCCCAATGGTCTCTAGCCCGTGTAAAATGTATCAAGCGCAACACCGATCTCTATATATGGACCAAAACCCGTGTAAAACGCATTAGGCTAGCCGTCTTCCTATAAAATTAGGCATAGTCCCGTGTAAAACGCATCAGGACGGGTTTAATACCCCGTGTAACACGCATTAGGGCTTATAATGATCACATATGCACACAGCCAATTTTATCTGAACCCCGTGTAAAACGTATCAAGGCGATTAAGTGATCACATGCTCATACCAGGCACGTATACTCGCACAATTCGCTTATCATGCTAATGCACAGCATGTAAAAATGCGTGGCCATGTAATCCGGCACTCGAACAATAACATGATGTACAATGAGTACTCAATTTCACATATGCACATCAACAACTTGTGGTAAACTCAACGTGCATTCCAACATGTTCAATTCGCCTGAATATGTACTCAATCACACTTAGCATGCCCAACGAATCACTCGATTCAAATCAACCACGACATGCCCAATTAACACATTAACATGCCCAATTTAAACAACTCAATACAATTAGGCTCCGGCATACAATTGGCACATAATTCATGCAATTAGCACAATGCAAACTTGCGCACTCGAGGCCCACTTGCCACTTCATACTCGGCCACTATAAGCATGTGACATGGCATCATAAAATTGATAACAATCGAGCACAATTCAACCACCAATCGGTCAATCCAAGCACTCTCGATAATTACGCGATTAAACCCTAATTTGTCCAAACTTAGTCCAATTTAAATCCAATAGGGACAGCCACTAAACAGGTCCATCAAGGGCAATAAATCATCCTCAAATTACCTCGTTAAGCTCCTCAAATCATCACCAAAACAGCCACTAGTCATCAGCCCAATAATCAGCCCTAAATCACTCTAATTAACCCCTTATTTACCCTAAACCTATCTAGAAATGCTTAATTATCCTAATTAGGGTTTATAGGTTAATTACTCACTTAGTCCTAAGCTCCAATAGGCGATTGAACAGGTGGGGAAACGGGCCGATTGAGCTGGTTTGCGGCGGCGGACGGGTAATCTTATCCATCATTTTCTGAATTATTAGGGCTGATTAGACCAAAATTTAAACCCCAAAATACCCTCCAATTAATCCCAAAATTCGGAATACAAGGCTAAGGGTCCAAGGGCAAAAGCGTAATTTTCCAATTCCGGGCCAAATTTTCATTTTTTTTACCGTACCGATCCCTATTATGGTTGGCCACACTAAAATGACGTCGTCCCCGCAAAATAGTCGCGTACGTCCACGAAATTTGACGTCCAAGTCCGGATCCAATTTCTTGATCAAACTTACTCAATTACAATTTTAGGGTCTCTCACTAACGGGCGGCTATTTAGGGGTTACGTGTGTTGATCTAGGGTTACTCGAGTCGAAACGGTCTCGATTACCGGGGAAACGCGAAATTACCGCTAGTTTCGGAGGTCGCAATCGTTCAATTTAAGTTCGGAATTTGTTCGCCATGCGTACTCTTGATCGTGCGGAATCACCCGCGATTCGATCATATGTCGTTGGCCAAATCAAATCCGTCACTTTCCTAGGATCGGCCCACATTAGTCCAAAATATTTCCTCATCGTTTCTCGAAATCGGTACCCGATTCGCGATCGGGTCCCTAATCTATCTACCATTTTCCTTGTTAGCCATTCCTTATCAATTAGTATCTCGAGAGTGATTAGTTCCAGGCGAGACTTACTAAAATTAAATGAGAAATAATTTCTATTTCATTGATCCCGGGTTTGGGTCGAAATTCAGGATGTTACAACTTTTCCCCCCTTACAAAAATTTCGTACTCGAAATTTGCAATCTAAACCTATCTACTCAAATCAATGGGGGCGTTGACGTCGCATCGCTTCTTTGCTTTCCCAAGTGGCAACTTCGGTTCCATGGTGCTCCTACACGACTTTGACCATTAGGATCGTCTTATTCCGTAGTACTCGATCTTTTTTGTCCTTGATCCTCATTGGTCTTTCCATATACGACACCTTGTCGTCCACGTCTATTTCTTCGTACTTCAGAACGTGGATCGGGTCTGGTTCATACTTCCTCGACATTGACACGTGGAATATATTGTATACTTGGGACAGGTTGGGTGGCAAGTCAAGTCGATAGGTCATTTCACTGATCTTCTCCAAAATCTCAAATGGACTAACATACCTCGAGCTTAGTTTTCCTTTCTTGCCAAATCGGGATAGTCATTTCATTAGCGATACTTTGAGGAACACATGATCTCCAACTTGAAACTCTAAAGGTCGTCTTCTCCTATCGGCATAGCTTTTCTGGTGACTCTGCGAGGTCCTTAGCCTTTCTCGAATAATCTCGACAGCCTCAATCGTTTGTTGTATTAATTCCGGGTCTATGATACTTCACTCACCAACTTCGTCCCAACACACTGTCGTCTTACATGCTCTATTATATAAGGCCTCAAACAGCGCCATCTAAATACTTTGCTAATAACTATTATTGTAGGCGAACTCCACCAGGTGTAGCTGTTCTTTCCATTTGCCCTGGAAATTTAATACATAGGCACGCAACATGTCCTCTAAAGTCTGGATTGTCCTTTCAGACTGGCCATCCGTATGTAGATGATAGGCCGTACTAAATTGCAACTTCCTTCCTAAGGCTGTTTGCAAACTTTTCCAGAAGTTGGTCGTAAATCTCGAATCACGGTCCGAAGTGATCGTTACCGGTACTCCATGTAATCGGACGATCTGTCGCACGTACAGCTTTGCGTATCTTTCCAACTCAAAATCTTTTCGTACTACCAGGAAGTGTGCTGACTTAGTCAGTCTATCCATTATTACCCAAATGGAATCGTGCCCTCTTTGACTTCTCGATAATCCGATGACGAAATCCATTGTAATATACTCTCATTCCCATTCAAGGATCTCTAATGGTCGCAATAGTCCTCCAGGCTTACAGTGCTATGCCTTCACTTGTTGACACGTCAAACACTTGGCCACATCCTTCTTCAGTTCCATTCCACCAATAATATTGCCGCAGATTCTAGTACATCTAAGTACTGCCTAGGTAGATACTTTAATTGATGCGGTGTGCTTCCCTTAAAATTTTCTCCTTAAGCTCCGCATCATCGAGCACGCACAGTTGTCCACATAACTTTAAAATTCCTTCCTGGCTTATTTGGAAATCCGACTTCCTTGTAGCTGCATCCATTCCAACAATCTTTTGTATTTCTTAATCCGTAGATGTAATTCCTTGGTCTTAGTCTTGATCTCCGGTTTGATCCCCAATGTAGCTAGCAAGTTAGACATCCGGCTCACCTCGAATTTAAATTCTGAATCTCTTAGTCTTTCCAACAAGGTCCACTCTCTGACCATCATGTGCACCATACTCGATTTACGACTTAATGCATTCGCTACTCGATTCGCCTTCCCCGGGTGATACAGGATGTCGCAGTCGTAATCTTCAAGAAGTTCCATCCATCAACACTGCCTCATATTCAATTCTTTCTACAAAATAGGTACTTGAGGCTCTTGTGATTCGTATAAATCTAGAACTTTTCCCTACACAAATAGTGCCTCCAAATCTTGAGAGCGAAGATGATCGCTGCCAGTTCCAAGTCATGTGTCGAATAGTTCATCTCGTATGGCCTCAACTAGCAGCGACACATATGCGACTATCCTTCCATGCTGCATCAACACACATCCGAATCCTCTTAGCAACGTGTCACTATAGACCTCAAATCCTTCTGGTCCGGACGGAATGGTTAGTACCGGAGCGATTATCAGCATGTACTTCAACTCTTGAAAGCTTCTTTCGCATTTATCATCTCACTCGAACTTGGTTTCCTTCTTAAGCAGCTGTGTCAATGACGTGGCTATCGACAAGAACTCTTCTACAAAACGTCGATAATAACCAGCTAAACCTAAAAAACTTCGAATCTCCGTCACTGACGTTGGTCTTGGCCACTTAGTTACTGCCTCAATCTTCATCGGGTCCACAGAAATTCTATCTCCCGAGATTATGTGTCCGAGGAACGCTACTTTGTTGAGCCAAAACTCGTACTTACTGAACTTGGCGTATAGTGCATTTTCCCTTAGGGTCCGTAGTACTTCCGTCAAATGTACCTCGTGTTCCTCGGGGCTTTTCGAGTATACCAGTATATCGTCAATGAAAACGATGATGAAACGGTATAGAAACTCCTTAAATACACGGTTCATTAGGTCTATAAAGGCAGCAGGGGCATTGGTTAGACCAAAGGACATCACTGTGAACTCATAGTGCCCATAACTCATCTGAAAAGCAGTCTTAGGTATGTCCTCCTTCCGGATTCTCAATTGATGGTATCTCGTCCGTAGATCAATCTTAGATAATACTAATGCTCCTTGCAACTGATCGAACAAGTCGTCGATCCTTAGCAGTGGGTACTTGTTCTTAATTGTCACCTGGTTCAATTGCCAGTAGTCGATACACAATCTTAAGGTTCTATCCTTCTTCCTTATGAATAGGACCAGCACTCCTCATGAAGACGCACTAGGCGAATGAAACCCTTGTCCAGTAATTCCTACATTTGGACTTTCAATTCCTTCCGTTCGGATAAGGACTTCCAATACGGTGCCTTCGAGATCGGCTCAATAACTGGGGCCAATTCAATTACAAATTCCACTTCTCGCTCTGGTGGCAAGCTCGGCAATTCCCGAGGAAAAACCTCAGAAAAATTGCACACCACAGGTATCTCTTCTAACTTTGATTCCACCACTGTCGGATCTACCACGTTTAGCAAATATCCTTCACATCTTTCATCCAACAACTTAGTCACCTTGAGCGAGGAAATTCAAGGAATTAAGATTTCTCCTCGGTTCCCCTAAAATTCAAGTCTAGAATATCTAATCGGGTTAAATTGGATCATCCTATTGCCGGAATCCATTACGGCCATATGCTTAATCAGCCAATCCATTCCAATGATCATATCAAAGTTGAACATGGCCAACACTGCTAAGTCGATACTTTCTTCTCTACCACCAATCACTATTTTACAGTTAGGACACCCTAACAAGACTAACACTTTATCATTTATTGGGGTCATTACACATAGCACAGTCTTAAGCATAACAGGCTCAATTCCAACCAATCTAACAAATTACTCTGATATAAATGAGTGGGTCAGCCCCGGATCAAATAATGCATATGCAGCATGATCACATAAAGAAATCGTACATGTGACCACGTCTGGTGTGTCCTCCACCTCTCTTCGCGCCATCGCATAAGCTTGTCCTTGCGCTGGCGGTCGACCCTGATTAGTCGGTGGGGGATTTCCGGCTTGATTCCCTATCCGGGGTTGTTGTGGTTGTACTAATGATCCTGTTGAGCGCTGTTGGTGTCACATCCTCAATTTCAATCCCTGGGAAATATCTATGGTTTAAGTTTGATGGTTTTCCAATCGGAACAAAAATTTCTACTCTTGTTTTGGAAAACCGTATTTCGGATTCTTGGTACTCCTTCGTATTGTTATTTTTGAGGAGACTTTCATGATCCGAATTTCCAAACACTTTCTTCTTGAAAATTGTTCCAAACATCATGAAGTTTTACATACTTTAATTTCAAAATTTTTGGAGTTGATATGAGTGGTACAATGGCCCTAATTTTTGGACCGTGTGAAACTGCCCAAAATGGGTATTTCGTGATGTTTACATCATTTTTAATTTCTACGAGCTTTTTTGGGCTGATTTTGGAAACGTTTCCTTCACAAAAGTTGTTGAGGACGTCCTTTTCTATAACATATACAAATTTGAAAATTTTCTAAGATGATTTGGATGTTGGACAGAGCTTAATTTGAGAAATAAGAATTTGTTCCAACGAATTATTTTCAGTCTGACTTTGAGCTACTAAAAATGGAATTTGCAGAGAGATTCAGATTTTGTGTTCTGCATGAAAAATGTTTGTTAAAAAATTGTTTATGACATATTCAAATTTGATAATTTTTGAAGTCTATTTACTATATTTTCAAGTCCGATTTCGTGAACAGTACAAAACTACCCGGTTTTGTCAAATTTCAAAGATTTAGCATTTTCTACATGAAAAACGTTGGAATTTCGACTTGATATCTTTTGGTGATATTTGAGGACATATCCACGCCAAACCTCGGGTTGAATGGAATTATTATGCGTGTTTATCGCGGAAAACCTTCAGAAAATCTTGTGATTAAGTATGGCACGGGTTGTGATTTTTGTGCCAATTGGTATATTTCGTGTGACCCGATTAACCCGAGTCATTTGCATGAGAATTCAGTAAATCCAGAAAACTCTAGGGAGTCCACGGTCTGGAAATTGATAGAAAATCCTAGAAAGTTGATAAAGTCAAACCTTATCCCCTTCATTATTTCTTGTAATTAATGCTTGGTCTTCTTTTTCAACAAGCCATTATGAAGCCATTAATTGAAGTCTTGGCCATCAAGAATTGACCAAGAAAGGGAGAGGAAGCCATGGCAAGGAGGGGGAGAGAGAGAGAGACCCACGGCCAAGAAATAGAGAGAGAGAGAGAGAGAGAGAGAGAGAGAGAGAGATTTATGGGCCATTATAAATTTTTGACCTATGCTATTAATGCTTGGATGATATGTGCACTTACCTCATACTCCAATGATGTGTGCGCTTACCTCACACCCCCATGTGACACGTATGCTTACCTCATTGACTTCCTAACTAAGCCAATTCCTCTATAAATAGAAGTCATTAAGGAGTTTTGGCTCATTTTTCCCACATGCACAAACCGGCCAAGAAATAGAGAGAGAGAGAGAGTGCCAAGATATAGAGCCGAGAGCCAAGAAAGAAAGAGAAAAACCCGAGAGAAAGAGAAAGAAAAGCCGAAAATTGTCCGAGACTCGAGACCGTTGCCTTTCCCACCCATTCTCTCCTCTAGTTCTTGTTTTATTAGTGTAAGTGAGATTTTACTACCGGAAAATGACGTTGAAATACGTTGTATCACGAGCCTTCCCCGTTCTCGGTTCTTGGTGTTCCGATGTTGTGTTCTCTATAACAAGTTTGCCTTGTTTCGTGTTTTTGCATGTTATTTAATACAAATTAGAAATCGAGGCGCGACATATGAGCTAAACCGTGACTTAGCCATGCTTGGAATCCTTGTTTTATGCTTTCTATGTCCGTCGTTGTTTGATCGGCCACATAGGCGCTTACGGTAAGAATGTTTTGTGTAATGACGATTGATATGTCCTCGTCTATTAGTAAAATTTCACTTTCTGAGTCTCCCTGACTCATCCCCCGTTGTTTCCCCTGTCCGTAGGGATGGCATCTCCCCCAGCCCGCGTTGGTAATCCCGTGAAACCGAGAGCCGAAGTGCTCACCGTGATAAATGTCAGAGAAGATCACACCTATTGCCAAATCATGATGCTTGTGATGTTCAATGAGGGTCTAACGGACTTGGTGCCTCAGGGCGGGCCGGCTCCGGGATAGAGCCACGGTGGGATGTGAGATGGCCAGGCGGACGGGACCGGGGTGAAGGTGAAGAAGCGAGGAGCAAGAAGCCGTAATGGGTATAGGTTAAACCAAATCAAAATTTGCTATTTATAGTCGGTGATAAAATATGTGTTGTTTGCCATGACCCGAAGGGCTTGTAAAACATGTTTGTATGAATTATAAATATAAGGTTTGCTTATGATGATGCTTGTCTTATTTTCGCTTTGTATTGATTGTGATTGTCCCAAGTTATGCTTCCGCTTGTGTGTAATAAAAGATAATAATGAACGGGACGTTACATGAATAACCCCGAGGTAGGGGCATTACAGATTAATTTGGTATCAGAGCAGGTTCCTCCCAGTAAGTGCAAGTTCGGTGTTGAGCCAAGAAGAGGCTGTGGAATCCTGAAAGGACCCAATTCGATGAGGGCGGGAAGTGGTCGTCGAGGTAGAACTTGGTCAAAGAGCGGCTCTTGACTATGAAGTGGACGCCGGAGCATAAGGCCTGATCAAGGTGCGGCTTCTAGTAAGAGTGGTCGCCGGGGTTGAAGACCTGAAAAGGTGCGGCTCCTGGCAAGCTTCTAGGATGATGGGTAAGAGAGGAAGAAACCAAACTATGCACTGAATGGGGGAGAACGATTCTGAAATCCAAGCGGAAATGAAGACTTGGATTGATAAGGTGCGCTGAAGTTGGGGTAGTTAGCTAAGAAACACCCCTGCGCATGTGAATGATTGATTGTGGTTGAATAGGTTGTGTGCCAATATTTATTTGAGACCACTGACCTTTTCTTGTGTTATAGAAAGACCCCTTAGAACACCAATATGAGTGCTCGGAACCCGGCTGCGACCTCGACCTCGAAGGGGAAGTCAACTCAAGACCTCCGAATAGATAGAATTCTGCAGGCTCTAGCGATCGTGGGAGAATTGTTGGGACAGCAAGCCCAACAACGAATGCCTAATGCTAAGAATGTGGTAGCAAATGGAAATGGTGGCCGTACGATGCACGGATTGGTCAAGCAATTCATGAAGCTCCAACCCCCGAAGTTTATCGAAACTGGAGACCTCAAGAAGCAAAATCCTGGATCAATGAACTCCAGAAAGCATTTGAGCTTCTGCGATGTTCTGAGGAAGATAAAGTCACTTTAGCAACCTATCAACTGCAAGGTAATGCCAGCTATTGGTGGAAAGCGACCAAGGAAATCGTGTTCCCAGAAAATGCTACTGTCAACTGGAATGCTTTTGTTGAAGCATTCAACGGAAAGTATTTTTCTGAATGTGCTCGTGACCAAAAGATGAAGGAATTCTTGCAGCTTTAGCAGAACAATATGATGGTGGACCAGTACGAAGCAAGGTTCACTCAACTGTCGAGGTATGCCCTTAAATTTATTGAAGATCCAGTAGAAAGGGCAAAAAGATTCCGAGACGGTTTGAACCTAGACATCCGGAGACAGTTGGTGTCATTGAACCTCAAGGATTACAACGAGCTGTATGAACAAGCCCAGCTGGTGGAGAAAGAGTCCCTAGAACGAGCTGCCACGGTGACTAACCAAGGAAAGCCCTATCATCCAGCTTCTCAATCCAACCAGCATCATGACAAGAAACCGATGTCGGAGAAAACCGTTTCTCCACTCCCAATAAGAAGATCAAAAACCAGAAGCCAATTTCCACTGCAGGCGATGCTTGCCATATTTGCGGAAAGTTTCATGGAAATGCTCTGTGTCCAAAACAAATGGGAGCATGTTTCGGCTGTGGTCAACAAGGCCACCGCATAAAGGACTGCCCTCAACGACAGCAAGTGAAGCAATCACAACAACCATATTCAACAAAAAGAAGTTCCACCACATGATAATCGCCCTCCCGCTCAAGGAAGGATTTATGCCATTACTCAGGAAGAAGCGGAAAACTCCAAGAATGTTATTACAGAGACTTGATAAATCGGGTAACTAGAGCTGTACTTGTACTATTTTATCATAGTATTTATGTACGACGTTTCAATGTATCGAAAAATCCAAGCAAGCAAGCTTAAGAAATATTTAAGGACAGTAAAAGATAAATCAAAGTGGCGCAGCGGAAGCATGGGAAGCCAAAGCTAGAAGATTTTCCATGAAGAAAATTTTCGACTTTTTCCGAAAAAGCTAAACAGGGCTACCTTTAGAAAGGAAGGTAGAATCCAACTATAATAACAATTATCAGCAAAGCATCAAAATGGCGCCATTTGAGGCATTATACGGTCGAGCTTGCAGAACTCTGGTCTATTGGAGCGAGATCGGGAAAAGAAGGTTAGGGGTCCAGAGCTAGTCCCACTCACCTTAGATGTTGTCCATATAAGTAGAGAAAAACTTAGGACGGCACAAGTCGATAAAAGAGTTAGGCTGACAAGCGCTAGAAACCACTTCAGTTTCAGGTAGGCGACTATATCTTTCTGAGGGTGTCACTAAATCCCAGGTACGTTTTAAATTTCGAGGACGAAATTCTTTAAGAGGGGAAGAATTGTCACATCCTCAATTTCAGTCCTTGGGAAATGTCTATGGTTTAAGTTTGATGGTTTTCCAATCGGAACAAAAATTTCTACTCTTGTTTTGGAAAACCGTATTTTGGATTCTTGGTACTCCTTCATTTTGTTATTTTTTGGGAGACTTTCGTGATCCGAATTTCCAAACACTTTCTTCTTAAAAGTTGTTCCAAACATCATGAAGTTTTACATACTTTAATTTCAGAATTTTTGAAGTTGATTTAAGTGGTACAATGGCCTGATTTTCGGACCATGTGAAACTACCTAGAATGAGTATTTCGGTGATGTTTACACCGTCTTTATTTTCTACGAGCTTTTCTGGGCTGATTTTGGAAACATTCCTTCACAAAAGTTGTTGAGAACATCCTTTTCTATAACGTGTATAAATTTGAAAATTTTCTGAGATGATTTGGATGCTGGACAGAGCTTAATTTGAGAAACAAGAATTCTGTTCCAGCGAACTATTTTTAATCTGACTTTGAGCTACTAAAAATGGAATTTGCAGAGAAATTAAGATTTTGTGTTCTTCACGAAAAATGTTTGTTAAAGCATTGTTTATGACATATTCAAATTTGATAATTTTTGAAGTCCTTTTACTATGTTTTCAAGTCCGATTTAGTGAACAGTGCAAAACTGCCCGGTTTTATCAGATTTCAAAGATTCAACATTTTCTACATGAAAAACGTTGAAATCTCGACTTGATGTCTTTTGGTAATATTTGAGGATATATCCACGCCAAACCTCGGGTTGAATGGAATTATTATGCGTGTTTATCGCGGAAAATCTTCAGAAAATCTTGTGATTAAGTATGGCACGGGTTGTGATTTTTGTGTCAATTGGTATATTTCATGTGACCCGATTGGCCCGAATCATTTGCATGAGAATTCAGTAAATCCAGAAGACTCTAGGGAGTCCACGGCCTGGAAATTGGTAGAAAATCCTAGAAAGTTGATAAAGTCAAACCTTATCCCCTTCATTATTGCTGGTAATTAATGCTTGGTCTTCTTTTTCAACAAGCCATTATGAAGCCATTAATTGAAGTCTTGGCCATCAAGAATTGACCAAGAAAGGGAGAGGAAGCCACGGCAAGGAGGGGGAGAGAGAGAGAGAGGCCCACGGCCAAGAAATAGAGAGAGAGAGAGAGAGAGAGAGAGAGAGAGAGAGAGAGATTTATGGGCCATTATAAATTTTTGACCTATGCTATTAATGCTTGGATGATGTGTGCGCCTACCTCATACTCCGATGATGCATGCGCTTACCTCACGCCCCTACGTGATACGTGCGCTTACCTCATTGACTTCCTAGCCAAGCCAATTCCTCTATAAATAGAAGCCATTAAGGAGTTTTGGCTCATTTTTCCCACATGCACAAATCGGCCAAGAAATATATATATAGAGAGAGAGAGAGAGAGAGAGAGAGAGAGTGCCGAGATATAAAGCAGAGCCAAGAAAGAAAGAGAAAACCCGAGAGAAAGAGAAAGAAAAGCCGACACCAGAATTGTCCGAGACTCGAAACCGTTGCCTTTCTAACTCATTCTCTCCTCTAGTTCTTGTTTTATTAGCGTAAGTGAGATTTTACTACTGGAAAATGACGTTGAAATACGTTGTATCACGAGCTTTCCCTGTTCTCAATTCTTGGTGTTCCGATGTTGTGTTCTCTATAACAAGTTTGCCTTGTTTTGTGTTTTTGCATGTTATTTAATACAAATTATAAATCGAGGCGCGACATATGAGCTAAACCGCGACTTAGCCATGCTTGGAATCCTTGTTTTATGCTTTCTATGCCCGTTGTTGTTTGATCGGCCACGGAGGCCCTTACGGTAAGAATGTTTCGTGTAATGACGATTGATATGTCCTCTCCTGTTAGTAAAATTTCACTTGCTGAGTCTCCCCGACTCATCCCCCGTTATTTTCCCTGTCCGTAGGGATGGCATCTCCCCAGCCCGCGTTGGTAATCCCGTGAAACCGAGAGCTGAAGTGCTCACCGTGATAAATGTCAGAGAAGATCGCACCTATTGCCAAATCACGATGCTTGTGATGTTCAATGAAGGTCTAACGGACTTGGTACCTCAGGGTGGGCCGGCTCCGGGATAGAGCCACTGGTGGGATGTGAGATGGCCAGGCGGATGGGACCGGGGTGAAGGTGAAGAAGCGAGGAGCGAGAAGCCGTAGTGGGTATAGGTTAAACCAAATCAAAATTTGGTATTTATAGTCGGCGATAAAATATGTGTTGTTTACCATGGCCCAAAAGGCTTGTAAAACATGTTTGTATGAATTATAAACATAAGGTTTGCTCATGATGCTGCTTGTCTTATTTTTGCTGTGAATTAATTGTGATTGTCCCGAGTTATGCTTCCGCTTGTATGTAATAAAAGATAATAATGAACGGGACGTCACATGAATAACCCCAAGGTGGGGGCGTTACAGTTAGGGACAATTCTTGATCTGGTGCTCCAAACTCCCATATTTAAAGCAAGCCCCAAATCGGTTTAGTTGGTGGTTCGGCTTTCCAATATTCTTCCTAGCCGAGTGGGACGAATCATCTGTTTCCCGCCATCGGCTTCTTTTCGAAGCGGCGGTTATCCTTATTATGGGCGAACCGTGATCCAGATGCGGCCATCCTATCTACCTGATCTCGCTCAATAGCCTAAGCCCTTTCATATAATTCCTCATAAGTTCTCAAATTCACCGGTATCAACTGACTACGAATGTTGGCCTTTAATCCATCCTAAAACCTTCGCGCCTTGTCTTCAGGATGATCTACCATTCTTGGCGCAAACTTAGAAGCCTATCAAATTCTGCTTCATATTGATTCACAGTCATCTGGCCTTGGTAGAGTCTCATAAACTCTACTAGTTTCCTTTCCCTAGCACTCTCAGAGAAGAATTTTCCATAAAAGTTCTTAGAAAACACGGCCCAAGTCTGGGCGGTACCCTTTGAAAATACTCTGCCTCTAGTGGCTTTCCACCAATCGTTGGCATTACCCTGCAACTGATATACCGCCAATGTCACTTTTTCGGCCTCGGTGCACCCCAACACTTCGAAGGCCTTCTCCAACTCCTCAACCCAACATGGCACAGCCTCAAGATCACCTTTGCCATCAAATTCCAGCGGTTTTAACTTTAGAAATTGCTCTACTAGTTAGGGCATCAGTCTATTCGCCACTACCTGGGCTTGGCCTTGATTGGCGTTGTTTCCATTCACGACAACAGTTGCTGCGGCTTCAGTGGCCTAAGCAATAGTGGCGATCCTTTCCTGAGCTTGCCTACCCATAAGATTTCCTATCTCCTATAGGGTTTGAATAACCTCCTCCATTCTGGGATCCCTAGCCTCTTGGCCAACTGCACTGGGCTGTCATTGGATTTCCTTTCCTCTTCTTCTCATCTTTACAATCCTCTCTACTCACCTACCTGTTATAATTTCATTCGGGAATTAAAGACCTAAACCAAGCTAAACCGGTATAAGGTCATAGGTAAGGAACTAACACAATAGCAAATAATCACTCAGCATGCGGCCAAACATAAGCAGCACAAGACCTCAACCAAGGAGATATAAGTACTTACCTTGGGTCCTATCATACCTACACTTTACGGGTCAATTCATATCGGCACTCAATCAAAGCACAGACAGTCGGGAGATACACATAGCACACAAGGTCTCCCTATTGGCTATCGAAGGTCCACATTCCTTATTACTCCAAGCTGACCTTACTCTGATATCAAATCAACGGGAAATGTCACGCCCCGAACCCTACGGCGCGAGAGCATCCCAATCGAGGTCGATTTAAGTGACGACGTCCCAAGATGCGTCGCCAACCCAACGCCCAATGTAGAGAATCATGCACACGCGGAAGCAACATAAACACCAGTACAATTACAAACACATGACCAAGGATAGCACAGCCACAACCAACATTATGAATATACACTTGCATTCATATCAAGCAACATATAAATATCCATTTACACCAAAATATACACCACAATAAAAAAAAAATGAGTCAATGGCCACTACTAGCAAAAAGGGGTAAGTGGCCTGGGCGGTCAGGGATACTAAAACTAGGAGGGGCTCTGGTCAAAAAGGTACTGGCCCGACCTATCTAAGACTAAGGCTAACCCTACGGAACCCAGTCTGGGTTGGATCCTGAGGACTTAGAGGAACTGTCAGACAGCTCGACCTCGAAGTCTAGGGAATCCAGCTCAAACTCAGCTTCTGCCGACTTCTCCTCAGAATCCATCTCCTCAAGCTCATCCTCTTGTTCAAGGTCCTGCTCCATCGGCTCTGGCGCCTCATCCAACTCCATCAGCTCTACGTCAGAGTCTCAATCCACTGGCTTCTCGTCCATCGGGTCAGGCTCGTCAACCTCCAAGATAATAAGCCGGCGGCCAGAACTAGAACTCCCCTTAGACATGTACTTGGGGCTCGCCAAGTCTCCATTCTAACACTAGAGATCTACTTCATCTAGCCCATTGAACAGGACGTCAAAAGTCCTAAGATACCCGAATGTCCCAGAGTAGTCTCTAAAACAATTTTCCATGAAGAAAATTTTTCGACTTTTTCCGAAAAAAGCTAAACAGGGCTACCTTTAGAAAGGAAGGTAGAATCCAACTATAATAACAATTATCAGCAAAGCATCAAAATGACGCCATTTGAGGCATTATACGGTCAAGCTTGCGGAACTCTGGTCTATTGGAACGAGGTCGGGAAAGAAGGTCAGGGGTCCAGAGCTAGTCCCACTCACCTTAGATGATGTCCATATAAGTAGAGAAAAACTTAGGACGGCACAAGTCGATAAAAGAGTTAGGCTGACAAGCGCTAGAAACCACTTGAGTTTGGGTAGGTGACTATATCTTTCTGAGGGTGTCACTAAATCCCAGGTACGTTTTAAATTTCGAGGACGAAATTCTTTAAGAGGGGAAAAATTGTCATATCCTCAATTTCAGTTGTTTATGGTTTAAGTTTGATGGTTTTCCAATCGGAACAAAAATTTCTACTCTTGTTTTGGAAAACTGTATTTTGGATTCTTGGTACTCCTTCATTTTGTTATTTTTTGGGAGACTTTCATGATCCGAATTTCCAAACACTTTCTTCTTAAAAGTTATTCCAAACATCATGAAGTTTTACATACTTTAATTTCAGAATTTTTGAAGTCGATATAAGTGGTACAATGGCCTGATTTTCAAACCATGTAAAACTGCCCAGAATGAGTATTTCGGTGATGTTTACACCGTCTTTATTTTCTACGAGCTTTTCTGGGCTGATTTTGAAAACATTTCCTTCACAAAAGTTGTTGAGAACGTCCTTTTCTATAAGTGTACAAATTTGGAAATTTTCTGAGATGATTTGGATGCTGGACAGAGCTTAATTTGAGAAATAAGAATTCTATTCCAGCGAACTATTTTCAGTCTGACTTTGAGCTACTAAAAATGGAATTTACAGAGAAATTAAGATTTTGTGTTCTTCACGAAAAATGTTTGTTAAAGCATTGTTTATGACATATTCAAATTTGATAATTTTTGAAGTCCTTTTACTATGTTTTCAAGTCTGATTTCGTGAACAGTGCAAAACTGCCCGATTTTATCAAATTTCAAAGATTCAGCATTTTCTACATGAAAAACGTTGAAATCTCGACTTGATGTCTTTTGGTAATATTTGAGGACATATCCACGCCAAACCTCTGGTTGAATGGAATTATTATGCATGTTTATCGCGGAAAATCTTCAGAAAATCTTGTGATTAAGTATGGCACGGGTTGTGATTTTTGTGTCAATTGGTATATTTTGTGTGACCCGATTAGCCCGAATCATTTGCTTGAGAATTCAGTAAATCCAGAAGACTCTAGGGAGTCCACAGTCTGGAAATTGGTAGAAGATCCTAGAAAGTTGACAAAGTCAAACCTTATTCCCTTCATTGTTGCTTGTAATTGATGCTTGGTCTTCTTTTTCAACAAGCCATTATGAAGCCATTAATTGAAGTCTTGGCCATCAAGAATTGACCAAGAAAGGGAGAGGAAGCCACGACAAGGAGGGGGAGAGAGAGAGAGACCCACGGCCAAGAAATAGAGAGAGAGAGAGAGAGAGATTTCTGGGCCATTATAAATTTTTGACCTATGCTATTAATGCTTGGATGATGTGTGCGCTTACCTCATACTTCGATGATGTGCGCGCTTACCTCACACCCCCATGTGATACGTGCGCTTACCTCATTGACTTCCTAGCCAAGCCAATTCCTCTATAAATAGAAGCCATTAAGGAGTTTTGGCTCATTTTTCCCACATGCACAAATCGCCCAAGAAATAGAGAGAGAGAGAGAGAGAGAGTGCCAAGATATAGAGCCGAGAGCCAAGAAAGAAAGAGAAAAACCCAAGAGAAAGAAAAAGAAAAGCCGACACCGTAAATTATCCGAGACTCGAGACCGTTACCTTTCCCACCCATTCTCTCCTCTAGTTCTTGTTTTATTAGTGTAAGTGAGATTTTACTACTGGGAAATGACGTTGAAATACGTTGTATCACGAGCTTTCCCCGTTCTCAATTCTTGGTGTTCCGATATTGTGTTCTCTATAACAAGTTTGCCTTGTTTCGTGTTTTTACATGTTATTTAATACAAATTAGAAATCGAGGCGCGACATATGAGCTAAACCGTGACTTAGCCATGCTTGGAATCCTTGTTTTATGCTTTCTATGCCCGTCGTTGTTTGATCGGCCACGGAGGCCCTTATGGTAAGAATGTTTCATATAATGACGATTGATATGTGCTCGCCTGTTAGTAAAATTTCACTTGCTGAGTCTCCCAGACTCATCCCCCGTTGTTTCCCCTGTCCGTAGGGATGGCATCTCCCCCAGCCCGCATTGGCAATCCCGTGAAATCGAGAGCCAAAGTGCTCACCGTGATAAATGTCAGAGAAGATTGCACCTATCGCCAAATCACGATACTTGTGATGTTCAATGAGGGTCTAACGGACTTGGTGCCTCAAGGTGGGCCGGCTTTGGGATAGAGCCACGGGTGGGATGTGAGATGGTCAAAGATTCGGACCCGGGGTGAAGGTGAAGAAGCGAGGAGCGAGAAGCCGTAGTGGGTATAGGTTAAACCAAATCAAAATTTGCTATTTATAGTCGGCGATAAAATATGTGTTGTTTGCCATGGCCCAAAAGGCTTGTAAAACATATTTGTATGAATTATAAACATAAGGTTTGCTCATGACGCTGCTTGTCTTATTTTCGCTGTGTATTGATTGTGATTGTCGCGAGTTATGCTTCCGCTTGTATGTAATAAAAGATAATAATGAACGGGACGTCACATGAATAACCCCGAGGTGGGGGCGTTACAGTTAGGGACAATTCCTGATCTGGTACTCCAAACTCCCATATTTAAAGCAAGCCCTAAATTGGTTTAGTTGGTGGTTCGGCTTTCCAATATTCTTCCTAGTCGAGTGGGATGAATCATCTGTTTCCCGCCATCGGCTTCTTCTCGAAGCGGCGGTTATCCTTATTATGGGCGAACCGTGATCCAGATGCGGCCGTCCTATCTACCTGATCTCGCTCAATAGCCTAAGCCCTTTCATATAATTCCTCATAAGTTCTCAAATTCACCGGTATCAACTGACTACGAATGTCGGCCTTTAATCCATCCTAAAACCTTCGCGCCTTGTCCTCAGGATGATCTACCATTCTTGGCGCAAACTTAGAAGCCTATCAAATTCTGCTTCATATTGATCCACAGTCATCTGGCCTTGGTAGAGTCTCATAAACTCTACTAGTTTCCTTTCCCTAGCACTCTCAGAGAAGAATTTTCCATAAAAGTTCTTAGAAAACACGGCCCAAGTCTGGGCGGTACCCTTTGAAAATACTCTGCCTCTAGTGGCTATCCACCAATCGTTGGCATTACCCCGCAACTGATATACCGCCAATGTCACTTTTTCAGCCTCGGTGCACCCTAACACTTCGAAGGCCTTCTCCAACTCCTCAACCCAACGTGGCGCAGCCTCAAGATCACCTTTGCCATCAAATTTATGTGGCTTTAACTTTGGAAATTGCTCTACTAGTTGGGGCATCAGTCTATTCGCTACTACCTGGGCTTGGCCTTGATTGGCGTTGTTTCCATTCACGACAATAGTTGCTGCGGCTTCAGCAGCCTAAGCAATAGTGGCGACCCTTTCCTGAGCTTGCCTACCCATAAGATTTCCTATCTCCTGTAGGGTTTGAATAACCTCCTTCATTCTGGGATCCCTAGCCTCTTGGCCAATTGCACTGGGCTGTCATTGGATTTCCTTTCCTCTTCTTCTCATCTTTACAGTCCTCTCTACTCACCTACCTGTTATAATTCCATTCAGGAATTAAAGACCTAAACCAAGCTAAACCGGTATAAGGTCATAGGTAGGGAACTAACACAACAGCAAATAATCACTCAACATGCGGCCAAACATAAGCAGCACAAGACCTCAACTAAGGAGATATACGTACTTACCTTGGGTCCTATCACACCTACACTTTACGGGTCAATTCATATCGGCACTCAATCAAAGCACAAACAGTCAGGAGGTACACATAGCACACAAGGTCTCCCTATTGGCTATCGAAGGTCATCATTCCTTATTACTCCAAGCTGACCTTGCTCTGATATCAAATCAACGGGAAATGTCACGCCCGAACCCTACGGTAGCGAGAGCATCCCAATCGAGGTCGATTTAAGTCGCGACGTCCCAAGATGCGTCGCCAACCCAACGCCCAATGTAGAGAATCATGCACACGCGGAAGCAACATAAACACCCATACAATTACAAACACATGACCAAGGATAGCACAGCCACAACCAACATTATGAATATACACTTGCATTCATATCAAGCAACATATAAATATCCATTTACACCAAAATATACACCACAATAAAAAAAAAATGGGTCAATGGCCACTACTAGCAAAAAGGGGTAAGTGGCCTGGGCGGTCAGGGATACTAAAACTAGAAGAGGCTCTGATCAAAAAGGTATTGGCCCAACCTATCTAAGACTAAGGCTAACCCTACGGAACCCAGTCTGGGTTGGATCCTGAGGACTTAGAGGAACTGTCAGACAGCTCGACCTCGGAGTCTAGGGAATCCAGCTCGAACTCGGCTTCTGCCGACTTCTCCTCAGAATCCATCTCCTCAGGCTCATCCTCTTGCTCAGGGTCCTGCTCCATCAGCTCTGGCTCCTCATCCAACTCATCGGCTCCAAGTTAGAGTCTCAATCCACTGGCTCCTCGTCCATCGGGTCAGGCTCGTCAACCTCCAAGATAATAGGCTGGCGGCCAGAACTAGAACTCCCCTTAGACATGTACTCGGGGCTCGCCAAGTCTCCATTCTAACACTGGAGATCTACCTCACCTAGCTCGTTGAACGGGACGTCAAAAGTCCTAAGATACCCTAATGTCCCGAGTAGTCTCTAAAACACGAGGCTATATACTCGTGGGCTTGAAAATGAAGCTCACCCACATCGACCCATACGGTGGTAAAGTATCTAATATAAATATCCCCGTTCCTTATGGGGTACTCGGTCACGTCCCGATTTATCCAAGACAAAATCCCAAAATGGATGGGCACTTCAGACATCCTCAAGGTTGGGGGTCTGAAAAGTTGGGTTTTAACAATAATGAGAACGAATCTTAGCGAGTAAAACCCCCTAAACATAAACTAGGCTAACTTGCACCTCCTGACAAGCAATCAATTCACATACAACCAGTAATAATCGACAATCAATTGACCTAGGCCCTCGGGCCCGATCGAGAATACTATAACCCTGCAGGTTAGACAGTTCATAATAATACTCATGGCATATACGCGAACACACTTAGTCTCACGTACGCCATACGTATGCTCATGCTCGTTAATGCCTGCAATACACACAAGTCACCTATACGAACATGCCTGCATAAGTGCCAATGTACTCTTGCACACATATGCCACCAATATGTTCATGCTCATGATCTAGCTCGATAAAGCACACTAGCACACTGCTCATTCCTAAATTAAAATTCAACCCACGTAAAATGCATCAAGTCTATATCAATTCCAACACTTCCTGGCCCGCGTAAACTCATCAGGACCAGTGTCTCTAACCCGCGTAAAACGCATCAAACGCAACACTGATCTCTATATACGGACCAAACCCCGCGTAAAATGCATCAGGCTAGCCGTCTTCCGATAGAACTGGGCATCGTCCCGCGTAAAACACATCAGGACGAGTTCAATACCCTGCGTAACACGCATCAAGGCTTATAGTGATCACACGTGCACATAGCCAATTTTATCTGAACCCCGCGTAAAACGCATCAGGGCAATTAAGTGATCACATGTTCATGCCAAGTACGCATACTCACACAATTCTCGTATCACGCTAATGCATAGCATGTGAAAATGTGTGGCCATGTAATCGGTACTCGGACAATAACATGATGTACAATAAGCACTCAATTTCACATATGCACATCAACAACTTGTGCCAAACTCAACGTGCATTCCAACTTGTTCAATTCGCCTCAAGACGTACTCAATCACACTTAGCATGCCCAACGAATCACTCCATTCAAATCAGCCACGGCATGCCCAATTAATGCATTAACATGCCCAATTTAAACAACTCAATATAATTAGGCTCTGGTATACAATTGGCACATAATTCATGCAATTAGCACAACGCAAACTTCCTCACTCGAGGCCTACTTGCCACTTCATACTTGGCCACTATAAGCACGGGACATGGCATCACGAAATTGATAACAACCGAGCACAATTCAACCACCAATCGGTCAATCCAAGCACCCTCGACAATTCCGCAATTAAACCCTAATTTGTCCAAACTTAGTCCAATTTAAATCCAATAGGGACAGCCACTAAATAGGTCCATCAAGGGCAATAAATCATCCTCAAATTACCTCGTTAAGCTCCTCAAATCATCACCAAAATAGCCACTAGTCATCAGCCCAATAATCAACCCTAAATCACTCTAATTAACCCCTAATTTACCCTAAATCTATCTAGAAATGCTTAATTATCCTAATTAGGGTTTAGGGTTAATTACTCACTTAGTCCGAGAGAGATAGATAGTGGGAGAGTTATACACAATAGTTAGTGGGGTGGTTGAACCAATCTTGCACTAAATGACCATCATGTCCTCCATCCAAGGCTTGAGATTAATTGATGTCTAATAATGGAGGGGTAATCTTGTCCATCATTTTCTGAATTATTGGGGCTGATTAGACCAAAATTTAAACCCCAAAATACCCTCCAATTAATCTCAAAATTCGGAATACAAGGCTAGGGGTCCCAGGGCAAAAGCGTAATTTTCCGATTCCAGATCAAATTTCCATTTTTTTTACCATACCGATTCCTATTATGGTTGGCCACACTAAAATAACGTCGTCTTTGTAAAATAGTCGCGTACGTCCACGAAATTTGACGTCCAAGTCCAGATCCAATTTCGTGATCAAACTTGCTCAATTACAATTTTAGGGTCTCTCACTAACGGGCGGCTATTTAGAGGTTACGCGTATCGACCTAGGGTTACTCGAGTTGTGACGGTCTTAATTACCGAGGAAACGCGAGGAATTACAGCTAGTTCCGGAAGTTGCGATTGTTCGATTTAAGTTCGGGATTCGTTCGCCACGCGTACTCTCGATCGTGCGAAATCACCCGCGATCCGATCATACGTCGTTGGCTAAATCCAATCCATCACTTTCCTAAGATCGGCCTACATTGGCCCAAAATATTTCCTCATCGTTTCTCGGAATCGGTGCCCGATTCGCAATCGAGTCCTTGGTCCACGTACCGTTTTCCTAGTTAGCCATTCCCTATCGGTTAATATCCCGAGAGTGATCAGTTTCGGGAGAGACTTACTATAATTAAATGAAAAATAATATCTAATTCATTTATCCCGAGTTTGGGTCGAAATTCAGGATGTTACAGATCACATTTGGCTTCCTCACTTTCCTTTAACTTAAGTAAGTTATGACACAAAACCAGCTTTGCAAAACCAATCTGACATCCGCAATTTTACTCTTTTTGTCTAGCAATCCACATTGAATGCGAGCCTATCCCGTAAAAAATTGTGAGAGGAAAGAAAAAATTGTGGAAAAAAAAATGTAGAAAGAGAAATTAATTGTGTTAGTAACACGTATTAATGATTGAGAGAGATAGGATAGAGTGCCACATATCTAGGCAAGGCAGCTAAGGGTTCGTATGTTTCGCGAAAAGCATCTTCCTCATTTTTCGGCATTTGATTCTAATGCTGGAGAAAGTGTAGAGAAATAGGAGGTGATACAAGTGAGAACTTCAATGGATAAGTCGCTCGCCACTCGTAGATAATTAACCTAAGAGATAAGAGCAATATTTGTCATCTATAGGAATCCACTTAAGGGATAAAAGTAAAACAAGAAATCCTTCTTGTTCTCAAGCCAAAGACGCAATTAAGTTTTGAATCAAATAAGTCTTACCCTATTATTCATTATAGCATGTTTGTATAGATGAGGATGGAACAACCCTCCAAACATGAGTAATTACTAAGACTCTTCAGAAGATAAAACAACATTTACTAGAAAAATAACCATAAATAAATAAGGATTCTAGAAACTTGAACGACATTAACTAGACCTTGAAAATATATGAGAATTAAATGTAACTAATTGGAGATCTCTATGATTTTACCATTTCCAATAGGTTAAATTAATGGCCTTCATCTTTTGAAGGAACCGAATAGCCTTTGGTATGTCGTAATCGATGAGATCGACAACTCGACATCTTCAAGGAATGCTCCGGGCATCATAAACTTCTGCCGCATGTAAACTCATCCTTGAGTTTTCTTAGTCTTTGTCGTCATGGTAGGGAGAAAGATTTGCAACATTGAATGTTGCCGAAATAGCATACTCACCAGGAAGCTCAATCTTGTAGGAGTTATCACCAATCCTTTGCAGCACCTTGAAAGGTCCATCAACCCTAGGCTTTAGCTTCCCGTGACGAACCCGAGAAAATCTTTCCTTTCTAAGATGTAGCTAGACCAAAACTCCTTCCTTAAAAACTGCAGGCTTTTGATGCTTGTTTGCTCTCGCTTGATATTTTGCATTGTGCTTTATTATCCTTTCTCAACTTTGCTCATGAAGCTTCTTTAGATAATTAGCATGTTTCTTAGCATCCCCACTAAAATGTTGAGAGATGGGTAGTGGAGCTAAGTCCATTCGACTAATAGGATTTTTGCCATACACAATCTCAAAAGGACTCTTCCCGGTTGTTTGGCTTGAAGATCAGTTATAAGCAAATTCAGCTTGAGCCAAAGCAAGGTCCCATTGACTTAGGTTACTTCCAATTAAGCTTCTTTAAAGATTTCCCATACTCCAATTAACAACTTCAGTTTGCTCATCGATTTGGGGATGATGAGAAGAGCTAAATTGAAGTGTGGTGCCTAGCTTCTTCCAAAGTGTTCACCAAAAATGACTAATAAATTTTGAGTCCCGATCAGATGTCATCGTCTTCGGAATACCATGTAGTTTCACGATATCTTGAAAGTAAAGATTTGCCACATGAGTAGCATCCAAAGTCTTGTTACATGGTACAAAATGCTCCATTATTTAGAACCGATCAACGACCACCATGATTGAGTCTTTACCCTCTGTGTCCAAGGTAAACCAACCACAAAATCTAGACTCACATTTTCCCAAGGGGCTGTTGGTACTGATAATGGAGTATACGAGCAAGTGTTTTGAGAATGGCTTTTGGCAATGTGACAAGTTTGGCACCGCTCCACATGTCTCATAACATCCTTCTCCATTCGAGGTCAATAAAATTTTTCTTTGACAAGTCTCTTCCAAAATGACCGGCTAAACCTCCACTATGGGCTTAATTGATAATGGCTTCCTTTAGAGAACTTCTCAGTATGCACAAGCAATTATTTCTAAAAAGAAATCCGTCTTGCAATAAAAATTGTAAAATTGGACCCCTCAAACAATCTTTCCAAATTTTCCCAAAGTCTGGTTCTTCTTCATAAAGCTCCTTGATCATGTCAAGGCCTAAGATCTTCACTTGCATTGTGGATAGCAACGAATGTTTACGGCTTAATGCATTTGCCACTCGATTGAGAGTTCCAGTTTTATGTTCAATAAGAAAAGTGAAAGCTTGAAGAAACTCTACTTGGCATGGCGATTGTTGAGCTTATGTTGAGTATTTACATACTTCAAGGCTTCATATCCGAATAGAGAATAAACTCTTTAAACAATAGATAATGTTGCCAATGATCTAAAGCTTTAACAATAGCATAAAATTTCTTGTCATAAGTATACTAATTTTTACGGGAATTATTCAACTTCTTACTAAAGAATGCGATAGGCTTGCCTTCTTGGCTAAGAACCGCACCGATTCCCACATTAGAAGCATCACAATCAACTTCAAAGACTTTATTAAAATCTAAAAGTGTAAGAATAGGAGCCTCGATTACCTTCTTTTTAAGGAGTTCGAACCTTTGTTGTGCCTCTTTGGTCTACTTGAAATTTCCCCCCTTAAGCATTCGGTGATAAGAGAAATAATAGTGCTAAAATGCTTGATAAAGCAATGATGAAATGAGGTCAAACCATGAAAACTCCAAATATCATGTATAGATTTCGAACGGGCTAGCTTATGATTGCCTCCACCTTACTAAGATCCATCTTGATGCCATCTTCAGAGACAATATAGCCTAGAAAGATAAGGCTATCGATAAAAAAATAACACTTCTTCAAGTTGGCATATAACTTTTGCTCCCGAAGAACCTTGAAAACTTGGCGAAGATGCTCTGTTGTTCTTGAGTAGAGTTATAAACGAGAATATCATCAAAATAAACAATAACAAAGCTGCCAATAAATGGTTTGAAGACATGATTTTATGAGGCATATAAATGTACTAGGAGCGTTAAAGAGATCGAAAGACATAACCATCCCTTCATAGAGGCCATCTCTTGTTTTGAAGGCAATTTTCTACTCATCTCCAGTTCTCATTCGAATTTGATGGTATCCACTTTGAAGATCAACTTTGGAAAAGATAGTAGCACCATGGAGTTGGTCGAGAAGATCATCGAGTCGAGGAATGGGACAGCGGTATTTTATGGTAATCTTGTTCACCGCTCTACTATCGATACACATACACCAAGACCCATCTTTCTTTGGCACGAGAAGAGTAGGGACAACACGTGGACTCATGCTTTCTCTCACCATTCCTTTAGCCAAGAGTTCATCTACTTGTCGTCGAAGCACTTCATGCTTTTTAGGACTCATTCGATAGGCGACTTTGTTCGGAATGACGACTCTCAAAACAAAATCAATGCAATGTTGAATGTCTCTTATAGGCGGAAGACCAAGTGGAATTTCTTCCGGAGCAACATCTTTAAATTCTTGGAGAAGAGGTGCTACTTGAGAAGGAACAACATAAGGTTCCTCATTTACTTCTAACACCACAAGAGCATATGCCTCCAATGAATCTCTCAAAACCTTATCAACTTCAGATTTAGAGAGTAAATTATTTCCCTCCCCATTAGATGGTTTAGGAATGCTCTCTATTTTGGAAGGACCCAAAGTGATTTTGACTCCATCATTTTTGAAAGTATAAGTATTTTTTAACCCATCATGCTTAGTCTTTCTATCAAATTGCCAAGGCCTCCCAAGAAGCAAATAGCAAGCATCCATGGGAACAACATCGCACCATACTTCATTATATTTTTTTCCAATGGAGAATTGAATAAGGCATCGTTTATCAACCATTACCTCATTCCCTTTGCGTAGCCAAGAGAGCTTGTAAGGTTGTAGGTGTTTCTCCGTCTTGAGGTGTAATTTATCCACCATTGTTGTAGCCACTATGTTCTTGCAACTTCCACTATCGATGATAACATCACACACCTTCCCATGAGAAGTACATCTAGTGTGAAAAATATTGTTGCGAAGCCACGTACCATCTTCACTAGGAATAGCATTCAAGACCCGACGAAGGATTAGAGACTCTCCTTGATCTCCATAGATAACTTCATCTCCCTCTTCTGATCCTTCATTGGAAGTAGGGAAGTCTTCAAGATTGTCTTCTTCACGCTCTTCTTCTACTAGAGAGATAATCTTATGATTTGGACAATTAGAGGTGGCACTTGAAACACCTGGCAGAATTAGGGCGCTTTGAACTCGATGCTCCGTCATTCTTAGGAGTGGACTTTGAAGTGACTGTTTTATTTTTAGTGAAAATACTCCCACCTTTAGAATAGCCCTCCTTGTCCCGATACCGAGAGCTACTACCACGAGTTTCTTTAAGTTGTCGTTCTGCCTTTAAAGCAAGTTGACAAACATCATTATTAGTCCAGTAAGGTTGAAGTTGGACAACATTAAAGATTTCTGAGCAAAGTCCACCAAGGTAGAGAGCAATACTTTGTTCCTCGGGCTCAGAAATATCACAAACCATCATGAGATGACTAAACTATGTTGTATATTCTTCCACGAATAGCTCTTTTTGTTTGAGGTTGTGAAACTGGAGGAAGGTATCTTGACAGTAGTTCGTTAGTAAGAACTTCTTCTTCAATTCTTTCTTCATCTTTTCCCAAGTTATAATACGGCTCCTTCCTTCTTGAGTTCTTTGTTTCTTCAAGTGATCCTACAAAATAGATGCATGTTTTTTTAGCTTGATGGCGACTAACTTCACCTTCCGATTAGGTATACTCGCAACACAAATAGATCATTCTACTTCCCAATGCAAGTCCAGCCATATCATTCACTTCCACATCACTTATAATCTCCGCAACCCTTAATTTCTTCTTAATAAGCCCCTCGTATCACATTCCAATGGCATCATAAGCAAATGCATTCGTGCATTTAACTAATTGTTCTTATGTCACCTACTCAAGATCAACGTTACTGTCATCAATTCCACCAACACACCTAATGCAAAATGAAAGATTGGACACAATTTTGATAAGGTGAAATGATCACGCCAAATTTGAACAATCGACCAAAGGTCGGGCTTTTTTCTTTAGGATAAAGCATATTAGGTTGAATTGAATAAAGCGTGACATTTTAATACATATTTGCACCGTTCAATAATTCTGTTCTTAGTTTGATAAGTTTTGCTTAAAAATACGGGACGTTATCTTTACCCTTTTGTGAAATTTAAAATTGATGAAGCTTAGGATTACAAATCAAAAACCAATACTTATTGCTGAATGCGAGACACAGGGCAAAAGTGTGTTAGGTGTCTTGCCACGTGGCAGCATAAAGGCAAAACGAAGTGCCACGAGATAAGCACGCGTCTAAACAATTCCTTAGTTGTCAATACATGTGTTTAAACTACATAATTTGTTATTCTAACATGTCTCGAGTGTCTTGTCACTTAGGATATCGCTATGAACGTGTTGGACTTATATTTGCGTGTAAATACAAAAGACATTGTAAAGTTAAACGGACAAAAGTGGAGAATGCTTAAAAGTTGAATGTGGCGACTTGAAAGTTATGAAAATTGAATTAAAATGCCATGATAGAAAAATTAGAATAGACAGTTTGAAAAGAAGTAGCAGTTTTTCTTTTTAGAATAGGACTAATACCACAAAAAACCTCAAACTGATACACTTATGATAAATTTACCCCAAACTAGTTATTTGATCATCAAAAACCTCAAACTGGTATATCTCTAATAAATTTACTCCGAACTAATTTTTGACTACCAAAAACCCAAAATCGATACATTTGTGACATATTTACCCTTTGTTAAATTGGATTAACATCACAAAAAATCACAAATTGCTACACATATGATAAACGGAGGGAAAAAACCCAAATTGGTACACCCGTTGACTGTAATGTGTCATTCAACTCAGAAATTTTAACAATGAAATTTAACGGAAACTAACGAAGGGTAAAATTGTCACGGTCGTACCATTTTGGCGTTTTTGGGGTTCAAAAAATTGATTTGGAGTAAATTTGTCACAATCATATCAGTTTGGTATTTTTCACCGTATTAACCCTTTAAAATATGGATATCTAGTGCCATATTCTTTCCATAAAAATTAGTTAAATTTTTTCAATGACAAGGTTGAAAGTCGAGACTCTCTCTCTCTCCTTAAATGATGATAATTTGAGGTACAAAGTAAGAGTGAATACATAAATACTAAAACAATAAATAATCCATTCCCAAATATATATTACAATCATACATAATAAGTAATAGGAGACATAATAAACAATAAATAAAATAGACAAAATTTATTAATTCTATTCTTATAAAAACAGAGTGATTTCTTCGTTCATTTCATTAATTTAATGTACTAAATTATTTAAAGGATATAAATTTAAACTTCTTATTTTTTTATTTGTGGTTTTAGTATGATAAAGGGTTAAAGTCGAATACAAAAATTGATGTCAAGAATCTACTATAAATAATTTTATCACTTAATAAAACATGAAGTAACTCACTATGAGTCAATGAAAAGAACCTAATGTCCAAGCGCTCATCAATTACAGGATTAGCAAGTCAGTCAGTAAGACGATTTCTTTCTCGGAAGTTATGTTGCACTTTGAAATCAAAGGGCCTAATGGTCTTTCTAATATCTTAGCAAAGCAGGGCCAGCATTAATTTACTAATGTAATACTGTGTGTCTTTATCTTTCCATTCTACATTATTTTCTTTTGAGCAGATTTCTTCGTCCGGCGGAATCGTCTCCATCAGAAAATTGATCATACAAAACAAGATAAAAAGTCAAGGACTGCTCTTTGATTAATTTGTAATTAAGAAACAATAATATAAATTTAGCTTTTAAATTGAATTATTTGACTTTCTTCACATCTAGTAGATAGGGGTGTAAACCGAACCAAATTGAACCTTTTAGGGATACACCCATGAACCGAATCGAAAAACCGGTTTGGTTCGGTTTGATTCAGCTCGATTTTCAGTTTTTTCTTATTTTTTTTTTTTTTATTCACAGTTCGGTTTCCTCTGTTCCCAGAGCTTGGCCGAGGCAGCGATTTTGAACACGATGTGCCGGAGCTCCATCCTTTGCTTCGATTTTGTGAGGGTCGTGCTGTTGTGAGTTGGCAGCTAGGAGGAGAGGGTTGAGTTGGTGGCGGTGGCCGAGGAGGAGGGGGCGAAGTGGAGAAGGGCTCGCCGTCGACGCAAGCATAGGAGAAGGGCCTGTTGTCTCCTCTAACCCACCAAAGTGAGTCCCTTATAAAACCCTTTTCTTGGCTCTCGCAAAGTTTGGAACTTTTTTGGGTTCTTCATTTTCTCTGCTCCATCTGTTTTCTCTCGACATCATGATCTCTCCGGAATGCAAGCTAATAGACCGGGTTTTCTTTTTCGCTCGCCCCCTCTTTTGCTGGGAATTTTCTTCTGAGTGGGCTTTCTGATATTGGGTACTGGCGGAGTTGATTGCCTTGTCTTGCTTTTAGCTTGATTCTTAGTTAGGATGATTCTTTTCTTGATGGGTTTGGTGTGGGTGGTGAAGGTAACGGATTCGTTGAGGATGGGCTTGATTTGGGCTTTTGAGTTTGTGGTGTGTGGCGATTTGTGTAGGCATGGGGGAGAGGGAAGATTGTGATAAGGAGGATCGACAACTCCGTTCCTCGAAGCGGAGGAACGGGCTGCTGAGGAAGGCGAAGGAGCTCGCGATCCTGTGCAATGCCGAGTTTGGGGTCGTCATCTTCTCCAGCACTAGCAAGCTCTGACTTTGCCAGCACTAGGTCCCATTCACGCCGGTGGCTTCAGAGTCAGACGAGGAAGAAGAGAGTTGCAAAAACAGAGGGAGAGAGACGATAAAAGAGATGGGTTAGAAAGAGAAATGACCCGTTCTAGTTTTAGTTTTAGCCCTTTTAGCTTTAGGGTAAAAATCAAAATAAACCGAATTGTTAAGAAAAGAATGGGTAGCTTTGATGACTCGAACCGAAAACTGAAGCTAACCAAACCGAAATGCACAAAATCTTCTGTTTGATTCTGTTCGGTTCGTACCTCGGGTCGGTTTTGACACTCCGGTAGATGTACAAAACAAGAATAACATCGAATATAACACAGAGTATAATACATAGTTAGTCATTATATTTCATATTGGGCCAGCGTATTTTCTTCGATCCGCACCTAGAAATCCAGGCCCGAGATGTTCGGGCCAGATCAAATTTTTCTAACGAAAGTACAAGACTTTTTCTTTGGGCCAAAGACGGTCTTGATTCGGGGGGGTCAATTGGAATTTCCGTCGTTTCCTTGGGTCGGAAAAGGAAAACGACACAAACTCGAGGGGCCGAAACGGAATTAAGCCGTTATGTTTTTCATTCTTGGGCCTCATCAAGCCATCATCACAAGCTCACAGCTAGGGCAATTCTGGCTTTGTCTTCTTCCTCCACAGCCTGGGTTCTGGGTTTTGACCCTCTGCTTTCTTCCGCCATCTCTCTCTCTCTGGCTCTTGCTCTCTCTGACAAGGCACTGGAAGGTGGAGTTTGATCATCCTGCTTCACGTTAGCAGTACCCTCCAGCTAGTGTGTTGCAGTGTTCTGTATACATTGTAGCTCAGAGATCATGATCAGAGGAGGCAGGAGCTACGTGTCCTCGCCGCCCGCTTTCTCCAACGATGCCAAGAGGGTCCTCGTGTGCACGGGCAACACCGTCTCTATCTTCAGCACCTCCACCGGCTTGCAGGTCTCGTTCTTGATACACCCCCCACGTGCTTCTTGTTTTTCCATAGGTGTTTTGGCGACGTGATATTCTTGATTTGGGTGACCGAGTTTTTGTCTGTTTTCTTGGCTTGCTGCCTTCTTGGGTCTGTTAGATGGGAGCCTTGGAGGGTCATGTTGCGCTTGTCACGTCCGTTATAGTGATACCCGCCTCTGGCCCCGCCGGTAGAATCTTGTGCTACTGTTGGACTGCTTCGCTTGATGGGACCATCCGGTATTGGGACTTTTCCGTGCCGGAGTTGATGAAGACGGTCGATGTTCGGCTGCCCATTTTCTCCCTGGTATGTTCGGCTTCCGCTCGAGTTGAAAGAGTGATGTTGGATTGGGTTTCTTGCATGGGGCTTCTCTTCTGTTCTGTTGGAGTTTTGCGGACCGGTTATGTTTTCTGTCCCCAGAATTTTTTTTTGGAGCATGTTCAAATGGCGTTCGAATGGACAATGATGAGTTTCGGTCAGATTTTGTAAATGATGAAACATTTTGCCTTAATTGTTGCGGACAGACACACATGGCAGGGGATCACTTGGCGTCACAGATTTTCAATTTGCTAAATTTTTCCCCCATAAATTAAGTCTGGATCTTTTTAAAGGTTATCAACTTTGAAGAAGACGCAAGTGTTCAATTAGAATATCGTTATCCTTTATATTTTACTCTTTTAATAGTGCAATTAAGTTGTTGAAGTTTCTTAGGAGTTGAGTTTGGTCTTTTTAGGGATTTGAGTCTCTGCTGTTTTTGGAGCTTTTAGACATTTATCATATGATTGCTCTGATATTTACTCATAGTTGGGGTCTTCTTGTTGTTCCCTCTTTCCTTTTGATCCGCTCGTGAATATTTCTGCCGTACTTGATTGATTCTTGTAAAAATTTAGATGACTTTACACGATTAGGTTTGGTCTCTGGTGTTGCTAATACTCTTTCAGGTGGAAGCATTAGAAACAATTTTATAGCAGCTAACCTTTTTTCCTGACAATGCTAAAACTATTGGTCCCATGTTTGGCTGGAACTACTGGATGCTTTTTGACATATATGCAAGTCAGAGAGCCAATATTGTGATGGGTGTGACTAAATTGACATTGGCAATGTTCAGATTCTACTATTTGGCTAGGTAGTTAAGTTAGCATCTTTAACAGTTTGACAACTTGGATTCATTATTTTTAATTATTTGTGGCCGCATTTAGTACTTTGATGGATATATTAGTTTACGATTATCTACATCAGTGGGGAACTCTAGCAGTTTAAGCTTTCAGTTGATGTCTTAATCATCATGTTAATAAAATGTACTCATACTGTCAAGATGTAGCTTTGATTTTTGTTGTGTTCTAGCAATACCCTGTGGATTTTGTGCTTACTAAGATTGTGATATACAGGTAATTCCATCGTTATTATCTCAGCAAAATGAGAGCAGTGAAAGAGCGCCAGATGTTTTTGCCTATATATCAGTCGAGAATATAAGAGCACTGGAAAAACAACCAAAAGCCTTACGAGGGCAAGTTCGAAAGTGTAACTTGACCAAATCTACTCTTGCCGGAGGAGTAACACTGAAAGAGGTGCAAAACAGATGTAGTGTGCTCATTTTTGCTCTTTTCCTTATGATGTTAATACTTGCAAAACAAATTGATTTTGCTTTTGAGCCAATTTGGTCTCATGATATGATTGGGACCCTGTTATGATTTTTTTATCTCCAGTTTACAAAGAGAATAGCTAGTTAGTTTAACCAAAAAAAAAAAGAGAATAGCTAGTTAGTTCTTATGGTGCTCCGTGAAATTTTGCAACCATGTGGATTCTTGGGAAAGAAATAAAATGATTTCCATCTTAGGTTCATTTGTGTCCTTTGTCTAGGTCTGTTACAATGTAATCTCGACCATCTGTCCCTTATCTAGGTGGGATATAGATTTGTAGGAAACGCAACAATATTAAATATGAGGTGGCTTAGCCAAAACAAAAATGACCTTGATGAGGTGAACTAAGAGACTAAAACAATGGTCAGTCTGCAGAAACTCAGATATAATGTACGTAAGGGGATCTTTAGAGTCTAAATGATGGTTCTTTGGCTGATAAGGTATCCATTTCTTCTTTGTAGAGCACTGATTCAATGCTTAATATTTTCTGAGAATTGGTCTTTGGGTTTAGTTATTCACTAAGTAAACACATCCTTTTTCATTCACGATGTTCTTATAGCTGTATTTTGATGTCACAATATCTTCGCAGACCAAGAAACCAGAGTATATAACCATTAGCTCCTCAGGAGAATCTTTCGGCATTCTTGACAAGCAGAAGCTTCACATATGGAAGGTTCCCGAAATTGAGTCGGAACGTGTAGTGCTTAAGAGAATAGACCTTCATCATACAAAAAATTTCACTGTTTTTGCCTTCCACCCCACCCAAAGAATTGTGGCTGCTGGGGATGTAACTGGGAGAATTTTGATTTGGAGAGGATTTGGTAAAAGGACATTTTCCATCGGAGACGGGCAAGCAAATGGAAGATCTTCGAACTTTGATGAAGACAAACCTGGGGTGAGGGGAAATGATGATGCTGATAATTGTTCAACATGGCATTGGCATCCTCATGAGGTTAATTGTCTTGTATTCTCTTCTGATGGAGCGTACATGTATTCTGGTAAGTTAACGAGGCTGTTGAGTAGGAACTGTAATTTACTGGTATGGAAATGTGTAGGTTAATTATACCTTTCACTGGGTACACATGTTTGATTGCTGTGTGTTGTTGTCTGGTAGACCAGTCCAACCTATTCATTGTGATAAATCTTCATGCAAAAGCTGACTTTGTTTTGTGAAACTGATGAATATGTTGTTGCTTATGGAGCGCATAAATTCTAAATGATTGATGTTTATATGGTCATGGTGATATAGTTGTGATCTTATTATGTGTTTTATTGTCAAGATTAAATTTAACTAGGCTAGGTTGGTAATAGTGAAATTTTGAATTTTCTGTTGAAGTCTGATAGCCCTTGTGTTTCACTTATGGGATAGCCAGAGCATATCTTGGGCTTTCTCACAGTCCATATCACGGGCTTGTGGAAGTTTAAGTCTTGATGTTCAACATTCAGGAATTTCCTAATTATGACTCTTTTTTGGGGCTTGCAGGAGGTAGGGAAGGAGTTCTTGTGGTATGGCAGATAGATACCGGGAAAAAGAAATTTCTACCACGAATCGGGTCTCCCCTTTTGTATTTTGTGGATTCTCCCGACCCGTCACTTGCCTCTGTGAGGAAAAAATTGTTTTGCAGTACTGCATATCTATTTGAGCATTTCTCTCAAAAACTGGAGAAGCTGATGCAGTCAATTACTGAATGTTTTTCAGATTTCTTGTGCGGATAATCAAATTCATCTTCTGAAAATGCCTGCAATGGAAATGCTGAAGTCTATTTCAGGAATCAAGGTATGTTTGAGGCCGGTCTACTTGTAGTTGATGCAATGCAGTTTTCTGTGAATTTGTGGTTTGAATCCGTTTTGATGTATCTAAATGTGTTTATAGTATATCTGTAAAAGAAGGATGAAGATAATATTCTGATCTAATTTTGCCAAGCTACTATCTAGAACTGTTATATCCATCTATAGATATATTTTATTTGTGTCCATTAAAGTAATTATAAACATAGCCAGTGTATGGACTAAGAAGATGGTTTTAATCAAGACATTACAGTTCCAAAATGATAGTGCGTTCGTTTTAGTTGTGGGAGTTGATAGAGTTATGAAAATGTTGCCAAGCAGAAGCTAATAATCTATGTATGGTGGGAGACATTCTCTTTTCATGCACAAAACCTTAGGAATACATATGTACACACAGAATCCGTATATTTATGTTTATAGGTCTCTTTGTGATGTGAATATACGAAACGTAATAATTGAATTGCGCTTTACTATCAGTTTCTGGATTAATCTAGTTGTATTGCATCAATTAAGATACCACTTCCAAAGGATGTGTGTAGTTCCAGATTAAAAAAAAAAAGGATGTGTGTAGTTGCCATTGTAGTGTCAATGATTATTTTAAGAAAAATTGGAACACTGAAATCCAAAAAGACCATTTCCTTTTTAATAGAGAATCTAAATTGCAAGGTGCTTAAGTAAATTCCATACAGAAATCATTGAAAAAAAAGTCAATGCTTTTACTTTATATGTTTTTGAATTAATATTATCAAATATTTCTGTAAAAACTTATTCAAAAAATTATGAGGATATTTTGGGTATTAAAAGAAATGAATGTTCTGAAAAAAGGTTATTCTAGGGTAGTAAGTCTCCTGTTGTCTTGACATTGGTTATTCTCTTAATTTCTTGTCTGATTCGCAGCTCCCCTTTTCACCTCCTGAAGCAGTTAGCAGCTTATGCAGTGGGTTTGTCTTTGATGAGAAAGCAGGGGTTGTTGCTCTACATACAGAAAATTATGGCATCCAATTCTACAGCTTGTTTGATGATCATGGAATATCTGAGGTATGAATAAGCAATTGTCTGATCTCTAGGTAATGTAAGCAAATTTTAAATTTCTGAATACATGGCAGGTTCACTATAGATGATTCATTCTATTTCTTTTTTGTTAACTGAGTTTCCTTTAAGGTATGTTCTGGTACCTCATGCTGTGGTACATTGGCATCTTCCATTTGATAATTTTCCTTTGAAATGGGTGGTGGTGGGAATGAGGCAGAATTTGAAAACTGGAACGTGATGGGTGATCAAGATTACTTTCTAGTCAATGAGATACACGCCAGAGACACAATCCTTTACTTTAGACGTAACTACAAAAGACATATCTTAGATGAAGCACTTAGGCCATGTTTAAGTAATTAGCTCATTGTTTTCACTGAACTTTTCTCGGAGTTGTTTCACTCATTCATTTTTCTGCTCTGTACAATAATCTCTTAGTCACGTCATTGGTGACAACCAATGAAACTTGAAATATCTTAATGTTATTTCACCTGGACAGCATTAAAACAACATTTTGTTTTTCAACTTTTTGTCTGTTTTCAGTTTTAGAAGCTAGAAATATTAAACTCAAAAGTATTCTTCATCCAAATGCAAGTCATATTGATAGGAAGTGATGTTATTTGGGAAGGTACTTATCTATGTGGCCAAGATGACTTTTCTGAGGACAGAAGACTTCTATTTCGTGTGTCTATGTGTGGGTGCTACGAGCTGGAAACTAAAGCATTCCAGATTCTTTTTGGCAGGTTCAAGTATGTGAGAGAAATCATCAGCCAGGCAATGAAATCACGGTAATGCTATTTATTTGTTCTTCTGTTTTTCAAGTTTTACTGCTTAGCTACATTAGGTCTCATGTTAATCCCCTTCTACCTCCTGTACCTGCTACACTTGTCTGCTCAGCTACTTAATTTCTTTCTTGAATGGTCTGGTTACAGGTTGTAGTGACTCAGCTAGCCCTTTCAGTTGATGGTTCTTTTATGAGTACCATTGAAGTTAGGCTTCCTGAAGAAGATATGGGCGGTCTTGTTTGTCTTAAGTTTTGGACATCAGATTCTCAGGATAAACATTTCAGATTGTTGACCGTGATTTACGAACCTCACAGGTTGGTAAATGTTTTCCATTCTAGTGGACCAATAACAAGGCATGTCCCGAAAGAACCAACGCGCACACACACAAACCCAAAAGTAAAAAGTATTGCTTAGACGTTCGTACCGAAAGCAATCAATAAGCTTCAGAAATTTATTTATACTGGATAATTCTAACTTTTGTATGGCAAAGTAGATAATTCATAGATGCCGCTATCTTTGAATATACCAATCTTGAACTTATTGAGTTTTTCTTCTAGGGATTCCCATATCTCTGCTGTTGCTTTCCGGCCTAACCAGTTAATGGCAGTAACTTCATCCTATGGTGGGGACTTCAAGGTAATTTGATCACTGAATCAAATCATTGAGATCTGTATTTCATGGTATGTTTAATGTGCCTTTGCAACATCTCAGACTTGGGTATACAGAGACGAGATTCATTAAAAGGGAAGTGCAGAATACTGGCTGGACGTGCTATGCAGTTGGTTCATATAAGTATGGATGACTTTCCCTTCCACTTTTCCTTTAGATATATCACCTACTGGTTACCTTACTGTTGTTTACTTAACCAATGGTAAGAAAGTTGCAAACTGAATAGAACCACAAGTACGTACAGGTACAACGTTGGGCAGGATATCTGCATGTGAGCCATGAATGTCCCCTAATCCATTTATGTTGCATCCCCACTGCTGTTTCTGTTGTTTGTAGTCTTATTGTCGGTGCTATTATATTGACAGAGATGTCTCTGCTTTGACCAGCCGTGCTGGCAGTTGTCCTTTTTTGTAGTATCTGTGACTGTCGAGTATTGCCACGGGACTCATTTATGCTGTTTAGCATGGAACAGAATGAGTATATGCCTTTTGTTTTATCATGTCTGGTGAACATTGTGTATTGTTTAATTGTAATTTATCATTCTGATCGACTTTTGTTGACCTTGCAGGAAAAGACCAATGACAGCAGCTACATTTTCTGCTGATGGTTCTGTTCTTGCTGTTGCGGCTGAAACAGTCATAACATTGTGGGATCCGGATAGGAATATACTTGTGGCCGTAATTGGAGATGCTTTCACGGTGATTCTAAACTATTAGTAGTCTTATTGGAGTGGATGTGTTTTGCATATGTTATGGGACAGGGCTGGTTAAGCATGGAAGGTCATGTTCGACAGCTTGGTCTGTCAATGAGAAAGCATAGTTGCCGCTTGCCATGTATATCTTGAGAATATTGACCATGTGTGGTGCATAGTTGATGAATAGCCCATTGATGATAGTTGAATAAATTGCTGTCTCCTGTTTGGGGAATATTAATAGTTCTATTTAATTACATTGAATCTTAAAATGAGCCAATAGAGTAAGGGAAACCGTGGTAGGGTCTTTTCTGCTATGCACCTGGAGCCTCTGGTGGCTTTCACATTATGAAATGTAGGGCAGTTGGCCTCCGATTGCCTCTCCTTGAACTTGAATTTGATAATGAAGGTTCTCCTGAGGATACTATTTAGCGTTTTTACATTTTGGAAGGCATAGTCAACTGATAGGTTAAATGATAGGTACCAACTGTGAACCATCCTTACTGTCACAATGATCACCTTTTCAATCCCATTGTGGACATTTTTCTTGATTCGGCGGAAGTGCTTAGGCGGCTTTTTCTTGACCTTGAGGCTGGATCACTTTAACACCTACATTTACTACAAGTGATCAGTTCCTATACACAAGGACCTTTCGCTTGACTATTGAATAAAAATATCATGCTAGACTGTATGTGGCAAGGTTAAGTGTTTTTAGAATATTACACTGGCAGGTGAATTATTTTGGTGCTAACAATGTCATCCTCGGGTCGAGAAGGCATGAATTCCTGGCCAATTCTTACTTTTAATTAAAAAAAATGTTTAAGTTGTACCTTTGGTTCATTAATGGAGGAATGGTTAGAGTAACTTATCATTGCTTTTACATTGGCTGTTCCATCTCAACCTTCCTAAAGCAGATGTTGCAACCATTGTGTTTAACTATTTAGAACTTTGAACTTCTCTCAGTTAACCCATGGAAGTCTGATTGATGTCTCAAATGTCATTTTGCAGCCAATCAAGACCTTGTCATTTGTAGGGCAATCAGGTTACATTGTGTCCGCATCTAGAGGTTCCAGGCCGCAGCTATCCATCTGGAGCCTGTCCAAGTTGTCAGAATTATGGTCATACTCTCTCCAAATAGAAGGTTAGACCTTGCAATGTTTCTTTCCTCCAAACTGCAAGGGCTATTTGAAATGCTTAGCTTTCACTTTGGTTGCTATAAAGTTCTTGCAAGAGTTAAGTTTTTGTCCATAATTTGCTGGAACTTTTTTTATGTACTTTGGTTCTTATACTGAGCATTGTCAACTCAACTTTTCTTTGCACAGCTGTCACTTGTTTGGGTGATCCCTTGACTTTTGCCGTCCTTGCTCTCCTCCCTAAGTTAGCTACAGAATCTCAGGAAATGGCACTTGGAGGGAGGGACGGGGCAATCCTTGCTTTCAATGTTAACAGACCTGATCCTGTGGCTGTATGGTCTGTGAGAAAGGTACATATTGTCTCTGTTCTTTTGCTTTTCAAAATTATGCATTCAATGCCATTATCTTTTATTAGTAGTCCTCTTTTCCTATTTATATTCCAGCCAGATAGACTAGGGAGTCCACAAAAATTTTTATTAACTGATAAAATTATTTAAAAGTAACCAAAGGTCAGGGATAATACTTTGATATATAAGTCAATGTGCTTATACAATTATTCTTTATCGCCTAGACATAAAAGTTTGCACGTCTTTCATTGTGTAATCTATTTGTCGACACATGGAAGCTTTGCAAGAGCTGCTCGGGAACGTCGAGCGGTGGACAAGGGTAGCCATAGTTGTCGAGGTACTTATCTATGTGTTGTCTTATAGAAGGAATAGGAGGAGGAGAAGGAGGAGGAACGTCAATGTCTGTTGAGGAGGGAAGAGATCCTTCATGCATATGCTGATAGTGCTGTGTCTTCTTTTTTCCCCTCCCTACTTGGACGTATTAACCCACTCACCAAAACAGAAGAATGTATTTATCCTTAATGGCCAAGTCTCTCCAGCAGGTCTTTTGAAGTTTCAATAGTCAAGTGCTGACTGATAGACGTTGGCAGATGCAAATAAAACTAAAAAGTCCAAATATAACTCCTCCTATCAAGTTCAGTCTCATAGTTACATATGAAATAGAATTTATCATTTTTATTGAGGAATAGAGGAAATTGACTGAAGGAAGCATGTTTATGTCTAGAAAATAATTGAAATTTGAGACAATACCCTTTCATTTGTCAATTGTATATTCAGCTTTAACGTGGATTATATGACATGTCTCTGTACCTGATTCAATTTTCTTGGATCCTTTTGGGCAAGTCCCTATGTTTAAGATTTTCTCAAAAGGCGATTCAACCACTGGATATGCACCGGGACCTAGCCTTGGCACCCAACACCAATCAACATATTATTTTGCAATATAGTAAGAATGCTTCATACTGAGCAGGGTGTTTTAGCCCAGTATGCAAATCATTATTTTTCCTGGATAATTTATACTGATTTCTTCCTTTGCTGAGGTCATCAGTGTACATACAAGTAGATAAATGTGTGGCCACTCCGTTGATGGTAATTCAAGTTCTCCTTAGTGTAAATGGTTACTCTTTTTAGCTAAATTAAGGAACGCAGAGATAAATGAAGCATGAAAAGTAAAAAATGAAATTTTCTGTTCTTTGTGGCACAATTTATGAGATTTGCATCCACAAGTAAGTGATGGATCATGTGGTAGTATTTAATTGCTGAGTGGAATATCCACTCCGAATCTTGTGACTAAAATGAATCAGGAGTATTTCTCTGCATGGTGCTCTTGTTTCTTAATAGGGTTTTCAGATCCTGTTGCATCGCAGCTGAACAAAGCATTTTCCTCTGACACAATTTCTGCAGCACAAAGTCGTAGTTTCATTGTCCGGTTTATCAAAAAAGTTATCTGTGCTAATTGCAGGCTGAAGGCGGTGCTCTTGCATTTCTGCAAGGCAGTCCATCACAAGAGAACATTACTCAAGGGAAAGCATCTCGTGGGTTGCTTGCATTTGTAAATGGTGATCATGAATATGTCCTCTTTGATCCATATAGTGATGAAGCAACTGAACATGGTGTTGCTCACCGGAAGGGCCTTGTTTCTGAAGAAACAGGTAAAAAACTGATCTACAGTAGAGATTTGGTGCTGTGATGAATCCACGGACTTTGACAGTGCATAATAATGTGTTTTTCCACTAGGATGTGATCTATGATCATGGTCAATTCAGAGTTGTACACGTTTCTGATAGTACCTTCTTTAAGCAAATTAGAGTCCCATTGTAGTTTCTTCTTTTGTGGTTGATCTTTATTTGGAGACTTTGATTATTGCAGAGAAGTATGGGTACTTGTCCGTATATGGGGAGCTACCGGAGTTCAACCATGAGAGAAACGAGACTGCTGAGATCACCGTCGCTCCATCTGAGAAGCCTTGGGCTACCTTATTCAGTGGATCGTCACAAACTCTTCCACCTCTTACAAAATTGTGTTCGGCATTCCTGGAGTCGCTCTTGGAAAAGCGAACTGCAGTTGTGGAGTAATCAGAAGCCCTACCTTTTTCAGGAAGAGGTTACGTATGCATTCAATTCACCTGCCATGTGCTGATTGATTGTTAGCGAGAGTGATAGGCTGTTGTCACGATGCACCAGCCAACTTTGCTTTCAAGTAGGTTACTGTTGAACTGCCGAATTCTTCCTTGAAATGTAAATTTCGCAATTTTGGCCATAGTATCATATTGGTGTAATGCTTAGAATTAGCGGTGCACGATGTATGCTGTCTTGGTGGAAAATTAGGATAAACCGAGATAGCGAGGGAGGGTCGTCGAGGCATATTTTGTATTTCTGGACAGGCTGCAGAGTAGGTTTTGACAATTTCTTTTACCTTGGTATTTTTGTATATCGTTGTTTATTTTCCTGTTGCCTTACAATTCACATATGCACGATACAATACAGGGTTCTTCTTTCATTGGTATCACGATATCTAACGGATCAATTGTCGCTATAATCATGATTACCAATGTACCGTACGCTTATCATATTATGCGTTTCGGCACGGCTTGTAGAGATTTTCTTTTGGTGTATCTCATTGTCAAAGAGGAAATGTATGGATCAAGACTCGAACGAGGTAATGCATCCGATGATGAGAGGATCACGCTTAAACATGTATCGATTCACATACCAACTCCTCCAGAGTACAAAAGACTTGTGCTCTTCACATGATGAAGGCGGCGGGAATGAAGCACATCTGGGTTTAAACTCAAGCCTAGAACGAAAGGTTCCTGAACATTTTACGATGAAGAAAATAAATCGGAGTGATGATTCAAATTTGGAATTGTTTGTGCTTGATGATTTGGAGAATAATCTTGATCTCCCGTGACAAGGAAATGTTATTTTACTGTAAAGTGGAAACAATCTTTATGGCAACCTAACAAAAGGATGACCCCAACATCAATCGACAGCATAGGTATGTCATACGTTACCCAAACAGTTGGATAACTTGAGAGCAACGTCACATCTCTTGGACGCTTATTTGGGGTTCATATCTCCAGTCCACCTAATGCTTTAGGAATGATTTACATTTGTAGTCCCTGTAGTTTTGGGAAAATTCCACCTTCAACCCCGTACTTTATTTTGCACCGACGCTGGTCCTTGTACGATTGTACGCTGACAATTCAAGTTCTTTCATCAAAGTTCCAATTTAAACCCAACATAGATTAGTGGGGGAAATTACCAAAAAAAAATGTTAAACTTATTAGATTTGTGCCAAATCAATTCTAAATCTTTCAATCTAACCAATTTAATCTTAAAATTTTGACAATTTGTTAATTGAGTCATAAATCTTTCATTGTGCAAAATTAGTCATATTTGACGATTTGCCAATTTAGTCTTAAACCTTTTAACGATTTACAATTTTAGTCCTTCTTTTGGCGGAAAATCATTGACATGGACAATTTTGCAAATTTTTTTATTTTTTTAAAGTTTTCTGAATTTATTTTTTTTTTTTTCCTTTTCTTTTTTTCTTTTTTTCCAAACCCTACTGTGACTGGTTGGAAAAAAATAATAATAAATAAATAAAATAATAATAAAAAATTCAAAAAACTGAAAAAAAAAAAAAATTAAAAGTTTGCAAAAATTGTCCACGTCAGTGCTAGACCCCCGCGTTATCAATTTTTGGCTAAAATTGATCAGAAGGACTAAATGGGCAAATCGTCAAAAGGTTCACAACTAAATTAGCACAATTGAAAGATTTATGATTCAATTAGCAAATTATCAAAATGTTTAAGACTAAATTGACTAAATTAAAGGGTTTAAGATTGAATTAATTCAAGTGCAATAAGTTTGGGAATTTCTTGATAATTTTCCCTAAATTAATGACTCAGTACCTAGGTAGTTTGGTGTGCACCTGTGCAAGTCTATAGGGAAAAAATGTCAGAAAAGTTCTAAACCTTTTGCATTTATGTTAATTTTGTCCTAATCTTTTTTTTTTGTCAATTTAATCCTAAACCTTTTGATATAGTGCCAATTCAGTCATTTGGCTAATTTTGACCGGATTTTGATGACGTGGACATCGGCCGGCCTACATGGCATAGCGGGGATTGACGTGGCCAAATTTTAATAATACTTTAATTTTTTTTGAAATTTTACTTTTTTTTTCTTTTTATGTTTTTTTATTTCCCTCCCTCCTTTCTCCAACTTGTCGTTGGACCGGCGACCGGCCTCTGGCGAGGCTTGCCTTTGTGGCTGGGCGAAGGCAAGCCTCACCACGGTTAGGCAAGGCTCGCCTAGGCTCGCACCCGCCCTCACCCTTGCGCCCATCTGGTGAGGGCGAGCCTCGCTAGAGGCCGGCGAGGTCAACTTCGCCAATCATCGATTCGATGATCGACTGAAGGAAGGAGGGAAGGGAGGAAAAAAAAAGAAAAGAGCAAGAGCAAATAAATAATTAATTATTAAAAAATTATTAAAAATTGTATACATCAGTGCTAGTGCCGACGGCCAGCAGCCGTCCATGTTAGCAATATTTGGTCAAAATTAGTTGGAAGGAACTAAATTGGCACAAAGGCAAAAGGTTTAGGACTCAATTGGTACAAATACAAAAGGTTTAACACTTTTCTGACACTTTTCCCAAGTCCGTAAATGAAATTTGTTACTCAATTTCCACACAAGTGCAATGTTGCTCCACGTTATATTCGGATTCCTCAAATTCCCTACCAATTTACGATGTCCATGTACATTTTCTGCTTTTGACCTTTATGTCAAGGAGCCAACCTAAATATGAACTAGCAGCAGCAGCAAAATTAGTTGTGCTGTAGATGGTTGACAATAATAATGAAGTGGACAATAGTCTATGCTTTAAGTTTAGGTATACGCATCACAATTGACCTGCTTGATTGATGGGCTCCGTTCAAGTTCAACTAGATTTTTTCTCGCCAAAGGAGTAACAACTAGTTCTCCCCTTTTATGGGAAGGATGTCCACTTTAGGTGAATGAATTTCCAATCGTCGAATAATTCATTGATCTAATCAATCATGCCGTGCTGGATATGAGTGAAAACTAGGTAGATGGTCATAATACGAGATTTTTCAACTTTGGTAGAGCGAGAGATTACACTAGTAGCATGCATCTAAACTATAGACACGTCCATCCTTAACTCTTTGATCATCATCACTAGATAGGCCGATTAGGAGACAATGTCGATAGGATCAAGACGTGGCTCTCACAATACCGATTTCCTTTGTGCATTACACTTCACTTCCGCACTTTTTCAGCCGGTGAACTGCTCCAGCACCAAATCGCGACGGCCAAGCCCGATTCACACGGCCTAAGTCCATAACAAAGAGATACTCAAATGGGTACTCCTTATCGTATCATGCCACATGCTATCTCGACTGCAACGTAGTGTCAAGGCATTACACCCCCCAAAATCCAAGAATTACATATGCTTGGTTCATTTCGTCCTATGTGCCTAACTTTCTCCTTACCTCACTTTCTCCCCCTCCTCCATCCCAACCTAATATTCTAGACCAAATGATTGTTCATCACCCAAACCTTGGTACCAAGCTTGTTTTAACATTATTCCTCAAGTACAAAACGGAATTCAGTGGAAAAGAGAAACCGAATACCAAGGCCCAACGAAGAGTCTTCACTTGTTGGTACTATGTATCTACCAAATCTGTCTGTTAAGTAACTCGAGTCAATGGCTTCTCCTCCAACCATGCATGGACAAAGCAGCAGTACCGCGCGTTTCACTTGTAAAACATGATTAAAGGTGTGACTAGTTGACCAATTACGAAGTGCCTAGCGATCAACGTCGTTTACAGCAGCCTGTTCTGCTGGTTCTTGGCATGTCTGCTAGCTGTGATTCCCAAGAGCTTGATGTTAAATTAATTCCATTTGCTACCACGGGCTTTACACAACCGATCAGATCATATAGATACCCCGTTCAACACAACATAGGTAATCGAAAAGATTTCGGAGGCCCACCAAAGCAAGAAAGATAGTAAGGTGATATGGCCAATCGCAGTAATCCCACGTGCACATGTATGAATTCCAGGGCACTTAGCATGAAGAGGAAACAACAGAAAATTTGGGTCATCGAATGATTAAGGATCAATACGTTGCGATCGATGTTTCATCGCTTATTTTCTCTCGTGAACGTCTCTAGACATTCCAGTATTTCCTAATTCTATCATTGACATAAGCTTTGCCCACATCTTGGAACGGTACCAAAAGAAGGTACGTATTTATTTATGCTAGAATAATTTTGATGACGTAAACTTCTACCTCGTTGACACACAGAACATCGGAGCAAACAAAATGACGTAACATTTCAATCACATTCCTCAATGACATAACAAAGCACTAGCAAAGGGTCGGATAATTTAAACGACGTTGTTTGATTCATTCCGATAGTTATCAGATGATCCATGTCTACTAAATGACATCCTTTCATTTGCTCCAGAAACAAACAGGCACGGTTTGCCACATCCATCGACACACGCTAGTGCTCTAATGGCAATTATGAACTTGAAAGGGGAAAAATCTCTAAAAAGTCCTAAATCTTTTAATGGTGACAATTTAGTCTAAAATTTTTAACCTAGAGCCAATTCAGTCCTTTCATCTCATTTTGGTGGTATATTGTTGACGAAACGCCGGCCGGCTTCATAGGGGCATGACTAAGCTAAACCTAGACAACTTTTAATAATATTACTATTTTTTTATATTTACTATCCTTTTTTTTTCTTTCTTTTTTTTTTTCCTTCCCTTCCTTCTTCCTCCAGCCGCTAGCCAAAGAAAGAAAAAAAATAAAAATAAATAATAAATTAAAAATATTTAAATGTTATTAAAATTTGTTCACGCTATCGCTAGTCGGCCTACGTCTTTGCGTTCGGCGTCAACATCAGCAATATCCGGCTAAAAATTAGTCAAAATAACCGAATTGGCTCTAAGTTTAAAAGTTTAGGCCTAAATTGGCACCATTAATAAATTTATAATTAAATTGATACTTATGCGATATGTTTAGGACTTTTCTGATACTTTTCCCAAACAATAGCCGAAGCTGTTCCATGGGCTGGCGTATGGCCATTTCGAGGAAGTCTAAAAGGTTCAAATCAAGTGTCATACGATCCTTTTCAGGAAATTCGAAAGTTTTGATTAGAATTATTCGAAAGGTGCCAATTATTCATTTTTGGGCTAGTCCAAATCACAAATGTCAATGTCCAAAAGCCACATTGGAGTTGCCCTAGCCCTACCAATACAGTGCAATCGGAATTCTCAAGTGACGATAATTCACGATTCACTACAAAAAACATGTTTTTTCCGACGAAATTTCCAACGAAAAATTTGGAAAAATTCTTTGGAAAACGAATTTCCAACAAATTTTCCAACGAAAAAAAAAATCCGTTGGTAATTCATCGTCAAAATTTTTCCAACGAAAAATTTCAATTTTCGTTGGAAATTTATGACTAATTTTTTTTCGTTGAAAATTTCGTTGGAAAACTTGTGACTAAATTCATTGAAAACAATTTTTTTTTTCGACGAATTTTTTTTTTGTTGGAAACTACAAATTTTTTTTTTTGGTTGAAAAGTTGTGGAAATTTTTTTCCATCGAAAAAAAAATTTTGATCGAAAAAAATCGCCCCTCACCGCCGACCATCTAAAGCTCGCCCGAGATGGGCGAGCTCAAGTCACGCCACCATGGCAAGCCTCGGCCCTCGCCATGGCGGGCGAGCTTGGCCCTGGCCATGGCGGCGAGGCCCACGGACCGGCAAGCGGCGGTTTCAAAGCGACCACACACCGAGAAAGGAAGAGAGATCAGGTCGATTGGATGGTGGCGGTGAGGCGGGATGGGTGGCGGCCTCGCCGATGATTTACTCGAGCTCGCCCAGATCTGGGCGAGCTCGGCCCTCGTCGGCGACGAGGCTTGGTGGCGTCGGGGGCGGCCCATGGTGGCGTCGGGCGCGCCGACCGCCGCGGATGACCCTGGATGACCGATCTTGGTGTCCATGGCGCCGGAGCCGAGCCGAGGATCCATGGAGGAGGCGGGGACGGGGGGGGGGGGAGGCGGAGGGAGAAGGTGAAGGTCGGGGATTGCAAAGGAGAGAGAGAGAGAGAGAGAGAGAGAGAGAGAGAGAGAATGTGGAAATTGAGAGAATGGGCACAAACATTGAACAAGGAAGAAGAGGGTTTTCGTTGCAAAATTCATGAGAAATTTCCCATGAATTTTGCAAACGAAAATTGTACGCACTAAAATAATTTTCCGGAAAAGTGAAATTGTTGGAAAATTTATTGAAATTTCCAACGAATTTTCTAACGAAAAATTGTACACACCGAAATAATTGCCCGAAAATTAAAATTTGTTGGAAATTTCGTTGGAAATTTCCAAATCTAATATAAAAAATACCCCAACAAAGACCTGGTTTTTTTTAATTCGTTGGAAATTTCCAAAATCTAAAAAAATTGTACACACTAAAAATAATTGCCCGAAAATTGAAATTATCGCAAAATTCGTTGGAAATTTCCAACGAATTTTCCAACAAAATTGTACACACTAAAATAATTGCCGGATAATTGAAATTCGTTGGAAATTTCCAAATTTGAATTTTTCAACAAAAATTGTACACACTAAAATAATTGCTCGGAAAATTGAAATTCGTTGAAAAATTCGTTGAAATTTCCCACGAATTTTCCAACAAAAATTGTACACACTAAAATAGTTGCCGGAAAATTGAAATTCGTGGGAAAATTCGTTTGGAAATTTTGCGACGAAAATTTTTTCGTTGAAATTTCCAACGAATTTTCCCACGAAAAATTTTTCGTTGGAAATTTCAAGGAATTTTCCCACAAAAAATTTTTTCGCAAAAATTTCCAACGAATTTTACTTTTCGTCAGAAAATTTGTCGTAAATTTGCGACGAAAATTTTTTCGTCGCAAATTTTCGTGGTAAAAATTCAGTTTTTTAGTGATTCAGAGGGACTTCAAGTGCGATGAGCCCAACTGAGCCAACGTTCATCGGTTGCTCAGCTAACCAAAGCAAGTTCTTGCGCTTGCCCTAGCAATTATTGTTAGCTCAATGACATTGGAAGAGCAACATATCTATTCATAACAGCTTGTTAAGCAAGTTCAATTGTGAACGTGTCAATTTTCGAGATTATGATTACATATAACACGAAAAAAATAGTGAATCAAAAACTGTGAATTTTCCCTAGTTGCTAATTCACAAGGTTCCTAAAATCTTCCCTATTCGAGGCTAGGGTATTCTGCTGAAAATCGCTTATCGAGAAAAAATGATTCGTCATCGATCAATCTATCTTAAAGGTTGATCAAGAACCTTTATCCCATTATTGAGCAGGAAGAAAAAACTGACCACCCATGCACACATGGAAAAAGGCAATTCGAATGAAGTTGCGTAAAATCCGGAGTCACGAGTATGGGGATTCGATTACGTGAGAGACGGACACTTCCCACGATGCCCTTTTGCTAACGTAGCTCTTTTTTTTTTTTTTTCTGAAATTAACAAAAGAAAGAATTTTGTCTCAAAAGAGAAAGGGCAAAAGCCACTAAAAACCCTAAAGAGGGTGTTTAGCGTGAGGAGGGAGGGACGGAGAGAGAACATTGTGAAGAGTAAAAGACAGTAACGGAGGTTAACAGAGACGTGAAGAGAAAAGGGAAAGTAAGAGATTTCTAAAAATTCTAACTGATGGGCCTGGTTGTTCACGTGTCGTCTGCAGAGCGGTTTTTTGCATGGCCTACGTACGTGGAGTATTAAACTCAGCTAATATTTTCTCCAAATATTTTCTCCAAATTGTGACGAGATACAGGATGACATGGCGAGAAGACGAACAAAATGACGCCGTGCAAAGAGAGACAAGCGAGACTAACTCAGGAGCATGCGCGATGACAAAAAGAGACGACGACTTCATGAAGCTGACACAAAACGCGTTTGGCATTTCCATCTTCGCTCCTCACTAAAGCTCAGCACAGCACCAACAATGGCGGTTTCTTCGAGCGCTTGGACGCTCTTGGCTAATGGTATGGCCGTGTCGACATCCATAATCGCGGCCGCTCTAGCTCTGAAGCTCTCCGTCCTGTCGATCTCTGAGCTCACAAAGGTTCAGATCTCTCTCCTGTGGCTCGAGCCTTCACACATCTACCTCGTCATCAACGGCATCATTGTCACCATAGCCGCTTCCTTCAAGATCTAGAAAAGAACATAACAACAAATAAAGAGCCCTCTATAGTGGCCAAAAGTAAATCCAAATCGCCTCCTGTTTCTGAAGGAAAGAGGAACGGAGGAAGGAGACAAGGTGGGGGTGTTTGTAGAAGAGAGAAGGTGAGTGAGAAAGGGATTTCCGGGAAAATCTGACATACGATCCCCACCGTAGGAGTGAGCATGATCCGGGTGGACGGTTCCCACCCTCATCCATGAAACCAGTCCCCATCAAGCTTCCCTAGATAAATCAGAAAATGATAAGAGAAAGAAGCATGTTATATTTTGTCTTTTCTCGCCCTCTGCAGCTTTTGAAGCTTCTACACGGTTTGCTGCAAGTCTCAAGAGGCTCTCATTTAAGCTAACAAATTAAATGAGCCTAAGACCCTTAGAAACAAGGATGCATTACAAGTAACATTCGTTGAAAGTGAACTGAATTTTTTTTAAATATATAAATATATATATTGGTCCAACCTGAGTAGGTGGTTCTACACCTTGAACCGGAAACCGTACCAGTATTCATCGGTTCCAATGAAATTGGAATAGGAACTAGACCGATCCTCATGGGAACTACCGGTTCCGAGCCAGTTCGGTCTAGTTCCGAGCCGTCCTTTTATTTTAAAAAAAATGAATGATTTGAAAAATATCTTCCTAAAATGATGAACTATATTACTCGAAATAATTAGTTAATGAAATATATTTTTATTATCGATAGTAATTTATGTTGAAGCATTTTCATGAACAATGAAAATATTTTCGTTCATTCATTTTTGTAAGCGATATAAGCGATCACTTTTATAAAAATAATTTCTAAATCATTGATTTTCCGTAAAACAAACGAAGCCTAAGAGATCTAGAAATTTTCGTTCAATATTTAAACCTCCAAGTATGGTTTAGGGCACCAAGGTCTCACTCGGGTATTAAAAATTTTTTACCAAGACCGAGATAACTTCCTCGTCAGAGTCTAACCGACCTGGTTTTCATTTCGTTGGGATGCTTGTAACCCTAGTTTCATAGCGTGTGCTAGAAATTGGAAAATCACAAACTTCCTGATATTGTAAAAGGGTTAATATCCCGAAAAACTTAAAACTGATACATCCGTAAAAAAATTATAACTCCAAACTAATTTTTTTTCACCATGAAAATTCTCAAACTAGCACACCTGTAATAAATTTATTCTCCATTAATTTTCATTAAATTTTACAGTCAAATTAATGAGTTAAATGACTCGTGGCAGCTGACAATTGTACCAATTTAGGATTTTACATTCCATTTGTCACATCTACACTAGTTTGTGATTTTTGTTATATTAATCCAATTTAAAATATGGTAAATTTATCATAAATGTATCAGTTTGGGATTTTTGGTAGTCAAAATATTAGTTTTGGGTAAATTTGTCACAGGTATACCAATTTTGAAGTTTTTGGTAGTCAAAAAATTAGTTTGAGATAAATTTATTACATGCATATCAGTTTGGGATTTTTTGTGGTATTAACCCAAAATAAAACCAGCCCCAAAGGATAAAAAATGTTGATCGTCAAATCTTGATGACATTGTGAGTATAAATAGACTTGGTTTAGCGAGTATAATGCATTTTTGATATTGAAAAGTTGTTTTATGCCCTATCGCTTGTTTGTTAAACTTTAGTCAATCCTAGATCAATTGATCAATTTTTAACAAAAGTAAGACAAAATTTGAAGAACACGTCTCCCGCTACTTTTCCTGTTGCAAGAAGTTTTAGAGGATAAAACTTCAAAAGAGAATATTCCATCGCAATTCCGGAAATTTTTTTTTTAATTTCGCATAACTTTTCGAGAGGAATTTTCTAGTATGCACGAAATTACTTGAAAACCAAGCTATTAAAATGCGTTTTTTCTGTTGCATAAAGTGGCAGAGGGAAAAACTTTGAAAGAGAATATTATCTATTTCGTGAAATTTTTTGTATTTCGAAATCAATAAGGAGAGTTGTCTATAACATATTTTATATTTTGTGAAGAGGTATTGCATGACGGAAGGATCTCAACTAAAGGAGGAGCATCTAAATAAAATGATTAAAATATAACGCATCATATAAGAATTAAGGGCTTGATTGATTTATTAATTAAGTGCTAAAAGTTGAAAAATATCTTATAATAAGATTAAACTTGTTGGATATCGTTGATTAGAATTGACTAGGGCAACAAGATGACTTTCCTGAACTTGGTGATGGCGGTGTCCGTGGCGCCGTCAATGTCCATGGCCGGGTTCAGGCCCCCAGAGAAGGAAGACGATGGCGATGACAAGTCTTGGCCAGCCTCGTCCGCCGCTGTCGGAGGAGGACGACGACATCTATATGAGATTCTCGATGCTCTCTATCAGTGGAGGCCACCTCTCTTAGGGTGCTCTCCTCCTTCACTACGAAACTGCCGTCGCTTCTGTAACCCATCATTAGAGAGAAGAAGAAAAGTGAGATTCGAGTCAAACGGTTGAGGCTGGAGGGAGAAGACCGAGAGTTTAAAAAAATGACATAAATGTTCTTTAAAACTCTAACTCAATATGAAATGTGGTCCTTAAACTTTTGTACATGTTCAATTTAATTATTGCATTATATAAAAATATTCAATGTTGTCCTTGAACTTTAATTAATGGAAGGGTTAATACCACGAAAAACCCTCAACCGGTACACTTGTAACATATTTACCCCAAACTATTTTTTTGACCATAAAAAACCCCAAACTGGTACATCAGTGACAATTTTACCCTAAACTATTTTTTTGACCACCAAAAATCCAAAATTGGTACATCTGTAACAATTTTACCCCGAACTAATTTTTAATATTATTTTTATTTTTTTCGAATTATTTTTTAGTCTTTCTTATCTTTTCTTTTTCCTTTCCATTTCTTTTTTTTTTCCTTCATCTTTAACCTCAAACAAAAAAAAATTTCAGGAAGTGTGAATTTGGTAAGGCATATTAAATTGAAATTAAATTCGTAAGTTTGTATCTATAATTTTTTTCTTTATAATTTCTTACTATATCAATTAGAAATAGTACAAAAAATTCTTCTTGCGTTTTATTTATTATATATTTCAAGTGATCATATTGATGTATGAATCGCCATGTACATATAATATCTCTCATCTTATATATAAAAAATATATTATTTTTGTAAATTAATCTTTTAAATTAAATTGACAAGCAAAACGTATAGAAATTGTTGATCAGCTGTACTCCGAGCTTAGGTAACAAGCTTGCGTTGGACCCCATCAGTTTGCCTATCCACTTGCACCCAAAAATAAGAAAGACACAACAACAATATAATGCCTTTTTCGCGAGACATTTAAATGTAGAAAAAAGTGGTTGGCATGAAAATTCATGCATATAAAAGAAAGTCTTTCATTTAGCATTTATGTTTTTTTTAGGTCAAAATGTAACATTTATGTTATGTGTCACGTTATTGTGGTATCAATTACAATATAACAATCCATTGTTGGTCCAATGAAGATGAAGAAAAAAAAAAAAAGAAAAGGAAAGGAAAAAGAAAAGAAAAGAAAAACTAAAAAAATTCGAAAAATAAAAAAATATTAAAAAATTAGTTCGGGGTAAAATTGTCACAGGTGTACCAATTTAGGGTTTTTGGTGGCCAAAAAAATAGTTCGGAGTAAAATTATCATGGGTGTACCAGTTTGGGATTTTTTATGGTTAAAAAAATAGTTCGGGGTAAAATTGTCACAATTGTACCAGTTTAGGGTTTTTTATGGTCAAAAAAATAGTTTAGGGTAAATCTGTCACAAGTGTACCAGTTCAGGATTTTTCGTGGTATTAACCCTTAATGGAATGATAACATTAAACATTTTCTATATAGTTTAGTGACTTAATTGAACACATACAAAAAATTTAAGGATCACATTGCACATTGAAATAAAGTTTAGGGATCACATTGAACAAATTAAAAATTCAAGGATCACGTTGAACATTTAGTCAAAGTTTAGAAACCATTTACGTCACTATCCCTTCTCTTAAATAGGCTAAAATCCAAGAATTACACACATTTCGTCCAGTGCGCCTAACTTTTCCTCATTAGGGTCTAAAAAAGCTTTTGCTTGTCCTTCTTAACATCTCTTTAGGAATAAATCTCTTGACCTCACTTTCTCCCCACTCCTCCTTCCCGACCTAATATTCCACGCCATTGATCCTTCATCACACAAGACCAAATTCAGTACCATGTATCATCCGCCCCATCTGTCTGTTAAGTGAACTTGAATCATCGCTTGTTCCTTCTCCAATCAAGCATGGAGAGAGCAGAAGTCCCGCGCGTTTCACGTGTAAAGCATGATTCGATGGTGTGATTAGTTGACTGATGATGAGATGCTTAGAGGTCAACGTAGTTCACAGCAACCTGTTCTGCTGATTCTTGGAATGTCTGCTGCGATCCCCTAGAGCTTAATGTTAAATTGATCAATTTGATTTTTCATTGACAAAATTTATTGTAGGCTCGACAATCAACTAGGAAAAATGTCTTATCGGTCTTAAATCTATTATATATATGCCAATTTCGATTTTAAACTTTTCGATTTCGTCAATTCGATCATGAACCTTTGGGTAAAATTCCAATGCGGTTCTTCTGATCAATTTTTGCCAAAAAATCGCAGACGTGATGGTGTGCCACGTAGAATGGCCAGCGATAACCAGACTGTCGCGTCAGTGATTTCCAAAGATTACATTGAAATTTCACATAAAAGTTTATGACTAAAATGGCAAAAATGAAATTTTTAGCTTACATTTACATTAATATAATAGGTTTAGAATCGATTTCCCTTATTAACTAGTCGACTTTTACATTTTTCTTTCATTCAATGTTTGTAATTATGTGGTTCGTATTGATCGAGCTATGTAATACCTCCGATCATAGTAATCCCTCGCGCGCAGGCCGTTTGGCAAAAAGAGGAAGACAGAAACTTGGGTCATCAGATGATTAACGATCGTTCCGTTGGGATCGATATTTCATCACCCAATTTTTTTTTTCCTTGTGAACTTCTCCACACATTCCAGTCCTACCTAATTCTATCATTGACAATAAGTTTAGCCAACACATCTTGGAATGGTACCAAAAGAAGGTAGGTAATTCATGCTCTAATAACTTCGACGCAAACTTCGAATGTCCTAAAAAAATAAACACGGGCTTATATTGAAGAGCAATGTTCGACCCATTTTATCTTGTCAATAGACGGAACGCTTAGCAACAAATACAGTGACATATCGTTCAGTGACGTACCGAAGCAAGAGTAAGTTTGGTAGGATAATCTGAATGACGGTTGTTCGATTCATCCCGACGGTTATCAGATGATCCGAGTCCCCTAAACGACGTCCTTTTGTACGCTCTAGATGCAAGCAGGCACAATCCGTCACGTCCGTCGATACACATCGGCAATTCAATGGGAATTATACACCAAAGAAGATGTCTAAAGTTTAGGACAAAATTGTCGTGCAATCTTCGTCACGTGGACCACTTTTCTACAAAAGTCATGGCCCTTTGCACTGTCACACTCCCTGCACTTCAAGTACAGTACCTTTCTTTTCCTCCAAATCGTAATAGCTTGGCCGAGCTAACAGTCAACGCGGTTGACTCAGCTAACTAATGAGAAAGTTCTTTGCGCTTGCCCTATCAATCATTGCAGCTCATTGTAAGGGGTGTGCAATCAACCAGGTTATTCAAAATCAGATGGGGTCACATGAAAACTAGGTCTGGGAACCGGTTTCCGTTTGAATCAATCCAAGAATTGATTCCATTTTTTGGAAACCGGTTAGAACTGGCCCAGTTTCTGATTCCAAGTGAAAATCCACCCAGACCGGTTTTAGAACCGATTTTATATGGAGGTCCACTTGCAATTTTATATAACCAAAATACAAAGCATTATACCATGAAGGATAAAGGAGGTAATCATTATTTGCAGATAGTCTAACTCAACGGCTTGTAAGCATTATAGGGAGCAATTTTCTTTTTCTTAAAATTTTTGTTTTGTAACGAAAAAACTACATATCTAACTAGAACCTATACTATTTTATCACGTCCATTAAATTATTGGGACGAAGATAATCTACTTTTGTATGAATACTTAATAACCTTTGATTTTGATATATAAGTTTTCCTATTGCTACATGGAAAAAATGAAACCAAAAAATAGAACAAAAAAAAAAGAGTTCTCGGATAGACCAGAACTGGACCAAAAAAATAGGGTAAGTTCAAAAAAAAAAAAAATCAAAATAACATGGTAGGTTTTGATTCCAAAAACTAGGAACCGGTTATAACATGAACGCTTGTTAAGCATGTTAAATTATGAATGTTTCAATTTTCGATATTATGATTGCATATAACACAAGGAAAAACGAAAATACGGTGAACTTTTCTTAATTTTCCTTAGGCTCCTGGAATCTTCCCTATTCGAAGCTCAGGTTCCTAAAATCTTTCCCATCGATTCTATTTTGAAGGTTGATTAAGTATTATGCTAAAAATCGCTTATCGAGAAAAAATGAAACGTCATCGATCAATCTATCTTAAAGGTTGATCAAGAACCTTTATCCCATTATTTAGCAGTAAGAATAACTGACCACCCATGCACAAATAGAAAAAGGCAATTCGAATGAAGTTGCGTAAAATCCGGAGTCATGATTATGGGGATTCAATTACATGAGAGACAGACACTTCCCACGACGCCCTTTTGCTAACGTAGCTCTTTTTAATTGGGTTTGGAATGTTGTATTTTAAATTTTTTTTTTCTGAAATTAACAAAAGAAAGAATTTTGTCTCAAAAAGAGAAAGGGCAAAAGCCACTAAAAACCCTAAAGAGGGTGTTTAGCGTGAGGAGGGAGGGACGGAGAGAGAACATTGTGAAGAGTAAAAGACAGTAACGGAGGTTAACAGAGACGTGAAGAGAAAAGGGAAAGTAAGAGATTTCTAAAAATTCTAACTGATGGGCCTGGCTGTTCACGTGTCGTCTGCAGAGCAGTTTTTGCATGGCCTACGTACGTGGAGTATTAAACTCAACTAATATTTTCTCCAAATATTTTCTCCAAATTGTGACGAGATACAGGATGATATATGGCGAGAAGACGAACAAAATGATGCCGTGTAAAGAGAGACAAGCGAGACTAACTCAGGAGCATGCGCGATGACAAAAAGAGACGACGACTTCATGAAGCTGACACAAAACGCTTTTGGCATTTCCATCTTCACTCCTCACTAAAGCTCAGCACAGCACCAACAATGGCGGTTTCTTCGAGCGCTTGGACGCCCTTGGCTAATGGTATGGCCGTGTCGACTGCCATAATCTCGGCCGCTCTAGCTCTGAAGCTCTCCGTCCTGTCGATCTCTGAGCTCGCAAAGGTTCAGATCTCTCCCTGTGGCTCGAGCCTTCGCACATCTACCTCGTCATCAACGGCATCATTGTCACCATAGCCGCTTCCTTCAAGATCTAGAAAAGAACATAACAACAAATAAAGAGCCCTCTATAGTGGCCAAAAGTAAATCCAAATCGCCTCCTGTTTCTGAAGGAAAGAGGAACGGAGGAAGGAGACAAGGTGGGGGTGTTTGTAGAAGAGAGAAGGTGAGTGAGAAAGGGATTTCCGGGAAAATCTGACATACGATCCCCACCGTAGGAGTGAGCATGATCCGGGTGGACGGTTCCCACCCTCATCCATGAAACCAGTCCCCATCAAGCTTCCCTAGATAAATCAGAAAATGATAAGAGAAAGAAGCATGTTATATTTTGTCTTTTCTCGCCCTCTGCAGCTTTTGAAGCTTCTACACGGTTTGCTGCAAGTCTCAAGAGGCTCTCATTTAAGCTATAACAAATTAAATGAGCCAAAGACCCTTAGAAACAAGGATGCATTACAAGTAACATTCGTTGAAAGTGAACTGAATTTTTTTAATATATAAATATATATATTGGTCCAACCTGAGTAGGTGGTTCTACACCTTGAACCGGAAACCGTCTGGGTATTCATCGGCCCAAAGAATTGGAATAGGAACTAGACCGATCCTCATGGGAGCTATCGGTTCCGAGCCGCCCGATCTAGTTCCAAGCCGTCCTTTTATTTTAAAAAAATGAATGATTTGAAAAATATCTTCCTAAAATGATGAACTATATTACTCGAAATAATTAGTTAATGAAATATATTTTTATTATCGATAGTAATTTATGTTGAAGCATTTTCATGAACAATGAAAATATTTTCGCTCATTCATTTTTGTAAAAAGCGATATATAAGCGATCACTTTTATGAAAAATAATTTCTAAATCATTGATTTTCCGTAAAACAAACGAAGCCTAAGAGATCTAGAAATTTTCGTTCAATATTTAAACCTCCAAGTATGGTTTAGGGCACCAAGGTCTCACTCGGGTATTAAAAATTTTTTACCAAGACCGAGATAACATCCTCGTCAGAGTCTAACCGACCTGGTTTTCATTTCGTTGGGATGCTTGTAACCCTAGTTTCATAGCGTGTGCTAGAAATTGGAAAATCACAAACTTCCTGATATTGTAAAAGGGTTAATATCCCGAAAAACTTAAAACTGATACATCTGTAAAAAAATTAACTCCAAACTAATTTTTTCACCATGAAAATTCTCAAACTAGTACACCTGTGATAAATTTATTCTCCGTTAATTTTCATTAAATTTTACAATCAAATTACTGAGTTAAATGACTCGTGGCAGCTGACAATTGTACCAATTTAGGATTTTACATTCCATTTGTCACATCTACACTAGTTTGTGATTTTTGTTATATTAATCCAATTTAAAATATGGTAAATTTATCATAAATGTATCAGTTTGAGATTTTTGGTAGTCAAAATATTAATTTGAGGTAAATTTGTCATAGGTATACCAATTTTGAAGTTTTTGGTAGTCAAAAAATTAATTTGAGATAAATTTATTACATGCATATCAGTTTGGGATTTTTTGTGATATTAACCCAAAATAAAACCAGCCCCAAAGGATAAAAAATGTTGACCGTCAAATCTTGATGACATTGTGAGTATAAATAGACTTGGTTTAGCGAGTATAATGCATTTTTATATTGAAAAGTTGTTTTATGCCCTATCGCTTGTTTGTTAAACTTTAGTCAATCCTAGATCAATTGATCAATTTTTAACAAAAGTAAGACAAAATTTGAAGAACACATCTCCCGTTACTTTTCCTGTTGCAAGAAGTATTAGAGGATAAAACTTCAAAAGAGAATATTCCATCGCAATTCCGGCAATTTTTTTTTTAATTTCGCATAACTTTTCGAGAGGAATTTTCTAGTATGCACGAAATTACTTGAAAACCAAGCTATTAAAATGCGTTTTTTCTGTTGCATAAAGTGGCAGAGGGCAAAACTTTGAAAGAGAATATTATCTATTTCGTGAAATTTTTTGTATTTCGAAATCAATAAGGAGAGTTGTCTATAACATATTTTATATTTTGTGAAGAGGTATTGCATGACGGAAGGATCTCAACTAAAGGAGGAACATCTAAATAAAATGATTAAAATATAACGCATCATATAAGAATTAAGGGCTTGATTGATTTATTAATTAAGTGCTAAAAGTTGAAAAATATCACATAATAAGATTAAACTTGTTTGATATCGTTGATTAGAATTGACTAGGGCAACAAGATGACTTTCCTGAACTTGGTGATGGCGGTGTCCGTGGCGCCGTCAATGTCCATGGCCGGGTTCAGGCCCCCCGAGAAGGAAGACGATGGCGATGACGAGTCTTGGCCAGCCTCGTCCGCCGCCGTCGGAGGAGGACGACGACATCTATATGAGATTCTCGATGCTCTCTATGCCAGTGGAGGCCACCTCTCTTAGGGTGCTCTCCTCCTTCACTACGAAACTGCCGTCGCTTCTGTAACCCATCATTAGAGAGAAGAAGAAAAGTGAGATTCGAGTCAAACGGTCGAGGCTGGAGGGAGAAGACCGAGAGTTTAAAAAAATGACATAAATGTTCTTTAAAACTCTAACTCAATATGGAATGTGGTCCTTAAACTTTTGTACATGTTCAATTTAATTATTGCATTATATAAAAATATTCAATGTTGTCCTTGAACTTTAATTAATGGAAGGGTTAATACCACGAAAAACCCACAACCGGTACACTTGTAACATATTTACCCCAAACTATTTTTTTGACCATAAAAACCCCAAACTGGTACATCTGTGACAATTTTACCCTAAACTATTTTTTTGACCACCAAAAATCCAAAATTGGTACATCTGTAACAATTTTACCCCGAACTAATTTTTTAATATTATTTTTTATTTTTTCGAATTATTTTTTAGTCTTTCTTATCTTTTCTTTTTCCTTTCCATTTCTTTTTTTTTTCCTTCATCTTTAACCTCAAACAAAAAAAAATTCAGGAAGTGTGAATTTGGTAAGGCATATTAAATTGAAATTAAATTCTTAAGTTTGTATCTATAATTTTTTCTTTATAATTTCTTACTATATCAATTAGAATAGTACAAAAAAATTCTTCTTGCTTTTATTTATTATATATTTCAAGTGATCATATTGATTTATGAATCGCCATGCACATATAATATCTCTCATCTTATATATAAAATATATTATTTTTGTAAATTAATCTTTTAAATTAAATTGACAAGCAAAACGTATAGAAATTGTTGATCAGCTGTACTCCAAGCTTAGGTAACAAGCTTGCGTTGGACCCCATCAGTTTGCCTATCCACTTGCACTCAAAAAAATAAGAAAGACACAACAACAATATAATGCACTTTTTCATGAGACGTTTAAATGTAGAAAAAAGTGGTTGGCATGAAAATTCATGCATATAAAAGAAAGTCTTTCATTTAGCATTTATGTTTTTTTTTAGTCAAAATGTAGCATTTATGTTATGTGTCACGTTATTGTGGTATCAATTACAATTAACAATCCATTGTTGGTCCAATGAAGATGAAGGAAAAAAAAAAAAAAAAGGAAAGGAAAAAGAAAAGAAAAGAAAAACTAAAAAATTCGAAAAATAAAAAAATATTAAAAATTAGTTCGAGATAAAATTGTCACAAGGTGTACTGGGTTTAGGATTTTTGGTGGTCAAAAAATAGTTCGGGGTAAAATTATCATGGGTGTACCGGTTTGGGGTTTTTATGGTCAAAAAAAAATAGTTAGGGGTAAAATTGTCACAATTGTACGGTTTAGGATTTTTATGGTCAAGAAAAATAGTTTAGGGTAAATCATCACAAGTGTACTGGGTTCGTGGTTTTTCGTGGTATTAACCCTTAATGGAATGATAACATTGAACATTTTCTATATAGTTTAGTGACTTAATTGAACACATACAAAAAATTTAAGGATCACATTGCACATTGAAATAAAGTTTAGGAATCACATTGAACAAATTAAAAAATTCAAGGATCACGTTGAACATTTAGTCAAAGTTTAGAAACCATTTACGTCACTATCCCTTCTCTTAAATAGGCTAAAATCCAAGAATTACACACATATCGTCCAGTCCGCCTAACTTTTCCTCATTAGGGTCTAAAAAAGCTTTTGCTTGTCCTTCTTAACATCTCTTTAGGAATAAATCTCTTGACCTCACTTTCTCCCCACTCCTCCTTCCCGACCTAATATTCCACGCCATTGATCCTTCATCACACAAGACCAAATTCAGTACCATGTATCATCCGCCCCATCTGTCTGTTAAGTGAACTTGAATCATCGCTTGTTCCTTCTCCAATCAAGCATGGAGAGAGCAGAAGTCCCGCGCGTTTCACGTGCAAAGCATGATTTGATGGTGTGATTAGTTGACTGATGATGAGATGCTTAGAGGTCAACGTAGTTCACAGCAACCTGTTCTGCTGATTCTTGGAATGTCTGCTGCGATCCCCTAGAGCTTAATGTTAAATTGATCAATTTGATTTTTCATTGACAAAATTTATTGTAGGCTCGACAATCAACTAGGAAAAATGTCTTATCGGTCTTAAATCTATTATATATATGCCAATTTCAATTTTAAACTTTTCGATTTCGTCAATTCGATCATGAACCTTTGGGTAAAATTCTAATGCGGTTCTTCTGATCAATTTTTGCCAAAAAATCGCAAACGTGATGGTGTGCCACGTAGAATGGCCAACGATAACCGGACTGCCGCATCAGTGATTTCCAAAGATTACATTGAAATTTCATATAAAAGTTTATGACTAAAATGGCAAAAATGAAAATTTTAAGCTTACATTTACATTAATATAATAGGTTTAGAATCGATTTCCCTTATTAACTAGTCGACTTTTACATTTTTCTTTCATTCAATGTTTGTAATTATGTGGTTCGTATTGATCGAGTTATGTAATACCTCCGATCATAGTAATCCCTCGCGCGCAGGCCATTTGGCAAAAAGAGGAAGACAGAAACTTGGGTCATCAGATGATTAACGATCGTTCCGTTGGGATCGATATTTCATCACCCAATTTTTTTTTTCCTCGTGAACTTCTCCACACATTCCAGTCCTACCTAATTCTATCATTGACAATAAGTTTAGCCAACACATCTTGCATTGGTACCAAAAGAAGGTAGGTAATTCATGCTCTAATAACTTCGACGCAAACTTCGAATGTCCTAAAAAAATAAACACGGGCTTATATTGAAGAGCAATGTTCGACCCATTTTATCTTGTCAATAGACGGAACGCTTAGAAACAAATACAGTGACATATCGTTCAGTGACATACCGAAGCAAGAGTAAGTTTGGTAGGATAATCTGAATGACGGTTGTTCGATTCATCCCGACGGTTATCAGATGATCCGAGTCCCCTAAACGACGTCCTTTTGTACGCTCTAGATGCAAGCAGGCACAATCCGTCACGTCCGTCGATACACATCGGCAATTCAATGGGAATTATACACCAAAGAAGATGTCTAAAGTTTAGGACAAAATTGTCGTGCAATCTTCGTCACGTGGACCACTTTTCTACAAAAGTCATGGCCCTTTGCACTGTCACACTCCCTGCACTTCAAGTACAGTACCTTTCTTTTCCTCCAAATCGTAATAGCTTGGCCGAGCTAACAGTCAACGCGGTTGACTCAGCTAACTAATGAGAAAGTTCTTTGCGCTTGCCCTATCAATCATTGCAGCTCATTGTAAGGGGTGTGCAATCAAACCAGGTTATTCAAAATCAGACGGGTCACATGAAAAATAGGTCTGGAACCGGTTTTCGTTTGAATCAATCCAAGAACCGATTCCATTTTTTGGGAACCGGTTAGAACTGGTCAGGTTTCCAATTCCAAGTGAAAATCCACCCAGACCGGTTTTAGAACCGATTTTATATGGAGGTCCACTTGCAATTTTATATAACCAAAATACAAAGCATTATACCATGAAGGATAAAGGAGGTAATCATTATTTGCAGATAGTCTAACTCAACGGCTTGTAAGCATTATAGGGAGCAATTTTCTTTTTCTTAAAATTTTTGTTTTGTAACGAAAAAACTACATATCTAACTAGAACCTATACTATTTTATCACGTCCATTAAATTATTGGGACGAAGATAATCTACTTTTTTGTATGAATACTTAAGATTGTTTGCACAATCAAACTTATAACCTTTTTTGATATATAAGTTTTCCTATTGCTACATGGAAAAAATGAAACCAAAAAATAGAACAAAAAAAAAAGAGTTCTCGGATAGACCCTGGAACTGGACCAAAAAAATAGGGTAAGTTCAAAAACAGGATCAAGGGCAAACATGGTAGGTTTCAGATTCCAAAAACTAGGAACCGGTTATAACATGATCGGTTTTTAGATTTCAAGACTGGAACCGATTCACCCTAGAACCGATCACTCCTAGTTCAGTGACATGGAAGAAGCGACATATCCATTCAAACGCTTAGTCGTTATCATATTCCTTTAATAGCTAAAAATTTCGGGATTTCGGGATTTCTTGTCTTTTCTTTTTTTGCTGTAAATTTTTTTATGGGTTCTCGTGAACGAGTGCTTTCCTAACACTTGTTAAGCATGCTAAATTATGAATGTTTCAATTTTCGATATTATGATTGCATATAGCACAAGGAAAAACGATGCATTGAATACGGTGAACTTTTCTTAATACTAATTCACAAGGCTCCTGGAATCTTCCCTATTCGAAGCTCAGGTTATGCCGCTAAAAGTCGCTTATTGAGAAAAAATAAGTCGCCATCGATCAATCTATTTTGAAGGTTGATTAAGAACCTTTAATTTAATGATTAGGGGAAAGGAAAAACTGACCACCCCTGCAAAAAAGATTTTAAAAAAAAAGCCAATTCAAATAAATTTGCATTTACATGAGGGACGAACACTTCCCACAATGCCCTTTCGATACTGTAGCTCTTTGATTTGGTTTGAAAAGTTAGGCATTGAAGGTTTGAGTTCATATCATGAAAAACTCTAAATTGATACATATGTGACCAAATTAATTTTTGGACCATCAAAAATCTTAAATTAGTACACATGTGACAAATTTACCCTATGTTAGTTTTTGTTAAATTTTATCGCCAAATTGCTGAATTTGATGGCACGTGACAGTTAAACGGGTGTATTAATTTGAGGTTTTAGCTCAGTTTGTCACAAGTGTATCGGTTTGTGATTTTTCGTAATATTAATCCAATTTAATGGAAACTAACGAAGAGTAAATCTATCACAAATATACTAGTTTGGGATAAATTTATCACTGGTGTACCAGTTTGGTTTTTTCGGTGGTGAAAAAATTACTTTTGGATAAATTTGTCAAAGTCGTACCAATTTGCAGTTTCCCGTGATATTAACCCTAAACATTTTTCTCAAATCAAGAAAAGAAAGAATTTTTTCTGGTAAGAGGAATGAAATTTTGCCAAAATTACTATGTGGTGATCCTATCAACGAACGAAAATAGTTATTAGTGACATGGTGCGACTCCTCAATGTGTGAAGGTGTCATTTTTGGAAAAAGAAAAACACAAAGATGTGGTGTGTCACCACCCGCCTGGGTGGCGCTGTTAGAACGCGCACTCTTCCTCTAGCAAAAGGTTGAGTGTTCGAATCCCGGGCACCGCAGGGTGACTTAACCGGTGGCACGTGTGTGATGGCTAGCACGTGTCGCCTTTAGGATTTACTCTCCGGTTGTCGGCCGTACGGGGTTTCCCTGGGTTACCAAAAAAAAAAAAAGATGTGGTGTGTCGATGACGTGGGAAGTGTAAAACGATATGTTGACGTGGAAAATAGTATGATGACATGGCGAGTACATGTGACGATGTATAAGCATATGCAATGACCTGGCGAGAAGACAAACAAAAATGACACGGCGTAAAGAGAGATGAGCGAGACAACTCAGGAGCATGCATGATGATGAGGCAAGGAGGCGACTAAAATGATGTGGCGACATGATACAATGAACATCATGATGTTGCAAAAGAGACTATTAAAATGACATGCGAAATGATGTATTGATGTACATAATGACATGGCTAGATAGAATTTATTATGATGACCTGGCAAATTGACGTGTACGACGATGACGTGGAACGATGACAAAATAATAACATATGGAATCGATAAATAAATTACGTATTTCAAAATATTGATAAATGTTTAATGTAGTTATTTCGTTTGAGTCATTTTTATATAGTTTAAGAACTAGATTAAACATCGGGCCAAAATTATAGGATTTTATTGAAAAATAAAATGTTTAGGGATGACATTGCACATTAAGCTAAAAGTTCTAGGATCACACTGAATAAATTAAAAGTTCGGAGACGATATTACAAATTGAACCAAAGATCATGGATGGTTTGCGTCATTTTTGTCAAAAAAAAAAAGTTTGAACGAGACCGATGCTATCTTCCTCATCAGATGTCTAACCGGCCTGGTTGTCATCACGTTGGGATGCTTGTGTTTGCGACTCCTAGTTTCATAACGTGTGCTCGAAATCGGGAAATTGCGAACTCCCTGATACTTGGAAAAACGGGCGACGGGCCTGAAGGATAAGAAAATTTGACCGTCGGATGCCAATGACAATGCGAGTGTAAAAAGACTTGATTTAACGAGTACAATCCATTTTTATATTGAAAAGTTGTTTCGTGCCCCCATCACTTGTCGATTGAACTTTAGTCAATCCTCGATCAATTGGTCAATTTTAAAAAAAAAAGACAAAATACGAGATAGAGGACGATACACATCTGAACACGCATCAACTATTTTTTTGCTAAATTGGGTTAAATATGGACGTGTTTTAGCAATATGGATCGTATTAGGTACGAGCTGAATCGGATATTGGTCACTAGATTATATGACACATGGAAATCAATCAAAACGGCTTAAACGGGTCGATTTGGATCGGATCATTTTCGACCCGACCCGACCCAACCCATTCAACCTGGTTTAGAGGGCGGGTCTACGACTGTTTCTCAGTGACTAATTATTTCAAACAATACAATCGATCACTTTTTCGAAAAATGTCTTTCCAAATTATTCATCGTTCCCGAAACAAACGGAACTTAAATTACGGGTTTATTTCCCTAGCAGCCTACGATTTTTCTCGACTAGCATGCTAGAAAGTTGGATGACAATGCATTGTGGGTTACATTACGCGTGGGTTGAACGTGCGGCGTGATCTATTAATTTTGTTATACCAGAAAGATGCGGGCAGGTGGCGGGGTTAACTAACTTTCTTTGTCTCCCCCCAACCGTATTTATCGTTGTTTGTGTCCGAGACAGCAACGCCGGATTCGAGCGAGGCATTGGACAGTCGCAACTTCAACAAGCTCAGGGGCGACATTCCGGGCGTCCGGAGAAGAGGAAGGAAAAGGAAGGAAGAGAAGGCGATGGCCCGGGATGCGGCAGCGGCCGGTGGAGGAGGAGGAGGACGACGAGGAGGACACGGTCCGTCCGTCGGAAGAGGTTGGGGCGCGAGCGCCTTCGTGGTGCTCTGCTCGTACGTCCTCCTCCTGCTGACCTTCTCCGGCGCCGCCTCCTCCTTCAACGTCGTCAAGAACTTGCCGGGCTACGACGGCGATCTCCCCTTCTATCTCGAAACCGGGTGAGCATCTCTCTGTCTACGTTTTTGTCACAAAGTCTATGTCGTTTTTGTCACTCGACGAGTGTTCTATTATTCTTGTTGTTCTTTTCAGAATTCTTTAGCACAGTAGACATTGATGACTCATGATGTTTTACCTCTCTCTGTTGTTTTTTCGGTTGTCGTGTGAAGATACATAGGGGTAGGAGAATCGAACGAATCCCAGCTGTTTTACTACTTCGTGGAGTCGCAGCGGACGCCGTCGCAGGACCCGCTGATGCTGTGGCTCACCGGAGGGCCCGGTTGCTCCGTCCTCTCCGCTTTCCTCTACGAAGGAGGTAAATCACCGGTCGCACCGATCTTGTTCTTTCGGTTAGCGGCTTTGAGATGTGATGAGTTCGAGTCGCGTGTTCGATGAGCCCGAACCGCGCATCGATGTATCTACAATCAAACGCTCCGTTAAACTTGACTAATGGGAGGGCCAGGCCTAAATGTCCCCTTGTTTGGGCTGGCCAATGATTTGATACAAGTAAGTTTTATTGCGAAGATTATCGGGGTCCGGCGGGCCCAATCGGGTGCCCCGGATCCGAAGAAGGAAATCGCTTGCCCAGATCCGACCCGATCCATGCTCCGGGCGGCGTCGGCCCGGGCAAGCCCCAAAAGGGTCACGAGGACCGTAATCGAAGTCTTACCCTGTGTAGGATTGTTTCGCCAAGCAATAGTAATAGTATTAGTCCTTCTTAAAGTGATGAAAATGATTGAGCAGGTCCGCTGGGCTTCACTTACGTGGGATACAATGGGAGCTTACCATCGCTTCATCAGAACCCGTACGCATGGACACAGGTTCCTCTTCCTCTTTTTCCATCCCCTGATGACCGTTCTCATTAAATTTCTTCGAGGACTTAGTTTCGTTCCGGCATCGTTCGGCACATTGCCGCGCCCGTTCTTACTCGGCGAGATCGATTCCTGCAGGGCCTCAACATGTTGTTCGTCGACGCGCCGGTTGGAACCGGGTTCTCTTACTCCACGACCCCCGAAAACTACTATACAGACGACTACAAATCCACGAATGAGACCTATGAATTCCTGCAAAAGGTAACGTGCGCACGTCGGGACCGTTTAGATGAAACGATTCCAACGTCAATTCGTCTCCGAAAGTGCTACAATCCTAAGCATGAATCGAACTGATCCACAATTACTGTCGTTCTTTCGTTATTCTCCGCTCTCGTGCAGTTTTTGCTCAGTCATCCTCAATTTATCGAGAACATGCTCTACATCGGCGGGGACTCGTACTCGGGCATACCTCTTCCGATCATCGTCCAGAAGATATTCGACGGTAATTTCGTGCTCCTTAAGTTAGTTTGCTCGTCTCGAATGGACGACTTCTGTGTCTCGAATTAAAGTTTGGGTCGATTTTAGCCGACTTCATTTCCCGACTCTTTCTGCAGGAAACTTGAATGGTGAGGAGCCATCTATGAATCTCAAAGTAAGCGTCTATTGCCCAACCTTTCTCATTGAGCTTTTACATACTAGGCAAATCGCTTCTGCTCTTATCGAACTATTGGATAGACGACAAGGAAGAACCTCCGGTATCATCTGAAAAATAAGATCTGGAGTGAGCTGTTTATGCTAAGCAACCCTTGCATTTTTGGAGGTCTATCTTTGTTTTTAACAGAGTGAATCGGGTTTGTCGACAGGGGTATGTGCTCGGGAACCCGAAGACAGATGATTTTATCGATGATAACTCGAGAATTCCGTTTGCTCACCGAGTGGCGCTCATATCGGACGAACTCTTTGCCGTGAGTCTCTCACCCCACCCTTTTTATCGAGAGCCTCGGAGCACACTTTATTATCTGCTGAAATAGTATCTTTAGTTCAGAAGAGTTAGATGGAAGCCATAGTGACGGCATTGATAGAGGATGACTATATGCTCTTGCATTGCACACCATCACAATGATCGTTGATAAGCGGAACACTGTTCGGAATTTCCGAAGTATACTGCATGAATTACCTAGTTACTTCGTTACTAAGAACTGCGCTTTACCGTCAGACGTGATTGCGCATCCTGAAATCTTAGTTTTCTGTGAAATCAGGACGCTATGCAAGCTTGCGACGCGAATTATGTCGATGTGGATGCTAACAACACAGAATGTTTGGAGGACATCACGGAGATCGATGCGGTGAGAAGAGACAATCCATAACTAAATTTTCATCACGAGTCACGCGAATTGTCGTATAAACTCCGAACTCCTCCGTGTCTAACCATGACGTGTTTCTGCAAAACCTTCAGTTACTCCTGCAAATAAATCTCATGCAAATTCTGGAACCGAACTGTCAAACCGCGTATTCAAGACCGGTTGAAGCAAATAGAGGAAACAGAAGGATTCTCGAGGATAACTACGAAGGCTTTCTTGCTGCGCAGCCTAATCCCGCGCTTTGGTGTCGGGTATCTCTCTCTCTCTCTCTCTCTCTCTCTCTCTCTCTCTCTCTCTCTCTCTCTCTCTCTCTCTCTCTCTCTCTCTCTGAAATATGCATTACAGTGCATTTGTCTGTGTTAATTGACTATGGAACATGTATTCACTTCAGGAGTATAACTATGTACTGGCTGGCGTATGGGCCAACAATGAGGATGTCCGAGCTGCCCTCGGCATTCGAGAGGTACGGCGATACTAAACTTCTACTCCACCTTACATGTTCACGACTCCAATGCGTGCGCGCGCCTGCGTTTCTGATGAACGGTGACATCCTTTTTGACAGGGCACAAAGGGTGTTTGGAAGAGATGCAACAGCAGTCTAGCATACACAAAGTCGGTCTCGAGCAGCGTCCCTTATCACAAGAATCTCAGTAACACGAACCTCCGAGCCCTTATCTACAGGTGAGAGCGAGAGACCTAATCGCTCTGCGCGCGCGCGCGTTTTATACATGTATCGTTCGTAGATAAAGAGATACGTTAGATGAACCTTCATCCTTGGAAGTTCTCAGTATACAATCCGCCCGTCATATTCGAATTGAAACGGGGCTCGGAAATTCGACTGTTTCTACTCGGCGAGAATCCTAACACACGGCTTCCCTTCGTGCTCTTCGTTTCGCAGCGGCGACCACGACATGTCCGTCACCTACCTCGGCACGCACTTTTGGATTTTCTCTCTCAATTTCACCCTGTCGGACGCTTGGAGGGCGTGGTACGTCAACGGCCAAGTCGCCGGGTAAGCCTTTTCCTCTTCCGCTGTCAGTGATTCTCCCGTTCCATGTCGCTGCGCGACTCCCAGATTTCACTAACCGGAAGATCTCACGATGTCTTCTCCTAACCAGATATACAGAAGAGTTCACCCATAACCAGTACACCCTGGATTTCGCTACCGTGAAGGTAACCGAGCTACGTTCCCCGTTAGTGTTTCGAGTCCTCGGTCGACAGCCGCGTAACCGTACGAGCTTGTTGTTCACATCGAAAATCACGTTGCAGGGCGCAGGGCACGTCGCGCCGGAGTATAAGGCGAGGGAATGCTACGAGATGCTGGACCGGTGGCTCGCTTATTTCTACTTGTGATCCGAAGGGGGGCGGCTCGAGCCGGCATGGTCCGAGGCGAATCCTGGGGGCTACGAGTAGAGACTAGAAGCGCGATTTATAAGGTTCGGTCGCCGAACTTCTAGGGAGTTTTTCGAGGATCGAACATTTACCAAACGTGTACGGTAACCTCGGATTAGTTTGTGTTGATTGAAGAGGGATGAAATTGGCATCAGAACTTTGGAATAAAACTTCTTATGATGATCAGAACTCTCTGTTGTAGTGCTAATGAGAGGATTGCTTCCCACTAGGTAAGATCCTGCGTGTTTGTTTATACAGGAAATGGTTGATACCACGCAAAAATCCTAAACCGATACATATTTGACCCACCGAAAATCTTGAACGGATATATTTGTGATAAATTTTACCATCCGTTAATTTCCATTAAATAGGATATCTACCATGAAAAATCACAAACGGATATACTTATGACAAACGGAGGATAAAACCACAAACTAATACAACTGTGACGAACAGAAAGCAACTGTCACGTGTCATTCAACTCAAAAATTTGATAATAAAATTTAATGAAGGGTAAATTTATCACGGATATATCAGTTTGAAGATTAGTTTTTTGGTAAATTTATCACAGATACCATTTTGGGATTTTTTTTGTAGCATTAATCGTATATGAAATGGAATAAAATGAGGGAAATTTGTCGTATCCTATGTCGCGTTCGGCTGACATTAGAGATACCATGTTGGATATAATTATGGAATGAACAGAGTAATTCAATTATTAAAAAAAAATCAATTAAAAAGTCGAAAGAATGAAGAAAGAAATATGAATAAAATAACTGAGAGGGTCTATATGGGTAGAAGACCACCGCAAGCCACCGCCGTCGGGTTGGTTGCCTTTGTCTCGTTGATCTCGGGCGGCGATCGGATTGATAAGTTCGAAGATTGGATCGCCGGCGACCACCGCCATGATGGTTACCTACTAATGGCGAGAATCATCGCCGGGTGTGGAGACCAGCAAAGGCGGCCGTCACAATAGTGATCTCACTCTTATCTTGACGGCCCGGGTGATCGGCTCACCTCGGAAATGAAGAGAGAGAGACTTGAGGAGAGAGAGCGTGAAATCTCACGGGAGCACCGTCATCACGGTAGTCACCCAAGATGTGAGACCACCTCTACAGGGTCGCTCGAGCGATGGGGAACCTTGTGCGGCAGTCACCGGGCAGGGCCATTAGGAGTGCTAGCTACCGCTCTGCTAGCTGCCAACATTAGCCTTCCTTCATTCCTTCTTTTTGGCTCCGTTTTTTTCTCGAAAAACATTCATGTTTGGTTTGCTTGGAAAAACGAGTCAACAAAAAATCTATATTTGAATTCAAGAAAATAATTTTCTCTTTAAAAAGTCAAAAATCATTTTGCAATATATAATTAAGTATCGACACTTATACTTGAAACTCTATATTTAAATAAGCAAACCCTAACGTTGGTTCATAGGTTCCCGGCATCCTAGATCAAGTCTCCATTGCCCGAACTTAGGTCCATCAAGGTCGGGCCCGTAACCCCGGTGCTCGTGCTCGGATCCTCAGCGCTCTTGTTCAAGCCAAGTCCATCAAGGTAGAGCTCGAGACCTCAGTGCCCATGATTGAGCCCCGAGCGCCCGAGTTCGGTTCCTTAGTCCATCGAGGCCAAGCCCGAAGCCTTGGCAGCCCTGCCCGAAGGCTAGGCACCCCAGCCCGAGTCTACAAAGACCGTGCCTGGATCCATTAAGGATCCTAGAGCCCGTGCTTAGGTCCATCGAGGCAGAGCATAGGACCCAATTGCTTGTTTTTTTTTTTTGTATGTTTTTTGCGAAACAAGCCGACCCTTAATTTTCATTTCCACCGGGGGAGGGGGGTAAGATAAAACCCCGGACAAGTTATCCATAAAAAAGCGAAAACGGTCTTGAGCCCCCCTCTCGCATCGACCGTCGTTCGTCCGGTTCACTTCACCTCACAGTTCCGACCATGGCCGCAGACTTACCGAACCGGCCCTCCGCAGAAACCCTAGAACAGACGACGAAACCCTAGAACGCTCCCCTCGCCCATTCCTCCTTCCGTATTCCCATGGCCGACCGCGACCGAGCTCGCGATTGGGATCGCGACCGCGACCGAGACCGCGACCGCGACCGCGACCGGAGGCGAGACAAGGACGGCGACCGCGACCTCCGCGACCGCGACCGCGACCGCGACCGAGACCGCGACCGCGACCGCGAGCGTCGCGGCAAGCGCTCGCGCACGCCCGACCACGCCAGGTCCCGCCACGCGCGCTCCCGGACGCGGTCCCCCGACAGGTACCGCTCCCGCACCCCGGAGGACCGGGCCCACCGCCGCCACCGCAACCGGGGCAGCCCCTCGCCGGAGCCCGGGCGGAAGCGCCACCGCCGGGAGTCGACCGAGAGGGACGACAGGGACCGGGAGAGGGAGCGGCAGAGGGCGGTGTCGGACTTCGTCGACGGCATCGTGAAGGAGCAGCAGCAGAGCAAGAAGGGGAAGGACGGGGCCGGCGGCGGGGGAGCGGAGGCGGAGGCGGAGGCTGGGGCGGGGGCGGGGGACGATGAGGTGGAGATGATGAAGAAGTTGGGGATTCCGGTCGGGTTCGATTCGACGAAGGGGAAGCCGGTGCCGGGAGCGGACGTGAGCGGCGTTAGGCCGGTGACGAAGCGGCAGCCGAGGCAGTACATGAACAGGAGGGGAGGGTTCAATCGGCCGCTGCCGGCGGAAAGGAACCGATAAGCTCGATTTTAGAAGAATTCAAGGTGCCTGTCTTCTCCTTTACTGTTGGGTTTGCGCATGGCATGCTTGTCGTTCTGTTTCATAGCTATCCGGCTTCCTTTCCTCAAAGAAGGAAGTTCATGGTCTCTTACTAGATGCGACCGTAGTGGCTTCCTTGACTATCTTAGCTATGTCCTTGTATGTCCAATGGTCTCTTTCATTTTGTGATACTTGGTCTTTGCTCTGTTAGAGACTCAGATAGCTGTAGAAAGCTATGAAGTTGTGTTCATTCTGGCTAGTCTTAGTTATTTGACATCCATCGACCACAAAATCAAGGACAGCGATGCCAATCGCCTGAAGCAGGGATATGATATAATGAACTCTATTCTGAGTTTGAAACTGTGGCTGGCGCTGGTTAAAATGAAGATAGTATGGAGTCAATGTGTGTAAGATAAATTGAGGGAAATTGACTGATCAAGGGGACAGTTTCTTTCTTGTATTTCAAATCATCCTATTTAGGAGGGGCTTAAAAGGTGCACTGGAGTGTGTGTGGTTGGGAAGATCTGGTTTGTGGCATAGGAAATCTTTCTGGTTCAAAATTGTTCTGGTCGTCTTGCTGCTCTTTGGCTTCATCATGGTTGCAGTCATTTCCTTTTGCGACGGCGTGTATGTTGTCTAGTTCAAGCCCTGAAATGTAGCTGACCAGACTGTGTTTTAAGATTTATGTCCTCTGGCTCCATATTGTTAGAGTTTGTTTTTTCTGAAGAGACTCCTTAATCTGTATAGAAATCGTAGTTTTCTCATTAACCACTTGTTCATATCTGAGTCCGTCAATCGGCATTTCTTGAAGTGTGTTTATTGCCAGTTTTCATACTTACTGGAATGCTTGGTTTGGTCATAAGGTTGATGCACGGGCTAATGACCGACTACATACTCTCTCCTTAGTAAATGTGCTATTTGACTCAAACTCCTAATATGATGCATAGCTCAGTGCCAAAAACTTGTGTAAGGAATGCCCAAGGACTTCAAAGCCCTGAATCCCTTTTTTAAAATGTCATCCGTGCATCATTCCTTTATTTCGAAACCAATTTAACCTGGTTAGCCCGGATTCAATTAGATTTTGGCCACTTAAGTTTCAACAGTCTGAAACTGGATAGGACCATGCTTAACCAGTTGAACTGCTTGTTACAGTTTCATTTTTCGAAACACTGACAAAAACCGTGATGAATTTGCTTTTCCCCCATGTGCTGCATATCGTTGGATGGAGAGCTCACGTTCCCCAAGTCATGCTATTTTAGAGAACATATTTCTACTGCGACCACGATTATTGCTTATTATCTTTCTGGAGGTAAAACAAATGACCCTAAAGTTTGTTGAACTAGACACCTCACCAATTTAGGCCTTAGTCTCTTCCACAGCATATTGGCACTGTCAGAATGCAAATTTTTTTCCAAATGTACTCTCTATGTCTTCCAATGTGCTGCTGGCATAGTGCCATTCCTGCATGCTCGCTATGCAGTTGAATTCAGAGCCATGTTCAAGTCGAGGAATAATGACTTTGCCTAATGTGAAAATTGTAACATAAGAAACGTGTTTCTTGTGTTATTAGATGGATAGATAGTTAGATCTGGTACTTGCAATTGGTATCTCAGATATGATCAAGAAAGTTTCGTCCTTGATTATCACTAAAATTGGTGATGGTGTTTTATGTGCGTGAGTGTGAGCGTGGCATGGAAAGTCTTAGCATGTCCACATTGAATCTTTAATATGCTGTTGAACTTGTTTTCTCAATAAGTAATAAAGGATCTTATTGGTAGAGCAATTTTAATGTCAGAAAGAGAACTAAAGGAAAAACTAACTAACAGAAAGTAAAGAAGCACCAGACTAGATGGAATCAGAGCACTATGCTTGTGAGCACTGAAAAATACAAGAACATTTACAGGGCTCTTGATGCGAATTACTACTTGTCAATCTTTCAGAGATTTTGAAATGCTATTTCAGTACTCTTAGGGAGTGAGCTGTTTTCTCAGGTCAATTCAGAAGGACTCTACATGTGTAGAATTCATCGGCGAAGGTATGCTTGAAAGCCTTCCAGTTTACATGCTTCAAATTCGGCAGGAAGGATGGGGGTTTCATTTTCGGCCTTCTGTACCTGATTTTGAAATGTGGTTCTAGTTATGTAGACCTCAGCAGTTGGCGTTGGGTAGTATTCTCTCTTGCTTTGCTAAGAAATGACGGATAGTAATTTGTCTTGACCAGAGAATGAGGCGCTGTTGACACCATCTGATTTTTTCCCCGGGATGTACCCCAGAAATTATCTGAACAAAGCTGCAGGGCAGCAAGGGAAAACACTTTCATATAGTTAAGATCTAGTGATCTGTCATCAAAGTTGAAGTGTCTTAGTTTACTTCGCAGGTCTTTCCTGTGGTAATTTGATAGATTGATAATCTATTGTGTGACTGGTTTACTACATCATATATCAAAACTGCTAAACGAAATTATTTACATTGTTTCGGTGATAAATCTCGATTTTGTTCAGAAGCTAGTAGGGTGTTCGTGCTTTTGATGATCTATGAGTTTGAATTTAAACGTCACATTGGATCTGGTCTAATTCCGTGGGAACTAGTTTTAGTACGAGGTCGACCGGTCCAAAAAGGGTCACAAGCCCGTATATCAACGCAGATTTAATCTAATGGATTATAGATGGGGCCATTTCACACTTGAAATATGGATCACTATCGGTTTTAAAATGAAAAGGTCAAAACATATGGGTTTTCATGGGTCCCTAACAAATGCATTTTCACCCCGCTTACGCTCAGCCTTTGCGGAATTCCTATTCGCGACTCTGTTTCCGACATTCTCTTTGGTACCTTCGCTGTTTAGTGCGTCTCGCTCCAACCCGTCCGCCTCCATCCTCACGTTGCAGTAGACCCTGCACTGGGCTATGAGCTCCTCCATGAGAGTCCAGTAGTGGTCTCGGTAGCAACTCGAAATCTGCTCGAGGCGGTGAGACCGTCGTCGCCTCAGGACCTCAGGGTACGTAAGGTGGGAGGCACGCGAGAGGATTAGGCTCTCGTGGGCCAGAGCGAGGGGTTGTTGGCAAACGCGCAAGTGGGGACGGCGGCGGCGGCGTGGAGACTAGGATTTTGGAGGTCCGATCGGGAAAAAATATAAGGGTCTTTGAGGGGTTTTGTAGAGGAGGGATGATTGTTCTTTGTGGCTGAAATAGACAGAGAACCGTGAAGCGGAGCGGCTGTGATAGTTGAGAGAGATTGTGATAATTGAGAGAACGAGAATCTGCAGAGGAAAGTAGAGGAGGAAGAGAAAGGTTCACGAGAGGAGCAGAAGAAGTTTGACCGTTGCGCTAGCAACCAAATATTTGACTGGAATTCACGTACTTTTTTTTTGTTCTTTTTGGGGAAAATGATACAAACAACTCCTGAACTTTGACTCAAAATACAATTTGATCATTGAACTTTTATTATGTTCAATATAGTCCATAAACTTTAACCCAAATTTCAATGTGGTTCAAAACTTTCAATTTTCTCAATATGATCTCTGAACGGTTAATATTCAATATAATCCCTGAACTTTATAAAAATGTTCAATGTAGTCCTTCCATTAATTCAAGTTCAGAGGCTATATTGTACATTTTCATATAGTTCATGGACTAAATTGAATATGTACCAAAATTTTAGGGACCACATTGCACAAATTAAAAGTTTAGAAACCATATTGAACATTAAGTTAAAGTTCAAAGATTACATTGAACAAATTAAAAATTTAGGAATCAAATTGCACATTAGGTCAAAGTTCAAGGACTATTTCTTTCGTTATCCCTTCTTTTTATTTTTTCTTGTGGGAATCTACAACATCTAGTTTTCGAAACCATATTGTTTCTGAATATTTATGAGGAAATTTGGCCCATTGACTCTTTCTCCTACTTCAGCTCTAATGCTTTTAGCAGCCATTGTTTTCTGTCTCTTCGATTATTATAATGAATAGGCACTTCATCGAAATAGAAGAAAGTTTTTCATTAGGGAGCGAATGATGATTATTCTGTTTCAAAAATAGATTTCTGCTATTCCCTCGAGCTTCTGAAAAGGGATACGGACAATTCTCTTCCCGTAACAAAGATATAAAATTTCTCCCTCTTACGCTCTTTTCCATTCATCAATGGACTACGGTGGGGGGCGGTGCGCATGTGCGGCGGGAGGCGAGTGATGAAAAGAGTTTTTATTTTTCTTTTTGTTCCCAAAATAGAAAAATATAAAAATTTTACTTTTCATTTATGTTCCAAACCTAATTCTGGACTAACAATTTGTTCTAGAGTTTGAAAATAAAATTGTGTTACCAAATAAATTGCTGTTCCAAACATGTTCCTAGGAGCAGAAAAATAGAAACATAGAAAAGTATAATGATTATCATTCGTGCCCTGAATACCCATAAACTCTATACATCCGAAAGCATAAAAAAGAAAAGCAAACTAAAACTGCAAAATCAAATAAAAAACATTTCTTTTTCTGTGGAAGAGTTCAGGACAAGGCTGTTCAACTCTTGCTGATTTGATCCCAAGTCTCCAAAATTCCTCACGTTCCTTCCAAGCCTTATGTTCTGCATATTAGATAATGGAAGGATTTCGAAGTTTTCCGGGTGTTTTTGATTCCTCTATGCCATTTCCATTAAGAATCATCTCTGTCCCGTTGGTTAGCACGACCTAGCCGATTCCATCTTTGTTGAACCTTAGTCTGAATAGCAAAAGACACCTAACGATGAATAACAAGATGATCAACTGGCTGGCCAGAATTTTAACACATTCAACGCCAATGTGATGGCGATTGTTATGGAGAGTGTATGTGCATGCGTGCTTGATTGCTTTCTCTTTTTTTGAAGAACTTTTGTACTGGCATGTCATACTCGGCCTTTTCAATTGTCAAATTTGATGGAATTGATCAGTCCACATCTTATATATTTTGTTTGATTTCTTTGCCATTGTGTTTATTGGTGAATTTTGTGTTGTAGGCTTTAGGACTTAGACCTGGTGTTATTGATGGTGCCATCAGTATCTCTGCTCTTCGTGTTCACTTTATTGTGTTCACTATCGTTTTAATGATATTACTCTATAGGAGTTCTCTTCTTTGGATGTTAATGGAACTAATCTTCATTTGTAGCTATAGACTTGCTATACTCACACTACATAGTACAAAAAGTAGCAAGTGGCAGTTGAGCTTCTGTATTGTTGGGGGTTGTTTTAGATAATGAAACAAGACTTGTGAGTGGGCTTAATCCAGCTAATATAATTTAGAAGATATATTAAGTTACTTATGAGTGGATCTAATCAAAGTTTCTCCCAAGACTAGTTTTTTCAGAGAGGACCGATTATGTTAATATCCTTGGTAAGATCTTAGGTGAGACTGTTCTGCATAGTAAAGGAAGATACAATGTTCGTCACATCAAGTCATAAATTAATTGTGCAATTACTTGAAATATGTAAGCATGTGTCAGCAAATAAAATTTTCTTATTATTCTTGAGTTTTGGTGCATCAATCGGGAACTGGTGTCAATATGATAGATGGTGGGCTTTGGCACCGGTGTTCAGGTTCATTTATATACTTGCAACATGTGGATGCAGACATGTCTTGCGTGGTCTTTTTACATCTAGATGTGGATGACATGGAAGTATTTAATGTCTATTGTGATACTAGACTTATTTTTATAGATTTGGAAGAATTTGAGTGGTGTTACTTTGAACAACTATTTGTTTCTTTCTTTGTGCTCTGAACAAACTATTTGTTTATTCCCTAAACATGTAGTTTCTGGGTGAATACTCATCGGAGTAGCTTTTATCTTTTTGTATAGTGTTGACACCAATTGCCCAAAATTTAAGGGTTAATATCCTTAATTTCTAAAATAAAAATTTTAATATTTGATTGTATTGCATATAGACATTAGATAAATCAGTATTAGTTGCACTAATTAAAATTTTAAAAAAAATGAGCAGAACCGGGCCGAGTCGACCCGGCCCCTTAGTCCTTCCCCTAGCTGGGCCTGGCCAACCCTCCTTTTCCTCTCTTTTTCTTTTCCCGCTGGGTCCAGCCCAGCCCTTTCTTCTTCCTTCTTTCCCCAGCCTAGCCTAGCCTACCTCTCTCCTCCTTTCCTCTCTCCTTCACATTAGACGCAGGACAGCCAGCGAGGAACCCGCTGCACCATGCGAAAATCAGCCCCGAAAGTCAAGGGGACAAAGCAAAGGCTAGCGAAGCAGAGATTGAGTGGTGGAGAGCTAGCGGAGCAGGTAGCCTGCTGCCATAAAAGCCGAGGATGAACATGGGAGAGAAGGGGGTCCGGTGAGGAAAATTGAGCAGGGAGTCGGGCCGAGAGAGAGAGACCGAGAGATATTGAGCGAGACAGAGAGCCGGGGAGCTTTTCCGGCGACCGTGGTGCTCGTACAGCGGCCATGAAGAGAGAGACGAAGGGGAGAAGAGGAACAAAAAAAAAAAAAGACAGAGGGGGGCATGGAGAAACAGGGGAAGAGCTCGGTTTGGAGAGAGAGACAGTCGAGAGAGAGAGCTCGAGTGTGAGACTGAGATCCTGACCGAGCGAGTGGCTACGCCTGAGCCCCGGCCGACGGCCCGAGGCCGGCCCTTAACCCTTCCCTTCGTAGCGAGCTCACGGTAAGATTTTGGTTCGTTTTTGTGGATTTGGGGGTCGATTTTCCGAGGATCGCGGCTTTGGCAGCGCACGAGGCGACTGGACATAATCTGATCTTTCAAGCTCGTCCTCATTCGCCGTCGCCGTGCCGAGTAGGGAGCTCCGTCGATCCCCCTGTTTCGCCTAGCCGTGCTCTGTTTTGGGTGGTCTCGGCCAACCGGGACCGAGACTCGCCGGCACTCGGCCACACGTGGTTCCGAGCGTCGTCGAGCCTTCCCCAGTTGCCGTGGCGTGTTGTCGCGTTGTCTGCGTTGTTTGTTGGCGTCGATTCGAGTCCTAATCTGTCCTGCCTTGCTTTGTCGATCAGCGCCCTCCAAGTGTTTGTCAATATGCCTGAGTGAGTTCCGGTTTTTGTTCTCTTTGTTTTGGGCCGGCGATGCCGGGGCCGGATGAGGAACAACGGTCTAGGTGGCGGTGTCGTCCTCGGAGTGGCTGTGTGGAGGTGGGGCGTGGGCCAAGGGTGGCTGAGCTTTGGCCGATTTGAGACTCGAGCCGAGGTCCGGCTGGCCATGGAGGCTGGTTGAGCGGAGCTCGCGCCTACAACCTGGGTGGACCGAGCTCCGCCGCGCCGTGCGGCCACAACATGTGAGAGACGCACGCGCAGGAGAGTCGAGTCGAGTCCGCGACAGGTGAGAGGAGCCGGGTCTGTTGAGGAACAGGTCGGGTCGGGTCGGGCGTGGAGATCCGACCCATCTCTAGGGTTTTATTGCATGGGCTCTGAGCGTGTGGGCTGAATAATGTTTGGGCTTAGAGAATTGTGGGCCTGTTTTACATTTTAAATCAAATGTTGTTGGGGCTGAATTTAGTTGAATCAGACCGAGCCCAAAGTTGGTCCGAATTCCTGGCCCAACCCGGACCTGCGGTCCGGGTCAGACCAGCAAATCGTACCGGGTCCATCGACGCCGGATCCGATTATTGTTATATTATTATTTTTAATATTAAAATATTTTTTAAAAAATAATAATAAATAGAAAATTCGAAAAAAATGTATTTAAAAAAAACATTAGGAAGTAGCCTAAATAGCTAGACTTTGAATAATTTTCCTTAAAGAATGTGAAAATCTTTTCAAAAAAAAAAAAGTGTTCAAATTGAGCAAAGCCTGTAGGGTTATACTACAGTGTTCTAAATGTCCTAAAATGAATGTAATGTCATTATTTATGCAATTTATTATGATCATTTATTTGATTGCATGATTTCGATATTTTGAATGTCATCTCTTTAATTAGGATTAGAATCCTAGGCTATATATCTATTTTGACTGCTAATTATTAATGATTGTGCATTCGTTTGATCACCTTATATATTAGGAGATATGTTTTAGAATCTCTCAATTAGGATCTAAATTGCTTGATAAATATTTTCTGAATGGACAGCAAAAAAAGGTACCAAAATATTGGGGCACTAGTCTCTCAATTAGGATAATCAAGTCTCCAAACTCATTTAATTTTTGGTTTGTAGGAGTATAGTGATTCTCTCATCGTCTTACTTGGGTTTCTAATTGATCTATCCTAAATTGATTAGTGACGATTTCTAGATAAAAATCACTTGTAGGTTAAAAATATAAACCACTATGTCGCGATATGATATAAGTTTGGGAGAGTTCGAGTTGAGTCCCTTGTAGAACTTAAACTTAAACTTAAGCGGGAGAGCTGTGAGTCCCGAACTTAAACTTAGCGAAAAAACTCCCATTTTTGTTAATAAAAATCGAAGGTCGATCGCGATAGGTTGACAACTCCGATGGGGAATTCCAAATGATATTGTTTTTCTTAAGTGGACTTAAGCCAGACACTTTACCCTATTCAAAAACATGTTTTAAGCAAGGATTTCAAGTATGACCCTAATATTGAGGTATTAAATATTCTTGTAGTTGGGAGTTATAAGGGCATAATTTTTGTTAACCCTTTGTTTTGCAGGTTCGGAGTTTGGGAATGAAAGTTTAATTCTTAAACCTTTGAAGCAGTGACTTTATGAATTATTGTACATGTTTTAATAATTTAGCATTACACTGTTACACACATAATCATGCCACTTTGGACCTAGGCCAAGTATGATGTGTGTATTCTTAATCTACAAGCAGCGATTGACATGAAAATAACCAAATTAAAAGTGTTTGGTGATTCTCGCCTTAACCATCCTCCGAATGTGGGTAAATGGCATACTAAAGATGCTAAGCCAAGACCTTATCATAACTATTTAGAAAAATTGGTGATAGAATTCAATGAAATCTCGTTTAACTACCTATTTAGATCTCATAATCAATTCGTTGATGCGCTGCCACGCTATCATTTATGTTGCAAGTCACCAATGGGTTGGACATAGAATCTCTTAAGATTCAAGTCTTGACCAGACCAGCCTATTGTATAGTCGTGACTGAGGAATCTGATGGCAAATTATGATATTGCGATATCATGAACTACATCAAGAAGCGAGTTCCACAAGGTAATCTTGATGCGAGATAGAAGGTACATAATGAAAATGACAACGGAGTTCTTCATCAATGATGATAATTTCATATGATTCTATTTTGCTTTGAGATACATGGATGTGACCAAGATATCACGAATTATGCAAGAATTGCACGAAGGAGTATGCAATTCCACACATGAATGGACATATATTGGCTAGGAAAATAACAAAATTAGGTTATTATTGACTTTCCTAGAAAGTGATTGCATTCGATATGTTCGAAATTGTCACCGTTATCAGATTCACGGAGATAGGATAAATGCTTTTCCAATTGAATTATATCAGTTGTCTGAGTCATGGTCATTGTCAATGTAGGGTATCAATGTGATTGGCCCCATCAATATGAAGGCATCAAATGGGCATCAGTTTATCTTGATCGCGATTGATTATTTTTCTAAGTAAATCGAGACCATGTCGTATACCAATGTCACTGCTCGAAATGTGATGAAATTCATCAGGCGCTACATAATCGCCCGTTATGGCATCCTTGAAGCTATTGTTACAGATAACAAGATGAATCTAAATAACAAGCTCATTGATGATTTATTTAGTGAATTCAAAATCTATCATCTGAATTCGTCTCCTTACCGACCCTAAATTAATGGAGCTGTCAAGGCGGCCAATAAAAATATCAAGAAAATCTTAGCCAAAACTGCTGAGAACTACCATGGAAGTCGCTAGTTTGCAGCTAGTCAATTGCGATAGACCGGCTTACTCTCTACCTTTCTATCGCAACCAACATCTGGTTTTTATCAATAAAAATGGGAGTCTCGTCTGGTACGCGCTAAGTCTAAGTTTGGGACTCAACTCGGGCTTTCCTAAACCCATATCATATCGTGATTTAGGGTTTAGGTTTTAACCCGTAAGTGATTTTTATCTAGAAATCGCCACTAATCGATTTATAGTGGGTCGATTAGACATCCAAGCAAGACAATGGGAGAATTGCTTATTTCTGTGGACCAAAGATTAAATGAGTTTGGGGACCTGATTACATTAGTTAGGTAATTAATGTCTTTTCTATACTTTTTTACCCTGTTCATTTCTGAAATATTTGTCAGGCAATTTGGATTGATTTTAGGATATTTCTCCTAACATGTGAGGTGATCAAACGAGTACACAATCATTAATGATTAGCAGTCAAGATAGATATGTAGTCTAAGGTTCTAACCCTAACTAAGGCGACAACATTTAAAACATAACAATTTATGTAATTATATTTTAATTAAAAACATGCATAATAATAACATAATAGTAAAAACGTGCAAAATATTACCGTATAGCCCTGTAGGTTTATTTGATTTAAAAATGATTATTAATCAAATAATTCACATAGTAAAAAGTACTAAGTTATAAATTATTTACTAATTTAAAAGAAATAAAAAATGATTATTTTATTTTATTTTTAATAATAATAATAATAATAATAATAATAATAAATCAAAGAAATAAAAAATATTAACTTTTTTATTTTTTAAAAATAAAATATTAACATAATATTAGTCCGGGTTGGGTCATTGGATCCGAGTCGGGTTAATTCCGACTTGGGTCAACAATTTCGACCCAAAACATTTGACCCGGTTATGAACCAAGGGTTGGTCCTTGTGTGTCTGCATACACCTGGGGCATCGGTCGGGCGAGATCCGGCGTCTTGCCAGTCGAACCAGGCCAATTTCGGTCCGAGTTTCATGCCTAAGGATCGCCACGATGCTCCCCAAATGTTTAACCCACGTCCGGCCACTTGTTCTCCGGTAACGACCAAAATTAATTTGGCCTCATTGAGGCATTTCATCAAATATCTGGCATGCGCAGTTAAAAGTGGGGTTTCCGACCTTTCTCCGGGGTTCGGCCAACTGGCTCGCCATGACTCGCTCTTGACGGCAACTATGGACCGGGAGGAGTATCGGAATGGGGTTGGGATTTGCGCAAAATGATCGGGCGTGAATCCCAGCCGACCGATGCACAAAAAGCAGGATAGAAAGCAGTGGGACTGCTCACCAATCAACAAAGCATCCGGAGGGTTTCGGTGATCTTGATCGTCGGGTCGGTTGTCGGCCTCCTCTTTGGGTCTTACAAACTCTCAAATCTCTCATTTGCTCTCGCTTATGCTTTGTTTCAAATCGGTTTCTCTCTCTTCTCCGGTCTTTATAGGCGACATCGGCCACTTTCCCTACCTTAGAAGTTGCAGCCTTGATGGCCTACTTGTACCGCCATAGCCTGTGCCACGACTTTGGTGGCCATCCTAGGCCGGTGCAGGGAGGGAAAAATTTTGCACCTCTGCTCGACTTCCACGGCCACCATGAGAGGAAGAGGAGAGGGGGAGAGATCGAGAAAGGGGGAGGGATGGGATTGGCCATCAATGCCCTCCCCCTGCTGCTCCTTACCTGCCCAAGACTTTGTTTGATGGGGATGGTGAGGGGCGCCCGCCATTCGGCCAGGACCCGGCCAAATGCAAGGTAAAAGAGGTAAGTGGGAGGAAGGAAGGAAGGAGGGGCCGGCAGGGAGGAGAAGGAAGGAGCGAGTCTGGGCGATCATGTCATGGACATAAACTTCAATTTCTTTATGCATCATGTCATGGAAAAGAGTGACCATAGCACGTTGATATGTTATCCCCATTCTTCAAATCAAAATTCATGATGAAAAGGTCTCCTATGGAGTCTTGAACCTTCTCCTTGTCTTCGCTGCTTTATCTTTATTTGGTTGTACCTAGAGAATCTATCCATAAAAGAAAATAATTTAAATCCAGTAATTCTATTCATAAGGACATTTATGTTGGGGAGCGGAAAGTCATTCTTTGGATTGGTTTTGTTCAAGTCACGGTAATCAACACAAACTTGAGTTCGACCATCTTTCTTCTTCGTTGGCACGATGTTTGCTACCCAATTAGGGTATTGTGAAACCTTGATGAATCCTACTTTCAAGAGCTTCATCACTTCTTCTTTGATTTTTTTTGATAGCTTGGGTTTGGTCTTTTGTAACCTTTGCTTCTTAGGAGGCATGTCGGGATTGGTAGACAAACTGTGCTTGACAATTTGAGGGTCTAAACCTGGCATATCAAAATAAGACCATGAGAAAATGTCTTGATAATTTTTTAGGAGAGCAATCAAACATGTGGCCTTCTCTTCGGGAAGGTTGGCCCCGATCTTTACTTCTTTTGGATCTTCAATACCACCCAAATCGATGATAAGAGTGTTCTCGATTGTAAGGAGCTTGATTTGTTCATATTGCTCTCAATTTCTTCGGATTTCAGTGGGATCATCACTTGAATCGTCAGAATTGCAACTATTAGCATCTACGGCATTCGGCTAGACAATACTAACTCCCTCGCAAGTCGCGAGACTATCCCTAGAACACGTAAATTGATCATAAAAACAAATGGGGTTATGTGCATATAGATTTTTCTATCGTTCTTTCTCTTAAAATATTTTTGAGAGAAATAGTGAAATGCTTTTGATTTTCGAAAAGCTTAGAAACAAGTAAGCATGAGGTAGCCCATTCCTCGAAATACTTTCCTTTGCTTGGCTGGTTATCAACGAGCTGGTTTGAGATGCTGCCTCATGTCCTCAAAACATTATTTATTTACTACATATGGATTTACAACCTTAGGAGAGAGAAAAGTTCAAAAGATATTTCTTCTAGCAGAAATAACAACCAAAAAAAAAAAATAATAAAAGATAGCCTATTTTTCAGGGGATTAATGCAAAAGGATTAGAGGAATTCTCTTGAGCGGGCTTGTACCCATTCCTTCCACCGGTCTTTTGTCTATCGCATTGATGAAGAAATTTTTGAAAATATTATTTTAGGAGTCCAGTTTATCTCCTCTTTTATTGCTGTCAATAAGTCCATGCCACCTCATCCATCCACGATATTCTACTGCTCGTAAAAAAAATTTGATGGTATCTGGTAGTTGACGTAGAAGTCATACTTACCACTTTGGACTCACCCATGGTATCCATGATTGCCTTCCCTTTATGTGCCCTCTCAATAAGTTCGGGAGGCGGTGGCACAAATGCTAGGCATCACTAAGAGGTCATTCTTGTTGTGGCACAACCGGGGGACACGGAAAGTGAATGCCCGACATCCTCTAGGTTACGTATTCTGTTTTTCAAGGTGCTGCAACTACCTAGTGAGTGATCAACTTCCCATGAGTAATAATCACAGGACATGATGGGATCATAATTGACGAAGTACTCAAGAGTAGCATGTTTTGGCTCTCTTGTGATAATCTTCTTCTGTAGAAGGACATGGAATATCACATCCATAGATTTAGGGATTGGTGAGTACTATCGCATGTTCTCCTCATCCTTTGGAAAAGTTAGATATCCTGTCATGTCGTGTCGGGAAGGACTCGGTGGGCTTTCTTCGGAAACACTCACCTGGGTTAGCTCTTCTTGATTGGGAGGCGGTAGTGACATGTTCGAGATTTGGCTAATGATATCCATTAATGATGTGAGCAAATTTCATAGTTCGCTCATCTGATGTTGCAAATGTGCAAACCAATTAGTTTGGTTTACTCTCGTTTTGGGACCGAGTCTTTGTGTATGACACCTACAAAGATATTGTCAAATAGGGTGACCACGCTATCTAGCATTTCTTCTTGTCCATCCTCTTTCTCAATCGCCAACTCGTTTGAGTTCGATGTTGGTCGCTAATAACATTCTCGGGAAGCGTTGAGGAGCTAGGGCGACTTGAGCATTTAGTAAGATGCCTAAACTTATCACCAGTTATCATGAGAATTTAATACAATCTTCTTCATCCCGCAACAATCTAACGGTGGTGAGAAAGTCTCTTGGACATGGAAAAGCGAGAAGCCAGCTTTAACCCCTCCAGCGTCCCTTATTAGCATGTAGGTTTCCTTCGTAATATCTTAGATCGAGGTACGGTGGTTCTGGACGGCTTGAATAGGTTCTAGAATACCCCCTAGCCTCCTTTATTTGAGTTCTCAACCTTGGGCGAAGTCATTCCTCATCATAACCTTTTCCGCTATGATTGCGACTTTTGATATATCGAGAGCAAGGGAAGAAGCTCCTCGATATCTATGCATGATTTGCACAAGTTTGATAGATTGATAATCGGATTTCACCTTTGCCATTCCGTTTGACATATAGAATGGCGGTTTCTGATAGATTCGGTGGTCTTTTTCATCGAGGATTGTGACTAGCTTTTTTGGGTTACTGACGTCACATTTTGGTAAAGATTTGAAGGCACGGCTCCAGCAAAGTAAATTCAAGGACGACCCAGCAAAAAGCTAAATGCGGTGGGGATATCCATTACCTAAAATAGAATGCTCAACACGGTTGGGCCAATCTTGACATCAAGGTCGATCTCACCAGCAATGTCTTTTTTCATCCCGTCAGATGCTCGGACGGATGTTTTGGAGGCATGGAGCTTAGACGGGTCTATATCGAGACGGCGTAAGATTGCCAACGGGCAAATATTCAAAGTAGACCCATTGTCGATCAAGACTTGAGCCACATTGGAGTTCCTACATTTAACAGATTTAGAGACCCTTGTGTTATGCTCTTTACCCTTAGTAAAGAATTCATCATTTGAGAATGCTATCTTTTTCAACAAGATGGACCCTCGAATTCTTTTAACATGTCATACTCAATCGATTTGGGGACGCTTATTTCGTTGAGCACTTTCATAAGAGATTTCTGATGCTTCGCTGATATTTGAAATAATTCTAGCAAAGAAATTTGGGCGGGCAACTTGCGCAGTTGATCCATTACATTGTATTCACTGGCTTTGATGATGGACATAAATTCCTTGGCTTCTTTGTCGGGTTATAGGCTTTGAAGGCTGTGTATCAGCTTGGGCATAGGTTCGCCCTGACCTTGTAACTAGGTCAACATTCAGTTCAGAGAATCATGGGACTGCCTTATCATGCCCCGGTATAGTTGGCATATCTCGATCTAGGTACTCTTTAGTTAGCCATCTTGGCAATTCTTTTTCATCATCATCTCGGGGTTTGTAGCTCATTAGCGGATAGTATCCTACTTTCACCAGAGGGTTGTACATGTCAATGGTGTGTACCTTTCGTTCTTGATTTGACCCAATTAATTGAAATTGAATATGGCATTAATTTTATTTTCATGCTCTGGTAACAGGTTATTTTGGACATTTGGCTTGGACATCTTAAATGAGAAGGCATTGGTGTCCAAAGGCGATCTCTGTACTCGGTGCTTAAGGGTATAGCAATCGTTCATCAAATGTCCTACCTTGCTAATGTGATAGTCGCATTTTTTAGACAAATTGTTTGTTCGAGAAGCTCTTTGAGTTAGGTTAATTTTATTTTCATGGAGAGCAAAATTTTCTTTTGGAAATATGGTTAGGATCTTAAAAGGGATTCAAGTAGTGGAGTAAATTGCCTTTTCTTATATCGCTTTAGGGGTTGGCGATTTGAGGCGGTTGCTGCTCATCGATCAATTTGAACTAGCATTTGGGGAGGATGAATGGTATGGGTGTATCTCCGATGTTCTCCTTTGTGAGGGGCTCTTTTTCCTTTCTTATGCTAAGTCTCTTGCTTATGGAGATTGGGTCTGTGAATTACTCGTTCGTAATCTCATTTCAATTATATCGCCTACTTTAACAATTTGGATTAAGGGATTCGATGGCGGCAACAATAAGGTGATCTATGTATTTTTTCTTTTGGTAAAGGTAAGTGTATATTAAACTTTTCACAACACCAAATACAAACTACAAAGACCGAAAAACTTGAACCCGAAAGGACATAGGGCTGTCCAACTAGGTTGAAGGAAGGTCCTCAAGAACTATACAAGAAAAGGAAAAGCAAAGAAAAGCAAAGAAAACAAGTTCCTATAGGAGAAACTATATAAGGTAATCTATGTATTCATATGGGAGAGACTTAATCAACAACTTTATTTGTTCATGGTCAGTAAGCTCTGGGGTAATCTGGGCGACCAAGTTCCTTCATCGGGTGGCATATTCTTTGAACGACTCATTTTTCTTCTTTTTCTCGTGTTCGAGGTCACCACGAGAAAATGTGACGTTGAGGTTGAATTGATATTGTTTGAGAAATGTGTCCGAGACATCATCTCGTGGATTTAAAGACATCTATATCTTTTGACATATACTATGTCAAAACTAACCCTGTCAAGCTTGCTTGAAAGGTCTGGATCATGAGAAGCTCATTATCGACATACTCGATCATTCGCACATGATACATGTGAAAGTGGTTCTTGGGGCATGAAATATCATTATATTTTTCAAACTCTAGCATTTTGAATTTTTATAGCACATTTGACCCTTTTATTCACAGACAAGTCAAGTGGGACAGCATGTTGTTGGCCCTACAATTACTTCATCTCCTCGACCTTTACGAGGCACTTGTCATGCTCTGTCATAGGCGCGCTTTCAAGTTTAGTCTTCTTGATAGCAAGTGGAAGTAAATTGTCCTCTAGTAGGGGCATTTTGTCGTCGCCGGAAGAGGCTTTCTTTTTTTCCAAAGAGATTTGTGGCGGTAATATCACCTCAATTGATGTAGGGGTGGGGTGAGCTTGTCATTGATAGATTTTACATGTTGGTGAGATTTTCAAGTACATTGAAAATCATATTCATTTCGTTTTTCATATTATTGAGACGGATTGGCACGTCTTTCTTCGGCCATTTAATTCGTAACTACCTGTGAAGATGTTGAAATGAATGAGTATAAGGCCTCATAAAGAATTAGTTCATGATTTAGTTTAGTATTATATTTATTTATCACGTATTTTCTTTATTTGCAAAAAAAAAATAAGAGAAGCAAAAATGTTTTTATTTATTTTCATTACAACGGCGTCCCTAGGGTTCGAACCCCGGTCGCCTCGGATCGCTCACTCCCCGGATACCACCAGGCTAAGGCCATGGTGGTGTTATTAAAGCGCAATTTCTTTTAGTTATATATCAAAAAGTGGTCCAACTTATATTAATATCAATATAAATTCTAAACATTTAAAACTAGAAAACAAAAACCTCCTAAACATAAATAACAGGAATTTATAAAAGATGGGCTTTTAACAAAAAGAGTGTCTTTTTTGGATATTCATTCTATATACGATAGGTAAGTCACAGTCTCTCGAGAATTGCTTATTTTCACGGGCAAGCTCCATGATGAGCATATCCCTCGTCCCCACAGTCCTTTCAAGAAGATCGATCCGAGCTTGGCAATTGGGCTTGTCAACCACATCTGGGACCTTTGGCTGTAGAGCTGCTGGGATTTGATGGAGAATGTAGAAACGGAGAGGCATAGTGAATCTTTTCTTCCTCTTTTAGTCTCCTGGGTACAATGATATTCTCAGACTCACATTCGATCCATGCATTATGGATGGCACGAATTTCACTAATGTAGTTATAGTTTTAGTGAGTGAATTGGATTCGAAACAAGTTCGTCTTGAGAGGCGGCGGGATCTCCTGAAGGGCTCTGTACTGGTGGGTTATCCGGTGGGGTAGTAAGAAGTGGTACCAGATAAGCCGAGCAGTGGAACAGGGTTGTGAAACCTTTGATCATAACGAGCCTCGTCTTCATGGAATCATTTAGCGTACCATAAGAATGCTTTGGAATCGCGATCTTTTAAAAAATTTATCCAGCAAGAGTAATCATTATCAGGAGAATTGCATTTTAAGGCCTCAAATCTTTGTATTGAGTGCATAAGGTCATCATTATATAGAATAAAATCAACGGGTAACCTAACAGTCACGAATCAAATGAATAAGTTGGTTGCATAATAAAATATGAAGGGATAGAATATATATATTACTTTGGACCATGGCAATCACAAAAAATCATGTACACGAAAGTGAGTTTGATTTCTATCTAGACTGATTTAGCAAAGTGAAGTTAAAAAGGGTGCTTGACCATCTTTAGAGTTGTCTCAAACTTGGTGTCAAGTCCTCTTAAAATGGACATTGACCAAATCGAAAGGAATATCTTATAGTCCTTGGCCATTCAAATAAGGAATGGGGAGATTAAAGATACACTTTATGATTTTTTAGAAAGAAATTTAGTGGAAAAGAAAGGCAACTTCTATATTGTAGTCTATATATTACCTTGGACCATGGCGTTTGAGGTCGGTTTGCTTTCTTCTAGACAGCATCTTAAAATACCCTATTCTCGCGGCTCGAAGTCCTCTTAATCTTGGCGAGGTTATATGTTTTATAGTTACGAATAACGACTAAAGTAGTACTTGCTAAATCATTTAAAGTGTGGCAACATTGTAGTTCATAAGCAATCACGATTTGAAACCCTATCGCAAGAACATTTAACACCCTAATATCAAGGTCATACCTTGAATCCTCATCGTAAACAAAAAATATTTTTGAATAGGATAAAATTTTTGGCTTAAATCTACTTTTTTAAAAAAAAATGTAAGTCCCTTAAATCTAGTCACCGATGCCAGTCTATCGCGACCAAGCTCCGTCTAGTTTTTATTAATAAAAATAGGAGTCACCTGGTACGTGCTAAGTTTAAGTTTGGGACTTAACTCGGGTTCTCAAGCCCATATTATATCACGACTTTGGGGTTTAGGTTTTTAACCTGCAAGTGATTTTTATCTAGGAGTTGCCACTAATCGGTTTATGGTGAGTCGATTAAAAACTCAAACAAGACAATGGGAGAATTGCTTATTTTCGCAAATCAGAAATTGATTGAGTTCGGAGGCTTGATTACATTAGTTGGGTAACTAATGCCTTTTTGGTACCTTTCTACCCCCTGTTCATTTCTAAAAATATTTGTCAAGCAATTTGAATTGATTTTATGACATTTCTCCTAACATGCGGGATGATCAAACAAGTATATAATCATTAATGATAATTAGTCAATATAGATGTGTAATCTAAGGTTCTAATCCTAACCAAGGTGGCAACATTCAAAACATAACAATTTATAAAATTATATTTTAATTAAAAACATGCATAATAATAACAAGCAGTAGTAAAAATAACATTCAAAATACTATCGTTATAGCCATTCGGGTTTATCCGATTTAAACATGATTATTAATCAAATAATTCACATAGTAAAAAGTATTAATTTATAAATTATTTCCTAATTTAAAAGAAATAAAAAATATTTTTATAATAATAATAATAACAAATATAGCAAAGAATTTTTTAAAATAAAAATATTAATATAATATTAGTCCGGGTTGGGTCGGTGGATCCGGGTTGGGTCAAATCGAACCGGGGGGTCAAATCGATCCCAGACAACAAACAACATTGACTCGGGTCGGATCTTTAGATCTAAATTGAGTTGGGTGGTTAACCCGGGTTGTTGATCGTGGTTATGAATCGGGTTGGGTTGGTCCCCGCGTGTACTGCATTAACGAGGGGCATAGGCCGAGTGAGATCCGACGCCTCGCCGGGTCGACCCAGCCAATTTTGGCCCTGGGTTTCACGCTTGAGGATTGCCACAATGCTCCCCAATCGTCAACCCACCATCTTGGCCACTTGTTTCCCGACCAAGAACTAAAATTAATTTGGCCTCATTGAGGCATTTCATCAAACATCCGACGTGTGCAATGAAAAATGAGGGTCTTTAACCTCTCTCGTGGCTCGCCAACTCCGGTGGCCATGGCTTGCTCCAAACGGTGACTATAGACCAAGAGGAGCATCGATATAGGCTGAAATTGCCGTGCGAAATGACCAATGTGAATCTCGACCGACCGTTGCTCAAAAACAGGGTAGAAAGCAGGGGCTAAGATTGCTCATCAATCGGGCGTGCATATGGGGAGTTTCAGGCGATGCTAATCGTCGGGGATGGCCATTTGGCCTCTTCTTTGGGTCCTATGAATCCTCAAATCTCTCTTTTGCTCTTAGTATCTCTCTATGCTCTGTTTCGGATCGGACCTCTCTCTCTTCTCTAGTCTTTATAGGTGACATCGGCCACCCGCCTTGCCTCAAAAAATAACAGCCTTAATGGCCTTGCACCAGCTATAGCACATGCCACAACTTTGGTGTCCATCCTAAGCTAGTGCAGGGGGAAAAAAATTCTGCACCTCTGCTTGACTTTCCACGACCACCATGAGAGGAAAAGGAGAGGGGGAGAGATCAAGAAAGGGGGAGGGATGGGATTGGCAATCAATGTCCTCCCCCCTGCTGCTCCTTACCCGCCCAAGACTTTGTTTGATGAATGGCTTTCCTGCCGGATGTAGAGGAAAATAGGGGCAAGTGGGGAGGAAGGAAAGAGGCCGGGGCGGTGGGGGAGAAGGAAGGAAGCGGGTTAGGCTAGCACGGAGAAAAAAAAAAAGGGTCGGGTGGACGGACCCCGACTCAGATTTTTTTTATTAATTAATAAATTTTTAATTTTTTTAAAGTGACCTAAGAAAATATGCTTGGGGCCGAGTTGACCCGACCCTTTTTTTTTTTCATGCAAGCCCGGCCCAGCTATTTCTTTTCCTTTTCCCCAACACCAATCTTCTTCCATTATCTACCCCCCTTTGTTTGGCCATTCACCACCGAATAATGGAGCGGCCCTCGCCATCCCCATCAAACAAAGTCTCGAAAGGGTAAAAAAGCAAAGCAGGGGGAGGGCATTGATGGCCGATCCCATCTCTCCCCTTTCCCGGTCTCTCCCTTCCTCTTTCTCTCATGATGGCCGTGGAAATCAAGCGAGGTGCAGATTTTTTTCCTCCCTCGCACTAGCCTAGGATGGCTACCAAATTTGGGCATAGGCTATAGCCGACGCAGGATCATTAAGGCTATGATTTCTAAGGCGAGGTGGGTCGGCGGCCGCTTGTAAAGGCCGATAAGAGAGAGAGCAGCAATATGAAGCAGAGCATAATGAGAAATTGAGAGCAAAAAAGAGAGATTTGAATGTTTGTTGGACCCAAAGAGGAGGCTAGATGATCGTCCCTCGATGATCAACATCGCGAAAACCACCCAAATGCACCGCCGACAAGTGAGCAGCCTTAGCCTTGTTTTTACTCTATTTTTGTGCATCGATCTATTAGGATTTGCGCTGGTTATTTCGCGGCGAATCCCGCCCATACTAATGTTCCTTCCCGGTTTATAGTCATCGTTGGGAGCGAGCCATGGCTGTCAAAGTTGGCCGGAGCCCCGAGAGAGGTCGGAGACCCCGCTTTTAACTATGCACTCTAAATGTTTGATGAAATGCCTCAATGAGGTTAAATTAATTTTGGTTGCCCACCAAGGAACAATTGGCTGGCTGGACGGTGGTCCAACGGGTGGGGAACATCGTGGGGAATCCTCGTGCGTGAAACCTCGGGCATGAACCCAGGCGAAATCTTGCCCGCCGACGCCCCCATGTTTTTATATAAGTGGGGACCAATCGGACCCGTTCATAGCCCCGAGTCAATGTTTTTTGTCGGATCCGTTGACTAGGGTTGGATTTGACCCGACTTGGATCCATTGACATGACCTCGGACTAATAATTTATTTTTTTTTAATTTTTTTCTTTCTTTTTAATTTTTATTATTATTATTATTATTATTAAAAATAAAATAATTTTTTTGTTTCTTTTAAATTAGGAAATAATTTATAAATTAGTACTTTTTACTATATGAATTATTTGATTAATAATCATGTTTAAATTGGATAAACCTACAGGGATATACGGTAGTATTTTGCATGTAATTTTTACTACTGTTGTGTTATTATTATGCATGTTTCTAATTAGAATATAATTACATAAGTTGTTATGTTTTGAATGTTGTCATCTTAGTTAGGGTTAGAACCTTAGACTACATATCTATCTTGAGTGCTAATCATTAATGATTGTATACTCGTTTGATCACCTCACATGTTAGGAGAGATGTCTTAAAATATATCTAAATTACCTAACAAATATTTTCAAAAATAAACAGGGGTAGAATGGTATCAAAAGAGTATTAGTTACCCAACTAATGTAACTAAGTCTCCGAACTCATTTAATCTCGAGTTTGAAGAAGTAAGCAATTCTCCCATTGTATTGCTTGGGTGTCTAATCGATCCACTCTAAAAACGATTAGTGACGACTTCCGATAAAAAAAATCACTTGTAGGTTAAAAACTTAAATCCTAAAAATCGCGATATGGTATGGGCTTGGGAGAGCATGAGTTAAGTCTCGAACTTAAACTTAACTTGTACGTAGTAGACTCCTTTTATTAATAAAAACCAGTAGGTTAAAAAACTTAAATCCTAAATCGCATGGTCGGAGAGCAGAGATTGTTAAAAAATATTTTTGTATGGGTCGGGTCACAGGGTAGAGATTTCTATTTTTGTATGGCCCCCTGAATTAGGGTGTTAAATGTTCTTGCAGGTTTCAAATCATGATTGCTTATGAATTGTTATGCATAGTTTAAATGATTTAGTATTACACTGTTGTACACACAACCATGCTATCGGGTCTAGGGCCGCGATAGGGCATTTTAGGATAGTGTTAATAACTATACAATCTCAAATACGAGACTGCGATATAGAGGTTGCTTTTTCTTTTCTTAAAATTTCTTTCTAAAAATCGTAAAATGTATCTTTAGCTGCTATTTGCTTGATTATAAGATATTCCTTTCGATTTGATCGAGATTAAAAGGACTTGACACCACGCGAGACTGCGATAGGTCGTTAGGCACCATTTTAATTTCACTTTGTTGAACTAATCTAGATATAAATCGAACCTTACTCCTCATGAGCATGTTTTTGTGATTGCCATAGTTCAAGGTAAGGTATATATTCTATCTCTTCTTATTTTATTATGCAGCCTACTTATTCATTTGATTTATGATCGTTAAGTTATCTGTTGATTTCATTCTATATACGATGGGAAGAACTAACGTCCAATTTGTCCCTACTCCCAAGAAAGAGCTCCCGGTATGGTGGGATTGGCTCGATCAAAATGGCTAAGGATATGTCAAAGTAAGAATTGGTCGCCTACTTTCACCGCTTAGATCAATGTCCGTTCGCATGATACAAGCACTAACACATTTCTGGTGCCCTCAAATATCTATCTTTGTGTTAGATAAGTTTAAAATGACCTATACTCTAGAAGAATATTGTGACAGTCCGGATTTTGGCCCATTTTTGGGTTTATAAAAGCGTGTAATTAAATCGATTAAACTTATAATGGAATTTCGCCAGAACCCCATCACTCGGTTCTTGTTTTTAAAAAATAGAAATTCCACTAGAATCGCACTTTCGATCGAATTTGGCCGTTAATTTAGACCCTGAACTTGGCGTTCGATTTCCGGGAGTTTCGAGACGAAATAAATTGGGCCGGTGTCGATATTATTGCAGCCCGATTAACGAGATTATCGGGAAAAGTGAAAAAGTGGATTTTTGGACCGGGTACAAATTTGGACTGGTAGACCTCCCTCGTAGTGTGGGCTGGGTTATTTTATTTTGACAATGTGCCCTAAAATATTGTCGGGATTTATTATGGTTTGTTAGGCCTTTTTCCAGACTTAAATCGGGACCGATAGATCGATTTTTAGTTCGAACCGTGTCCGTCTGTTCGCGCTTAAATTCAAAATTTTAAATTTTCTCTCTCTCTCCTCTCTCCCTTTCTCGGCCGGAACCCCCCCCCCGTACGTCCGTCTCTCTCTCTCTCTTTCCCCCTCTCTCTCTCTCTCTCTCTCTCTTTTTCCCCCCTCGGTTCCGTGCACGTTACCCCCCTCCCGTCGGCCCGTCCCCTCCCCCTCCACGTCCCCCCCCTTCTTGTTGGACTGTCCCCTCTCTCTCTCTCTCCCTCTCTCTCTCCTCTCTTCTCTCTCTCCTCTCTCTCTCTTCTTCTCATTCTTCTTCAAGTCTTCCCCCGCGTTGTTCTTCCTCGCAGACCTGCTCACTTGACCCGCCCGGGGCCTTGGCCCGACCTTAGTCGCCTCACTTTGGCCGTCCAGCAGCGTCGCGATGTCGTCAGCGCCGCCCGTCCCGGCGCCCCTCCACTCCCTCCCCGTCTCTGCCTTCCTCGAGACCATGTGCCCGCCGCGCCCGGGCACCTCAAGCCGCCGAGCACGCCACCGCTGCCTGACAAGCCAAGCCCGGCCAGGTCAGCCCGTAGCTGCTTAGGCCTCCCGGCCCTCTCCTCCCCCTTGCCTCTCTCTCCACTCCCGGCCACCTGCACCACCTTTCGGCCGAGGCAGAAACCCAGCGAAACGCCCGTCATTGCTGCTCGCCCGGCTAAATATCGATCAATCACCGGGCGTGCCCGCTTCGCCAAAGCCTGACCAACCCGTCCCGTCCGTAAACCTTCGCCGTAGCGGCCCTGACTTCTCTCTCTTTCTCTCCCGCCACTTTGTAGGCCAGGCCTCACTCTCTGTTCGGCCCGTCAATGAAGTCCATGCTTGTGCCCGCCCTTGTGCGATCGCCGCCGCCCGCCCGTGGCCCCAGCCGGCCCGATGCCATTAGCTCGCCACTTGCCCAGCTCGCGTTCGGGCTTTTTGCTTAGGCCGGCCGTCCGCGGGGTTCGCGGCAAGCACAAGCCGCGCGTTCGCCGCGCCCGCATCGCGTGCTCCATCGCCTGCGTCTGGGTGCTCGGCTGCGTCTGCTGCTCCGCGGGTCGCGTCTGTGTCGTGCTCCCCGCTGCCTGTGCCAGGCCCATCCGCTGCCGCCCGAGCGCCCGCACGCTGTTCACACAAGACTAGGCGCGCCGACGCCATTGTGCCCACTTTGGCCGGTCAGCGCGCCCGTGTGGCCCGCGCCCGCGCCCGGCCGAACTTCTCCCCCGGGCAATTTTTGGCCCGAGCCGACTTTTCCCGGGCCAAATTTTGGTAAGTGACTTCCTAGACCCGACTTAGTATTTTGGGTATTTAATTGACCAGGTTTCGGGCTAGAAACGGCTAGAGGCGATATTTAGTTTAATTATTTCATGTTTTAATTAGATTATGTGGTATTCTAATTTAATTAAATTAGACCGATTTGAGTGGACTGTTTGAGTGAATAATTGTAATGTGACCGATTTTGAATGTCGGGTCTGTGGATTGGAGTGGCGAAGTGTGAATTGGACTGAATTTGTGAATTTGAGCTGTTTGGTGCAATTTGGCGTGAATGTGATTGAATTGAGTGGCGTGTGCTTGCACCGTCGAAATTAAGCCCGGATCGATCGGAGGGCTACGGACTTGGGACGTGTTGACGGGTCCGTGTGAAGGCATGAACGGTATGGGCCAATTGGAATACGGACTTGGGGCGTGTGGACGGCGGTCCGTGCTGAAGGCTTGAATGGCGATGTGCCAATTGGATGCGGGCTTGAAACGTGTTGATGGTGGCCCGTTAAAGGTGTGATTGGACCGGGCGTATTTTCGTCGGTCATTGGAATTGTTTGAATATCGTGGCTTGGGACGTGTTGATCGCCGTGTGCCGGAATTGAATTGAATGATATGGCTTGGGACGTGTTGATTTGACCATGAGAATTGATTGAAATGTGAGGCTTGTGAGCCTGTGAGGTTGGATTTGAGGCGTTGGCGGCGAGTTGTGAAAGATGTGCGTTGCGTTGGCGGACAGATGATTTAGCGTGTGGTGATTGGGCTGGTTGAGCGTGTGGTGATTGATTGGTTGGCGTGTGGTGGATTGATTGATTGAGCGTGTGAATGGATTAATTGGTTGAGAGTATGACCCGATTGACTGCTAATGCGTGTGGATGATTGATTGGATGGGTTGGGTGCTTGTTTGGGTTGACCGATTTTGAGTGGAAGTGTGTGCTGGTGATTGGGATGTGGCGGTGTGTGTGTTGCGTGATTGGGATGTGGCGGTGTGTGTGTGTCTGGTGATTGTGACGTGGCGGTGATTTATACTTGCATTATTATGCTTGAACTAATATGCGAGATTGGCACGTGGTTCGAGGCAAGGTAAGCCTTTCTTGTGCAATTGATTATTTTTGACCGGTAGTGCGCATGTTAGACCGGGGTCAGGGTGCGCATTAGCCTAGGTTAGGTTTAGGTTGTTGCTTATTGAGACTACATCTCACGGTTATTATATAACCACTTTCAGATTCGCGACCATAAATGATTGGAGACGCTGCAAGAGCATCTCGAGATCGAGGACGGGTCAAGTACCCGAAGATTTTGAGTTCCCCCTTTCGTAGAGGAGTTAAGTTTGTTGCTATTGTCCTTTTCTCGAAATTGTGATTCTACTATTGTGGCTTAACCTCGGGACCGCCCTTCGTGGGACGTAGTATGTAATTGTCAAGCGTAGAAATTTTAGTTATTGTCTTTTGTGCTATTGCTACCCATCGTCATTGTTTAATTATGCGGGTTGTGTTATTTGTTTCCGTAGCGTATCAATCTCGATATTTTGGGTTGGGTCGGCGACGTATCTGGGACGTCGCATTCAATGATCGACCATCGAGGGATGTCGCGCGAGCTCGGCGGGGTCCGGGCGTGACATCACCTGATGAATTGGTATCGAGCAAGGTCAGCTCGAACCAAGATGGTGAAGCACAGGTGATAAGGAGCGATGACTTTGGGGTAGACAGTTAGGAAGACTCGCGTGCTATGCGTACCCCAGACAGTGTGATTGTGATTGCTAAGTGGTTTTTGTGCAATATATGTGAGGTGCAGGTGCGTCGGGACTTGAGGTAAGTGCACGAACTTGTTGGCTGTGATTGGGTGCTATTTGAGATTGGCTGCTGCTTCTGAATGAAATGTGTTGTGATTCATTGCCTAGGGGCTTAGACTGGTATAGTTGGCCTAGGTCTTTAATTCCCGAGGGGAATTATAGCAGGTAAGTGGGTGATGTGAACCCCGTGAGTATGAGTAGTTGAGGTCGAGGTCGAGGTCGAGGTCGAGGTCGAGGTCGAGGCTGAGGTCGAGGTCGAGGTTGTGTAGGTCCGCAAGTTGGAATTTTGAGGAATCCCAGATGGGATGAGACTTTGAGGGCAATTGGGGAAGTTGGAATTTTAATGAGTAGACAGACTGAGGAGCGAAATGCTTCTATTACTACTGATGCTGAGGCCATTATTGTCGTCGTCAATGGGAATGACGGGAATCATGGGCATAATGAAAATGTTGGGAATCAAGGTCAAGGGTAATTTAATGCAATCAGGCAGATGCGTCAGTTGGGTGGAAAATATTGGGAAATTTAAACTTGCAAGGTTTGATGGGAAGAGGTGACCTTGAGGCTATATTACTTTGGACGAGAGGACCAAAAAAAAAAAAAAAAAAAGGACTTTTGAGGTATTCGGGTGCACTGATGAGGAAAAAGTGACCCTGACTATGTATCAACTCTAAGGAAGTACAAGTGATGGGTAAGAGGACCCCCGAAGTAGGACATTTCAGGAAATGCAAGTGATAAGTATTCGGGTGTCTCAACTCGGAGGGCATACTTCTAAGCGGGGTGTCATTATTTCGAGGTTCTTAATAAGAAGTAGTTTCGTAAAGTGCCCAAGACGTAAAAATGACAAAGTCTCTTGGGCTTTGTTAAAATTGAATGTCGGGTTGATCAAGACGAGGTCGGGTTTGTAAGGTTGTCTAAGTACGCCAAAGGTAGTCAATGATCGTGTGGATGGGACAAGGAAGTTCCGAGATGGACCGAAACCGATTTTCGTAGTCGGGTTGATGCTAATAAGCCTAAGGGATTATAATGAGCTGTATGGCAAGGCTTAAACGGTTGAAAGGGATTCAATGGAAGGTTACCAGATATGGATAGCGGTATACGCCGCTAGGGACAATAGGAACGGTGGAAAGAAGCCTATGACAAAGAAACGGAAATTGTCCCTCTAGTAAGAAAGAACTTTGGAAAGCCGAACTGCTATTCCAGAGCTGCGTGTCGGTCTTATGGGAAGAGGCATAGGAATGGCCACTGCCAAGGTAGGAGTGGAGCATGTTGTCGATGTGGACAGTAAGGTCACCAGGTGAGAAATTGTTGGACCGACAAGTTATATCGCTAATGCAATCGCAGCGACCGCAGGTAGGACATTAAGCGGGAGCTGCTCTGCAGATTAATCAGACTCGGCTATGGACATAGGGAAAAGTGTACGTTGTGGTAGGGAAGGAATCAGGGGATGTGCCATGAAAGTCTAGAGGCATTGCATGTGGATATTGGGTACGATAGGCGATGATTTCGAAGTTGTAACGCTAATGGTCATGTATGACGGTAATTGCTTATGGTGGATAGACGAATCGATTTATGGATTCCTGATTTACTAGAGATATTATTGGATGAATTTGGAAGGATGAGATATGCTTGGAAACTTTGGATATTATAAAGAACCGGGGTGATTTGTTTTGGGAGACTGTTAGATTGAAATTGGATGGACTGAACTTGTCCTTGAGGTGTATGATGATAATTATTTTGTGGCCGACTTGTTGGTTGAGGAATCAAGGCTAAAGGACATAGCCGGAGTGTGTAATTTTCCCGATATCTTTCCTCAGGAATTGTCGGGACTGTCACTTGATCGAGAAGTAGAAATTGTAATCGGGTTAACTTTAGGATGGAACCAACATAGAGAGCACCTTTTTAGGTGTCGTTGTGTCGAGTTGAAAAGAATTGAAGGTTCAAATGCAAAGGTTGTTGGATGAAGGTTTTATTCGCTGAGTGGGTCTCCATGGAAAGCGCCAGATTTTATTTTAAGGAAAAAGGACCGGATTGTTAAGGTTATGTTTTGACTACGTACGGTTGAATCGGTGATTATTAAGGATAAACGCCCGTTGCCTAGGATAAATGACATGTTCGACCATTTACAAGGGGCATCAATATTTTGTAAGATCGATTTGGGGATTGATTATTATCAAGTGAGGATCATGAAGGAGGACGTGCCGAAGTTGGCATTTAGGGCGAAGTTTGGACACTACCAAATTACGGTGATGCCGTTTGGGTGATGGACGCCCTGCAAAGCATTTATGGATTTAATGGATCGAGCATTTAAGGAATTTCTCGATCGGTTGTAATCGTGATTCATAGGCAATATCTTGGTATACTCAAAGAGTTCCGCCGAGTGTGAGTTAAAAAAAAAAAAAAAAAAAAAAAAAGAAATTATACCCGGGGAAGGAATAGAGTGGCGTTCTCACGCTAAGTTTTATAAGTGCAAATTAAAACTTCATGGAGTGGCGTTCTTAGGACATATGATACCGGGAAGAAATTGCAGTGGATTCAGCAAAGATTGAAGCCATCATGAATTGGCTATGACCGACAACGATAATCAAGGTTCGGAGGTTCTTGGATCCGACAAGTCATTCTGCACGCCTCGTGAAAGGGGTTTTGACGTTAGTAACACCGTGGATGCGTTTGCTAAAGAAGGAAATGAAATTTGAATGGACGGACAAGTACCAAAGGAATCAAATATGAGACCGTATCGTTGGATGGAACTTCGTAAAGACTACGACTGCGATATTTTATAAAACCCTGGAATGGCTAATAAGGTAACAGATGCACTGAGTTGGAGATCGTGCATCGCGCATATGATGGTCAAGGAATAAACCCTGTTGAAGGAAATTCGGGATTCGGAATTTAAGTGTGAAGCAAGTCATGTTTAGAGCCTGCTTACCGCATTGAGGATTATACGGGAAATCTGGGCCAAGATTAAGGCATTACGATCGATGGACTTAGAAATCTAAGAGATTCTAGAAATGGATGTCAAAAAAAAAAAAAAAAGAAGAAGAAGAAGAAATCGGGTTTTCAAGTATTTGAGGATGGGATTCTGAAGTTCCGTGGTCGATTATGTGTACCCAGTGATGCAGAATTTAAAAGAAGAGATTTTGTCGAAAGTACACTGTAGCCATTACAGTATTCACCCGGGTAGTATGGGAATGTATCAGAACTTCGTCAGCATTATTGGTGAAAGGCGTGAAAGTAGATGTAGCCAAAGCACGTGCTCGAGTGTCCGACATGCCAACAAGTGAAGACGCAATATTGTAAGCTGGATGGGATGTTGCGACCATTGAAAATTCTCGAGTGGAAGTGGGATTATCGAGGAGCCGGAGGGGCCATGATTTGAGTTGGGTGATTGTGGATCGGTTGACAAAGTCATCATATCTTCTACCAATATGAAAGGATTGTTGCCTTGGGAAGGTATGCCGATTTGTATATACGACACATAGTCTTGTCTCCATAGAGTAATGCGTGATTTATCACCTCGGACCGTGATCCTAGGTTTCTTGCCGCTTTTGGAAAAGTTTTCATACGGCATTAGGAACGAGGTTACAATCTAGCACCGCCTATCATTCGCGGATGGATGACTAGTCCGAGAGGACGATCTAAACTTTGGAAGACATCTTTGCGAGCATGTGTATTGGATTTTTGGGGAAGTTGGAAAGAATAATTACCTTGGTTGAGTTTGCCTATAGCAATGACTATCAACGAGTTTTAGAATGGCACCGTTTGGGGCATTATATGGTAGGGTTTTTGAGCGCCGGTTTGTTGGGATGAAGCGGGTGAGATGGGCATCACGGATCCCAAGTTGGTTTATTAGTCAATTGAAACAGCCAAGGTGAGATGTGGAAAGGTGAAAAGTTGATGCGACACGATTACCCCATTTGTTTGAGTGGTCGGGTTGAATTGTAAATTTCGAGAACGAAATTTTTGTAAGGGGGAAGAATTGTGACAGTCCGGATTTTGGCCCATTTTTGGGGTTTATAAAGCGTGTAATTAAATCGATGGCGCTTATAATGGAATTTCGCCGAGAACCCGATCACTCTCGGGTTCTTGTTTTTAAAAAATAGAAATTCCACTAGAATCGCACTTCGATCGAATTTGGCCGTTAATTTAGACCCTGAACTTGGCGATCGATTTCCGGGGAGTTTGGGGGAAATAAATTGGACGGTGTCGATATTATTGCAGCCAGTGTCGAGATTATCGGGAAAAGTGAAAAAGTGGATTTTTGGACCGGGTACAAATTTGGACTGGTAGACCTCCCTCGTAGTGTGGGCTGGGTTATTTTATTTTGACAATGTGCCCTAAAATATTGTCGGGATTTATTATGGTTTATTAGGCCTTTTTCCAGACTTAAATCGGGACCGATAGATCGATTTTTAGTTCGGACCGTGTCCGTTTGTTCGCGCTTAAATTCAAAATTTTAAATTTTCTCTCTCTCTCCTCTCTCCTTTCTTCTCGGCGGAACCCCCTCCCCGTCGTCCGTCTCTCTCTCTCTCTTTCCCCCTCTCTCTCTCTCTCTCTCTCTCTCTCTTTCCCCCCTCTCCCTCTTTCCGTTACCCCCCTCCCCATTCGTTGATCCCTCCCCATGTTGTCCCCCCCAACTGTGTGGACTGTCCCTCTCTCTCTCTCTTTCCTCTCTCTCTCCTCTCTTCTCTCTCCTCCCCTCCTTCTTCTCCCTCCTTCGCGTCCGTCCCTTCTTCTTGTTTTGCCTGCCCGTCCGCGGACTGCTCATGAAGCCAGCCCGCCCGGACGGGCGTGCGCCCAGCAACATTCGCGTCGCTAACCCGGCCGCTTTGGCGTCGCTAACGGCCGTCGGCGCGGTCCGCCTTCGATCATCACCTTGCCCCATCCCCAGCCGATCCCTCCCTCCCGCCCTCTCGCGCTCCCTTGAGCCATCATTAGCTCCGCCCGGGCGCTCAGCGCCGCCCGCTTTGGCAGGAAACCTGCGCCTGGCAGCTGACCCGGCCCGGCCGGAAATCGCGTAGCGCCTTGACTCGTGACCCTCCGCCTCCCGCGCCTCTCTCCTCCCCGGGCGTCCGCCCTTACCTGGGCTGAGGCTTGGGCCGGGCCAAATTTTTGGTAGCGACTTCCCTAGACCCGACTTAGTATTTTGGGTATTTAATTGACCGGTTTTGGGCCTAGAGCGGCTAGGGCGTATATTTAGTTTAATTATTTCATGTTTTAATTAGATTATGTGGTATTCTAATTTAATTAAATTAGACTGATTTGAGTGGACTGTTTGGTGAATAATTATGCGTGACCGACTTGAATGTCGGGTACGTGGATTAGAGTGGCGAAGTGTGAATTGGATTTGAATTTGTGAATTTGAGCTGTTTGGTGCAATTTAGGCGTGAATGTGATTGAATTGAGTGGCGTGTGCTTGCCTGCCGAAATTAAGCCGGATCGATCGGAGGGCTACGGACTTGGGGCGTGTTGGCGGTCCGTGTGAAAGCATGAGCGGCCGATGGGCCAATTGGAATACGGACTTGGGGCGTGTGGGCGGTCCGTCACCGAGCTTGAATGGCCGATGTGCCAATTGGATGCGGGCTTGAGGCGTGTTGGCGGTGGCCGTTAAAGGTGTGATTGGACGGGGCGTATTCGTCGGTCATTGGAATTGTTTGAATATCGTTGGCTTGGGGCGTGTTGACGGCGACCCTTTGGAATTGAGTGAATGATATGGCTTGGGGCGTGTTGGCGGCCATGAGAATTGATTGAAATGTGAGGCTTGTGAGCTGTGAGGTTGGATTTGAGGCGTGATGGCGCGAGTTGTGAAGAAAGATGTGCGTTCACGCCTGTGATTTAAGGTGTGGTGATTGGCTGGTTGAGCGTGTGACTGATTGATTGGTTGGCGTGTGGTGGATTGATTGATTGAGCGTGTGACTGGATTAATTGGTTGAGAGTATGACCCGAATTGATTGCTAATGCGTGTGGATGATTGATTGGATAGGTTGGGTGCTTGTTTGGGTTGACTGATTTTGAGTGGAAGTGTGTGTCTTTGGTGATTGGGATGTGGCGGTGTGTGTGTCTTTGGTGATTGGGATGTGGCGGTGTGTGTGTCTTTGGTGATGGTGGCGTGGCGGTGATTTATACTTGCATTATTATGCTTGAACTAATATCTCGGGGATTGGCCACGTGGTTCGAGGCAAAATAAGCCTTTCTTGTGCAATTGACTGTTTTGGCTGGTAGTGCGCATGTTAGACTGGTCTGGGTACGCATTAGCCTAGGTTAGGTTTAGGTTGTTGCTTATTGAGACTCTGTCTCACGGTTATTATATAACCACTTTCAGATTCGCGACCATAAATGATTGGAGACGTTGCAAGAGCATCTCGGAGATCGAGGACGGGTCAAGTACCCAGCATTTTGAGTTCCCCTTTCGTAGAGGAGTTAAGTTTGCTGCTATTGTCCTTTTCTGAGAATTGTGATTCTACTATTGTGGCTTAACCTGGGGACTGTCCTTCGTGGACGTAGTATGTAATTGTCAAGCGTAGAAATTTTAGTTATTGTGCTGTGCTATTGCTACCCATCGTCATTGTTTAATTGTCTGGGTTGTGTTATTTGTTTCCGCGCGTATCAATCTCTGATATTTTGGGTTGGGTCGACGACGTATCTGGGACGTCGCATTCAATGATCGACCATCGAGGGATGTCGCGAGCTCGGCGGGGTCCGGGCGTGACAAATATAATGCTGACATTGAAATGTCTTTGGTATTTGAACTCACTAAATCACTTTTGGGCGTTTTCCCTATATCGAGAATTATCCCAGTTTTTGCGAGTCTAGATCAATGCGATGAAAAGGGTCGTTAAAGTTCACCGTAATTCATGCCCCATATTTTTCTTAAATGAATGCTTTGAAAATCAACCCATGAGTCAAAAATCTAAGATCTTTCTCTTTGTATTTATCGGGTTTTTTATTTTTCCTCATCGCAAAAAAATTCTATAAATCCCTCAATTACGTATGTTGCTAAATAAATTTGCATTGGCATGGGTTATGTTAATTCAATTTTGGTAGAAATATTTTTGTCCCTTAACTATTTTAAACAAAAGGAGGAGAAGGTCATGCGAGCTGCTTTGGAAAATTTTGCAAATTTAGTTTTATCCTACTTAAAAGGATTCGGGGCATCTTATGTAGCTTTTTGAAATTGATGACCATATGCACCCAATACAAAGATTTGAGGTTTTAAACAATTTCCACGATAAGGAGTACTCTTGCTGGATAAACTTTTTAAAAGATCTCGATTCTAAAGCATTCTTATGGCATGCTAAATGGTTCCGTGAAGGTGAGGCTCGTTATGCTCATTGGTTTCACAATTCTGTTTTCTTGCTCAGCTTATATGGTGCCACTTCTTACTATCCTAATTGGGTAGCTCGCCAAGACAGAGCCATTCAGAGATCCAACCGCATCTCAAGATAGACCCGTTTCGAGTTCGATTTACTCATTCAAACTATAACTACATTAGCGAAATTTGTGCCATCCAAATGCAAGGATCGAGTGTGATCTTGAGAATATCATTTTACACAGTGAGATTGAAGGGGCAAGAAAGGGTTCACCATGCCTCTTTGTTCTACATTCTCCATCATCAAATCCCAGTAGCTCTACAGCCAAAGGTCCTAGATGTGGCTAACAAGCCCAATCGCCAAGTATGGATCGATTATCTTGAAATGATTATGGGGAAGAGAGATAATGCTTATCATGAAGCTTTTCCGTGAAAATAAATGATTCAAAGAGATTGTGGCTTCTTCATCGTATATATAGAATGAGTGTCCGGGAAAGACACTTTTTTTGTTAAAAGCCTGTCTTTTATAAATTCATAATAATTGTGTTTAGGAATTTTTGTTATCTAATTTTAAATGTTTAGGGTTTATACTAATGTTAATATAAGTCGGACTACTTTTTGATATATAAATAAAAGAAATTGCGCTCTAATAACACCACCATGGCCTTAGCTTGGTGGTATCCGAGGAGTGAGCGGTTTGAGGCAACCGGGTTCGAACCTCAAAGGCACCGTTATGAAAATAAATAAAAAACCTTTTTGCTTCTCTCTTTTTTTTTTCAAATAAAGAAAATACGTGATAAATAAATATAATACTAGACTAAATCATAAACTAATTCTTTATGAGGCTTTATACCATTCATTTCAACGTCTTTACAAGTAGTTACGAATTAAATGGCCGAAGAAAACATGCCAATTCGTCTCAATAGTATGGAAAATGAAATGAAGATTTTTAATGTATTTGAAAATCTCACAAAGCAGGTAGAATCTATTAATGGCAAGCTCACCCCCACTCCTGCATCAATTGAGGTGATGTTACTATCATAGTCTATTGAAAAAGAAAAGCCTCTGCCAGCAATAGCAAGATGCCCCTATTAGAGGACGATCCGCTTCTACTTGCCATCAAGAATGAACTTGTGTGTGTGCCATGACAAAGCATGACAAGCACCTCGTAAAGGTCGAGGAGACGAAGTAATTGCAGGGTCAGCAACATGCTGTCCCACTTGACATGTCCGTGTACAAAAGGGTCAAGGTGCTAAAAAAATTCAAAATGCCAGAATTCAAAAAATATAATGGCACTTCACGCCCCAAGCATCACTTGCACATGTATCATGTGCGAATGACCCAGTATGTCGATAATGGGTTTCTTATGATTCAAACCTTTCAAGCAAGCTTGATAGGGCCAGTTTTGACATGGTATATGTCAAAAGATGTAGATGTCTTCAAATCCTAAGATGATGTTGTGGACCCATTCCTCAAACAGTATTAATTCAACCTCGATGTCACATTTTCTCGTGATGACCTCGAACGCACTGAGAAGAAAAATAAGTCGTTCAAAGAATATGCCACCCGATGGAGGAACTTGGCCGCCCAGTTCACCCTAGAGCTTACTAACCATGAACAAATGAAGTTGTTCATTAAGTCTCTTCCTTATGAATACAAACATCGCTTGGTTGGTGTCACTACTGCTTCCCTTAATCAAATTGTTCTAGTAGGCGAACGAATTGAGATGGGATTACGCGATGGGTGGTTCACAGACCCTACTTCCACAAGCAAGAGACTTAGCACGATGAAGGAGAAAGAGCCCATCGATAGAGGAGAACATCACATACACCTCAAGCACTGCTCATCCTCCCGATCCTTCAAGTGAGCAATTCAAGTGAGCAAACAATCGACCTCAAGCCGCTCACTCCAACTTAGAAAACTACCCTTTAAGAAATGCGACTATCACATGGGCAGCCCCTAAGGCAATATAAGAAAATACAGTTCACTTCACTATTTGGATTCCTTTCCTGTGTCCCGATCAAACTTTGCAAGAAAAATTTGCTCTTCACCGAGCCCAAACGACCAAACTCAAAGAGCTTTTCGAACTACGATCCGTCTAAGAAATGCGACTATCACATGGGCGATGTAGGACATTCGATGAACGATTGCTATACCCTTAAGCACCGAGTACAGAATTTGCTGAACACCAAGGTTTTCTCATTTTAGACATCCAAACTAAATGTCCAGAATAACTCGTTACGAAAGCATGAAAATAAAATTAATGCCATATTCAATTTCAATGCTGGTTGAATCAAGAACGTTTAAGGGTATGTTTATCTTGGTCTCATGAAAGCAGGATGTTATCTTGCTAATAAGGTATTGCCCCTAGCCTTGATGAAGGAAAGAGTTGCCAAGGTGGCGTAAGTAGGCCTAATTGCGTATGTTTCGATCATATCGACATAATGGCCACCATCTCCTAGGTTATCATTAAGTTAAGAGATGAACTTTCAGCATTAAATGTCAAAAATGAATCTATCCCCATAATTATGAGTGTGCTTTTTAGTTAACAAAACCCAAATAATGAGGAGGAAAACCGATAATTGAAGTGCCCATAATAGAGAAGCATATAATGATTAAGATATCTCAGCCTTTATCAATATCCATTATGAGAATGATAAATATAAGGGCAGTCCCATAGTCTTATGAACACTGGATGTTAATCTAGTCACAAGGTCGGTTTGGATCGGACATATATCCAAGCCCTGATGCGTAAATCCATTTTTGCAAAACTAGTTACCGATGAAGAAGCTAAGGATTTTCTAGCCATCATCAAAGCCAGTGAATACAATGTGGTGGATTAACTATGCAAGTTGCTCGCCTAGATTTCTTTGTTAGAACTACTTCAAACATTTGGAGGATCGAACATCAAAATCTCTTATGAGTGCTCAAAAGTAAACGTCTTGAAACAATTGAGCATGACAAGTTAAAGGAATTTGTAGGGTCCATCTTGTTGAAAAACTTGATAGCATTCTTGGACGATGAATTCCTTGCCGAGGGTAGAGGGCATATCAAAGTTCTCTACATCTCTGTTAAATGTAGGAACTCCCATGTGGCTCGAGTTTTGATCGACAATGGGTCTACTTTGAATATTTACCCGTTGACAATCTTGTGCCATCTCAATATAAACTCGTCCAAGCTTTTCTGCCTCCTCCAAAACATCCGTCCGAGCATCTGACGGGATGAAAAAAGACATTGCTGGTGAGATCGACCTTGATGTCAAGATTGGCCCAACCGTGTTCATCATTATGTCTCAGGTAATGGATATCCCCACCGCATTTAGCTTTTTGCTGGGTCGTCCTTGAATTTACTTTGCTGGAGCCGTGCCTTCAAGTCTTCACCAAAATGTGAAGCTCGTAGCTCAAGGAAAGCTAGTCATAGTTCTCGGTGAAGAAGACTACCAATCTATCAAGAAACCGCCATCTTGTATGTACCCTAATCATCCAATCGAATAGCAAGGTAGAATCCAGTTATCGATTAGGCAAAATAACAATCGAGCTTGTGTCAACCATTTGGCCATTAAACCACACTTTTGTATCGACCTAAAATAAACATCATTTTCCTAAATCTCCCTTGTCCTTGATATATCAAAAATCGCAATCATGGTAGGAAAGGTCATGGTAAGGAATTTGGCTTTTCTTAACGCCCTAGGTTAAGAACTTCATCGGATGGTCCTCAAATTTCCAGGAGGCGCAGGTATTCTAGAATCTATTCAAGCCATCGGGAACCATAGTATTTCTAGTCTAGGATATTGCGAAGGAAACCCATAAGCCAACAAGGGGTCCTTTGTCACTGGAGGAGTCGAGTTGGCTTATTGCTTCCCCAAAATTCGGGAGACATTCCCACCACCTACTAGATTATTGCAGGATGAGGAAGATTGTATCAACTTCTCATGACAATCCAGCGATAAGTTCGGGAATCCCCAACTTTTGCTCAAGTTGCCCTAGCCCCAACGCTTCTCGAGAATGTTGCTAGCAATCAAATTTTTATAATGATCGAAATACAAACGAGTTACTAGTTGATAAAGAGGGTGGACAAGAAAAAGCGCTAGATAACATAGTCACCCTATTTGACGATATCTTTAGAGGTGTCATACAAGAAGACTTAACCTCATAAACGAGTGTAAATCCAATTGATTGATTTGCACGCTTAAAGTAATAAGTGGGCAAACTACGAAATTTGCTAATATCCTTAATGAGGCAAAAGTATACAAGAAGTGTCACAATTTGTATACAGAAAATTACTTTTGTGCCATAACTTTTTTGAATCACTTTTTTTTTCCCAATTTTTTTTTTTTGACCGATCATTTTAGTGCCAATGTGATGTGGTTAGTCCTCGGAACTAGCGATGATCCCACCGACACGGCCCTCCACTTAACACGGCTCCTATGAGTTTTGAACCCGGAGGGTTCACGGCTCGCTAGAGAGGTCTAGTTAGCATTAAACCCTTTTTGAAAAAAATCGACATTTTAGCCCTCTAACGTTAGTACTTTTTTTTTTAAAATTAAATTATATTTTAAAAAGGTTGCAGCAAAGATTCATAGCTCACCGTAGAGGTCTAGTCAGCATTAAAAACCAAAAACGACGCCATTTAGCCCTCTAACGTTTTTTTTTTTTTTTAAATTATTATTATTTTTATAAAAATTAAAAATTCAAAAAAAAAAGCCACACATAATTTTCACGTGCACAAGTCAGACCATTTTTTTTTTTAATATAAATGCAAGGTCAGCATTTTGGCTAGAGTCACTAAAGTGATTTATTTTTTCCAACTTGGCACTTAAAGTGATCCGAAAAAAAGTTATGGTATCAAAGTGATCTCCGTACACAAGTTGTGGCATTTCTGTTGTACTTTTGCCTCCTTAATGGATATCATTGGCTAAATCCGAACATGTCATTGCCACCTCCCGATCAAGAAGAGCTGACCTAGGTGAATGTTCTTTAAAAAGCCCATCATTGGGAGTCATTTTCGACACAACATGGTAGGATATCCAACTTTTACAGTGGCAAGGCAACGTGCGACAATACTCACCAGTCCCTAAATCCATGGACGAGATATTTCATGTCCTTTTGCAGAAGAAGATCACAAGGGAGCCAAAACATGCTACTCCCGAGTACTTCATCAATTATGATCCCACCCTATCCTGTGATTATCACTTAGGAGAAGTTGGTCGCTCATTGGGTAATTGCAACACCTTGAAAAACAGAGCACATGACATGTTGGATGTCGGGGCATGTACTTTCCGTGCCCCCTGGTTGTTCTACGGCAGGAACGAACCCTTAGTGGTGCCCAATATTCATGCCACCACTCCTGAACTTGCTGAGATGACACGTAAAAGGAAGGCAATCATGGATACCCTAAGTGAGCCCAGTGGTGGGTATGACTTCTACGTCAACTACCAGATATCGTTGAACTTTTTTGACAAGTAGCAAAATAGCATCGTGGATGGATGGGGTGGCATGGACCTGCTGACAGCAGAAGAGAAAAAGGTGAATAAAGTGGACTCCTGGAATGATACTCTCGAAATTTCTTCGTCAACGCGATAGATGAAGGACTGGTGAAGGGAATGGGTGCAAGTCTGCTTGAGTAGAATTTATCTAACCCTTTTGCATAAATCCTTGAAAATGGTCTATCATTGTATTTTGTTTTTGTTGTCATTTTTGCGGAAGAAATGTCTTTTTGAACTCTCTTGATGTTGTAAATTCATATGTTGAAAATAAATAATGTTTTGAGGGCATGAGGTAGTATCCCAAATCGGCCCGTTGATGATATCCAGCTATGCAAAAGAAAATATTTTAAGGCCCGGGCTACCTCATGCTTTCTCGTTTCTAAGCTTCTCGAAAATCAAAAGCATTTCACTATTTCTTTCAAAAATATTTTATGAGAAAAAATAATGGAAAAATCTATATGCTCATAACCCCATTTGTTTTTCTGATCAATTTACCTTGTATTTCAAAACATAATCTCATGGCTTGCAATGGAGTTGATACAATCTAGCCACATGCCGTAGATATCGATAGCAGCAATTCTGACAATTCAAGTGATGATCCTACTGAAATCCGAAGAAATTTGGAGTAATATGAACAACTCAAGCCCTTTACAATCAAGAATATTGTTACCATCAATTTGGGTGGTACTAAATATCCAAAATAAGTAAAGATTGGTGCCAACTTTCTCGAAGAAAGGGCCACACGTCTGATTGCTCTCCTCAAAGATTATCAAGATATTTTCGTATGGTCTTATTCTAATATGTCAGGTCTAGATCCTCGGATTATCAAGCACAGTTTGCGTACCATTCTCGACATGTCTCTTAAGAAGCAAAGATTACAAAGGACTAAACTTGAGCTGTTGAAAAAAATTGAAGAAGTGATGAAACTTTTGAAAATAGGGTTCATTAAGGTTTTGCAATACCTTGATTGGGTAGCAAATATCATGGCATTGAAGAAGAAAGATGGTCGAATTCGATTTTGTGTTGATTACCGCGATTTGAATAAGACTAGTCCGAAGGATGACTTTTTTGCTCCTCCACATAGATGTCTTTGTGGATAGCACTGCTGGATTTGAATTATTTTCTTTCATGGATGGATTCTCCGGGTACAACCAGATAAGGATGAATAACGAAGACAAGGAGAAGACGGCGTTCATCACTCCATGGGGGACCTTTCATTACAAGGTTATGCCTTTTGGTTTGAAGAATGCTGAGGGCAACATACTAACGTGCTATGGTCACTCTTTTCCATGACATGATGCATAAAGAAATTGAAGTCTATGTCGATGACATGATCGCCAAGACCAAATGCGGAGAACCATGTTGAAGCCCTGAAGAAGCTATTTAGTCGGCTATGCAAGTTTAAATTACACTTTAACCTGCAAAGTGCGTGTTTGGGGCGACTTCTGGTAAGTTAGTCGGATTTATCGGGGAGCAGCAAAGGGATCAAGGTTAACCCCTCGAAAGTCAAAGCAATATGTAAACTGCAGCCCCCATTCACAGTAAGGGAGGTCAGAAGTCTTTTAGGAAGGTTGAACCACATCGCACGGTTCATCTCTCAACTCTCTGAGATTGCATGGTCTTTCTTCAAACTTCTCAAGAAAGACGCTCAGATCAATTGGGATGAAGATTGTTGGGGAGTGTTTGAAAAACTGAAATAATATTTGATGAATCCCCCGGTACTAGTTCAGCCAGTCCTAGGACATCCTCTAACTTTTTATCTAACAATCCACGGTGAATTGTTGGGAGCCTTGTTGGCTCAGAGCAACCCCTACGATGGAAAAGAATGGGCTATTTATTATTTGAGTAAAAAATTTACCATTTCGTAATAGAATTATTTCGAATAAAAAAAAAACGTGTCGCATTGGTATGGGTATTGCATAGGCTTTGGCAATATACTTTGCATTACCAGACGTTTCTTGTAACTACAAACGATTCCATTCGATATTTGCTTAACCGACTGGCATTGGTGGAAAAATTGGCCAAATGGCAAATTCTAATTTTGGAATTCGACATCCAAACATGGTCACAGAAATCAGTAAAAGGTTGAGTGATCGTTGATATGCTGGCTGAATGCCCTAAGGAAACACATGAAAATGATCTCTAGATGATCGTATTTTATCAGCAGAAGAACATACGTGGACTATGTTCTTCGATGGAGTAGTAAACTTGTCTGGCTCTGGCATCGGGGCAGTCTTGATATTCCCATATGGGCAGCATTATCCTGTAGTCGTGAAATTGGTGTTTCCATGTACCAACAATATAGACGCGAGTATGAGGCGTGTATTCTCGGTCTACAAGCAGCAGTTGACATGAAAATAACCAAACTAAAAGTGTTTGGTGATTCTGCCTTAATCATCCTTCAAACCGTGGGTGAATGGAAGACTAAGGATGTTAAGCTAGTATCCTATCATGACTTTCTAGAAGAATTGATGATAGAATTCAACGAGATCTCGTTTGACTACTTATCTACATCTCATAACCAATTCGCTGATGCGCTGCCACGCTATCGCCTATGTTGTAGGTCACCAATGGGTTGGAAATAGAACCTTTGAGGATTGAAGGCCTGACCAGACCAGCCCATTGCATGGCCATGACTATGAGGAACTTTTACTTGTACCAGCAACATTGTTTGTTTCCTGAACTATTGCTCTCTTATTCATTTGTGTCAAAATCTGCCTTGCCTGCACCCATCAGGCTGGAAGTTGGAGGAAAAGCACTTGCCTCCAGGTTGGTTGTGCTTGGTATGTTCCGTTGCGTGTCCCCCACGTTATGAAAAGCCCACATTATGGCCCTAATTCACCTTCTTACAACTGATATGATATTTGATTTGGGTTTGTGGTGCATCTGAGAACAAAAACCTTCCACCGAACTTTGCAAAGCTTGCTGAAGATGCATACGCACCTGATCTCATTGCAGCCTCTGATTGTATGCTTGGTGAGCAGGGAACTCGTAGTGACATCTGAAGTGCATTATTTTGCGTCTCTTAGTTATCTTATTTCAGTCAGTGAGTCTTCAGCATACAAGCGTCCATTTGTATTTGCACAGCGTGATTACTTCATTGAAGAACCATTGTTGAGGAATATGCTGGGGATACTTCTCGCTGCTTCTCTGTATATGTATATTTATGTGGAGTGGGAGTGCTGTGTTTATTTTCACTTTTTGCATTGATTTCTGCAGTACTATCAAGCTGGAGTAGAGATGATTTGGAGGGACTTACTCACTGGCCATTGGAAACCTTACCTTGAACACGCGATCAGTCTGAAACCATGCTATGAAGGTGGCATTAATGGTGGCGAGGTAACACTTCTACAACTTACGAGACTATAGTAGGACAATACGTCTTTGTAGGGAAGTTGAAGGGAATTCACAGGGAACGACCACTCAAAACATGTAAATCTCTGTAGGCATCATACCTAAACCTGTAGAGCTTCACACTTAGAAGAATTGCATCAATTCAAAGGAAAACTTGCTAATGATCTTCCTAAACTCCATTGATAGAAAAAAATGCCAGTCTACATTAGACTCTTCTGAAAGAGCCTTTCTCCTAGTTGAAATATCTATACAAGAAACGTTAAATTCCACTCATGATGAAAACAGGAAATGTAATAATATCCTAGTAGTTCTCAAATCCTAAATGATAAGACTATTAATTGAACCGAAAGAAGAATCCTCATATTTTTAGGACTCTTATTTTAGTTGTGCATAAATGCAACACCCTTATCCACCAAAGTTTGGTAAAACCAGTCATTTGTTTCAGCACATATCAACTTGTTAGCTGCATCAAAGCATTTGTATTTCTTCCATCTTTTGGTGGCTTCCATCATGCGTCGATCTAAAAGAGCACATCTGCATTGTATAATGCTCAATGCAATGATGCTTTTTGAGCATTTTAATCTGTTCCAGCTGCATGCCGGTGAGGTTCATCTAATTGAATTGGTTCCCGATGTTCTGTGATGCAAAATTCCAGGTAGCAGCTTACATATTGCAGGAGACAGCCACTGTGAGAAATTACGGATCAGATAACGTAATCACAATTGAACTGTTATTTCTTAACCCTAGGTTATTCTTTTCTAGCACTGTATTAATCTTGTTCCTCTTGCTGACAAAATGTAGTTTAGTGGGGCAAGTAGACTGCGCGACGCAATAGTTCTTGGGCATCAGCTGCAAAGAATGCCCGGAAGAGACCTATGCATACCAGATTGGTAGGCAAACGCTGAAAATGAACTGGGCCTTAGCGCTGAATCACCAAAAGTTGGAATGAGTGAGAAAAGTTCCCAAATGACTTTGTGAGTTAGTTTCACCATTTGCCATATGCTCGATCAATTCTGGATTTAGTTGGCAATTGTTGACACGATTTTTCTACCTTTTGTAGATGCCCTGATGATTTTGAAATTCTTCATGGAGATCTTCATGGGCTCTCTGATACAGTGAGTTTCTTGAAGAGTTTGTCAGAAATTGTGAGTGAAGCTGGAAGGGACCCTGAGAAGAGGCAGATGCGGGAGCGCAAAGCAGCTGCCGGACTCTTTAATTGGGAGGTCTAATTATCTTATTTGGATTAGTTTCTACATTTTTATTCCTCTTCCTGTTTGATGGATCAAACGCCGGCTGGAGTTATTTGGAAATTTCGTGAGTGGGATGTGGGAGGTAAATGTTTGTGTCTCAGTTCTTTCAAAAAGGGTTCCCATTAGGGCAAAAGTAATGAATCCTTCTGACTTCTGATTTTTGGCAAAAGTCGGTGAGAGATACTCTGCAAAGTGTCCCTTTTTTGTTTCAGTAATTTGTAAGTGTCGTTTAGTTGCATTTTTGTGTAGTGAGGGGAGCTGTAAACTGATCGTGGCCATTTTTTTTAACATTTTTCTTGCTTCTACTGTATATGTGGAGCGGGTTGGTGCTTCCGTATGGGACTTGGTGGCAAATGTTGTAATTTTGATTCGACTGTTTTCACAATAATTAAACAGGAAGAAATATTTGTCACAAGAGCACCTGGAAGGTTGGATGTAATGGGTGGAATTGCTGACTATCCAGGAAGCCTTGTGTTGCAGGTTAGAAAGTCCTCTGTTTACTACTTTTTACGATCCAACAATGGTTTCCGTCAATTGGGTTAGCAGAATCTTGCTGGAAAGAGAGCATTGGTCTTTGTTGCCTTCCTTTATTTCAGTAACATTCTATTTCTCACGTGATTTTTTTTTTCACATTACATATGATCTTACCTTATTGTAAAACTACTTCCAGATCTGTCATGGCAATTTGGACATTAATGATAGATAGACAGTAGATGATCTAAATTGATGGATGCTGAAGTTCTCTTCGATTATTCAGAATAATTGTGCTTAGATGACAACTATCAATTGGCTTTCAATGTGGCTGGTGCTTGGATATTCATGAATGTTCAGTTCTCGCCAGTTGCAAGTGCATATACTTGAATTGCTTTAATAATTTTACTTTACCCTCTTTTTTCTTTCCCTCTTGCTTGTTTCAATCTTAGAAGGATGTTGCGGATGAGCCCCGTAGAGAAAATGCCAATTAGGTGTAGACTTCGTGATGATACATAATTGTTAAAAGGGTTCCAATTGGGGTAGGACTTCGTGATCTTTCATAATTGTTAAAGGATCTCCAACGGAATTATAATTGTTTTATAGAGGGAGAGGCTATATTGTGAATGAATTGCCGATTATCAGATTGGATGACTAACATTTTGTGTAGTGAAGGAGCGATAAAAGGAGAGATGGTGAGGTGCTAGTTTATGCAAGAAAGCATTTGGGTGTTGCTCATCTGCTTGACCTTGTAAATATCTTGATGTCCCATGCATTTGCTTTCCATACTGCTTGTGTTTTCTGCTTTACCTTGCCTTTTCAGGACATACCCCCTTTCATCACCATAGGGAGAGTTATGGAAGGCATCCCTTTGCCGAAGTTCCTTTGTTTGAATGCTTGGACTTTCATTTTCTTAGGTTCAATTGAGCAGATATGCATCAAATATGATTGCATTGATCCTTTTACTGCTGTCTTCTTTTCTTCTGTTTTCACTGGCTTTCAGTATAGTGTAGTTTTGTCAAACTATACCTGTAATTTGTATCAAAAGTGACTATGTTTCTAAGCTTGTGTGCGTATGCATTTCATTTTTTAAGCCTTGCCACTTTTATGTTCTCTATGCCCAGAATACGTTTTCCTCCTGTTCAGTTACAATTTCTCCGTCTCCTGTTGACATGTTTACCTACGGTGCCACTCTATTTTTCACCTGGAACTTGAAGCACTCTCACTTGTAATTTCACATTCACCAGTTAAAGCTTGTCACGGCATAAATAGTTGGTCATGCTCCAAGTTGGTTGCTTTGTCATGGGTTTTTATCGCATGCCATCTATTTGTGGCTTGCTGGGGAACTTTTTTATTTTGCCTAGGCATGGGTGAACTTGGATGTATTTGTATCCTTTTCTTTTCTCACCTTTTCTTTTTTCTTTGACACTCCCATTTGCATTCTCATAATCGTGGCCATTCTGCCATTCGCTAAAACAGGTCTCTCCTAGTTTGAGAAGTATTACTTTCAGTTGCTAACCTTTTCTCTATTAATCAACTCCATTAGAAATTATATATCTCTTGGGTCAAATTTCACAAACTTCCAAAATTCTGTATGTCATGTTTTATGGGACTTTTTCCCCACTCCTGCAAGTTTTACCACTACAGTAGACTAGCGTGAGGTATCTATATGTTATTTAGTCCAATAACATGCTTTAGCACCTCCTGCATTCAGATGCCTATTTAAGAAGCCTGTCATGTTGCTGTGCAGAGGAATCATCCAAGCAGGCAGCCTATCGAAACATGCTCTGGCTCACCAACAAGCCAGAGGACAAGGACCAACTCCTGTTCTTCAGATTGTGGGTTTCCAGTTGACAATAAATACGTTCTTGCAAATTCTGTTCACCGTTTAACATGTATCTTTACCTTTTATCTGAGGACCTGAAGGAGACTTATCTTGGATTTTTCTTATGTAGGACAATTGTTAGCGTTTTGGGACTTTATCTCTAATTCTGGACAGAACATGTCTTAGCCTTGCAGGAATTTGTCTATAATTTTGAATCGAACAACTCTTTAAGTAAGCGTTATTGTATTTAGGAAGTACCCGATTTATTCTTCTTCTTTTGAAAATGCTCATCTTAGGTATCATATGGATCAGAATTAAGCAACCGTGGACCAACTTTTAACATGGATTTGTCCGACTTTATGGATGGCGGGAAACCAATTTCATATGAGAAGGCAAAGGAGTTCTTTGTCTGTGATCCATCCCAAAAGTGAGCTTAGGTCCCATCTGATCTCTTCTTCTTTTTCATCTTCTTTCTTTTTGGGTGTTAACCTGCAATGTACTCACATAAATTCCAATTTCAGGTGGGCGGCTTATGTTGCAGGGGCTATTCTTGTTCTAATGACAGAGGTGGGTGTATGCTTTAAGGACAGTATCAGTTTGCTTGTAAGGAACCACATCTGTTCAAGATATATTTAGTCACATATGGTTGTTTGACCGTTTGAGTGTTTTCTCAGCTATTTTTCTTTCTTCTACTCTTTAATTGTTCATGTCCTTTTTCTTATTAATTCAGCATAGCTAACTCCTTTTTATTCCTCGTATTAGTTGGTTGGAATCAGCTTATGGTTCCGTACATGATTTATTGTCCGTTATGGTTGTTGTCAAATTTCTTGTGAACTTTCCTTGTTTGGAAGTTCTTTTTTCTAATACTCAACGCCCAAAAGCATTTCATTGGTGTAGCATGGATACTTAACTTTTACTAAAGAAGTACAGAGTACTGTGATATCGGCTATTACACACTGTCTGGTTGCAAATAGTTTTGACTCTAAGAATTGTACATTTGCAAGGGCATGCGTCAGATTTACATGCATCCCCTGCTACGCTGTCTAGACTACTGTAGACTTTTACTACCTTTCAACTGTTCTCGACTAACTTGGTATTGCGTACCTGGCACATGTCAACTGTTTGTTCAGATTGTTATTAGAGCCATTATTGTGGTAAATTTGTCTTGTTTCCCTCATTTTCCTGGGGATTTATGATTATGATATTGCTTTTTGTTAGAAATTTTATCATCTATTAAGTGTAATATTCTTTCACAATGCTGATTTCTCTATCCAGATACCGATTATTAGAATTTTTCACTTTCAGGTTTCCTCTGCCGATCCAGAGGGCAAAGGTGTATCTTCATCTGCCTCAATTGAGGTTACTAGCATGTCTGCTATAGCTGCTGCTCATGGTAAATTTCTTTAGTCAACATCTCATCTATGATTACACTTAAAATGTCGATGTTTTTATGTTTTCTCGATGGATGATAATTATGACTGCATCTCATTAGGATGAGGAACTTTTTTCCCCTTCGGATATGTAAAGGGAGTAGAGGAACCATATCCAGGACCTCTTGGATTATGGATGAAAATATGGATGAAAACAACTCGTAAAAATTTCTTTGAAGTACCCATGTTTGCACATAACAGTTTGGTGAAGAGTTCCACATTTCTTACCTAGGGGTTTATAGCAGGCCTATACACACGTAGTCTCTTCCATTTAATAGATTAATCTTGGGAAAAATGGTATGTCTTATATGGTAATAGAGTCACGGGTCACATGTTTAAATCCCGATACTTTCCTGTTGAACTATGCTTGGTTTTCTGCCTTCTCTTGTTTGTATAATGTTGTTATGTCCATGTCTTCTTATTTACGTGAAGGGTCCAGCTTACCCACAATTGTTGATAGTTAAGAAGTATGTTATATATTCTGTTGGAATATTACTTGAGGATAAAAGGACAAGGAAAGATACGATTGTTTTTAAATTCTTCAATAAGAAGACAAAACTATATGAGGATGAAAGGATAAGGGACTATTCAAGGAGACATGGTAGAAAACATTGGGAGAATACTTGAATAATTGGATCTTGCTGACATCTGATAGTGATTGAGCAGAATTACATTGAAAATATTTTAGGATTACGAGGAGAGAGGGAGAGAGAATCAATAAAGAAGGCAAGATAGGTTTGCACAATCTGGGACATCACCGTTCTGCTTTTCCAGAACTACACATATAACAAGGGGTGTTGACCATATTTCATGTTGAATTTTGTATGAGTTAATTTAATGATCTTCTAAAGCATGGCAGGGTTTAAACATTAGCCTGCGGGATCTTGCTTTGCTTTGCCAGAAGGTGCGACTCACAGAACAATCTTCCAATTAATTTGTTATTCAATTTCTTGATTTTCAGTTGAGTCATTATTTCTATATCTCTTGGTTCCCCTTGTAATTTTGGAAAAACATATTCAATAGGTAGAGAACCACATTGTTGGAGCTCCATGTGGTGTAATGGACCAGATGACTTCTGCTTGTGGGGAAGCAGACGAGCTTCTTGCCATGGTCTGCCAGGTAAGATTTTCAGGCTTGATTAAAAGATCTTCCGAGCTTGTTGAATGAAAAGTGATGTGAGAATTGTGCTGTGCAGCCTGCTGAGGTGATTGGACTTGTAGAAATTCCCAGTCATGTCCGATTCTGGGGAATTGATTCAGGAATTCGTCACAGGTATAAGTTGTGTTGTTGTTTTGATTCTCTGATTCTGGTTTATCACTCTCAGCCACCTTGCTTGATGCAAGCATGTACTGTCTTTTGGCCAAGCCGCCAGTTGTGTGTCTTTTAATTCTGTTCATAATTGTGGGTTTTGACAGAAGATCTGCTTTCTTATCACTGGCTCAGATTATTTCAAGCCTAGTTTGTTTCTTCTCCAAGTGTTTTTACCTTTTCCTCATTAGATCAGGATTGAATTTTGCATTTAAATTGTGCCTTCTCAAGCTAATTCCCCCCACTCCCCAAACAACAAAAGGAAAACCTCTATAATCCCGTTTTCAGTTTCATTTTAGAATCTTTTATCCTTGAAAAATGTAATGCTGAACTTGAGAAATATGTGTACATTTTCCTTCTTGCACAAACCCTTATTTCATAGCTTCTTGAAGGGGTTCCTCTCTGTGACTGTGATTAGGTCCTTGGCTTTCCCTGGAGAATGACTTTGGGTCCTCATTTGTTGGCCACTTTTTCCTGTGGCTCACAACCTTTCTACTATGCTCGTGGCCCTTTCTTTTGAGGCACCATTTCACCCTTAATCGGTGCTTATGGTTGTCTGTAGCTTGTGCGAGTTTGCTTAGTCTCTATTATGTTTTAGCTTTGGATAAATTGGTCTTTTCTATTGGCAGTATCGGAGGTGTAGATTATGGATCTGTCAGAATTGGTGCCATGTTTATGGGTCGAAGGATGATGGAGTCCACAGCAAGCACTATGCTGTCTGGGACTCTGTCGAATGGAAACGGGACAAATCAAGATGAACTGGAGGAGGATGGTCTTGAACTTCTTGAATCTGAAGCTTCATTAGATTATATGCAACCTGTCACCTCACAGGTGTCCTTCAAATATATGCTTAGAAACTTTGGTCGCCACTTGTGCTTAATGTGATATACCATTGTTCCCTAATTGTCAATCTTCTCTCTAAACAGCAGGTATGAGGCTCTGTACGCTAGCATGCTTCCTGAGTCCATTTTGGGGAGACATTTGTGGAAAAATATGCTGATCACAATGATCGGGTCACTATTATCGATAACAAGCGTACTTGTGGAGTGAGAGCCTCTGCTAGACACCCCATTTATGAAAACTTCCGGGTCAAGGTGAGGAGTTGATATTTTCTGATGCATCTTTCCTCATTTACGAAGATTGATTGCGCTACTATCTTTCTTCTTGATTTTTGCTATCAGCCAGAGAAAGGGAGAAAAAGGAGATCAGATTATGACCCTCATTATTAAGGCACCACAAAAACCAGTTTCAAGATGATGTAAACTCATATCTGTTACACAAAAATATGAAGTAGAATGTTTCCTTATGTAAATTGTCACCTGTTTCTCTACTCTGTATCGTCCATAGCCACTAAAGGAATCACTTGAAGAACTTCTGCTCTCACTTCACATGTACAAATCCGTCACTTGCCCCTGAATCCCTCCTCTGCTCATTTTTACTGCTCAGGTTGAAATAGGCATGCTCCATAATTTGGTTGTCCCGGAACATGGAAAGGATTCTAGCTTCCTCCATTGAAGAAAAATTAGAGCCTAAAGCTGCATCCCCTTAGCAAAATAGAATAAGCTCTAAAAACCGAAAATTTAGCGGACTTGACCACCAACTTTTGTGCCAAAAGACTTGAGCTTATCAGCCCACCATGGAAGAAAAAAAAGGTGGTATTTTCCGAAGAGTCTGTCCAAGATCGGGTGATCCATGTACATAAGCTCACTCTATGAGCTCAAGTCTTTACTTGCTTTGAACCCAGCCGAGATGGTCATCACCATACTTTACAGATTGCCCGAGTCTCTTCATGCCATAAAGTATGTCTCCTAAAAGGATATCCTCGTTTCATATATTGCTGTTGGACATTATAATTTCTACGAGCATATGTAGAGCGCCACCCACACCACCCCCCCCCCCCCGGGGACACCTGGGCACCTAGACAAACTGGACATACTGAATGCAGATGTACCTTGCTTTTTCCCTTGTTTAAGCTTTTGCTAATGAATGGATATAAACACGTTTGATGATTCGTATGTAGGCTTTCAAAGCTTTGCTTACATCTGCAAGTTCAGATGAGCAATTGACAGCACTTGGCGAGCTACTATATCAGGCACATAAAGAATGTCAAGATTACATGGCTTGTGGATTATGGCCTTGACTGTTGAATTCCATATAAAAAAACAAAACTTGAAAAAAGAAGAGAATGCAGTGATGTTTGTTAGGCTAATCAGTTTGTCTCTAAGTGAAGACACTCATACATGAATCTTCATGATATAATAAATGAGTCTGAATTTTACTGTCGACGTACATAGTAGGATAAGGCATTTTGCTTTTTGAACATATATAAAAATAAAATAAAATCCCGATGCATATTTCAGGCAAAAGATGTCCTGTTTAGAAGATTTTGGTTTATGGCCCCCTTTCTCTGCGGCGTTAGATTGTTTCTTTTATGATGGAATTTCTCTTCAAGCATGTTACATGAAGCCAGGTTGCTTTACTCTGATTTTTGTTTCTGGTGCATGATCTCAGACTTCTTTCCAGAGTGATTGAATAGTATGGCCGCTAAAGAAGCAGATAAATCACCATCAATGGTATTTCGAGCCTAGTTTGTTTCTTCTCCAAGTGTTTTTACCTTTTCCTCATTAGATCAGGATTGAATTTTGCATTTAAATCGTGCTTTCTCAAGCTAATTCCCCCCCCCCCCAACAACACAAGAAAAACCTCTATAATCCCGTTTTCAGTTTCATTTTAGAATCTTTTATCCCTGAAAAATGTAATGGTGAACTTGAAAAATATGTGTACATTTTCCCTTCTTGCACAAACCCTTATTTCATAGCTTCTTGAACGGGTGCCTCTCTATGACCTTGATTAGCTCCTTGGCTTTCCCTGGAGAATGACTTTGGGTCCTCATTTTTTGGCCACTTTTTCCTGTGGCTCACAACCTTTCTACTATGCTCACGGCCCTTTCTTTTGAGGCACCATTTCACCCTTAATCGGTGCTTATGGTTGTCTGTAGCTTGTGCGAGTTTGCTTAGTCTCTATTATGTTCTAGCTTTGGATAAATTGGTCTTTTCTATTGGCAGTATCGGAGGTGCAGATTATGGATCTGTCAGAATTGGTGCCATGTTTATGGGTCGAAGGATGATGGAGTCCACAGCAAGCACTATGCTGTCTGGGACTCTGTCGAATGGAAACGGGACAAATCAAGATGAACTGGAGGAGGATGGTCTTGAACTTCTTGAATCTGAAGCTTCATTAGATTATCTACGCAACCTGTCACCTCACAGGTGTCCTCCAAATATATGCTTAGAAACTTTGGTCGCCACTTGTGCTCAATGTGATGCACCATTTCACCCTATATATACAAGAGCCGCTCTCTTTATAACTTCTCTCTTATAACGGTAGATTCTAGCATTCGCTTGCTCGTGCTGCCTCAGTAGATGATCAAATGAAGGGAGCACATCCCTATATATACAATATACATGAGCCCCTCTTTCTATAACCATAGATTAACAATATGATCTGTCGGGGGAGATTGATTGGAAGTCCCTAGCGTGCAAACATATAGTTCTCATACTGCCTTTAGAAATACTCTAAAATAACCATGTGTACATTTCATGTGTTGCTCCCAATAATATTTTCAACGAGTTGCATTAAATAGAAATCAAAGTGCGTGTCTCAAAATTCGAAAAAAAAATTAAATGTTAATATCACGAAAAATCTCAAAGTGATAAGTCTGCGATAAATTTACCTAAAATTATTTTTTAACTACTAAAAATTTTAAACTAGTACACCCATAATAAATTTACCCTCTATTAGTTTCTATTAAATTATAACGTCAAATTACCAAGTCGAATGATACGTGATAATTAACAAGTGTATCAGTTAGGGTTTTACCTTTTGTTTGTCACATGTATATTAGTTTGTGATTTTTTATGATATTAATTTAATTTAATGGAAACTAATGTAGGATAAATTTATTATAAATATATAAATTTGAGATTTTTAGTGGTGATAAAAATTAGTTAGAGATAAATTTATGACAGATATATTAGTTTGAGGTTTTTCGTAATATTAAACCTAAAATAAAAAAGTTGCAGGAAACGCCGTCGGTTCTGCTCAGCTGGAAACTTCGGTCCCCGAACTCAGTTCGCGAGTAGCTCCTTCTTCTTCCGGTCGCTCTGTCAATGGCATCCCGACCAGAAATACAGGCGCCGCCCGAGATACTCTACACCGACGTCGACGCTCGCAAGTACATTCACGGTTTTGTCGGCCGTCGGAGAGAGCTTTGGGGCTTCTTGCTTCGCCGGACGTCTGTGTTCCGTGATTGCTCCCTGACACCGGTATCCCCCCTTCCTTCTGCGAGTGCTGAGCGGGCTTGTGCTTGAAATTTGGTTTGAAAGTGTTGGGTACGTGTATTCCGCGTTGAGGGCGATGTTGACTCGATCGACATCCGGTGCAGATTGATGAGACGGTGGGAGAACTTATCTGGAGTGCGATTGCGATGTCTTTGACCCGAATACGCGATGTTTTATGACTGATGATTGGAACTCCTATTGGGCAGTATTGAAGAATGTCTCCTGTAAATTGGGTAAGCTTTTGGGTTGATGAAGAGACATGGTCAATTTGCTTGCCAGGGTCTTGCATCTTCGCTTTAGGTTTTCAGGAATGAACAACCCATCAACTCCTCCTCTTGTTAAATCACGGCTCGAGAACTTATTGCTCGGTTATACTTTCTTAGCTTGATATCATCACCTGCTTGATGAGGATACTTCTCTCTTTTACTCTCGTGACGAGTGTTTGTAAAGGTCCATGGAGGTTTGATGGTTGATCATGTTGGATTGACATTTTGGGTCTTTCTGGGTTGCAGATCTGGATTATGTGGGGAGATGGCTATCGGAAAATGGACATGTCTGGATTGGTTTGGACATTTCGCCGTCAATGCTTGGTATGGAAATGTCCATACCTATTGATTCGAGAATTTGTGTTAGTTTGCTCAGATTTTGATATTCCATTTGCCTGTTCAAATGTAGACTTCGCATTGGAGAGAGAGGCAGAAGGTGAGGTTTTGCTTGGGGACATGGGTCAGGTATTGACCAGTTTAAAGCTTTTGAGCTGTATTATTTCTAAATCTGAGGAAATTCTGCACATTGACTCTTTCTCCTACTTCACCTTTAATGCTTTTAGCGGCCATTGTTTTCTGTCTCTTTAGTTATTATAATGAATAGGCACATTAATGAAATAGAACAGAGTTTTACATTGAGTACCAATGAACTACATACATCGGAAAGTCAAAAAAAAAAAAAAAGAAAGAAAATAGAAAAGCAAATGAAAAGGCCTAACCAAATAAAAAACAGTTGTTTTTCTGCGGAAGAATAAAGAACAAGGCTGTTCAACTTTTGCTGATTTGATCCCAAGCCATCAAAATTCCTTTTGTTCCTTCCATGCCTTTAAGTTCTGCATATTAGGGTGCATTTGTTTCAAGGAGAACTCAAAATTTGGAAAAAAATTTTTCCAAAAAATGTTTAGTTATTTTGCTCACAAAATGAATGAATGAAAAATATTTTCATCGTATCCAAAAATAGCTAGGCATGAATTGTTGTTGATGATGAAAGTATTTTTCATTGAGTAATTTTTCTAGGCAATATAACTAATCATTTTTTGGAAAAACAAGCGCACCTTTAGATAATGGAAGGATTTTGGAGTTTTCTTGTTGTTTCTGATTCCTCTATGCCATTTCCATTAAGAATCATCTCTGTCCCATTGTTTAGCATGACCTAGGCTAGGTGATGCCATCTTGGTTGAACCGGAACCCTAGTCCGAATAGCAAAAGACACCTGACAGTAAAAAAGAGATGATCAACTGGCTGGCCAGAATTTTAACACATGCAATATTAATGTGATGGCGGTTGTTATGGAGTATCTGTGCTTGCGTGCTTGATGCTTTCTCTATTTTTGAAGAACTTTGTGCTGGCATATTGTACTTGGTCTTGTCAATTGTCAAATTTGATGGTATTGATCGTTCCGCATCTTATATAATTCGCTTGATCTCTTTGCCATTGTTTTTATTGGTGAATTTTGTGTTGTAGGTTTTGGGACTTAGACCTGGTGTTATTGATGGAGCCATCAGTATCTCTGTGTTCAGGTTTACTTTATTGTGTTCATTATCATTTTAATGTTATTACTCCATAGGAGTTCTCTTCTTGGATGTTATATGGAGCTAATCTTCATTTGGAGCTACAGAATTACTACACTCACACTTAATAGTGCAAATAGTAGTAAGTAGTAGTTGAGCTTCTGTATTATTGGGTTCCTTAGTGTAAGTACCAAAAAGAGCACACTTGTTTTAGACTATGAAACAAGACTTTACTTTTTTCTTGTCAGGCTCAAGTAAATGTGGCTTAATCCAGCTGATATAATTTAGAGGATATATTAAGGTACTTGTGCAGTGGATCTAATTAAAGTTTCTCCCACAGCTAGTGTTTTTAAAAGAGGACTGATTATGTTAATATTCTTGGTAAGATCTTAGATAAGACTGTTCTGCATAGTAAAGGAAGCTACAATATTCATTACATCAAGTGATAATTCATTGTGCAATTACTTGAAATCTGTAAGCATGTGTCAGCAAATAAATTTTTCTTGTAACTCTCAAGTTTTGGTGCATCGATCAGGAGCTGGTGTCAATATGATAGATGGTGGGCTTTAGCACCGTGTTCAGGTTAATTTATATAGTTGCAACATGTGGATGCAGACATGTATTGCAGGGTCTTTTACATCTAGATGTGGAATATCTGGAAGTATTTAATGACTATTGTGATGCCGGACTTATTGTATAGATTTGGAAGAATTTAATGGTGTTACTTTGAGCAGCTATTTGTTTATTTCTTTGTGCTTTGAAAACTCTTTGTTTATTCCCTAAATATATAGTTTCTAGGTGAATACTCACCCGGAGTAGCTTTTTATATTTTTGTATAGGGTCTAATGAACTCGCATTACATCTAAGGGTGCGTTTGTTTCGCGGAAAATGAGTGATTTAGAAATCATTTTCCAAAAAATGATTGCTTGTATCGTTTATAAAAATTAGTCCACAGAAAATATTTTCATCATCGATAACAATTTATGCCTAACTATTTTCGTGAAAGATGAAAACATTTCTATTTATTTATTTTTGTAAACGATATAAGCGATTATTTTTTAGAAAATATTTTCCAAATCAATTATTTTCCGTGAAACGAACACACCCTAAGATTTGCTGGCATTCTGCCCCCTAAATGATTTGCAGCTGCATTTTGTAAATCCTTATTATTCTAAGCTCTTCCTTTCCCTAGAAATCATTGTGTATTTGAACCCATGTCTGTTAACATTGTTGATTTGCATCTATTGTGTGGCCACATGGATAGAATGAAACAGCTAATATTGCAATCAACTCTGAAAAGTTCCCTGCAGAGATATAAAGAAAGTAGCTACTGTTGTGGTTCAACTGTGGTAGCTTCAACTCTCTGTCTTTCCCCCTTTATCTGCTAGTTAGACGCCAAAATGAATGCCACATTAGAATGACTTGTTATTTAGTGGATACTCATGGCACATGAAATGTTTAGAACTTGAGCATAGTTGGGTTTGAAGGACCAAAGGAATGTAGCCTGGTGATAAACCTTTTGTCATTGTTGCATCGGTTCCATACATTTTGTTTGTCTTCCATCTTTAATTTTGCATGTTAAACATTTTTATTTTGTAATCTTGCTATACTCTCTGTAAATTCTCTAAGTTTCTACACTGGGTAACTAGGAATCTTTTTCGGTTTCTTTTCTGTAGTTTGTTGATTCTATATCTGTTTTTCAAGCAGTGGTTATGCAATGCAGGTAAGTCCTCTCATGAGCCACGGTTAAGATTGAAGTATGCTCCTTAGTATTGGACAATAACTGGATGATTGTCCTAAACGATAAAAATCTTTCTTCTTTTCTGCTTTTCTATCATGCAGAACTCCTACTCCCTATTTGGCTGGCTTATAATCGACCTTCGTCTTGGTTGTTTTTAGGGCATTTTTTGGATTGTCGTATAGATCCTTAGCAAGGGGAGAAAAGAGCAGTTTTTTCAAGTTTACCCAGAAAGTATAGCCCATCGTGAGTTGATTTTGAGTTCTGCCATGCATGCTGGATTTGCAGGTGGTGTGGTGGCTGACTACCCATACAGGTATATTATTATTACCAAAACTTATTTTAGTGTTCAACATTGATGGAACAACATATGCTGTGCATATCTTTGTATATATTCTGTCTGTTGGAAGACCTCCGTTAAAGTTGAGTTTCTGAGATCGGAATAAGAGAGGTTTCATTGGAGAGGAAACGCCCTTTTCTGTAATTATTGAAAGTTGGTTGAAAATCTTATACCTTTGGTATAGTGGAAAGTCGTGTGGATGGAAATGCTTCAAATTGACATTGTACATAATTTGTCTAGTAACTGAGCTCTTTTGATTATGAGCTCTTTTTGTATACAGGTTTCCACTCCCTTGGTGCCCTTCAGTAATATTTTCTTTTAACTATCAATAAATAAATAAATTTCTGAGAAATTTCCGCAATAATCTCATTAGTTTATTTCTTAAATACGCAACAGCTTATATATGGGATTATCAAATGTGCGTATAATACAATTTTAGCTGTCTTTGCCCATTCTCTTACTAATGGGTTATTGTTGCCTAGGATAACTGGCAAAACCGAGCTAATAAAGTTGGTCTGTGATTATGTAGAGATTCTTATCAGTGTCATGTCCAGAGTTGCTTGTAATTGTCATGACAAGTTTTCCTTTTTTTTTCAGTTTTCTTTTAAGGACGGTCTAATGCCAAGTCCAAGCAAGAGAAGTGCCATTTAACAAAAGATTATTCAAAGGCTTTGGTTGCAGAATAAGTGCTCTAGACTGTGTGGATGAGATAAGAATCTTAATGTTCTAGATAAAGGCTGAGCGCTGCCACAGTAATTCGGATAAATGCCTTTATGAGAATCTTAGCGAAGAAAAATGAACTTACCTCGAAATCATTGTTGAAAACAGCACCAAGAGCAGGAAGATGGGGAGAGTCCCTCCAATGATAGTAGTGGTGATGAAGACAATCGAACAATGAGTTTGCATCATAATTTACAGTTGAATATTATGTTAGACTTGTTCTGAGCATGGATTTGCATATCAAATTCATTTTTAGGCTCATTCTATATGTGGGTTTGCATAAGAAGCTCTCTCGCTCTCTCTCTCCCCCCGTTCATTTGGTATTTTTATGTGAACATTCTTTTGCAAGTGTTCTCATGTAAATATTGACTGGGGCAATTTTCTTTTCGTTCGGCTCTCTTTTCAAATGCAGGTTAGTATCTTGCTAGGCACTACTGGCCAAAGAAATAACAGAAACTAAATAGGAGAGGAGTGGGAAGAGAGTGGGTTATGAGAAAGAAAGAACAGATGAGGAGAAAAGGGAAAGTGTGGTGCCTCTTGACACAAAGTATACGGCTTGCAAGCGCAAAGCTTGGTTTCAATCAGTGGTGGGCATGAGCTCGCAAGCACAAAGCTTGGTTTTCACAATAGAATTTCTGCATGCGTGGCCTCGCTTTTAGAAGCATCGCTGATTATGCACCGCACTATTTATGTTTTTCCATATCCAACAGTCAAATGTAATTTCCTCTTTCAAGTAATTAACGACATATTAGTGTTGATGTATGTAGATGCAACTCGGGAGAGCGACAGGATGGTCCTGCAAGCATTTTGAGTGACTTGCTATGTTATAGTTGTTACAGGACCTACCTTCCATGTCTTTTTTTTTCATTCTCTTTTTTTCTTGTGACTAGATTCAACCTTGTGTTTCTGGGAGATTAATGAGCTAAACATGCAGGTAATCTTGGTTTTCAAATTGAGTTTTTGTCGATGGATGGTTTACTTGGTTTCATCGGGAAGGCTACTCTAGTATCTACTCAGATATCACAGGTTGTTTTCGACATTAACAAAACTATGATGCACGTGAGTTTGCAAGCATTCAATTGAATGTCGTGTTTTTCGGGTTTAATTGGGTGACACTCGAGGAACTGTAACTAATTAGCAAAGAGCACCATTCGCACCAGAGATTGATGTGATTCTTCAAATGCATTTTCAGGTCAACCCATTAGTCCATTTAGGAGTGGTTGCTGAGATGTTTGATGAATGGTTTGGTTGTATGAATGAATTAAAAATGCTCAAGTTGGCGAACTGAGATGCATTTAACGCAGACATGTGCCTGTAAATTTCTTCCGATGAACTTCAGGTATATAAATAATAATTCATTGGCTTTATTGGAGATCATGTTATTTCGGTTCTTAAATAGTATTACTGCCCATAGTTTAGTCGACCTGCAATTAGTTATACTTTTTTCGTTTTGCAATATAAAGAATATTTGTATTCTGTACTTTTTCAAGAAATCAAATCACGAAATGCAATTGTGCAAAACTAAATCACTCGGACCTCATTCCCGACCATTGTCGCTGTGACTTTACATATGTGAAAGGACAAGTCTTTTGTGCTTAATAGCTTTTAAGAATTTATCTACAATCCAAGAAGCAAATCTTTGAATTATGTGATCAATTGCACATCCAGACTAACAAATGACGATGTTCTTGCTGTTTCGGCACTTCTGAACATATAAGCTTCTCAAATTGAACTTGTTCAGCCTAAAAAACAGAGTGCAGAAAAGCTCAATCTTTTAGAAGACCAAAACTAGCATCGGACATCATTAATGTACTCATGAAATCCCAACTTCAGTAAGCAGTAAGAACATGTAGCAGCAGGCTAGTTGACGAAGCACAATCTTTTAGGATCGAATGGTTTGATGAGGCCATTGGGTTGTTTTCTGAGGTTAAAGTTCGTGCTAGTGTGAAGTTAAGTGGATCCCTTTGGATTAGCATATATGAGAATGGCATCGAGTACCCAATTGAGCTAGGCATTGCATTGCGTACCCAAACAAATTGCAACAAATTACTAAATGCATCGGAAAAAAGAGAATTCATTTTTTTGGTAGAAAATCTTACAAACTAAAACCAACTACTCGGGATCTTCTATTTCTACTTTGCCACGACACAGCGGACACGAGTCATTCCCCTCGAGCCACTCGACGATGCATTTGCTGTGAAAGTGGTGCGAACATGGTATCTCCATCACTTTATCCGCCCCATTCAGTTCCTCTAAACAAATGCAGCAGCATCCGTCACTGTCCAGGACAGAGCAGCTCTTCCGCTCGAGGTTTTCGATGGTGCTTCTGGAGACGCCCCGCGCCACTTGGTCGGTATCCGACTCGTATCCTCCAATGATGTCTTCCATTTCGACTTCCTCTTTCGTGGCCAAATCCAAATTTATGCTCATGTTAAACTGTTGATGGCCATGACCCGATCCTTGAAATGCCGTGCTCATAATAATTCTTAGGATATCATCCCAAAAGCTGCTATGAACACCCAAAGCATCGAGTACTCTCTCCACGTGCGTTTCGCAGAGGGATTGCCATGGTAGGATACAGAGTGGCATCTCAAGCGACTGACTCGACTCAGACAACGTAGTGTCTTGAACATTTACTGGCTCCCCCAGTTGATCCACGAACACTAGCACATGGTGCCACTTGACCGAGAAGTTGAATACAGCGGTCGGCAGGACAGAGAAATCGGAATGTCTTGTATCCAGCCTCAAAGTATATCCACAGTAAACCGTCTCCATGCTATTACTGCCCACAGTGACCTAAAGAGGATTTCACGGCAACGTTGAAATCCAATCACGAGAAAGCCCAAAAAATGTTTTGTGAAAGCTTTGGAAGATGTATGGCGAGACAAATGGAAGAAGAAGCACCGGAAAAGAAAATCGGAGAATAGGAAATTCTATCTGCAGATGACATGCAGCAGCGATACTCGCGGTCTTATGTAGCCGTTGGTTGGTTGTCTTAGGAAGCGAACTCGACTTTCCTGTTTTGTGCACAAGGCTCTTGGCGTTCAAATAAGGCAATTGCCTTAATTGCATATTTTCTTTCCTTTTTTAGAACTATAATTGCTTTCCTCAACCGGCTATTTAATTAACTGAAAATAAAAGCTAAACCAAATTGCATGCGTATTAGGTTTAGTGCCAAATGAGGAAATAAATCATCACGATAATGAAGAGAACCTTACAACTAAAATTGTATTATTTCGAATTTAGTGCAAATTCGAACACAACAAGTTTATTAACCTTATTTATTGAAAAGGGCACATGATACAATTTAAGTGTCATTATTTTATTGGAATCAAAATGAAAAGTAAGTCGAATATTCAAATTTTAGTATACGGAAAAACAACATCGTTGTGATCCGTATTTTACACTTTTAGTGTTACGCAACCCCAACTTAAGACTTGAAATGTCTTATTCTAAAGCAGTTACTTTTATTAAAGCACAATGTCATACTTTTTACATGATAAAAGAAAAAATTGCTAGACTCAAACTGCGAAGTTGTCTAGGCAAGTCGTGTATATAGTTAATTATAAAATTGATTATTGAAATCAAAATCCATATGAACCTAAGAATTAATAATAATAATAATAATAACAACAGGTGAAAGTCGTGTAGTCAATTATCTAGCCAAATTCTATTTTCTTAATTACTGATTTTTCGCGAAAAAAGAAAAAGAAAAACAGAACGTATCCGATCCCCTCCTAGGGCTCGGAATTCGCAGCATCCGGAGAAGGATGACCATATTCGGATGCCAATTCGATGGCGCCGCCACGGCCGCTTTTGCCGGCGGTGGTTTCTTGCCCTCTCAGTCCACTACGCAGTTCGCCAATCCCTCTTCCGTCTTTCCCGCCGGAGTAATTGCTCTTTTCGCTCTATCACGCTTCTTCTGTACCACTTGAACTCGCCAACAGATCTTCGGGCTCGAGTGGCGCGTTCTGGATTTGGCGAGAGATTGTAGCAGGATTAGGGTTTGTTCATCTCTCTCACTCTGATTCAATTCCTCGAGGTTGCGCTGCCGTCAGCACTCGCGTGTTGCTTCCTTCTGAGTCGGGGTGCGGATGGAAGGGAGAGTTAGGGTTTTTTCGAAGAACCGAACCGATCAGAATTCAGAAGATGGGAAGGATGTTCGTATCAATGTTGTGGGCGCTTTCCAAGGCCAAGAATTGCGATGTCATTATAATGTCATGTGTTCGTGCTTCGAGTCGTGGGAGTTGGCTTTGTTGCAGATATTCTTTGAACGAAAGTTGCTGCAACTCGTGCATGGAGTGATCGACGGACGTGCAGGCAGAGCTGAGGTAAGCGATGGCGCGAGAAGATGACGAGAACTTGCTAGCATCTTTAATCCCTAGGGATGGAAATTTCCGGCCTCTGAAGCCACCGGTGGTGAATTCATCGGAAGCTGTTGATCAGGTGGTGACATATCCAAGAGTATCCTGGCAAATACGGCGCACAGAAGAAGCAGCAGACTTCCTCTAAACCAATGTGGAAGAGAGAGATTACTAACTGCTCGTCCTATCTGCGTTTTGATCTCCGCCTCACTCAAGCTCCACCTTGTGTTCCGTTTATTCAAAACATGGAACCTGGTCATTGCCTTAGGGGGCAAAAGCTCCGATGATCGGGGGTGCTGCTCAAACGAGTTAAAAATGGATAGAATCAGGTCTCCAATGAACTGCTCATGTTCGATAATTCAAAATTTTTTAGGAGATTTAGCCATAGAGAGGATGGGAAATCCTCAGCAACCCCACCTTGCAGAGGATACCTTGCTGCAACATAGCTGGCTGGTCTGCACCTCTCGCTATCTCTTCGCTAAGCGCCAGGTATCAGGCCTCCTTTGGGGACAAGATGGCTTGGTAAACTTGCAGTCGTTGGACTTTAAGATAAGAAAGTCGCTTTCTTAAGTAGTTTTCTTATAATTACATCACGGGGATAGGAGAGTTTTTACGAGCACTTACCTGAAATGTGGGCATGAAGACTAGTTTTATGCTGACTAAAATTTTTGAGTTAATTAGATTTTTTCTCAAGGGGACGTTTGGCTCTTGAATGGGCTCTGGTTGCTCAGGACCTTCGGGGCATACAAGTGGATGGTGGACACACTTCTCTGTAAGTGCCCTTTCTCTTTAGTTGCACTGAAGCTTCTTATTTGTATGAAAGGAAGAGCAAAAAAGAAAGAAAAAAACTTATGTACTTGGATGGAATGCATTACTCTTACTCAAGGAGAAGAAAGACATATCTGCAATGGGGGGATGCCTCGGCAAGGTTTGGGAGGGTTTGGAGTTGTATATAATTTATTACTTCCCATTTATTTTGCTCGGACATCTTTATGAAGTTGGTGCTCTATGAGGATCCGTGGAAGATCAAGAAGAAGCTGATAGACGGTGACCTCAGGCAATTGTCGCAGCTCCTGCTTCCGTGGGGCTGCATGATGACCCACATGCTCCAGTGGATGGGCGAGCAGATGGTGTGGTGGGGCGGGTCGTGAGCCAGGAAGGGATGGACGTTGCCGTGAGGGATGCAGACATGGCCACCAAGCTCCGGCTTGTGTTCCGCTACTGGACGTTGCCAAGGAGCTACATGCTGAACGTGAATTAGAACGAGCTGTTTTGTCAAGAGACAAGTGTTGGAGATCAGTGGGATGTTACGGGACTCAATCGCGTGCAAGTTCTGTTATAGGATCCTTTGCAGGGATGCTTGTAGCGCAAGCCATGCAGCAGCTTGAGTCTCTATTGGATGGTTTTTGCGGTAGGATTTTTCTTTCCTGAATACTGGCATGTGACTGGTTAAAGTCAAAAGAGAGCACGATTATAGCTCAAGAGTTTCTTTTATTCTTCCCACGAAGTGATGAATGTTCTTTTCCGATTCAAATGTATACGAGTCAACCCTTTTGAGAAGATGCAATCGGTTGACTTTATTGTGTTTTTTGATGAGCCAACCTTAAATTATCCCGGCACGACATTGAAAAGTGTGTATCATCAGATTCTATTTTTGTACAATGCTGCATTCTTGCACGAGAACAGGATGCAGTACACTCCAATGTCTCAGAACTGTAAACTTTGCTCGAAACCTTATCTAAGGAAACATGGCATTGGAAGTAGTTTCTTTATATGAATAAAGACATGAAAGAAGGTTATCAATTAACTAGTTGAAGTGAACAAGAACACATATTTACACCTATGGACCGACGAAGCGAACACTGCCGGCGACGGGCGGCCGGTTGAAAAGTATCTACATCGCTTTTTTAATCAGTTAAATTCCTCCTAAATTTTTAATAACCACAACTAAAGTTTTCAATTTGCTTATTCAGGAAAATCATTTTTGCCAGTATGCAAAACCAGAGACCTAAGGGGGTTGCACCAATTCTTCGCATTCAGACGTGCCATCCCTTTTCCTTTCATTTTGTAGGGCTTGTGGGCATTTCCATGGAGAGATATTCGCTGATTCTTAAAGTGGATGGGACTTTGCTTATTGCACTAAATGCAGGACAAACCATATATCCCCTTGGTGATATTTATGCATGCAGAACACTTCTTGGAGTCATTAATCCACCAAAGGATCCACTCACACCTTCACATGGAAACGCAGGATGAAGAGACCGTTGATGGCACCAGTGGCAAGCGATCGATGATGATTGGAGGAGTTTCGGGATCGAAGAAATGGAACATCTTCACGGGTTTATTGGATGTCTTCTTATCCATGGTAATTATGTGTTTTTTGAGAGAAGATGAGAAATTAGAAGTGTGAAAGACCGAGAGATTATTTTGACCGTGATAATTTAATAGAAATAAGTAAAAGAATTATAAATCCATGCAGTTCTCTATTATTTATTATAAAATTATCCACTACAGAATTTAACCGAAAGTCAATATACATGTTCTTTAAGCCCTTGAGGAGCAGATCACCTTATGGTATCCGTAAGAGATCCCACAGGAATTAAATTTAGAAAGCCCCTCTCACTCCAAGTGAAGAATCACAGCGTGTGGTGCCTCCTGACACAAAGTACACGGTGCACTGGCGCAAAACTCGGTTTCGATCAGTGGCGGGCATGAGCTGCATCAAGAGATTTTCAGAATAGAATTTCTGCATGCGTGGCCCATTTTCTAGAGGCATCGCTAACTATGCACCGCACTATTCATGTTTTTCCATATCCAGCGGTCAAATGTAATCTCCTCTTTCAAGTAATTAACGACATATTAGTATTGATGTATGTATATGCAACTCTGGAGAGAGACAGGATGGTCCTGCGACCATTTTGAGTAACTTTTTATGTTATAGTGGTTACCGGACCTACCTTCCATGCCCTGTCTCGTCCTTCCATCCTTGTCTTTTTTTCCTTGTCTTTTTTTTTTTCTTGTGACCAGATTCAACCTTGTGTTTCTGGGAGATTAATTAGCTAAACATATAGGCAATCTTGGTTTTCAAATTGAGTTTTTGTCGATGGATGGTTTACTTAGTTTCATCGAGAGGGCTACTCTAGTATCTACTCAGATGTCACAGGTTTTTTTCGACACTAACAAAATGATGATGCACGTGAGCTTGCAAGCATTCAATTGAATGTTGTGTTTTTCGGGTCTACTTGGGTGTCACTGGAGGAACCGTAATTGATTAGCAAAGAGCATGATTCGTGCCAAGATTGATGTGATTCTTCAAATGCATTTTCAGGTCAACCCATTTGTCCATTTAGGAGTGATTGCTGAGATGTTTGATGAATGTTTCGGTTGTATGAATGAGTTAAAAAGCTCACGTTGGTGAACTTAGATGCATTTAACCCTGGTATGTGCTTGTAAATTTCTTTTGGTGAACTTCGGGTATATGAAACATAATTCATTTGCTTCATTGGAGATCATGTAATTTCGGTTCTGAAATAGTATTACTGCCCATAGTTTAGTCGACCTTCAATTAGTTATACTTTTTTCGTTTTGCAATATAAAGAATATTTGTATTCTGTCCCTTATCAAGAAATCAAATCACGAAACGTATATTACGCAAAATCACTCGGAAGTCATTCCCGTCCATCGTCGCTATGATTTTACATATGTGAAAGGACATGTTTTTTGTACTTAATAGCTTTTAAGAATTTATGTAGAATCCAAGCAGCAAATCTTTGAATTATATGATCAATCGCACATCCAGACCAACAAATGATGATGTTCTAGCTGTTTCGGCACTTCTGAACATATAAGCTTCTCAAATTGAACTTATTCAACCTAAAAAACAAAGAACATAAAACCTCATTGTTTTAGAAGACCAAAACTAGCATCGGACATCATTAACGTACTCACGAAATCCCAGTTTCAGTAAGCAGCGGCGAGGCCGACCTCGCCGTCGCCTGGGTCGCAATGGTGAGGTCAGCCTCGCTGATGTTGGGCCTCACCTTGCCCAGTAACAACGAGGCCGACCTCGCCATCGCCTGGGTCGCGACGGCAAGGTCGAGCCTCGCTAGATCTAGGCGAGGCTCGACCTCACCGTCACGACCGGTGTCGGGCGAGGTCGGCCTGCCTCGCCTAGTAGTAGCGGCAAGGCCGACCTTGTCGTCGCGACCCAGGCGTCGGCAAGGTCTGTAACAGCCTAAATTTTGATGTAATTTCGGGATAAATAAAACTGACATTAGTTCGCATTTCATTTTAGTAAGTCTACTTGGGCTGATTACTCTAGGGATACTAATCAAAGGGGTATGGCTAACTAGGAAGATGGTATGTGGACCGGGGGCCCGATCGTGAATCGGACACCGATCTTAAAAATGATGAGGGAATATTTTGGGCCAATGTGGGCCGATCTTAGGAAAAGTGACGGATTTGATTTGGCCAAGGCCAATGATGTACAATCGGATCACGGGTAATTACATAAGTCCGAGAGTGCGTGACCAACCGGTCCCAAATTTAAACCGAACGATCGCGACCTCTGGAACTAGCGATAATTCCTCTTTGTCTCTAAGTGATCGGAACCATCATAATTCGGATAACCCTAGGTCGATGCGCGTAAATCTTAAGCAGCCGCCCGTTAGTAAGAGACCTTAAAATTTGAAATCAAGCGAGTTTTGGTCACGAAATTAGACCCGGACTTCGGTGTCGACTTTCGAGGGCTTAAGAGATTATTTTCGCGATTCTAACATCATATTATGCTGGCCACACACGTTTGGGGTGAGTACGGTCGAAAAATGGAATTTCGACCCGAAAGTCAAAAATTGCGATTTTGCCCCTATGGGCACCGACATTGGTTTTTGAGGTCGTTTGAGGTTATTTTCCGAAGCCGATGCCATTTTTGGGTGGCTATGCATGTCTCGAGTGGTTACTATCAAAATTGAAATTTTGGCTCGGAAGTAAAAAATAATATTATTTTAATCCCCAGGACTTTGCAGTCGATTTTCGACGGCTTAAGAGGCTATTTTCACGAATCCGATGCCATATTATGTTGGCTATACATATTTAGAGTTGATTTGAAAAAAAAATTGAAATTTAAGCCTCGAGATCGAAAAAATGACCATTTTGCCCCTAGGCTATTTTTTTGTCCAAATTTTTTTGGAAATTATTTGGGATAATTATTAAGAGTTTTCAGCTGCATTATTTGACTCAATTATCCTTTTGCCCTCAATTATTGGATAGGATTGAACGAGGGCCGTCGGATTAGGGGTATTTTGGTCAAATCTCTCGGATCGGCGACACGTGGCGCCCCCTAGCCCCCTATATTTGACCAGTCTGATCTCCTCTCTCTCTCCTCCCTCATTTTCGGCCAGACCCCCCACCGAATAGCTCTCCCCCTCTCCCGATTTCTCTCTTCCTCCGCGGTTTTCCTTCCCGTATATACGTCGGAGTTTGCCAAACCGCCGCCTTGTCATCGTCGTCCTCTAGTCTTTTTGCTCCGCTTTGACCTCGCCTCACCACCCTCATCCCGACCTCTCTCTCTCTCTCTCTCTCTCTCTCTCTCTCTCTCTCTCTCTCTCTCTCTCTCTCTCTCTCTCTCTCTCTCTCTCTCTTGGGCGTCCATGCGGACCCGTCGTTCTGTGATCGTCTTGTCGTCCGTACGTCGGCCGCCGTGAACCATCGCCGTCGCCGCCTTCAAAACGCCGCCACTGATTTTGCCGTTCACCGGCAATCGGCCGCTCATTTCTCGTCATCGTGGACTAGAAATTAGGTGAGTGTATTTCCTAAACCCGGATTAGGACTGATAGTGCATTTTCTGGACTGGGTTGAGTATGATCGGTGTACATTGGGAGAAATTAGTGAGTCGAACAATGGTAATTGTGACTGGGATAATATTAGTGATTTATTGGGCTAGTATGGACTAGTTGAGGATTAGGTGACTGGACTGTCGGGTATGCCCGGACTGAATGAATGGTTGATTATGTGACCATTTATTGGGAAATTAAATAATGCCATATCGTGTGCTTGTGTGGTCGACTTGTGTGGAGTGTGATCGGCCATTTGATGGCTTGAGTGGGTTATTGATTTACACATTATGAATTTGGGCCACACGGTATTAATAGGCCAAGTAAGCACGTGGCTTGTGAATTAGGCACTGTGGAATGACTATGATTGAACTGTGTGCCTGTGCCTATGTTATGTGGATGCTCATGTTGCATTTCATGGCACGCGTTATGAATGCCGAGAATGAGGCTTGTGATGAAATTGTGCGAGACTGCATGCCTGTCATGAGCATGTGATCACCTAAAATACCCTGATGTGTGTTACGCGGGGTTCAGATAATAACTGGCCGTGTGTATGTGTCATCACACCGCCCTACGATCGTGTTACGCGGGTGTGCCGTCCCCGATCGTTTTACGCGGGACGATGCCCGGTACGTCCGGAAGACGACCAACCTGATGTGTTTTACGCGGGCTCTGGTTCGTGAGGAGAGCAGTGTTGCGCCTGATGCATTTTGACGTGGGCTAGAGACACTGGGCCGGGGGCGTTTTTACGCTGGCCACGGAGTGTTGTGATTTTAAAAAGAGACCTCATGCACTTTGTAGCAGGTCATGGTAAGCGAGATAATATAATTGGGCGAGTGTGTGATGTGAAACAGAATGTGGACATTTGCATGCATAAGAATGCATGGGCCGGTGTGCGAGTGTCCAGAACTCGATGAATGGCACGTGATATTATCACTATTAAGTAGGAGCATGCGTTTGACGTATGTGTGAACCGAGTGCTCATGTATGTGATTTGATTAAATTATTATTGTGAATAACCTGCAGGGTCGGCCAAGTAAGAGATCTGGGCTAGAGGGCTTAGGTCGGAGTTTATTTATGAGCTGAAATTGCAGTGTTGTTGGGTGTTAGCAATCAGGAGATTGCATGTTAGCCTAACCTAGGTTTAGGGGGTTATACTCGCTGAGATTCGTCTCACGGTTGTAATAACCCACATTTTCAGACCCCCAGCCATAGGATGCCGAGGACACCACCTCTTTTTGGAATACCGCATTTTATCCAGCGGTCGTCGAGCGTAGACCCCTGTGGAAACGGAGCAGGTTATATAAGATATTACTCGGTGTTGTTTGTAAATGTAGGAGAGTCGTACTACCACGCCCAGAAGTATGTGGCTTAGTGTTATAGAGGAACCAACAGAGTAACCGGACCCCCGCTTAGAACCTTTGATGTCCTGGTGGACGTGAATGATGTCATGATCCCGTAGATGGCAAGTGGCGAAATCTTAGATCCTCCAACTCTGCATGATTGGAGTAGCCAAGGCGAGACCATGGATGGACCTGCTGCCATGGTCGAGAAGGTTGAGGAGCCTGAAGTGCTGTACGCTGACCCGAAACCCTTGGACCATCAGGACAAGGAAGAGCCAGTAGCCATAGAGGTAGATTCGGAGTGGGATGGAGAGGTTGCAAAGCTGGAATCCGATCAATAAATAGGAGCTGAGGAGTCCGAGTCTCAGGAGAGCTCATCAGAAAAATCATCAGAGTCTGACCCGGACTGGACTCCCTAGGTTAGCATTGGTCTTAGGTAGAGTTGGTTGCACCTTTTTGACTCAAACCCATCTTAGCCCTGTCCAGTAACCCTAGCCACTGCCCCCTTTTGACCGAGTGGCTGCTGACTGTGTGTTTTCTTTGCTAGTACGGTGTAAATGAATATTGTAAAAAGTTTTCTATAATAATATAAAGTGTACATATTTTCAGAAGTGTTGATTGTTGTTTGGCTATCCTTGGTTCATAATCTTTCTGTCAGGGTGATTTATTTATTACTTCCGCTTGTGCTTAATCTCTGTGTGGGCGTTAGGTCGGCGACGCTTCTTCAGACGTTGCACCATAATCAATCGGAGTTAGCATGCTCGCGCTTCGTAGGGTTCGGGGCGTGACAAGGTCAGCCTCGCCTCGCCCAATAGCGGCGAGGCCGACCTCGCCATCGCCTGGGTTGCGACGACGAGGTCGAGCCTCGCCAGATCTGGGCGAGGCTCAACCTCGCCATCGCGACCCAGGCGTCAGCGAGGTCGGCCTCGCCTTTGTTGAGCCTTGCCTCGCCCAGCAGCGGCGAGGTCGACCTCGCTATTGCCTGGGTCGTGATGGCGAGGTCGACCTAGGCGACGGCGAGCCTCGCCGTTGCGAACCAAGTGACGGCGAGGTCGACCTCGGCTCTGCTAGGCAAGGCCGGCAAGGTCAACCTCGCCGGCCCTCCCCTCTGGCCGGCTGCCGGTCGCTGGACCGGCCAAAAGAAGAAATCAGAAAAAAAAAAAGATTAAAAAATTTAAAAAAATAATAAAAAATTGCCACTTCAGCGTTGGCTGTACGGCTGGCGCCGCCCGGCGGCCACGTCAGTGCCGATCAGCCAAAATTAGCCGGAATGACTGAATTGGCAAGAATTAAAAAGATTTAGAACTGAATTGGTAAATTTAAAAGGTTTAGGACTGAATTGGTCGCCGTACAAAATGTTTAAGACTTTTATGACAATTTTCCCCATAACTTTTCTTACTCAACTTCAGCACAAGATATGATCTTCTAGCAACTACTCACCGAAGACCAAGCTGACTCATTCAAACTTGTGTAAACATATAAAATTAAGTCAGAATTTAGTGTATAAATAAAAAGAAGCTCACTTTGTAAAATAGATAGAAAACTATCAATACCAAAAGGACTCTCCACTTTCCCTTTTCTCTTCCATTTCTTCGCATCCATTTATTTCTTTTGTTTCTCTCTCTGATTCGATCCTCTATCAAAATTTGCCAATCGAATACCAAGATATCAATATACAAATTTGTTGCTGATTTTGAAACTACTAATCGACTACCTAGCAACTAGAGGTTGTTATGATTGATTGCATTGCTGTTGGTTGATCTTCCAAGATGTCTACTGGGCTGCCTAGGCTGGAGAATGAATTAGAGTCTAAAAGCGCATTGTAGGTTTTAAGAGTCAAAGTTCAAGTTTATATGCATTTTAAATGCATTTTCTAGTTCTTAGGTCTGTATTAAGTTTTCTAGTTTCTATGTCTTTAATGTTTGGGCAGTTCCCATGTCTTTAATGTTCGGCTAATTTCTAGGTCATAGTTCCTCTATAAATAAAGGGGGGTTCTCAAATGTAAGACAAGACTTGAATATTGATAATAAAAGAGAATTCCTCAAGTGAGTGAATATCTATCCGGTTCTTTATACTTTGTTGGATTCTTCCTTGGTGGTGAATTATGAAACCCTTTATCCTTGGTTGGTGGTCTTTTTCAGGCCTTAGTGGTAAGTTTTTCCTATCCCAAAATCCGTTATCCTTAGTGGGTGGCTTGTCTTTAAATTTTGGTGATGAACTTCATCTATCTCGATCTCTAGCCTTGGCTGACGACGCGTCATTTATGCCTTGGTGGTGATTGTAACATATCCCTTATCACTCAAAACACATGCCCTATCTCGCACGCATCTCTCTCTCTCTCATTACAAAAATTGCTTCTCTAATTTATGTGAATCAAACCAAAAGGAGAATTACAACCTCAATCTCTTGCCCAAAAAAATAAAATCTTACTAAGTCTCTTCCTCTTATTAAAATGAAAGGTAACTATAGATTCTTTCCCAAGCAACAGAATCACAATTTCACAAGATCAATGTGACCAGCGCATAATTTCCCAAATTTTACATCCATACAACATTTACATTCGAACCTCACTATCCCGGAACAAACTGGGGAATATGTTTCTTCCTACTTAATCATGTGTGAGATTTAACTATTAAATTCTTTCCGGTGTTTACTCTAGCCCTATTTTGTTCACTATGTATGTTTCAGCCCTCGGAATGTAGAAGGCAAAAGGATACAAATGGTTTCCGAACTTTTGTTTAATGTGCAATATTGTCCCTAAATTTTTAATTTGTTCAATTTGATCCTTTAACTTTGGTTCAATGTTTAATGTCCAATGTCATCCTTGAACCTTTGATTTGTTCAATGTAGTCCTTGGACTTCAATTTGCACATTTGGTCGAAGTTCATAGACCATATTGCACAAATTAAAAATACAATGAGCACATTGTGCATTGTACCAAAGTTTAGAGATTATGTGTGTTATTATCCGAATGTAGAAACATCCAAAATTCAACAAACGTGCGACTGTCTTGCTTCTTGCCTGATGTAAGTTGCTTTTGAAAAGGGTGATAACAATAAATGTTGATCGCTAACTTAACGGTGTCTAGTTCTAAAAGTGTACTAACTAGAGAGAGATACACGAATTTGCGCCCAGTGTGTGCATGTGCTACTGCATTTATATAAACTGAGCATCATTTAATTAAAAGCGGTCAAGGTCATTTAGTTAGGAGCAAGAATTATATCTTCCTTTCTACATTCATACAAAGACAACTACCAAAAACGAATGGAACACCTCATGTTACTCTAGTGGCATTCATCCTTTGCATTCTCACTGCCCTCAAGCCCTTCGGAACATGTTGCTTGAGCATCAAGTTCATTACAATACATAGACTCAACCCATCGTTAAGAGCCTTGCCCTCACAAAAGAGTTATTTTTCTTTTTTTTTTTTGTGATGGCCCAAAAAAATGTTACTTTTTGGGTTGGCTTAAATGTGTATGTAATTAGCTTGGCTTCACATCAAACTCATTTACATCCAGATATTTTTTGTCCATATTTTCCATGCAAATGAACTATATATTTGATATGTCTGATAAAACCAAATTGTGGTCATAGTCAGTTCGATTCTTTTCCCTACTGGGAGAAAAACATTTAATTAATATTTAACACATATCTCGATGGATATACGGTCGGTTGTTGTATTTTGTTACTGTAAAATGTTAGAATGAATCGCACTCAAGAATAAAAATTTGGCTTTTTGAATTTAAATTGATGGTGATTAACGGAATAATAGGTGCCCCAGATGGGCAAAGACCCTTGGATATTCCCTGATGGGGAATAAATATATGTCTTGTCTTCCTCTAGATAATTTGATATAAATTTCTAGTGTCAACAACATTTTGCGGATAGTGACCCATAGCTTGCAACAATTATTGTAATTGCGTTATACGGTTATATTATATTCCAAATTGTCGATAGTCTTTGTTATAAGGACCGAAAGAGTAAAAAAACACACCACTTCTATTTTGTCATTCCCTTCCATAACATGAAAAGGCCACATGCAATAGCAATATTGAAGCCACATGGCTAAAGAAAAGATGTCGAGAATGGAATTTTGCACCTCTCTTGGGGTCCTCACATGTCATATGGATCAATCATATCCATTTACATAAAAATGGGGATTGATGAAATTTTCACTGTCTTCTTATATATATAGAGACGGATAAGGGGCCAAAGTTTTAAGATGAGAGTGCTTTTGATCATGTTTATGATAAAGAGAGATATATCATAGTAGACATCATAAGTAGGGGTGATTAGTTTCAAGATGGACAGTTCCCACCCTAGAACCAAGAATCGCCCATTGGTTCTCTGGAATGCAACGATATTTCATCCATCATCAGCTCTCATAGACTCAAAACTAATATATACTAGTTAGCTTCCTCGCAATGCATTGAGACAATGACACATTTTATCAAATTCATTAGCTCATCATTAAATTGGCGAGAGAGAAATTTCCAAGAGTAAACCTCCGCTAGCATCTTCCAGGTACCAATTCAATAGAACCTATAACTTTAGCACAATAAATAGAGAGTAGGGTTTTAAAAAAACCATGAAAACCCAAATCAGATGAGAAAAAACTCGCAGTCAAAGAGCAGGAAAGAGATGGGAATTTGTCAAGGTGCCGAGATCCATAGTCCTATTCTTGACTCGATGGAGACTGTCTCATTGTTCGGCTTCACAAAACCTGATCAATTTTCAAATCGGAACAAAAAACTCATAAGAAAATGAGGAGCAAGAAATGAAGAAATGACAGAATTAGACATTGCCATCAGCAAGAAGGACAACAGGAGAAGGAAGATAGACCTAACGAGCTTCATCGTTGCAAAGAAGACAAACACTACGGCTCACTGGCCAAGAGCGAAGCTGAAGCAAAGTTGAGAGAGAGAGGCCACATATATTGCCCAGGCAAAGCCGTGACTATGACTCTGTGAGGGCCAAAGGTGAGAGGCTGAGAGCTTAGCTGACTCGTTGAGAGGTAGGCAACTGAGCAGCGAGAGCGACTAAGCAATGAGGTCAGGCGAGAGAGAGAGCAAGAGCGACTATTAGGGTTTCTTTTTTTTTTTTAAGACAGAGCATGCGGGCATGAGGAGAGGGCGTGCATGAGGAATAAAAGCCAAAAGGGTGAGAGAGATCTAAAATTTAAAATATATGTAATTGACCGATCTGGCCGGGTGGTCCAAATGGGCGATTCCAACTTAGAACTGAGACTTGGACTAGTGCTCAATGGTAACAATTTATTGGAATCGGAAACCGAACCGGTCCCTATGGGAACTACCCAGAACCGACTCAAATCAGCCAGTTCTAGATGGTTTCCAATTCTTTTGCCCACCCTACGGTCTGGTTCTGGGCACTTTCCCAATTTATTGCACACCCTTAATCATAAATTCCAATCATTGTATACATTTGTCTGATACTCCTAAGGTAGGGTGGGTAAGACGTGGTTTGAACGCTGAATCGCTCTTACAAAGCACTAGATAGTTGTCAGTAATCAAGTCTAATTACTTAATCAATCATGAAGGAGAAAATTCATGCTTGACTAGTTCAAAAACTAAAACTGACATACTCTGTATTTCTTTATTCTGCCATCGACACAATGACATTCGTTGCTCTCGAGCCACTCGACGATGCACCAACCGTGAAAGAGACGCAAACACGTATCTCCATCACCTTTGACCCCGTTCAGTTCTTTTAAACAAATACAATATCTATCGCGGAGAGTGGCTCTTCATGCTTCTTGAGACACCCTGCGTGACTTCCTCTTTGGTGACCAATTCCAGATTTATGGTCATGTCGAATTGTCCATGCCCATGACCCAATCCCTGTTGGATAAGTCATATAGTATCATGCCAAAAGCTGCGATTAACATCCGAAGCATCGAGAACTTTCTTGATGTGCATTTCGTAGAGGCATTGCCATAAGAGGATGCGGAGTGATGTCTCAAGCGAATGACTCAACTTGGAGAGTGCAGTGTCTCAGAAATTTGTCCGCTCTCCCTATCAATCGACGGAGAGTAGCAGATGATGCCACTCAACCGCCCTATTTAAGTGAAAGATAATAGATGAATAGTCAATCGATGAAAATCCAGTCGCCGGCTCCCCTGCTATCAAGTCGCCAACTTCCTTGACCTTCTGCCGCTAGGCAAGCGTTAGCCCCCATCTTAAGATTTTGCGGAAATTTGTGTTTTTGGTAAACAGTCACCCAGGCCTGATCACTATGACCCCCTTTGTGAGGAGGCAACCTTCTCCCTAAGTTTCGAGGCTATTTTGCCAAGTTCCTTAGAGAGAGTTGTCTCACACTCCTAGATATTCTTTACCTACCTACCTGTGTCGGTTTCGGGTATAGATACCCTTTTGTTGAAGGTTATTCGAGCTTTTCATGGGAGTATGGCAAGGGTTACTTTAGCGCCATAGTGCTTGGTAGTCAAATATTGGCTCAGGGCATTTTCTCTACCCCTTCTTACCCTGACAAGTCGATGATGACACCAGCAGGCGAGAAACATGGAAAATTTGTAACCCACCTTTCTGCTAGTTGGGCTCGAAAAGTGGAAGTCTCTACTCGTATGTAAGAAAGTGTCACGTTTGCTACACGTGCGAATTGCAAAGTTGCTGCTTTGTGGACTCTGTTTCTGGCCGTGAACTGTGGAGGTGTCGAGGTAAGTCTTTGACCCATTTTTGAAGGGCTAATTAAAAAAAACAAGCGCAAACTTTAGGTCGAGTGATAATTCTGACTCAAAACTTTTTTTGTCTCATAAAAAAACATTAACTTTAGGTCGAGTGATAATTTTGGTCCAAACTTTTTTTTGTCTCATAAAAAATCACTAACTTTCACCTTTATCCCAAATATGGCCTCCGTTGACTCTTTCTTTGAAGTCACCCTTGTTTGAGAAAAATGGTTATGGTCATAAGCTTGGCAAATCTCATCCATGGCATTTATTGATGAGCAGTGATCTATAACTTCAGATTATGACAAAATGACAAAGTCTGACTAGAGAGATTTAATCTGGAGATCTTTTTGACTTGGCTGGTGAAGTGAACAAGACGAATAGTTTTGCCGTTATTCTTTAAGCTATGACTCAAAGAAGAACATAATGAATAGTGCTTTAAATCTACTTAGCAAGCCACATGGATTTATTACTGAGGTAAAATAGTCAAGTTGGATAATTAATTGTTTTAAGTCAACGGGGGCCAGATTTGGGATTTAAATGAAAGTTAATAATTTTTTGTGAGACAAAAAAAAGTTGGGGCCAGAATTGTTACCCGACCTAAAGTTAGCATTTTTTTATGAGATAAAAAAAAGTTGGCACAAGAATTATCACTCGACCTAAAATTTGTGCTTTTTTTTGGAATTAGGCCCATTTTTTTATCTCATTTTGTTGTACCGAGTCTATATGTATTAGGTAAATTTTAAAAATGGGTTACATATGGGTTTTGTAATATAAAACCATTTTTAATGGGTAATACGGCAACCCACCTAAGTCACAGACTTCTTGAGAAAATGGAACAGAGGATGCTTCACCGTCCACCCCTTCCAGAGAGCATCACTCTCTCCAAGTCATTCTCTCACACGCAGCGAGTGAAGCGACGACGCCAAAATCGGTGCAAAAAGCTTCCCATCCTACTTCGGAGGGAGAGAGCATGGCTGCAAGCGCATGGAGGTCGCCGGCCCAGGAACGGTGGTGGCGAATGGACATCCGAGGCCGCGGTGCATGAGCAGCTATGTCAACGAGGGCAGCACCAAGAGCCACCACCACTACCTGGCCCGGAAGACTCTCCTTGAGATGTTCCGGGACAGGGGCTACACGATTGCCTCCTCCGAGATTGACCCCTCTCCCACCGAGTTCCGCACCGCCCATGACCGGAGCCCCAATATCGACCGCCTCCACAACTTCAAAGCCCTCCACTCTGACCCTTCCAAGCGATTCCATCACGCCTTCTTTTGATACATTTTCTGTGATGTGCATCGCCAATTGTCTCTGATATGGTCGGGCGCTTAGGACTAGGGTTTTTCTAAATATAGTGAGGTGGAATGCTGCTTTTTAAAGTACTAAGTATGCAAGATAAGTTGACAGTTGCATCTATCGTGGGTTCAATCGTGCATCTTGATTGTCGAATTCGGAAATTTCCTTTGTAGTGATAAAATTCTTTGCTTGCTTGCCTTTTCAAGTTAGGAGAATTGACATGCTACTTCTTCGTTCTGCACGCTTTTTGCATGTTTTATGACTAATTAATTTCCACTTAGAGGTACCTTTGCTTATAGAGCCTCCTAGCTGTTGGTCCTATTACATTTTTAACCATCTCTTGTTGGGAATGCGCAGTAGAAACCCGATAGCTTCACCTTGGCAGATTGCCAAGAGGAAATTCAAGTCCGGCCTATTAACATATCAAGTTGGGTTCACCTTTAAATCAATGAGTTATGGGCCAACTTGAATATATTAACTGCTCCACACACACCAATTCTTCGATGTGAGGCTTTTCTAACACAGTTCACATGTATATTCTAACAATCTCCCCATCATGTATGAGCTCAGTGTTAAGTATGGCTTTCCCTTAATTTAGGTATATCCTTATGCACCAACATATTTCAAGTTGAATCTCCACATCATTGCAATGCACCCGCAACTATGCACAGTAACCATTATCAACTGCTAACTTGGGATTGTATCACCCATATGCGAGACCAACTGTCCATGGTCACTTTTCGCCAGACCAACCGTGATGGCAATTTCCACTCGAAACAAGAGTCAATCATAAGATTTCTTTGTTGAGATATTCTCCAAACATCAAAATAGATTTGAGGCCCACCAATCAACGATCAGCTCTTGATACCATTTGTTGGGAATGTGCAGCAGAATTCTGTTGACACCTATTTTATAATTCTTGCCCAAAATCAATTATGCAAAATTTAGGAGTTAATTTTTTAATTAATTCCTAAAACAAAACAAAATATATTTATCTAATTGCATTGCATATAGAAATTAGGCACATTTACATTAATAGGGCCTATTAGAGCATATTTTCTTAATTAACTTTAAAAAAATTATTATTAAAAAAATTAATTAAAATTTATTTAAAAGATTAATTTAAAAAAATTATTAAAAAAATTCGGATTGGGTCGGGTTGACCTAGCCCTTTCTCTTTTTCCTCCCGTGCGGACCCGGCCTGCTTTCTTTTTTTCTTTTCTTCCCCCCGCGCAAGCTAGGCCTGGCCTAGCTTTCCTTTTCTTCTTCTTCCTTCTCCCCCGACGTCGATCTCCCTCCTCTGTTCGGCTCTACATCTAGCCGTCGATTGACGGACGGTCGAGCAACCTCAACGTCCTTATCCGAGCAGGTAAGAGTGCAAAAGGGGGAGGGTATTGATGGCCAGTCTCATCTCTCCCCTTTTTCCGAACTCTCTCTCTCCTCTTCCCCTCTACAGTCGCAGAAGTCAAGGAGTACAGAGGCTAGATTTTTTCTTCCCCTGCACGGGCCTAGAACGACCACCAAAGTCGTGGGGCAGAGCAAGTCGATGCAAGGGCCATTAAGCCCAAGACTTTAGGGCGGAGCAGGTGACCGGTGTCGCCTATAACGGCCGGAGAAGAGAGGAGAGTGTAGAGGTCTTTATTCGACCAGAGAGAAAAAAAAACAAAGAGAAGCAGATTGAGAGAGAAATAGAGAGAAAGAAGATATACTAGGGCAACGCCGGAATAGGAAAGGAAGCCAGTAGCCTCGCCGGTGTGTGAGAACTTATCGAAAACCCCCTCGGAAGCTGCGTTTTCCCTTGTTTTTCCTGTGCAGTTCGGCTAGGACTCACGCCAACCGCTTGGAGCGAATCCCGGCCTATACCATCTCTGGTCCCAGCCCCCACTCGCTATTGAAGGCGAACCACAGCTGTCGGAGCCTACCGAGTCGCCAGAGGAGGTCGAGATCCTTCGATTTTTGCTATATCCCCCATTTGTTTGATAAAATGCCTCAAAGAGGTTGGGTTTGTTTTAGCTCGTCGGCCAGCAAGTAAGTAGTCGAACGGCGGGCCCGATCATCGGAAAAGGTAGGTACAAGCTCATAGGTGGCCCGGGTCGTCTGACGAGATCAGCAAATCTCGCCGGCCGACGCTCCCGCGTGTCCAAACACGCGAGAGCCGCCCTGGACCAGCTGCGCGGACCGATGGACCGATGCAGAAGCCAAATAGGGCTAGTTCGACCCAGTTGAATTGGCCCTATTTCATCTTTATCAACCGGACTGGGACTCGACCTGGTTCGATCCGGTCCATACCTAGGTCAATGACCTAGTTTGACCCCCGACTTAGGTTGGATCTCAAAATCCGACCCGGGTCAATGCGTTGGGTCAGGTCCATTGACCCGGGTCAATTCTAACAAGCCCGGATCTGTTGACCAGACTCGGTTTTAATATTATATTATTATTTTATTTTAAAAATTATTTTAAAAAGAAATAAAAAAAATTTCAATTTTTTTCTCTCTTTTTAAAATTAGGATATAATTTAGATATAAGTAATGACTAATATTTTTCTAAATTATGTGATATGTCTAAATGTTTTAAATTTTGATTGTGTTATTATTATACATGTTATTGTTGTATTATTATGCATGTTATGTTTTTAATTATAATATAATTGTATCAATTATCATGTTTTGAATATTATTGCCTTAATTAGGGTTAGAACCTTAGGCTTCATATATATCATGATTGCTAATTGTTAATGATTGTGCACTCATTCGATCACCTCACATGTTACGAAAAAGATCATAAAATCAATCCAAATTGCTTGACAAATGTTTTTTGAAATAAACAGGCTAAAAAGGTACCAAAAGGGCATTAGTTACCCAACTAATGTAACCAAGTCCTCGAACTCATTTAATCTCTTGATTCGCAGAAGTAAGCAATTCTCCCATTGTCTTGCTTAGGTGTATAATTAACCTACCCCAAGCCAATTAGTAGCGACCCCTAGATAAAAATCACTTATAGGTTAAAAATCTAAATCCTAAGTCATGATATGATATGGGCTTAGGAGAGCTCAAGTTAAGTCCTGAACTTAGACTTAGCGCGTATCAGGCGAGATGCTCGTTTTAAAAAAAAAAATAAAAACGGAGGTCGGTCGCGACAAAGTCCGATACCTTTACTTGGGGAGATCACTAAGAGGGAGCCCAAATCTTAGCTCGTCAACATATTCAGTTGGACCCACTTTTACTTAAAAACTTAAGCCTATGAGTTATGAGCCAACTTGTATATATTAACTACTCTACACACACTAATTCTTCGATGTGGGAGTTTTCTAACACAACTCACATGTATATTCTAACATCTCTCTTGTTTCTTCACATTGTATGATACCCTTTTCTCGTACTTTGTGCCAAACCTTGCTCTGTTCGATGATATTGTCTCTATCCTTCGTCAAAAGCCTCAAGCAACAAAGTAGTCTTTCCTCAAAAGCAAGAAACAGCGATGACGGAAGATTCCATCCCTCATATTCCAAGTACTTGTCTTCGATGCCAATATGTTGCTTTTCAAGCAGTGTCATGTGCTCCCAAGAAAACCCAGATGGCGATTCGTGCGGTGGCTGGAGCTCAATGCATAAGTGATGGTCTTCTTGCTGCTTGGCTACAGCCGTGTTCTAGTGTGAGAGATGTTCAAAAAGTTCAAGTTGTAGCTTTGAAATGTTCAGGGATCCATGCTATTTACGCTAATATTAATAAATTGATGTCTGTGTATTTGAGATATAGGAGGTTGGGCGAGATCAGGATGGTGTGTGATGAAATGCCCGAGAGGGATGTGGTTAGTTGAACAACAATGATTAATAGGTAAATGACACAATTGGTCCATGAATTTTAGTCAATGTGATCTCTTAACTTTAGCCCAATGTGCAATGTCGTTCTTAAACTTTTATTTGTTCAATGTGATCTCTGAATTTTTTTTATATATGTTCAATTTAGTCTCTAGACTATATGAAAATATTAAATGATATCCCTGAACTTGAATTAATAGAATTACAAAACTGAACATTTTCATATAGTCCATGGACTAAATTGAACATATATCAAAAATTCATGACCACTTTGAACAAATTTAAAGTTTAGGGACCACAATGCACATTGGACCAAAGTTAAGGGGCCATTTGTGTCATTATCCCATAATATTAATTCATGTGTTAGGTTTGGATTAGATAGTGAGGCTCTAAGGTTGTTTCTTGATGCTCTTGGGAATGGGGTTCGAGCAAATTGCAAGATGTTTATGTGTATCTTGAATATGTGTAGCAGCAAGTTAGATTTCCAACTCAAAAAACAAGTTAATTCATGTGTTATATTTTCTCAAATAAGAGTCTAAAGTGAATCTTGTATCAAATAAGGACCTAAAATGGTCATGTTAGTTTCAAATAAGGGCATAAAGTGGTTATACCAATTTCAAATAAGGGCCTGACCTCACTGATCACCGCCTGGCTAAATATTCCAGCCAATCAAGGGCATTTTCGTCCAAAGACAATTTTAATTTTGATTTTTTTTCTTTTCTTGTTCCTTTTTTCTTTCTTTATTCCTTTCTTTTCCTCTTTTTGGTTTTTTCTTTCTTCTTTGCCGGTGGCCGGCGACCGATCGATGGCAAAGCCCAGAGAGGGTTGTGCGAGGGGTTACTTTCACCCAATTTGGTGAGGGCCACCCTCGCCAAACAGTCCCTCGCCTATAGCCGGCGAGGGTCCATTGAAGAAGAATGAAAAAATCAAAAGAAGGAAAAAAGAAATAAAAAAGGAAAAAAGAAAAGAAAAAAATGAAAAATTCAAAAAAAAATTGCAAATGACAAAAATGCCCTTGACCATCTAGAAAGGCAAGCCTTTCTTTGAAACTGACATAACTAGTTTAGGCTCTTATTTGAAACGAGATCCGCTTCATACCGTTATTTGAAAAAATAAGGGCACTTATTTGACATTAGGTTCACTCCGTACCTTTATTTGAGAAAATTATAGTACTTCAAGCCCTTATTTGGAATTTTCCCTATCAAGAATGAGTAGATAAAGATAAGTGATTTTGGTGTCAATATTACGTTAAATGATGATGTTAGTCTCTATACTATTGTCTCTCTCAAGGCTCATTCGTTACATGTAGGGAAAGGTTTGTAATGTCCAATGCCTACTCTAGTTTAATTAGAATACGTCGTGTGGATGTTCTTTGGTAGAGTCTACGTTTGGTAACTGGCCAAATAGTAACTGATTCTATTCTTTTGTTCCCAGAATTAGTTTTGGAACATAAATCCGTTTTGTAAATTTTTTGTTCTTAGACACAAATTTGCACAAATTTGTTCTCAAAATTAGTTTTGGAACATAATCAAAAAAACAAAAAAAAGTTGCTTCTTGATTCTAGGAATAAGAATCAGAAATGGAAAAGAAATTTTTTTTTCTTTTTCTTCTTCTTCTTCCTTACCCGTGGCCGGTCGCCGGCCGCAAGCCACATGCTAGGGCTGGCGAGGGTGAGGGCTAAACACTCGCTACCTGGGCAAGGGCCACCCTCACTGGATCTAGCGTGGACGACCCTCGCCGCCACCCTCGCTAGATCCGGTGAGGATAGCTCGCAACCTGGGTGAGGGCCGCCCCTGCCGCCGCCCTCACCAAAATTTGGCGATGGCGGCTCGCGGCTTGGGCAACCCTCGCCAAGGCCGCTAGTGGTCGATGACAAGGGTCTAGCCTTTGCCAAATCCAAAGGAGGGCGGCACCGCCGAAACGAGCCCTCGCCAAAGCTCGCGAGCCACCCTCGCGGATCCGGGCGAGGGCGGTGGCGAGGGTCCAACCCTTGCTAGATTTGGCAAGGGTGGCGGCGAGGGCCACGACACCCTCGCCGGCCCTAGCCTGTGGCCGGTCGTCAACGCCGACCTTAGCTTGTGGCCGGTAGCCGGTGCCGGTGACTTGGCCATAGACCAGGGAAGGGGAAGAAGAAGAAGAAAAAGGAAAAATAAAAAGAAAGAAATATTAAAAATTCAAAATATTATTAATAAAAAGAAATTTTCTACGGTTACCAAACGCATTTATGTTCTTTTTCTATTCTAAGAATAGAAATTTTGAGTAGTTATCAAATGTTTTCAAATACTTAAAAATTATTTCCGAGAATGGAATAAAAAAGAACATTTCCGAGCAGAAATTGTTTCTTGGAATAAAATAGTTACCAAATGCACCCTTAATCTCCTCGTCCTGGTCAAAGATGTAAATTTGTTTTAAGCATTTTGTTGTTGTGTAGAAAATTCATATCTTACTCGTCAACTGAGATATATAAATTTGAAAGATGATCAAAAGAAGATAAATGTACGGATTTATTTTTGTTACGGGAGAAATGTATCTTGGGCTTTCATCAAGCCTAATGTATTAGATTCTTTTCTATATTCAACCCAAAGCCAAAACCCAAACCCGTTTCATAATTTGTGGAAGGCCCAGGCCGGACTATTATTGCCACCTTCACACCCCCGCCCATAATCCAACCTCCCTTGCTAACTTGACGAGCTAGTCCATAGAGCCGTCCAAATTCAAAAGCAATAATCTAAGGTGAAAAAAATACTTAAAAAAGGATCCCAGATTGGATATGTGTCGAGTATGAGTCGCTATATTTGCATTACTTATAAATGGGTCAAAACGGTTTTATGGATCAATTTGGGTCGGATTATATTTTTTATCCAACTTAAACCCGACCTACCTGTTTGATGGTCCTAAACAACCATTGCGATGGCAAGAGGATTGAAGTGCAACATCTGCGAAAGATGACTTGTTGCACGCAAGAGCCGTTGGAGAGAGATTTCGAGGATTCAAGATTCTGGTAACTTTTGGGCCATAACGCCTGCGATGCTCATGCCCGAATCGCCGTTTGTTCCACAAAATGCCTGAGTTAGTGAGGCTGGAGGTGTTTGTGGAAGTGGAGAATGGAGGGCCCCAGAGGGTTTTGGAGAAGGTTGGGTTTGCGAAGGAAGGACTGCTGAGGAATGGTTTTTGCAAAGGCGAGGTCAGGGATATGTACGTGTATAGCTTGCTGACTATGGATGAGATTTTGCGTTGATGAGAGAGAGAGATGAGGAGGAAGAGCGGAAGAACATATCGTAAGGGGGTGGTCCTCACCTTCATATTCAACGCCATGGAAATATATTTTTCCATTTTGTGTCAAATACGTGTTTTCAACATGCCAAGGAAGTTGTTTATGTCACACACTGACCCCAACCCAGCATCTCTTCCTTAAATCTTTTTTGACTCACAAATAACCACAGAACCTGAAATTTTGATTTCTCTAACCCATGATTGCTACAATCTAAGTGTCTCCTCTAGCTTGACCATCCAATGGCATCGTCCTCTATGTCCCCAAGATGGAACTATGATGTGTTCTTGAGCTTTAGAGGCGAGGACACCCATGAAGGCTTCACGAATTTCCTCTACATCTCTTCCTTAACCTTTTCTGTTCTTGGTACAATGGGACCTTTTCCTTTTCTTTTTCTGAGCTGATGCAATAGAACTTGCAGGGTTGAATCAAAGCTCATTCGGACAATCGTTGAAGAAGTCTCGAGTAAATTAAATCGGCCCGCTTTTAATGTTGCAACTCACCCAATTGGCATAGATGACAACCTAGATGGAATTAATCCAAAATTGGAATTGGTCTGTATGATGTTCGCATGATTGGATTCTATGGAATTGGAGGCATAGGCAAATCCACCGTTGCCAAGGCCATTTAAAATTAGTGCATGGATCGGATTTCCTTTTCCGAGTAATTTTCGAGAACCACTCTGAATGCTGTTGAGTGTCCTTGATGCCAAATTGATTTCCTGGGTTCAACCGAATTTTGACGATTAACAAAAAATATAGCATAAAGCGACAGACGGATTTATATTTACGCAAAAACACTAGTGACAGAGCAACGGAGCAAAAAAAAAACAGTGCCTAAATGTTACTGTCATGGCATCCACAAGACAAGCACTCAACGTATTTGTTTTGGTTCAAAAATTTTGAACCCCCGTTTTATGAATGAACCTAATAGAGAAAAATGAAAAGAACAATTATGAGCCAGAGTGACAGATCAAGGGTGGGGCGACATTAATGTGATATTTGTGCTGGTGCGCTTGACATTGAAATGATTACTTTTTAACAATGACTTGCATTGAAGTAATTGATTTTTAACAATGACTAGCACTGAAATTATCACTTTAAAAAAAAATTGGCACCCAAATGATCACTATTTACAACTTTTAGATGATGCCGGTTAGGGATTATATGCTGATTGGGCACGTTGGCGAGCCACGTAAGACTGAGAAATTATTAAAATATGGCCACGTGGGATTTTCGGTGGCCCAAATCGGAGTTAGCACTTAAGTGACCATTTTTTTTAAAGTAGTACTTAAGTGATTTGAAAAAAACTTTTAGCACTAAAGGAAGTGCCGTACACAACTTTTGACACTTATACTATCATTCTCCCCCTGCGATGCTCATGCCAGAATCAGCCGTGTCCCGATCTGAAAGGGTTTTATAAATAATAAAATATACTAAAAAAGAGAAAAAAAAATTAAAAATTAAAGATCCAATGTAAATCGTTATTTGTAAATCCCGAACAAAGCCATAAACAATATGAAATCAACACTCAAATATCAAACAGTCAAAATAAAAAAAAAATGTAGTCAAAAGTTGAAATCGAAATGTGACCTAAAGTATGATTTTGGAATATGTCATATTAATTATATGGGATAAGAGGATCGGAAGTCCTAAAACTTGTCATAAAAATAAAATTGACTCCCAAAAATTTCAAAAATTGTAATTAAGTCATAAAATTTGTCACGAAAGTATAATCGAACCTTAAAAATTTTAAAAAGTGCAATCAAATCCTCAAACTTGTCAAATTGCTCCAATCAAGCCATTCCATTGATTGCACTTTTTATAACTTTTAGAATTTGATTGCACTTTTGTGACAAGTTTAAGGACTTGATTAATTTTTGAAAGTTTTAGAACTTGATTGTACTTTTATGGCAAGTTTTAGGACTTAATTGCACTTTTTAAAAGTTTTAGGACTTAACTACATTTTCGTGATGAACTTTAAGAATTCCAGTGTACTTATCCCTAATTAAATCATATTATTGATATGTTTACTATTATTTTTGTTAATTTCAATAATTTTTTGCATGTGTGTTATTTAGATTTGTTGTCCATTGGGCATTGAATATACCAAGTAAAAACTTTTGTCAATTCAGAAATACAAATGCCACTTGAAAATTCAAATTTAAAAATTAGAAGAAATAAAACATAGAGTTTGAATATTATCAGTGTATTCCCGAATAAATATTTGTATCCTAAAGTATGCAGATTTTCTTATTCGTTGTCATATTTAAATGACAATTTCATTCGATGTTAAAGGCTTAGTTAAAACCTGGCAAAAAATAAGCAAATTAATTATGACTTACGAGCTTCTCCCTTTTCTAATTATTTTAAACAAATTTCCAGTTTAGTGCAAGACTATGACATGCCCCTTCCCACGTGGCAATCGCAGAGGCTATTTTTCGCTAAATGGATTTTCTTTAAATGACGTAACTATATTTGGAATAATTGGATTTCAGAAGAAGAAAATAAAAATAGATGAAATGTAAAAATATGGATTTATTTTATTAAGGTCTTGCCGAACTAAATAAACCATACCATTTATTTCTCTCTTCATTAAGTACATGTGCTTGAATTAAAAAACATATTTCATTTAAATAAAAATTGCATTATCAGATACTATATCTTTATCTTTGTAGATATCTTTTGCTAAATTAGATAAATCATTTCCTTCATGATTTGTCAAATAGATTTGATTGAGTTAAATAAACCATATCACGTTTTAAATGTTTTGTGTCTATTCTTCTTGGAAATATAACCTTAACGAGAGATGGAGCTTGTGGACTACAAATCAATAACAAATACCGTTAACTCCGGCTTTAACAGAAGAAAATAAACAAAATACACTATTTTCAGGGTAGGTTTTGGTGCTTGGGTTCACTTTTTCGAGATTTAGTGCTCGTGTCCCTGAATTATAAAAATAAAAAAGAAAGGAGGCAAAACCGAAATTCCTAATAAACTTGGCAGAAATTTGAAAAACGGAACGTGTTGATATTACCCTCATGTGGCATACCTAAAGGCCGGCTGAACCCAGTTACATGAAACGAAGGCCTGAATGTGTTGCAGAAATGGGCCTCTACTTTGCAGGAATTACAAAAACCTCACTTAAGTCCGTGTCTTTTACCAGGAAGGTCCATTCGTAATTTGTTAATTTTTCAATTGAGGCCCATATCTTCTTCTTGCTGCTGATACAACTCACCCTGACCCGAAGGAAATGGAGAAAGTGAGTCGAAGAGAAAACTTCTCCGAGAAAATATTTTGCTTTGCTGGTGCTAACATAAAGAGCAGGAAATAGAAATTTCATTCTTTACATTCCAAGAAAATGGTTGAGGGAAACAAAATAAATTACTAACACTCGTGTACATCATTGAACTTTTGAACAAGTTGATCATTAGCTCGGTGCAGAGACTCTATTTGTTCTGACACCCATCGTTTGGTACAACTATATTAGTAAGTTTTTTCCTTACGTATTCATAGTAGTTCTCAATGTTTTTTTCTCCGACCAATGCTACATGTACTATGAAATTTTATTGAAACTATTTTACTAATTGATGTGACGAGTTTTCATTGGATATTTAGAGAAGCCATGATTCAATGCACGTGTCCCGATTGTTTTAACAAATTAGAACTTGTCATATATCTTTCATGTACTCCCGAATGTAAAGGAGAATTTCGATTTTCTTTATCTTAATATGTATCTAGTCGCATTGTAGAGAGAAAAATATAACGCAAAAGAGGACAAGGACATTAGCAAAAGGATGTCTTGAAGTAACAATATCATTATGTACAAATCAACGTTCTCTCGTCAAAATTCACACAAATCATATATCAGGTTACCAACACGATATTGTCCGCTTTAGTCGCAGCCTACCGATGCCCACACAGCTGTAAAACGTGCATACTAGTTTAAGATTATGAGAGACATATCTACCGGCATAGTAAACCATATCCAGGCCATGTGAAATCGGCAACATGTTCGAAACTCGACACTATCCTGTTATGGATTCCACGTATATGGAATCTAGGAGTGATGTGTGAGAAAGTGAATGCGCATACTGCAATGATTAGAACTCAATAGACACCCGGGCTTAAATTGAACCCTACTACTATAGTTGGCACCCCGAGAACATGGAATGGTACTTAAGAACCTTTATAAGTATGATCATCCACAGCGTGTCCAGCTATGAAAACTCAATGCAACGTAAGGCATCATATACAACTTATATCTGGGAAATTATATTACTAGAAATCATTAAGGTAGTTATTGTGCTATGCCAGTCATTAGGATATGGTAAATCAGTACAAAATTTTTATGTCTATCACCTAAATTTCAGAGGTTTCTCATATATCATTGGTTTGGACATGCGTGGACCATTTAAGTAACAATTAAACTACAAATACCACTCGCCATTATTGTCATTTTCACGAGGAGTATTGTCCACAAAATTGATCTCTTTCATGATCTGTACGTACCCTTTTATTTATAGAAAAAAGAACAGCACGACACATTCTCGAAACCCTAGTCCTTCATTTCAAAGCAAAAGTTCAAAAGCAAATAAAATTTGCAGCATTCAACCGCACGCTCCGCCGAGCATCTCAGTCAACGAGAACGTGTGGCCTCATTACCGATATGATTATTCTGCACACACCCCCCTGGCAACTATGCACAAATCATTATAATAGATGCAACTCCACGTCAATCAAGAATTGCGTCCCCTTGAATCACGAACCCTTGTCCACATTCCGGACGACAAACCCCAGCCCTAACCATCATTAAACTAAAGAGTATGAACAGTGTCTGTGTGAATTTGAGGTCACGACTGAGATTCATGGAATTTGAAGGGCCTTAGTCAAAGCAAAAGACTTGCAAAAGAAGGGAAACAGCAAACTAAAGTTGGGCGGAGAATGATATAAAAGTGATGGGTGGCCGACATCTCTTGCATGAAGGCTAAATAAAAGGGTGACAAGGATTGAGACTGATCAAACCCTAATTCTTTTTTTCTTTTTAAACTGGTTTTTCTTTTTCCTGGAGAAACAAAAAAAAGATGATAAAACAAAGGGAAAAGAGGAGGAGACCCCACAAGTTTTGAACGAAGGGAATATTTAAAGGAAAAGAGGAAAAGGGTCGATCTTTTTGCAGCATTCCGTTTGACTAACGAGCCTTACTGCTTTGCACGTAAAAACGTAGCCTTTTCAGGAAATGGCATGTGCTAGATTGTAAGTTAGATACCTTGTGCTCAAGCAATTATGCTAGAAAAGAAACCAACTTTTGTTTTGTCTTTGTTTGTTTGTTTTAAGAAAACACAGCTGTACGTCTGTGAAGGTTTTTTGTTTTCATGTTCGTGGAAGGTTTCGAATCCTGCTGCTGGACGAATTTTGAACCTCCATGCAAAGGCATTTGGGATCTGTCATACAGTCAGGGCGATTAGTGATCTAAAGATTAGGTTAGACACATTAAGGAGGTAATTGATCTATTAGCTCTGGGGTTCTGGCTTTGATTAATTTGACGCAGCTATATGGAGTCGATTGGTTTCGTAACATTGGAGAGGAAGAGACTCCATGGTATCTGCATGGTCTCTAGGAATGGCGATGGGGCAAGGCAAGACAGGGGTTGCGTCCCCCATCCTCGCCGCATGATAATCGAGGAGGCCTTATATCCACCCCCGCGCACGAAAAATTCGTTCACCTCATCCTCAACACACGAGGCGTTGGGATTTCGTCGCGCCGTTTGTCTCACCCCCGCATTTATCTTAATCTTTTAACATTAATTCAAAAGAGTTAAATATGTTTATCACAGTGCGGGTTTTCTAATCCTTGTAAAAAGTAACAAGAAATGGGTGTCAAACATTGATCTAAGGAAAAGATTATTGAAGATCTACGAGTGGGCCAACATATTTGGCTCTAACCTGCCCAATAGAGGGGGACAAATTGCCGTCTAGATCTTTGTTCGGTACTGAAACATCTGGTGCAATTGAGATGTTATTATTGAATGGTTTGTGTATTGATTCATGCATGGGAGAATTTCTAACTTGGTATATGAGCATGCTTTCTAATAATGCATGCTACATGCACTAATCAAATCATATTAGAACCTTTTTCACAGCGATGGGGCAATTTCGATGCTTGCAAACAAGCCAATCACTCAATGCGTGATTCTCACTTATTGTAACACTTAATCGACAATGTCCGTTTCACTAATAATGAGTAATTTTGTAAATGTTCTTATTACCTTTAGCATTTCTCTTTCCCAAAATAGTACCACGTCTACTAACTGTTTTTCATTTATTTCCTGTTAAAAGGCATAAACTGTGAAGCTTTCTATTTTCGAATTTTTGCTCCTCTTCCTTTTCACAAAAAATTTCTGAAATTTTCAAAACAATAAGCTCAAAGTTCCCTTCCTCTCATTTTTTTTCCCAATGTCCCGGAAATAGCATTAGGTAGTGGAGCCCAGCTACCTTACTCTAATTCCTCCACTGAGCAAACTTTTTGTCGTGTTGATTAATGTTTTGAGGCTGCGAAGTTTAATGGAGGTAGATTGTTAGTTTGTTTCACGTGCATGACCCCCCAATAGTTCTACCTTCCATGTTGGGAATGATTATTATGTTGAGTAGTCAATCAGGTTACGTGTGGTATCATTCTTCGTATGTAGGTAACAGAGGATCTCCATTCCAAGTTTCTAATGTCAAATTATGTTGTTTCGGAAGTATAAGTCCGGATGCAATCGAAATAAAGTGTTCGGATAAAGGTTATTCACCAAGTATAGGATAATCCCCGGCCAGCGCTGCCAGGGAAAAGATTGATCTAATCTTTGAAGATTATTGAAGATCTACTAGTGGGCCAACATATTTGGCTCTAACCTGCCCAATAGAGGGGGACAAATTGCCGTCCAGTTCTTTGTTCGGTAGTGAAACATCTGGTGCAATTGAGACGTTATTATTGAATGGCTTGTGTATTGATTCATGCATGGGAGAATTTCTAACTTGGTATATGAGCATGCTTTCTAATAATGCATGCTACATGCACTAATCAAATCATATTAGAACCTTTTTCACGGCGATGTGGCGATTTCGATGCTTGCAAACAAGCCAATCACTCCATGTGTGATTCTCACTCATTGTAACACTTAATCGACAATGTCCGTATCACTAATAATAAGTAATTTTAGAAAGATTCTTATTACCTTTAGCATCTCTCTTTCCCAAAATATTACCACGTCTACTAACTTTGTTTCATTTATTTCCTGTTAAAAGGCATAAACTGTGAAGCTTTCTATTTTCAAATTTGTGCTCCTCTTCCTTTTCACAAAAAAATTCTGAAATTTTAAAACAATAAGCTAAAAGGTCCCTTCCTCTCATTTTTTTTCCCAATGTCCCGGAAATAGCATTAGGTAGAGAAGCCCAGCACCTTACTCTAATTCCTCCACTGAGCAACCTTTTTGTCTTGTTGATTAATGTTTTGAGGCTGCGAAGTTTAATGGAGGTAGATTGTTAGTTTGTTTCACGTGCATGACCCCCCCAATAGTTCTACTGTCCATGTTGGGAATGATTATTATGTTAGAGTAGTCAATTAGGTTACGTGTGGTATCATTCTTCGCATGTAACGAAAATGAAAAGGTAACAGAGGATCTCCATTCCAAGTTTCTAATGTCAATTCATGTTGTCTTCGGAAGTATAAGTCCGGATGTAATCGAAATAAAGTGTTCGGATAAAGGTTATTCACCAAGTATAGGATAATCCCTGGCTAACACTGCCACCGAAAAGATTGAACGCCACTTTGCCCTGAATTGAAGATCTACTAATGGGCCAACATATTGGCTCTAACCTGCCGTTCTAGTCTATCTCAAATTGCCGTCCAGTTCTTTGTTCACCCGTAGTGAAACATCTGGTGACATCAAGCTGAGACGTTATTATTGAATGGCTTGTGTATTGATTCATGCATGGGAGAATTTCCAACTTGGTATATGAGCATCCTTTCTAATAATGCATGCTACATGCAATAATCAAATCATATTAGAACCTTTTTCACACAACTTATGGATGGGGAAAAAATAATTTTGCAAAAAAAATCACTTCATGGGTGATTCTTTCATTGTAATAAGCATTGATAAGATTGTCCGTATTTCGTTAATAAATAATTTTATTAAAAAATCTTATTACCTTTAGCATCTCTCTTTCCCAAAATATTACCACGTCTACTAACTTTGTTTCATTTATTTCCTGTTAAAAGGCATAAACTGTGAAGAATTTCTATTTTCAAATTTTTGCTCCTCTTTGTCTTTCACAAAAAATTCTGAAATTTTAAAACAATAAGCTAAAAGGTCCCTTCCTCTCATTTTTTTTCCCAATGTCCCGGAAATAGCATTAGGTAGAGAAGCCCAGCACCTTACTCTAATTCCTCCACTGAGCAACCTTTTTGTCTTGTTGATTAATGTTTTGAGGCTGCGAAGTTTAATGGAGGTAGATTGTTAGTTTGTTTCACGTGCATGACCCCCCCAATAGTTCTACTGTCCATGTTGGGAATGATTATTATGTTAGAGTAGTCAATTAGGTTACGTGTGGTATCATTCTTCGCATGTAACGAAAATGAAAAGGTAACAGAGGATCTCCATTCCAAGTTTCTAATGTCAATTCATGTTGTCTTCGGAAGTATAAGTCCGGATGTAATCGAAATAAAGTGTTCGGATAAAGGTTATTCACCAAGTATAGGATAATCCCTGGCTAACACTGCCACCGATCCCCTTACCAACGCCACCGTTGCCCTGAATTGAAGCCTCGAATGCCCTCCAAGTCAATCTCACATCTCTATCTTCCCTTCCGTTCTGTCTATCTCTACGCCTCTTTATTGCCCTCATGCCTCACCTGCGACCTCCAAGATCTGGTCGACATCAAGCTCACCCAGATCTAGGGTCAACCTTACCGCCGCGCCACGGGGCTTGCTATAGCTCGTCAAGCTTGATGCTACCATGGAGCTTGACCACAGATGGGATTGAGCTCACGAGATCCGGTGTCTAGCCACCATCGCCGCAGGGGAAAGCAGTGAGAATAAAGAGACGAGAATGGGGAGGAGGGTTATCACACAACTTAGGGATGGAGAAAAAATAATTTTGCATAAAAACATTTCTAGGGTCAAATATTTCTTCAATAAGCATTGATAAGATTGAAATATTTCGTTAATAAATTAATTTGATTAACAAAATGTATTAGCATCTCAACTCTACTTGTGGAGAAACTTTATAATACCATCAATGTACCAAGTAAGTCCTAAAACAGAAAGAAAAAGAGAGGAAAAGTGAAGAATGCACGCCAATCATTGAAAATTTGATGGATTCATGTGTCTTTCTTAGGAGAAGTACATTTAAAATATGAATTTACCCTGAATCATCTTAATCACTTATAGGAATTCTTGCTGTCGTGGCAATGGGGAATATGTTGAACACCTTCTCAAGTCTCACAATTTCAAGCACGAAACTCGATCAACATCATCAAAGGGGTCAACTCCGCCATTGTTGGGCCTCGAATTCTGGAAAAAAATGCTGAAACTATTATAATTGTGCAAATTTAGTCCTAAATAATTTTTTTTGTCAATTGAGTCTCAAATCTTTTGCATTTGTATCAATTAGAGTCCGTTCAATCAATTTTGATCGAAAATTGCTAACATGAACGCTGGCTGCCCTACGTGGCGTGCCATGTCTAGCGTTGACGTGAATAATTTTTAATAATATTTTAATATTTTTTGGAATTTTTATTTCTTTTTTCTTCTCTTTTTACTTTTTTTTCTTCCTTTCTTCCTTTAGCTAGTCACCAGACCTCAATGACCGACCAGAGGTGAGGGCAGACGAGGCAAGGTCCAGCAACCAACTAAAGGAAGAAGGAAGGGAAGGAAAAAAAGGAAAAATAAATAAAAATTCTAAAAATTATTAATATAATATTATTAATTATCCATGTCAGCGCCAACTGTGCTACATAAAACGACCAGCATCCATGTCAGCGAGTTCCAGCCAAAATTGAAAGAATGAATTGAATTGACACAAATACAAAAGGTTTAGGACTCTTGGTAAAAAAAAAGAAGAAGGACTAAATGGACACAATTGTAATACGTTTAGGACTTTTTTGGTTATTTTCCCCATGACCTCTCCTCGGAAAAACTTATATATGTCAGTTTGTTATTTCTTGAATCTGTGATATTGGAGAAGTTTATTGCAAAGAATTGTTTGGGTGGCTCCAAAATAAACGTATGAAAGCTGGTTGTATAACGAAAGAATAATTGAAGAACAAATAATTGAATGAATTCTACTTTACCACACTAGAAAATAAAAGTACATTTAATTTTTTCTATCATAAAACTTTAGACCATCTCATTGATGAGTTTGAGAAACGGTTCACACTATTTGGTTTTGCTTCTTGCCAAACCTTTCCACATGATGCCTCTCCTTTTTCTTTTTGCATATTTTCCTCTCATCACAACAAAAAGTGGAATTTTTTTACTTTTAATCTCCCATATGCGTGTCGTGTCTAGATACGATTTGGCCGCACAATGCATGTTCTTTCTAATACACGAGGATGATGAGGGACCACCATTTACCTTTTCTATAGATTAAAAATGGTGGGAATGGACGATCAGCATCGACAATTTCCCTAAACATTATTATAGGAGTGCACAACCGCGATGGAATGTTTCGTTCGAGCCATTACTATTTCTCATTTTGAGTGAAGCCATCACCACCAGCTCGTGAAAATAGAGTCGGGGTTATCCTATGCCATAGAACAGCCGAACTTACGCCACAGGCAAATCAGGAGTTCCCTAGGTCGAGAGCGACGGATATATTCGAACCTGTGATCAGAGGGGGCCTCAAGCTACGCGGGAGTAAGTTATACATGGCCCACAACCGGGAGCTGGGCAATTGTTTTTTGTCACTACGTAGTATTAATAATTAGTGGTCAAAGGTGTGGTCAAGACGTGAAGCGTGCATGATGGAGAGGGAGGGTGTGTTGAGCAGGATCCAATCTGCGCCGAAAGGTACAAAGACAGACAGCAATGAGGCATCATCTTGAGAAGGAAAGGGACAGGAAAAGACAAAGATGTCGATTTGTTTTTGCTTAAAAGAAAAAGAAGCAAAAACATTAGTAAATTTTCTCTAGAGTTTGAAAGAGATACCTCCAAAAGAGACCCATTGAGGTGACTTTTGCATATCCTGTCCTATTGCATGATATTGTTTATCATCCTTGTGGCTGATGCTCTTGGAGGGAAAAGGGAAGCCCGTTCATCTCACTTTTTGGTCACTGGATTTGTCATCATTTAGGCTGGTCAAACATAGGCAGTGTCTCCTTTGTGTTCCTTGGATGGAGGGTGATATTTTATATAGGGATTTGACAATGCTAAACAAATACAAAAGCATTATCACATCATTTTGTCAATAAATTTTATGCATTGATTGTCATATCTTTAGCTTTACTTTTATTTAGATATGGAAAATAAGTTTTTCCGTTAAACCACTTATATTCTCAAATATAAAATGATAATTATATCATCATAAACCTATTTTATAAATGTTAATTCCATTTTAAACTTTTCGATTTTACCAATATTGTCCTAAACCTTTGCGCAAAACTCCAATAGTCTTTCCAATCAATTTTAACTAGAAAACTATTGACGTGGGGTCTTATCTTTTGTTATATAGATGGCTTGAATAATTAATAAACCATTTCATTGATTAGCGATTTCCGAGGAAAATTGGCTAAAATGGCTACATTAGAATTTCACATAAAGAATTACAATTAAATTGGTAAAATTATAAAGTTAAGAACTAAATTGGAATATCCGTCATAATATTTCCATTTAAGACCAATTGGGGAATTAGTGAATTTGATTGAATGAAGATAAGCGGAAGAAGAGACTAAGAATGAGCGGAAGTTTCAATTAGTGAGTCAATTACATCCCTTTTTTAAACGGGCGAGAGATCCTCATCGAAGAAGGATTTTTCAGTCCTTTGCTCTACTGAGCTCCTTGTAAAACTCGCGCATTTGGCTAAATCTCGTTCGAGCATTATCCAATTTTATTTACCATGTCTCAAGAGCACCACTATTATGTGCAAATATCCCACAAGCGGATGATGTTCCATGATATATATATATATATATATATATTAGTGGATATGTGCTACTCATATTCGGAGAGTACTAAAGCTTAATTCGTTTATTTCGCGAAAAATAAATGATTTGAAAAATATTTTTTTAAAATAATTATTTATATCACTTATAAAAATAAATAAATAAAAAATATTTTGATTGTTCATGAAAATATTCGAAAATATTTAAATATAAATTATTATCAATAATAAATATATTTTTTATTGACTAATCATTTCGAGCGATACAAATAATTATTAAAAAATATTTTTTTAATTATTTATTTTTTACGAAAGAAACAAAATCTTAAGTGTAGTAAAATTTTCTTTGGATTGGGATCCCATCGCTGGATACGGTCCTCATAGCAAATATTGATGTAAATATGAAGTCTTCCGAATAAGACATCAAGTCCTAGCTTGAAGTAGCACACACAACATATAGATAGATATACAAGAAGCTAATGATTGGACAACATCATACGCACAAACATAAACATAACAAGAAATGACAAAAGGAACTTCTCTTTCATTATACCCATGTTAATCATCCAGTTACGATTAGGAGGCTGAAAAAGAAACAAAAATAAAACAACATAAAACAACATTTCCCTAAAGAAACGAACAGGCTTCAAGTTAGTACTATGTCAGCATCTGCCCCTACTCTGAAATTGATCGGTCAGTCCCCAACCTTCTTCATAGTCCCCCCATGTATTTATATATTCATGTAACAAGAAAGAACAGAAGAAAAAAAGAGAAGTTTGACCCACCAACTTTCCCTTTTCTTGTGCCTTTCCCTTTCAAAGCCTCGCACAGATTCTCATTCAAATCCCTCCTTGTCTTTAATTTCCCTCCGTGATGTCATTCCATCCCAAAAATCGGTGTCTGAAACACGGCCAGGTTTTGCTTTGCAGTTTGGAATGAGTGAAGGCCTGCTGAGGCCATCCAGCTGTTGTAGCCATTGCCATTCTCATGATTGCCACTGCTATACAAGGTACTGGGAGCGGCAAAAGGGATTGAGTTTGAGCCTGAACTGCCATTCTCATGATTACTCTCTTGCTCTTGATGATGCTGATGAATGTTACCACCATACCCACCACCATTGAAGCAGCCATTGTGGTTGCTGCTTTGGCTCCCCAAGAAATCCGCACTGAAGGCGGTCTGGTTGCTCTCGAACGACTGGTAGAAAGCCAGCAAAGGAGACGGGCCTCTGCCGGTGGAGATCAGTTTTGCACCGTTTAGAGGGTTGCTAGGGTTCTGGTGGTACCCAAGGCCGTTGGGCCAGCAATCCGAGGGATCAGCCTTGACAGGTATTGCAAAGCTCAGGGTCGACATTGGAGGAGGCTGTGAGGAGGCAAAGGTCAGGGAGGATGCAGACGAGAGGTCCCGATCGTCAGACCGGCTGCCCTCGATGCTCCTGCTCTCGGACGTCGAGTCAGAGGAGTTCTTGGACTTGCCAGACATCCCGCCTATTGGAAGGTTGCTGCTCATGATGCTCTTCACGTCATAGCGGCTCATGTCAAAGTTGGTCACCGCATTAAGGCCACGGAACTTTATCGCCGCAATGTCATAGGCCTCAGCCGCTTCCTCTTGCGTGCCTGTTGTTCAACAAAAGCAGCCGCATAAATTATCTTTTATTACTGAGTAAGCAACATTATAATCAAGAGATAAGTAACTAGAAACAGTCGAACTCACTGAAAGTGCCAAGGTAGAGATCTTTGTTCCCAGCGACTCTCCCTATCCGTGCCTGCCATCGTCCGTGTTGATGGTGCCTGAAAGAAACACATTATGTCACATTCGCTCAGATTATCCACGGTTTATATTCTTCTCACTATAAAGAAAGATTATAGGGATCAAGCACCTAAGTATATGTATTATCAAAATGAGTCAACATTTATGAAATGTGTACTCAAATTGTTGCAAATGATAAACCAACCTGGTGACTCCTCGGTAGATCGAGGCACCCCTAGAAAATCCACTACTTTTCCTGAAGTAACATAAGGCGGTTTAAACGCTCAGTCAAATACATAAATCAATTCAAACATTAAACTTTTCAAAAAAGAAAAGTACGTTGCCCACCATCTAATTTAATTAAATCTAATGCAAGTGTTTCCCGTGAAATATTCTTTTTTACCTTCTTAGGGACGCGACAAACTCCTGCCTGGTCATGTGCTTCATTTCCTCCAATTCCTTCTCATAGTTAGAGATCTAGCAAAAGGAACAATTTCCTTTGAATAGATTGACAAGAAACAAAAGAATCACAAGCTAAAATACAATGTGAAACCACAGTATGGAAAAAGTACTAATTTGCTAGCATATGCTCACCGGAAAGTTAGTGGTGGTAGTAGGACCCCAGTACTTGAGAGCTGCGAGATCGTATGCCCTAGCCGCTCTGTCTTCCTTATCATATCCACCTACGATAAGACAAAAAGCAAAATCAACACACAGGAGCAAAAACATAAAATAAAACAACTCATGCTATCAAAGCCGAGAATCTTTTTGAAACTACTCATGCAGATGAAGAGAATCATTCGTTCTGTGCAATAGTAAAACCCAGTACGCAGTCAAACTGGAGTTTCAAGATTTCGTGAGCTTCGCTCGTGAAAGAGAAGGCCGTGCATTACAGCGAGGCCGATGGGAAAGCAAAGTTGCAATAATAAGGGAAAAGACCACGAGAGATAGAGAGAGGACTCACCCAAATAAACTGGCCAGACGAATTGATGAAAGAAGAATCCGGTCGCGGGTATTTGGTACATGCCACAGAGAATGGAAAGGACGCATCAGGATCTTCAAGCTCATAATAAATGCCAACTTTATGCAAAAAAAACAAGCTGATACACAATCTATCGGAAGAAACCCACAAGATCCAGGGGTCTTTCGAATCAGAGATTTAGCACCTGCAAGCATTGAAACTTTCATGTTCTTTTTCAGTTCCTAGCTAACGTTTTTTCCCATTATTGGCATTAACCAAGCCCGCACAATCTTCCAACCCCCCCACCCCCCCTTCTTCTCCCTTTTTTACTGACCAAACCTTCTTTCTTTCATTCCTCGATATTATGATATGAACAAACTCAAACTCAAACCCTGTTCAGATTTCATTGTTCTGCAAAATGTAAAGTCAGAGAAGCCCGGAAACAACATTCTGCTGAAAATTAGAAAAATAACAACAAAAAAAAGGGATGTTACCTTGTCTTCCCTTCCTGCTTTGCCCTTCTCTTCTGCAACTGTTGTCCCACAAGTGAGCTTCATACCTCCCTGTCCACCTATGCCTTTTTTTGCACCCAAAGAACAGTTCTCTCGGTATTTTTCCTTTGCAAAACCCATGACTTCTTGTTTTGAATGATTACTGAAGATCGAAAAGAGATGCAAAAAGTTTACCTAGTAACACCTCGGTAGATCGAGGTACGCTGTCCGAAAGTATCCACCGTCTTCTTGGCCCCAGCCTCCTCAGAAGAAGCGAGAGGCTGTTGCTGTTGTTGTGGCTGCTGTTGCTTCTGAACGATGACGTCGGCTTGTTCGGCTGTGTAGCCGCGCAAGAAGCTGGCAGCGATGGTCTTGAGCTCGGAGTCGTACGCCTCGGCGGCGGCAACCGGCGGGTGATGGGCCTCGGGGGCCGCGGCGAAGTGGGCGAGCAGCGGCTGCGCGCCGCCCGTCGTGGCGGAGCCGCCGAGGAAGTCCTCGAGCTTGGGCCCGCCGCCGGAGAATATCGAAAGGTCGGTCGGGCCGTGGCCGTGAGGTCGCGCATCCTCATCCCTATCGACCACGCCGCCTGCTTCAATAATCAAGAAACACAAAGAAATGAGAAAAGGGTCTTCTTTCTTTAGGTTTTTCAGAGAGAGAGATGGACCTGGAGCGGGGTTGAAAGCTTCGAAGAGGGAGAGGTGGTTAGGGGCGTGGTGGTGGTTGGAGAGAGAGAAGCCGAGCCAGTTGTGATGGGGAGGAGGAGGAGGAGGAGGAGGAGAGGAAGAGTCCATCAAGTGGTAGTTGTTGGCGCTGGGGTTCATGCCCGTCGTCGGTGAGCGTGAAAGAACGAGCTTCAGGCTTCGGGCTCAGGTCTTTGGAAATGTCAAAGCAGTAAGTTCGTGTCTGAGAGAGAGAGAGAGAGAGAGAGAGAGAGAGACAGAAAGAGAGAGAGGGTAAAACCGGGTAAGCGCAGAGTGAAAGGAGAGAGGGTGAGAAATGGACACAGATATAGAGGTGGTGGAGAAGAGAGAGAGAGAGAGAGAGAGAGAGAGGGAGATGAATATGAGCAGGCAACTCAGGCCTTGCACGAGCACCGAGGTTCCTTCTTTTGCTTTCTCTTTCTTTCTTTCGTTGACGCGCAGGGCCAAAATAAAAATGGTGGAGAGATGCTTTATTTGTCAAATACTTAGCGCTGTACCTGGTAAAAATCTCCACTCCAGTAGAACAAACATCAAAATATTCATGTTATACCGATTTGAGCTTAGTTAGTGAAGAAAACGAATTATATTCATAATCGGACAGACAGAAAAATGCACTGCCACGGCCTAGTACAACTTGATCAGGAACAAACATGATGGAAACGCCAACCAGTAGGAGGAAAAACTAATACGGTGCATACATGGTTATCTTTTTTGTATCATGCCGATATACATCTAATATTATCGGGTCTTTGATCAATGAAGAATTGCATCGTCTTACTCAGCTAACCTAGAACATCTTCCAAGTTATTCACACAAAAGAAGAAGATGTTTTTCAAGAGAAACCCGTTTTCGGCCTCCTTGTGTTTAATTTAGGTGTATGAGTATCCATGTCGAATTATCATACGCTTTTGGAAAATTACGTTGAGTTGCCTTCAAATTCAAATTAAACATTTTGTATGCTTATGATTTCGATGGGACCATTTTGAATAAGCCTGGACCCTCTTATATGAAGACAAGAGAGATAAGCATATGCTTAATAAGAAAGAGGTGTTTCGTGGTGCAAAGATCGAGCTAATATTGCATAGTGACACAGTCAATATAACTTGCAAGGTTATGTCGTATTGATGGAATCCTATAATTTGGATATTTGTCCCATTTCTTTATATCCAATCAAAACATATATCAATCATGCTTTAAAATTCAAAGTGGCCAGCGAAGATGCGATATTAACAGTTAGGTACTTTAGCAATCACTTCAACATCGAATGGAATTGACCAAACAATATATATTTATCAATCCCTAATCATCAAATAAGTGGGAAATGAGTGATTTGAAAATGTTTTAATCTAGCAATATTCATCTCAGTTTCATTCGAATTATTTCAAAACATTGGTCAACGAATCTCAATTTTGAAACGGCCAGACATACCAAATAAGGATGTATTAGCATGTACCTAAACAATTTAATAATATATACGTATATATATAGGCACTTCCTATCTGTTGACTATCTCATTTCATGTACATCCCCTTTTACCAATACAATCAAACATAACAAAAAGAATTAACAAAAAGAATTAGAAGGGAATCCCATTTGAGCAGCCACGTAAGCTTCTTTTGTGGGTGAAAGTTTTTTTGCCGGAAAAACGGCGAGCCGCATACGGAGAATAACGAAGTTTGGAAGTACATCTACGTTTCTTGGCGCAATAAAGCGAATTATAGTATTCTATGTAGCATTGAATCGAAAGGTAGGCAGGCATTGCAAGTGGAAGCTTTTCATGGGATGATTGGGCGGTCTCTCTCTCTCTCTCTCTCTCTCTCTCTCTCTCTCTCCCCCATTCTACTTTGAACGATGAAAGCAAGCAAATTCAAGAGAGAGAGAGATGATGATGATGATGATGATGATGATGGAGTGGATGTGTATGTGCATGGGGAAGCAAGAGGGAGCCAAAGGGGACAAGGCGACCCCAATGGAGAGGGACCAAACCTCTTTTAATATCATTACCTTTGGTCCCTACGTGTTGCCTCGTGTCATCTCTTCCTCTTCTGCATCTTCTTCATGATCTTTGAAGTCTGAGACGACATGCGCGAGTCGTATTGCCGATCCAATGTCACAAGTTCAGCGCTTTCGAATAGAGCTAGTTTACTTCTACGTTAGAAGATAGACAAGGTTTTGACCAATAGATAACTCTCGATGAATCGGGTTTTGCATTCTCGTATGTCTCCCTCTCTGTGTCGCTGTAGACTTTGAGCCGATCCTTTGGATCGGCGATTCCTCGATGAGACTTACTGATTATTGTAGGTTTTCTTTTCGGTATTGTATTTTTACTCTAGTTGGGTTCTTTCGTGTCTTGTTACACATTGAGAGGTTACTAAGTTTTCTTATTAACCTAGATTTTCATAATCTGTCCAGCTTATATGCTCGTGTTCACAACTACGAGACATGAACTTGTTATACTTGGAACCGTGTTATAATAACGCCCAACATGTTTAACAATTAAGTGACTTTCGTGATTGGAAGGTACGATACAATTACAATCATGTGATTAGGAGATTAACCTGTGTCCATTCACCAATCTGCATCCTTTTTTTTTGTCGTAGCATGACTATAAGTAAAGAAACATAGCCATTCCATATCTACCTTCATGCAATAAATGAAGAATGATAAAGGATAGGGTGAATGAATGTTGGGACATCACATAACTTTTTAGCATGATGTTTCTAATTCCTCATTCGACTCCTGTCAATCAGAAAGAAAGGGAGTTTAGATCATAGTGGCATTTGATGTGACGATAATCAAAGCAATGCTAGCAAATTAGATGAGGAATTAAATACTGATTATTGTTTTAGAAACAAAGCACGTAGACTTTGCATGAATTCTTTCTCATTGTATGGTTGCAATGAATGCAAGAAGTGATACGATTGTTAAATGAAGTAGTGTGTGTATGTATATATCTAAATTTTTAATCTTTTAATTGAAACGAAATTTAATTAGATATGTCAACAGCTTAAATTTTGAGCTCATTCAATGAGCTCTCTCTTGATGATTTTGATTCGGCTTTTACGTCATGACGCGGTGGAAACATGGAATCGCAAAGAGAGTGCCAAATGTTTGCAATGATTTATTCTAGTGTTCTTTGAGAGAGAGAGAGACTGGTGTTGGAGCATGTATTATATGGTAATGGAAGGGAAGGTCAATGTTACGGAGGTCCACTAAATGCTAAATTCTTGCAAAAAAAAAAAGATTAATGGATAAACATGAGGATCTTGGGGGTAATGGCATGCACATGCATGCATGTCAGCAGCATGCGGACACGTGTGCTGCAACAGTGAAAATTAAAGGCTGATTATAGATATGCTCACCACGTGTCGTCTCGTTGCCGATGATTCCATTGGTTCAGACTCAGCCAGACTTGCAAGAGAGTGACAGAGAGAGAGAGTACGAATATCTTTCTCTGTAGATAGCATGTGGTTTCCTGGTACCATAGATTGTGCCCGAGGTGGTTTCAGGTTTCTAGTCGGTGGTTTTTCATTACATGTACGTGTATATGCACGCGTATGTATATCCATCTTTCAATTAATTCTACTTTTCGTACTGGTACTTTTTGGCTTTTTCTAATTAAATCATAAAAATTTGAAAGGCATCTGATAATCCTACTAAGTTCTTATTCTGAACATAGTATCTCTCGTTATATCAGAGCCAAGAATTACGGGTTATAATATCTTTATAAGATTTGTAATACCGGCAAAGTTTAAAGGGAAACGTTAACCCTAAGTAGAAACTCATACACCACTAGTAGATGTTTTAGTTTTCTTAATTCTATCTAGTCCGTTTTGTAAATACGAAGCATCCAACATCGATAGGCTTTATGAGGTAGCTTACCTCAATGAAGTTGAGAAGATCTTACCTACTACCCTCTCTTCTAAATTCTTATGTTGCTTTTGCTAAACAGCCGTCCTCTTTTTCTCCTGTCCGTTTCATTAGACAGTTAATCTGTCACATTCCAAAACAGGTGAATGAATATCTTCAGTCTAGACAGTTTGATTAGCATCATATCCTTGCTTCTCAACAAGAACAATTTGTTACTCTCCAAATTTTTCCTAATGAATTTTAGGAATCACTTATCAGACACTTTCAGTCTACATTTGGAACAACAAGCCTGTAAAGATTTCGTTTTTCTCCGAATGCTCAATTAATACTAGAATCCTTGGTTCCTCGGATTTAAATAGAGATCTCATAGTTGGATGGGATATTTCTCAACCAACTTTCTGCTCTTCGGATACTTCCAAATGGTCTACTCTCTAAAGATCAGTTCAAGGAGTCTGTCGACATCAAAAGGATATATTCCTTATAGGCAGCCCAAGTAGAACCAATTGTATAGCAACTGCTGAGTTCCAGTGCAAAAACTCACTTAGAGTTTCTCGAGAAATACTCCAATCCATTGTGGCTTCTGAGTTCTTTGTCAAATTGCCTTTCAAGAAAAATAAAGATATCAATCCAACAAAAGTAATCCATTCAAGGATGAATTTTGAAGATGCGACTCTAGCCCATCAAGAATGCCATCAATTGATTTAGCAAGGACTAATTGAGCTCTCTCACTCTCAGTGGGCATGTGAAGCATTCTATGTCAATAAAAGAGCTAACCAAAATAGATGAAAAAAGAGATTGATAATAAATTTTCAGCCTCTTATTATTTTCTGCAAGATGGCAAGTTTCTTTTACCAAATAGAAAAGCCTTATTTTCATGCTTGATGAATGCAATGATTCATTCCATGTTCGATCTCAAAGAAGGATTTTGGCAGCTCAAAATTCGTCCTGAAGATCGCCACAAAACAGTATTATGTGTTCCTAATCGGCATTATCAATGGTAGGTACTTACTTTTGGCTTTATTTTTTGGGCTTTGGTTTTGGTGGTTCATTAAACTTATGGTTAGGAGGTGGTGGTGAGGAAATTGGGGATAATATTGGAGCAAGGTTAGGCATTGCGTAGGATACCTTAAACCGTTACCTTCCACCGTCTTCACCAAGAGAATTTATGGAAAATTCTCCATCTAGGTATCTCTAGAAAAAAGGATCTCGGGCCTTTTTCTTTTTCTTCTTCGTCTCTAGAGGGTTTGTACAAAGTTCACATTGGCAGTCCATATTCTAGTAACAATATCCTGTAACCGGATCTTTGAAATAGTAGATAGGATTACCACTTGTATCAAAGGAATAGACCGGAAGACCAATGTGACGTTTATGCCAAAAACCATTTTCTTCATCTTCTTGGTGGTCCCATGCGGTTGGACCATAAAAAGAGTGGAGAAAATAGAGCTGGGTGCCTCTGTCTTTTGTTTTGTGCGGTCAAATTTAATAATTACGCTGTCATCTTTCTTATTGGTAAACTTTGGCTCAATAGACTGGACTGGACGGACATCCTTGTGGACCTTTTCATAGTTGGTTACCCAGGTTTTTGGGAGGAGTTTAACCGACTCATCTCTAGAAATATGTCTGGGAATATGAACACAAGATGTTGTATGGTTATTATCCACTGAGATCATCACTGTTTCTTTTGATGCTAGAAGAGAAAGATTTATGGCTTGGTCTGAACCCTATACACCATTTGATGGTGTAAGGTAACAACAATAGAATCGGCGACTTGGGGAGCTCTAGTAGCTTGGAGTTAGACTTGCAAGGTAGTAAAAAGTTGAAGGTCAAAAGGTGCCATGTTGAAATTTGGAAATGAGGTGACAAACGTTCCAGCATTCAAGGTAGTCTTGATTGTCCTAATACAGGCATTTTGTTAGTTAAAAAACCTTGTATCTAGAAGAGCCATACAAGCAACAATAGGAAGACCTTTTTGACCATGAAATGATCAAGCAAGACAGATTGCACTATAGTGCAAATGAGTATATCCTTGTTGAATCCATTGGCGAAGCATTCAAGAGGAATTCGAAGAGTAATGCACTGTTCTTGTTGAGTAGCAAGGATGAAATGCTGATTAAGTCGAGTAGATTGAACATATTCCTTCACCTCTTTTCCAGAGTGACGAATTAACTGTCTAATAGAATGTATATGAGAAAAAACAGACGATTGTTTAGCAAAAGTGGCACAAGGATTTACAAAAGGGAAGGTACTAGGTAAGATCTTCTCAGCTTCATAAATAATTGAGTCCTAAAACTTTCAAATAGTGCAATAAAAACTTAAAACTTGTCACGAAAGTGCAATCGAGTCCTAAAATTTTCAGAAAGTACAATCAAGTCTTAAAAGAGTTGTCGAATTGATCCAATTAAGTCCTTACATTGATTACAGTTTTTAAAAGTTTTAAGACTCAATTGCATTTTCATAATAAGTTTTGGAACTTAATTGCACTTTTTAAAAATTTTTAGTATTCAATTGTAGTTTCATGACAAGGTTTAGAACTTTCAATGCACTGATCCCTAATTTTAATTTGTATAATTGAGCCCTTTTGCTTTCACAACTTTTCTAATCAAATATCTCCGACACCAGATCCGGCGAAATCAAGCATACGAGGCCTTCGAAGTGTGACATGGATAAGTTTCCGCCACCCTCTCCTCTGAGCGACCATGCGCAAGCCTGTATAGGAAGAACTTGAGAATTTTGGAGTCCACCACTCAGTCGATTCACAAAGGAATCCCTCTTGTTCAAGAGCGAAATGAATAAAGTGGCTAACCACAGAGAGGGAGAAGGGAGGAACTCGTTGGCTCTAGCTTCATGGCATAGAGAGCGAACCTAATATAGAGGGAGCAATCGAGCGTTCTCTCTCTTTGAGCACTAATTGAAAAAGAAGAAGCAAGCCCTAACTTCTTCTAATATTTAGAGCAAAGGAACATCTACAAAAGTTTTTCCACTTCATCTTCTGACTTGGAATTGCCATGTCAGAAGACGTAATGGTGATTTTTGATGGGGGGTTAACGAGGGCAGATTTGGGACTAAGTAAAAGTTGATGATTCTTTTATTAGAAAAAAAAAATTGGAGTAGATTTGAGATTAAATCTAAAGTTTGGGGTTTTTTAGGGAATTAGACCTTTTATCTACATTATGCTCTAGCATTTGCATAGATAAATTTTTCTATGGTGGCATCGACATAGGCAGTCATATAACTAAATCTTATCCACGTCATACTCTAACATTGCAGATGAATCGCGTTAGCTGGATTTAGTTGGATTTGATATGAAAGGAACATGATTGGAAAATTTTTTAAAGAAATGGACTTAATAGACAAATAAAGGTGCGTGGACTTGATTAGAAAAGGTTTGAAAATATAAGGCAAAAGGTAGAATTTTCCTATATTGTATGCACACACGTATCGTACACCCCTTAAGTAGTATATAAATTTTTTGAGAATAATAAATGTCTTAAATTTAGGAAATAATCTTGTGATCTAGGACTCTAACACAAAAGTCGATGGATTTATCCAAGTGAAAGCTCAATGTGTGACCTTTGTCCGAATATATAGAACACTCCTCTCAATTTGCCCGGCAACAATTTTAATTATCGAGAATTTAGAATTTCCTGCTGCTTCATTTAGGTTGTGTCGTTTTGCATGACTCGTGCATATGAAAATTAACTTTCATGAACTTTTAATTGCCTTAAAAAAAAACTGGAGATCGGTGTTAAAATCAAAACTAATGACACGCGCACCGATATCAAGTTAGACAACAATTATTTTTGCGGGAAATTTTATTAAAATTTTGAGAATCGAATCCATATGTACATATCAAAGATATTTTTGAACAATGCCAAAGCAAATGATGAAAAAGAATTATAAGAAAAATGTCTCGAAGCTTGTAGTTTACATTTAATTCAGTGTACCTAGATCACCAAATTAGTTAATCATGGTCAGAATAAAGTTGGATTAGTTCAAAAGTACACATGTTGCATAGTGAAGTATGTGCTCGAGCAACGAGATGAATCAAATTAGTATTTTCACTAAAGTTTCTTTTATTTTACAAAAAAATGAATGATTTGAAAAATATTTTACTAAAAATGATCTCTTATATCGCTTGTAATAATTAGTCAATAAAAATTATATTCATCATTGACAATACTTCATGTTTAAATATTTTTATGGGCGATGAAAATATTTATCGTTTATTCATTTTTGTAAGCAAGCGATATAAATGATCATTTCTAAGAAAATATTTTTTTAAATTACTTATTTTTTGTAATACAAACTGGGCCTTAATTTTAATTTAAATAAAAGGAGAAAAAGCTTTGATTAATTACCGACGTTAAATTATCCATGATTTCTGTGGTCACACGCGGCGAAATTTTATTCATTGCATTACGGATGCTTACCAATAATGGAAGTCACCCAACATAATATATTCATCTCCGGAACTAAAGTGATTGCTTGCGTACCCTAAACTTCTAACTCAAGATCCTCTAGGGTGATACCAATTATCATGAGATGAATAAGATATTAGCGTAAAAATACGTGAAATATTCATTTTTTTTAATAATCCGATATGGTCTTACCATTCCGTTGAATAGTGATTGACGGAGAAAATTATCGAATTTATCATAAACTTATTATACGAATGCAATTAAGTCATAATCTTTTCAATTTTGTCAATTTAATCCTAAATATTTGCACGAAATTCCAACGTAGTCCTTTTGATCAATTTTTGTCGAAAATTGCTGATGTGGCATGGAGGATGGCCGGTGATGATGGACCACCGTGTCACCAAATTCTTGCGAAAATTGATCAGAAGGACTATATTGAAATTTCGTGTAGAGATTTAGGACTAAATTGACAAAATTGAAAAGCTTATGACCGAATTGACAAATAAGTTTAGGACTAATTGAATAATTTTCTCGTGATTGACAGTGGTCGCTAAAGATGAGTGTGGGAAATAACTTCTCTTTATTCAAAGCTCGTCTCTTACGATTCTCCGTACTTTTTCTTTATCAATCTTTTGGCCTTTCCCCCTTGCTTTCTAGATTGCACTATAGACATCAAGCAAGTTTAAGATGTCTTTATTGATCATCTGATCAGTTAAGAATCAATTTTGCAGTTCAATTTAATTTGCATCATGGGTCTTATTTAAGTAAGCTTGTAAACTTAGGGCAGACTAGGTTTATGCATGGCCACATGTGCATTAGGGGTGAGCATCGGTCCAGGGTGACCCTGGACCAACCCTGGACAGGCCCAACCTGGCCGATCCTGGGTCTCATTTCTAGTGGGAATGGACCGGCCCTTGGTTGTGAAATCGCCGGAAGCTATACTATGCGAGTTAGTCCCTCATTCTGGGGTTTTAGGGTTGGTCCAACTCGGACCAACCCTGTGACCTCTTTTTTTTTTAGTCCAAACCCTATGTATATAACTATAAGTGCCCCTCCTCTTCTTCTGACGTTTTCCTCTCTTAGGGTTTTACTTTCACTCTCTCTCAATCTTAGATTATCACTAAAATCTTCCATTTCCATCTCTTTGGGGGCAGTTTGTTCATCTTCTGTCTACTCATTTGAACTCAGCGACCGATTCTCTGCCCCTTCCTTTCACTGTTCTGCCTCCAGTGATTGAATCAGTTGTATCTCCACTGCTACAAGCGTGTCCCTGATTCTATTTGTTGTTTCATCTCTGTTATTTTGCCAATTCATCTATTAGTTTAGCTTTGTTGAAATGGGGTGTTTCGTTTGGTTGTAATTGGCGGCAAGAGATGTCTCTCCATGTTTCGGATAAGTTAGACTTAAGGTTTTTATGGTTTACCCTTTTGAGTTCGGTGAATTCAAGGGTTGTAGGCGACAAGTCAATTAAGAGTTATTGATATGGTTATAGCAATGGTTACGCCACATTAGTTTCGCTTGAAGGAGTGAGGACGGCTCGGTGTTTGGGGCAGGACCGTGTGAGGGCTCGGTATAGTAATATAGTTTTGTTTCAATCAATAACACAATGTCAAGAGGGAGCCCGTGCGTGGCACGACCCTTAACTAGTATATAAAAATCAAGATGTTTTTTTAATTCTATGTAATTTAGAATAAAATAAGTATAATACGAAGTTATCTGGTGTTATTTTCACATTAGTGTGCCATTCAAGGCCTCCACAGTGGTCTTTACTACTTGCGGCAAAGTTGACAAAACCAAATTCCCTCGATTTTCCATCAATGTCGCTCTTTATTGCAACATGTTTCCTCCGATTAGGATTGAAGGAAAATATACTCATTTTAATTGTAAAGTAAACCTTCTTTAAGGAATAAAATATAGTTTGAGTACCCCTGTTTTACACTTTGTTTATATTTACTTTTGTCTCAACTTCACTACTTCATTTTTGTTAACAAATAGAGAGGGACAACTAAGGATCGGAAGGCACAATAAACGTAAGGGTTTTGTTAAAGGGCGCTCCAAGGGCACTTAATAAATAACTAACAAAATATTGCAATTTCCAATATACTGATTGTCTTCATGATATGCACAATTAATATTTTGAAAATTGAATTTTCTCATTAAGTATGCTTAACAGTTGCCCAGAACACAAACTAACAAGACCCTAAATAAAAACTTTGTATTAATTATGTTTTTGGATGGAAAAATATTAATGTATGTCTTAAATCCAAATGGACCAACTTTAGAAAAGAGAGAGAAGGAAAAAGGGAGTGCTCTAGAATTTGTGCGCTTACAGAAGAATTTTCAATGTTTATCATTTACTTTAATCTATTGCTGATTTTAATTAAATAAAGTTCATGCAAGACATTAATCGAATACAGAAGGCATAAGGGGGAGGAGTTCTTCATCATATCCTTTTGTTCATTCAAAGGCGCCTCTATAGACTTTTTATTAAGGCTGGGACCCTCTCTATTTGGAGGGTGAAAATTGAGTATAGAATTAATATGGAGTACATAGAATTAGGAGAGGAGGGAAAAAAGAAAGGAAAGGGAAGCGGAGGAATGGGATTCAAAGCTACATATGGTGATATGCCAACTCAACTCCTCAAGTGCATGCTATCAATTTTTCATTACTTATATTAGAGACATTCAACGCATACTTGATACCTTCACGTGGGTAGATCAAAAGGGAGCTCAAGTCTAAACCCATCAACATATCCAATTGGACTTACTTTTACTTAAAAGGTTATGCTAATGAGTTATGGGCTAGTTAGGATATCAATTGCTCCACCCCATACAAATTCTCTTAATAGACTTTTTTAACATAATTCATACGTGCATCTTAACAATCTCCCATTCACGTGTGTATTCAGTGTTAGCCTAACACTATTAGGTTTGGTCTCCATTAATTTAGGTACCATTTACATCAACATATCTTAACTTAAATCTCAGCTTTGTTGCCTTGTGAGGACCATAATCCTTGGTCTATTTTTTCAAATCAAATCATGAAGCTTACCATCAAAACCGCATCGCTACACTACAATGCCCACTTTCACCCCAGGTCCATTTTGCCGGACCTAGTTATGAAGGCTACTCGGAAACCGCATTGGTCATGAGATTCTTTTCTTAAGATATTCACTAACACTGATACAGATTGAGAGTGGGCCATCTATCAACCATCAGCTCTGTAACCGTTTGTTGGGAGTGTGTAGTAGAAATATGATAAATTCATCTACCGAAATCACCAAGAGAGAGCTTCAGTTTAAACTCATCAACATATCCGTCGGATCAACTTTCATTCAAAGCCTAAGCCATTAAGTTATGGGCTAACAAAGATATTGACTACTTCTCACTACATCAATTCTCTTATGTGTGATTTTTTTTTACCACAACTCACATATACATCTCGTCAACTTCATCCTAATCTAAAAAAAAACATTTTACTCTAGAAATCTAAAGTATTATAGTTCACTCTAAAATGTATTTCATAGCTCAAAACTCTCCTTCTCCATTCAAGTAAAGATATGTTTGAGTGCAAAAAATTTAAGCATGTCGAATCAAAATTGAGAGCTTTGGTTCTAATATCAACCAAGTGAGAATCGCAGATTTAAGCATAGTAGAACCTTACAAATTACACGTAAACCGAAGCATTGGAAATGAAATTAATAATGATATCTACCCTAATTAAGCTATTTTGGTGTTATGTTTCCTCATTCGATTGAGTAGTCTATGATAATCTACAAAGTATGAAATTTACTATCTTAATTGGTATATCTTGGACTCTTAGTGAAAACTTTCATATTTTACAGAGGACTAATATTTTTCTCCATCCTTGAGTGGAGGAATGGACCTCTTACTTTTGGATCCCAATCCACCAAAATCACATCTTTCCGAAAGTTATTATGCAGATATAAACATACACAGATAGCAACGTATTTAGTAAATATGGTGATATTCATTGTTGTAATCCAATAATTAGAATATTAATTGGAACAAAATATTGCCCCTTGATAGATGTCATAAGTCATCTTAAGTTTGAGGGGGATGTTAGTGATATCATAATATCTATCTCAATTCTCCATAACTCATAATTATACATATATTTACTTTGGTTATGCATATACCTGATTGATTATAATGGGTATTATGTTTATCATATTACCTTAGATAGTCATCTAATAAATTTATAAATAGTCTTATGTATTCTTCATTATGACACAAAAACATACAAAGATTTCACATCTCTCTTGTTTGCTTTATTCTTATCTTGGTATAAGAGCTAAACGGTCTTAAGGTGCACTTCTCACCCAATGCACACCCAACTGCACACCTCGAGTACACATCGCATCTTGTATCCCTCTCTCAACATCGATCCTCAACCTTGTCTGTCTCGTTCGGTGGTGACATTAGTTGTCTACCACACAACTACATCAACATGATGTCCTGTTGCTTGCCCCGCAACCCCGTTAACCTCTTCCGCTATTCCTGCGCCTCCATAGCCACGTCAACTTCTTCTACTGTCCCTGCCCCGCAACCACATCTGCCTCTTCTGTTGTCAGTGCACTTCCGCAGCCACATTAGCCTCTTCTGCTGTCTCTACTCCACAGCAACGTTTGCCTTTTCACAGCCACTTCAACCTCTCCTACTGTCTCTACGTCATAGCCACATCAGCCTCAGCCTATTGTCGTGCAGCATGCCGGACCAATTTTTTCCACTATCAATTAATCAGATTACCGATGGATTCAAACTCTACTTGACGTCTTCTACATCACCTTGAGTTTGAGAGGGCATGCTACCGATATTAGAATATTTACCCCAATTCTCCATATCTCTAGAAATTATGCACATATTCTACTTTAATTGTGCATATATCTAATTGATTATAATTGGTATTATGTTTATCTAATCATCTTAGATAGTCATCTAATAAAGCTATAAATAGGCTCATGTATTCTTCATTATGACAATATCAAAATATACAAAAATTCCACATGACCTGGGTTCAAATATTTCCAAACCCCCTTTTGCCTCCTCAATTACATATTTCCACACTCTAAGCTAAGGTTAAGTGCAGTCTACACGTGAGGGGGAATGTTGAAATATTTTAATTTTAAAGCACACATTCACCTAATAGTTTAAGTTTTTAGAATAGTTGACAGTGATTGCACAAAATCTAGCAGGGTATTAAAGTCAGGTTTTATCCATTTCACATATGCATTAACCCTCGTTACACAAATTCCACGTACCACTCCTAATCTGGCTTGCATATGAGAGGGGATGTTGAAATATCTCGCATCACTTGACAATGGGTTTCATATACTCTTTATATACATATGGTCTCCCTTCATTTATCAGTTTAAGATTTTGGATTGTACTTTCTAACTTATACAATGCAATACATCCTAACTTCAAAATCATACTAAGGATGACATGTGAAGTTGACGAATGGAGAAAAAAATAAATGAGTATGCACTTACAGGATGAAATGCTATATAGGGCATGAACAATCAAAACTTGACTATCATATTGTCTAATGTAGAGCAAATATTTGTTCGATATATAATTATAAAGTTTGTGTCATAACTAAAGGCTCTCTTTGATGTGCGATACATTTTCTTCCATCAGATTAATCTTGACTTATATAATAGGAAAAACAATGGATAATTTTATGGAACTAGGATTGATGTTCTTCGTATCTGGTGAGATTAGGTGAGTGCTCAAATCGTTTCTGACATTTCGTTCCAAGGAAAACCAAAGGGTGACTATATGCACATTTAGATAGATGACAGTGTTCCTGATTTGTCAAATATATGGTGCCGCTTCTGTACTTTTGTAATGTTAAATTCGAAAGACTTTGCGGTGAAGATGAATCCTCCCCTTGTGTAAACCAGAAGCAAGCCCCACCTAATGCTGCTTCACATGTAAGTAAAAAGGACAAAAATGTGGAGAAAAAAAATAAGTAAAATGGTCAATTTTTGACATCCGCCAACAAATGTCACCACCACTCCGGAGGCTGCGGCCTCATGTCCCCGGTGCATGCACACTGCAACCAGGCAGCAGGACCACCAAGCAATGCTTCACATGGCCACACCACCAGCCCCCTCAAAATCCGGAACCACCACCATCTTATGAAGTTAACAGATGAAATAAACCTCATTACTTTGCCAGATCACATCAGTCAGCTTGTCGAAATATTTTACCTCATTGTTTTTACTTACTTTTGACGATTGAGGTTTGAATTTTGTTGCATCTGAACACTTGGAAGTATTCAAGGATATAACTAAGCATCAAGCAGTCAAAAAAGAAGTGGTTGAGAGAGAGAGAGAGAGAGAGAGAGAGAGAGAGAGAGAGAGAGGGATTGGCAGAGAGTTCGGCGGGAGTGTCTGCACTAAGCAACTAGTCTGGTCTTCGCCTCCAAGACTTCTTCTGATCGATTCCCTCTTTTGTTACATTTAAAGAAAGAACCCTAAACAAATAATTAAGACGAAGTGATGATGATTTGGCTGTCTTTAGCCACCCAAGAAGGCTGCAAGCTTTCTTTTTCCAAATGGTCAAACACCCAACTGGGGTAAGCAAGACCAGAATCATTCCTCACGTTCGCCTCTTGTACTCATTCTCATATTTTATACCTTTATTATGATCACCTCTCACATGACCTCCCTTTACTTTATGCAATTATTTTGATTTTGTTAGCTTTTGAGGGTAGATACTATTATTGTCCGTGCTTGCCTTATAATGTTCTTTTAGTATTGATCTTTCTACATTCTCTTCAATGTAAGGGGGAAGTTCTTGAGTGTGATCTTTTCCATCATTTCTCACGTGGCGTTGCAACTTGGACTTTCTAGGGTTTTGGGAGGTTCTTGAAGTGTTGTGAACCATCCGATCCTTGGACTAAAGTCGAACCTTCATCTTAGGGAATGTAGAGGATTTGATCTTCACTCCATCCTTATCATCACATAACTTCAAGAGACAAAAAGAATTTGTCCCCTCGAGTAGCATATTGATTTGTTAGCTAGGGCACTTTTCATGATAACTTAGTAATTAATTGTTAATAGCAGCTTGCTTAAGCGAAGAAACTCTCTTCCCATGTGAAAATGGTACCATCATACAACATTGTGAAAGATTATTGCATATAATTAGTTTCTTTAGCCATTTAATGATCCTATTGGTCTATGCGTGTCACGAAAGTTTAGTCGTATTGCGGGCTTTTACTAATTATATGCATCAATCTAGCACGTGATGTAGTAATGTATAGTACCGGACGTTGCTGATCACACTAGAGGTCGTATTTTTCTTTCACTCATTCAACTCGTTTTATCAAACGATACTAGAAAATTATGAAATTAACTCTCGGTGCACCAAAATCAACTGGAGGACTTTCTGGGCATTCGCATTCTCTAGCCTCTGCTAATATCTTTTGGATACTCGAGAATGTTGAGGACTTCTAATCATGTGGTTTTGGCCGCAACAAATAATTAACGCGTGCAGCTTTGCTGCCTAACTTGCTATTTTGTGACATTTAGTTATATTAGACAGAGCACGTTTGCCATTACTTTACGACGAGAAGTTAAAAAAAGACAGGACAAAAAGAGTCAGATTAGGCACTGAACATTGATACATTAGAGCTTGGTTTTTTCCACTCCATTGCATTGAGAAAAAAATTATTAAAAATATTAATGAGGGGGGAAATAATAATTTTTTTTCTAGATCCAGCAGCTTTATTTGAAACTTGAAAGGGAGACACATCTGATGTTTCAAACTGATTCTTACTGTGTACGAAGCTTGACATTATCTTATATTCTACAGGAACTTTGTAATCTTGCATCAAATGTAATGTTTAAGGTTCCGTTGTTAGATAAAACGTCTACACTTAAGAGAAGGTTCTCAGACAAAATGATTTTTTTCTTTTTTCTGAAAATTCAATTTACAGATAAAAGTTACACAATCATGGCCCATTGCTGATCAAGGAACGATTAAAATCTGTTTAGAGCAATATGGTTTCACTGATGATTGTTGCTACTACTGACATGAGCGGTGGCTGAGTGTCAAAATGATGACATTAGTCTAAAGTCCATTTATTTCACGAAAAATAAATAATTTGTAAATTATTTCTTAAAAATAATTGCTTGTATATTTTTAAAATAATAAAAAAAATGTACATGTTACCTTTTGTTTAATGAGGGTGTTAAGTAAGGATTTTTATTAAGTTCGCTGATATTATAAAAAGGTTTTTACAACTATTGTGGGATGGTTTGCATGGGTAATTGGATTTAGTTTCGGAAGTGGATTCTCTACATGTCGGGAAAGTTATCAAAAAAATCATAAATCTATCGTATAGATGTCAATTTAGTCCTAAACCTTTCAATTTGACCAATTTAATCTTAAACCTCTTGAGAAATTTGCAAATGCGGTTGATCCTGCCAATTCCCACCATGCCATATAGGATAACTGGTGTTCACATGACCAAATTTTACATTTGCAAATTATGAAAAGGTTTATGACTCAATTTGTCAAATTAAAATATTTAGGACTGAATTGGCATATGTACAATAGGTTTATGACTTTTTCGGTAATAATCCCCTAAGTGTCAACCGGTCTAATAAATGATGATCGATTAAACTATTTCTTACATGTCTACGGACGTAAAAATTTCCATTGAATAATAATAGTTCTAGATTGTAGGCGTTTGGGTGGCTTTAAGCCATCCATAGCCACACTTGAATGTCTTGCCAAACAAAACAATACTTTAGTTTATAATAACTAAAAACAATATGGTGTGACTTATTTAAACATACATTTTGTATAATCTGAAAGTATTTGATGTACTAGATGGAAGTCCTCTATCAAACTCTAAAAATTAGGTAAAGTCAAAAGCTAAAAGCAAAAATCAGACCAAACATCAGCTTAACTTTCGAGAAAACAATTTCTAGTCCGATATCACATCATCTAAGGGTAAATCATATCACTCTTGCATGTCATTGTATTTTTACCTCCGTCTCGACATGTAATCTAATTTTAACTCCAGTAATAAATGTGATGTTATTCTGCTCTCGTCCAACATGCGGCGCAACTTATAAGCGAGGGTATCTACTGAAAAAAATAAGCTTGATATACATTGCGGCCTCGTCGGATGTCATTTTCATGGAAAATGAAGGAATAGGATGATGGTAAGCACTGTTTAGAACTTGCTAAGGTATGAAATCCAATGCACGATATTTTCTAATAACTTAAACTTTGAGATTGAAAAATCTCTTCGACATGGTATTAGACTTGAGGATCGAGTGCATTTCCTCATCTTTCGACGAATTACTTGATATCCACTTTCAATTATTCAATTTGGTTCAATTTTACTTATATTTCCAACCAAACCAAACTTATGAATTTACGAAAGCATCAACCCAAACTCCACCTTTGTGTCTCTTGGTTTCAAACTGTTCATGTTAATCCCATGCCAAAATCAGAAAGCTCAACGTCCATGCTATACCATGAAATGGTAATCTCCACAGCATACACGAATGCCATTAAATCAAACTTAATATTTGGCAGAAGAAATTTAATGATACATCTCTCTATATTGTAAAATAAACTCGAAAATAATTTCAATCTCACATTTTCCCCAATAAATCCCACGAAAGCCAACGCATAAGGTGATTTCTTAAATCTCTTACACTTTTCAAACTTAGATGTATCTTCTCTCATGGAACTTAAGTTTTGTTTTTCTCATGAAAGATTTCCCCTTTTTTCTCCTTAAAACATTTCTACACAAAACGCATAAGCTGTTTTTTGTCAAGTGATATGGAAGAGATGCAATTCTAATGTCCTAGAGACCTAAAATCATGGAGGACTTGAGGAAATAAACTTGGAAGACATAAAAGAATACATTCTGTTGGCAACGATTTTCTTTGCCTGAAGATCCAGCGTGGCATCAAAATATTTGACACCCGTGATTAATTTTTTTTTTAAAACTATGGTACTCAGGTAATCAATTACAAAGCTACAGTACTCAAGCGAGCACCGCACGACGAAAGTCGTGGCATTTGCGATACCGCCCTCCTCCCATCGGCTTCAAATGTTCCGATTATTGGCTTTTGGGTTTCCGATGAGGACCTCTAAACCTAACAATCTGCATGAATCTTCAGTCAAACCTGTATATTCTTCTGGGCAATGGCGTGAGCGATCAGTCCTTGGGCTCTTCCCCTTAGCGATTGCTTCATAAATAAATAAATAAATAAAATAATATATGAATATGAAAGTGCTTGCTGTAAATAAGCTGGTGAACACTAATGAACACTGAACGTTGGGCTGTTAAAAAAAATAAAATAGAGACAAAAATTGTTTTTAGGTGGGTCAAATTTCGACGGCAACCCAAGTGCCGCTGCACGTGTTTTCTTCAAGTTGCGCCTCCCACGAGGTCCAATTGCAGAGGGCGGTGGTACTATTTTATTTATTTTATTAAAAAAGAATAATCGAAAAAATTACAGGAAAAATAAAAAATAAAAATACGAAAGATTCCAAAACCAATATTATCAGCTCACACGAGCGGTCTCGAGACTAGTAAAGTATGCTGTATATATGTACTGGAGGACTCTATTCTTTTCTTTTCTTTTCTTTTTAAATTTTTGAATTCTCGGTGTTGATTCTTCAATTTGAACGGGGAAAGAAAAATAGAAAAAAAAAAAAAACCCAATTGCTAGTTTATATAGTTTACTAGCCGACCCAACTTGCCGCTTTGTTGAGTTTAATTTTGGGCTTGGTTTGGTTGTAATTGACAGAAGGGAGATCAACATAATCAGTCCATAAACTTTGGTCCAATGTCCAAATACATAAGACGAGTGAAACGCTTGAGATTTCAAACGGGCCAATCTATTACGATAGTCTTTAAAATCGCGAAACCTGGGTATGGGCAGCAATTGAATTTGTTCATATGTGTACCCAATGCGCGACCTCATTCGACCTCAACGAGAATTTACGCTTGCGCAGGTCCTCCGGAGGTGTAGGATACGTTATCATTTGAGTGTCTTGAGCAGGCGATTGCATAAACCCAATCCGGTCTCTGTTCTCACCAATTGAACATCAAAAGAGTTTGGCTACAGCAAGCCGTTTACTGAATTTTGATCCTGTCTAGATATGCAACGTTTATGACAGTGAGAACTAAACCTTCGCGAATAACCGACCACAATGTAGCACATTACCACTAGTACTTGATGCTGTGCCTGCTTGACTCCCAGGTTCCTCACCAAAGTGGCGAGGAGCAACGGACGAGGTCGTAAGGACCAGTAACAGCAAACGATCGAGAAATTGGATGTATTATTCCAATCGGAACAGAGCAAGAGGCGAGCGGTGGGGACAAGTTCTTGGGTAATCTAAGTCTTGACATTCAGGAATCATGTGAAGATTCCGCCGATGTTGGGGCACTGAAAAAGACACTGGAAGATTAGTGAACCTATAACAGAGGCCAAGGGATACAGATCTTTGATACCATGTGTAGTGGGAACTCCATGTACTCGAGTCACTGCTTCTCTTGTATCTTTTTTCCCCTTCTACAGGAAAATATAAATCCATGAGCTTGCTTGCTGGTTATCAAGCTTTCGCGGTAATTCGCAAAATGCGAAACTTCAATTCAAGCTCTTCTATCACATTTGTGGCCTGTTGGCGCAAAATCGCTACGTTTTGGCAATCGAAGCATTTGGGCATAATCGCAGGGTGATACAATCCATACTACACTGCTGGCAGGTAGATATGCAATTCCAGATGCCCCTCTATGTACATGACAAAAATTAGTTGAACAACAAAAGTTTTTCTAACAAGCTAAAGAGGTAGGCCTTTATTTACCCCTCTCTGCCAGGCATGCTAAACAGTAGAGCAGTAGGAGACTGTTTCAGAGTCTCTCCTGAAAGCTGTTTCAGAGGAAAAAACTTGGACATCATTTACCCCTCTCTGCCAGGCATGCTAAAGAGTAGAGCAGTAGGAGACTGTTTCAGAATGTCTCTCCTGAAAGCTGTTTTAGAGGAAAAAACTTGGACATCACGCATTGGTCGTTGATTTGTAGTGGAAGTCGTTAACCGTCGAGTAAACCAAACCTTCCTCTTCCAAATAACGGATAGCTTCCCTGTCACAGCCCAAACAAAAGACTCAAAGCTTAAGACAGATTAGGGGTGAGGCTGTAGGTTTGTAAAGGCATGGGTGTACGCACACACTCACTGGTGTGTGTTTGTGTGTGTGGGAGAGAGAGAGAGAGAGAGAGAGAGACCTGATCTTGTCCACTGGAAGACTCAATTGCTGAGCCATATCATTGATGTGTACACCCCTCTCCGATCTCCTGTCAGGTGAAGAAATCATGTCATTGAGGACGCACCATGCATAATGAAAAAAAATACAAAAAACTAGATGCGCTGAGAAGCATCCACCTTGATAGGCAAATTGATTACTGACACAAACATTGCATACAAGAGTTAAGGCAAAACAAGATTATTCCAGAGGAGAACTAGACAATTTTCCACAAGGCTAATTGCAAAATTTGATTTTTTTTTTATCAAGTCTTCATCTTCTTCCCAATGTTATCTAGAAATTTGACACAACTTCCAAGGGCTTCTACAGCGAGCATTTAAGGGAATAAGACCACCCGCAAAACCAAAGCAGCCATTTCGGGTGTATACTAGTTTGAGTGCCCGTGCAATGCACAAGCACTCTTGTTTTATCCGTGAGCCCTTTCCCCTTTCTAGCCAAGTTTGGACCTAATGTTAAATTCCAAGGATATGGGGAGAAATTATCACTTTTATCGCCTCTTAAGACCATTGATCTTTTTTATTTGAAAAAGAAAGACAATTTATCTTTGATTTTAATATAACCAAAGTGTTGTCCACTACAAGTTGATTTTGTTTTCAATTTCACGAACACTTTATAACCTTAACGATCACTTGGACACTGCAAAATTTTGATATAATATATTACATGATAGGTACTGCATATTTTTTTGCTGAACATGTTATCTTCAAAACAGAGACATGTATATCACATTTAACATTTCTTAATACAATCCACAGATGTGGAACTATAAGTCCAAAATAGTCAGCCCTACGAGGATTGAAATTCAAATGGGAATTGCAGCAAATCACAACTCAGGTAGAATACACTCCTCGAAGAATCACATCTCCTAACCATCAAGCTGAAGAGAAGAATTGCATCACACAAGTTAAAAGAAAGACTAGCTAAAATTCAAAAAAATTCATTCACTTGGTGTTCATTGCGTTCTTCACGTGAAGATCTCATTCAGAGACTACTAAGATCTACACAAAGTTGAAATGGGCACATGAATCCTACTTAAAAATAGGAAACACACTGTAAAAATTGAAGCTCGGTAGAAACCTAATAGTACTGAAGTCTTAGTAGATAGAAGAATCCCAATCCTTTAAGCATTCTCATTTAGGTTGTGGATTCATGCAATGGTCCATCTTCACCAAAACTAGGTAATAGCATTAGTTTTTGGCCACAACCACATTAAATTTTGTGGGAAGTCTCCAAACACGTTATGCATAACGACTCTTAAGATCTCACACAAGCAACTGAAGAATCTTTAACTAAGCAATTCAATAAAGGTTACATTTCCAAAAAAACTTGAAAACTAAGTGATCAGCAAGTAACTTTTGAACATGAAATTCAGCTCTGCTTCCGTGATATATTCAAACACATAGAAATACATATACAGCAAATAAGATCCAATCCCTTTCTTGCCATGAGTCCTCCCTTCCACAATTGACTTTTGGCACACACTTATGCCATTTTCTTTCGTTTCTGCAAAAATATTCCCCATTCAAAGTTGGGATAGAATAAACTTTTGAAGCATCAAGATCACACTTTGTGATCCGTGGTGCGCCAAATCTAGCAATCTCGTTTAAAGGGTAGGTTCTGGAGGGGAAGCTCATTCAATAACAATAATGTCAGCAGATGCACTTCAACAAAGATTGATAGTGTTATGTGGAAAAATTCTCATTCCTAAAGACCCCGTTCTGGAATTAATGATTTCTCTAACCAAATCAAAACCCCTATCAGGATTGCTTTTTCACAGAATCATCAACAAAAGACTTTGTATAAAAATTGAGGTAGCGAAGAAAGAAATTAGAAAGCAAGATTAGTGTACAGAGAGGAGAAAGAAAGGGGGTGGGGGACAAGTAAACCAAGGTGACAACCAGTGACTCACAGGTTTTCAGGCCGATGAAAGCAATCCAAAACCACTTGGACATTCTGACTAAATCCATCAACGCTATGCTGGCCAGGTAACTGGACAAGAAAATACATTTAAGATATGATTACTATGTGAAACTACTAACACAATTCAATCTGATAGGCTCATGCCTGATTTGGTGGGGGTCCTGGATGTGGCTTCATGGAGTTGCTCATAATTGGATTTGTCATCTGAGGCTGCACGCTGGCCCCAACTTGAGATTTCTGCAAGCAAAATTACAAAGTGACAATAAGGGAAAAAAATTGATAACACGTGAGAACTATCCTCATACTCATATTTCACATTGTAGACATAATCATTGTTTGCTCTTTTCATTTGAAGAAGAAATACCTGTAGCCTGGTGTTATATACATGCACATAGACACACTCGATAAAGTGACTCGCAATCTCATTATAATCAGTCACAGGCCTGAAGAACAAAAAAGATATCTAATCAGAACTCTACCATGTATCTAAGGCAGACGCTCAGCAGTATTGCAACATGCCAACATATTGATCATATGGAGTTTCGAAGTTTTGGCCATGTTCCCATCTACTAGCATATCTGATCATGTCCAAACCTAATACCTAGCTCCATTTTTTATGAACAGGAGAAGAGGTCTTACGTACAACTTTACATAGACAGAGCAAAAGGTCTATCATATAAATCTCTAGACCCCATAGTTAGCTCCCATTATAAAGTCAATTCCAAGATTTTAGACTAATGCCAAATGTCAGCTGAGAAAAATTAGCAGAGCTAGTTAACTACATGTAAATGCACTAAAACTCTTAGACAAATTGGTAGCTTCATATGTCAAGTAATGATTATCAGGTATCTAATGAGAGATTAAGACAAGCGTTTAAAGACCATAAAAGTTGTAAATCAGATAAAATATGGCCTTTCCATATCCTAATTAAACAAGAAATTAAGAAAAGTTAATCCCAATAGCTGTGAAAAATAACGCACTTATTAAAAAAAGGAAAAATTGACGGACTGTGTCATTTGCCAGAGAGAGAGAGAGATTATCAGTACCTAATAGAGAAAACATTGAGCTGTCTTTTGCCTTGAAAGTTCTTCAAGTGTCCGTGAACCCGGACATACATGCCATCCCTGTTTTTCAAGTAAAGCCGCCAAGGAAAGAAATGTCACACAAATAGTAAAATCACGTGGAACAGTTATTGATACATCACAGAAAATTTCCCAACATCTTAAAGTTCAGCAAGTTGCAATTCATGGAAAATATTGCAGCAGAATCATGCCGTGACCATATCTACAGGAACCAATCATTGCATGCTAGATGAAATTGGCTTCCAAAGAGAAAGCAATGTAAAGTAAGCAGCCTTTCTGATAGGCTCTAGCTCTGCAAAACTCTCCAGTAACACTGCGAATGAGAATCGTCCAACCAAAATCTAAGACATAGGGAAGACAATATTTTCTGGGTACCAAGTTGAAAGAAAGCCTCATCCTTAATATATAAGTAGTGGCATACTCATACTTTTGCACACACAAACTTTCAATTATTCATGTAGCTCTATATTTATAAAGGATTAACCAATAAATTTAAAAAAAAAATAGAAACAGAGATATGTTTAGCTCTAATATTTGCAAAATTCAAACTCAAATTTATCTGCAGTATTGCTACTTTTAATCTCATATGGGAATAAATTGATTAATCTGAAATGCCAATATTCCATCCAAGCTAATTTTTTTAAAATCCTCTACAAACACTAACTAGCAGAATTCCACTCTGCTTTTATTAACCCTTGACGACATAAACACAGTGCAACTCACACATACATGTGATTAGAATTACATTGATCTGATAGACTACCACCTACAATGAGATAGTTATCTATTCAATTGCCAAAGTGAGAAAACCATGGGATGGGGAAAAGAATATGAAGAATATTATATATCTAACATCTATTTAAGAATCACAAAACATCACAAGAAATCTCACAGGATTCCTTCCATCTCATTGGTGTCTAAAGGTTCATTGATCCTGCAAAAAGAAAACACGAAGATAAGAACTAGAGGATTAGTACTGAGTAACATCAATGCTCATATGGAAGTCAAACTATAGAATGGGGAAAACAAAATTATTTATTGTCACCATCTATTACAGTCAATCCGCCCGGTCCCGTCATCAAGGGAAAAGGTAACGTCAGTAACTCTTTCAGCTTTATTGTAAACGATACCCAACAGAGTCACCTAATCAAGGTTCACAAAATAAGAAATTGTCTAAACGATCTTCTTAGAAAAAGTAAATAGAGAGGGAAAAAGCAGAAAACTCGAGGAGCGCTGCCTACATTAGTCGCGTCAACACCATCAATAAGGACATTGATTTTTTCGTCATGTGATACCAAGGCATTGTTTATCTGCTTCACCGTCACAGGAAGCAAAGACTGGGTGTCACGACTCTGCAGAACAAAACGCAAGCATCAAACTTCCCCGCTCGAATATTTTGCACATGCAAAAATACAATTTCAATATCGAAACAATCGCGTTAGATACAATCAGAACTTCTTCAAAACTCAGTATCCAACCAAAAATGGAGGCACACAGAGATGAGCCACTAGCAAGAATAGTGAACTACAGAGTTACATGAGCCCCGGCCATATCCATCATCTACCAACCCCTTCATATTACACTAGGATCCTCTCTGTGCTGCTCCACAAGGGCAATTTCTTAGTTCCAACGTTTGCGGTTGGCAATAGAATTGCACAACATCAGATTTTTCGGTTCTTCGAAACCCTAACTCTCCGTTCCATCCGCACCACGGCTCATAAGGAAGCGATTCCGCGAGCACGACAGCCCAAATTGCCCCAAATTGCCCCAAATTGCCCCAAGCTGCCTAATCGTGCCACAATCTCTCGCCAAACCCAGGACACCGCCGCTCGAGCCGGACGATCCGTCGACGAGCTCAAGCGGTACAGAAGAAGCGCGACACAGAAGAAAGAGCGCGAAGAGCGCGCGGGCGCTACTTACTTTGGCGGGAGAGACGGAAGAGGGATCGGCGGCGAACTGGGCGGTGGACTGGGAGGGCATGAAGCCGCCGCCGGAGAAGGCGGCGGCGCCGTCGAACTGGCTTCCGAACATGGCCATCGCCTCCGTACGCCGGCCGCTTCGGAAGCCCTAGGAAGAGGGGAGCGAGTGCGCGGGAGAGCGCGAGAGAGCTTTAAGCGACCGAGGTGTCGATTCCGTCGATCTATTTTCCTTCCGTTTCCATTTAAAAAGGGTCGTGATTTTCCCGCCAGCGTATCCGGTTTTTTCCCCCACATTTTCTTTCTTGTTTTCCGCGAAAAGAAAATGCCGGAAAGAATCATATCTCTTTGGCCGAATTCCCTTAAATAAAAAAGACCTCTCAACTGATGCATCTTTTTCAATCAAGTCCTAAAATTTTCAAAAAATACAATTGAATCATAATCTTGTTACGCAAATGTTGTCGAGTCTTCAAATTTTTAAAAAGTATAATCAAGTTCTAAAACTTGTTACGAAAGTGCAATCGAGCCCTAAAACTTTGAAAAAATAGAATCAACAAAAGGAAATGATTTGACCAATTTGACAAATTTTAGGACTTGATTATACTTTTTGAAAATTTTAGAACTTAATTGTATTTTCGTAATAAGTTTTAGGACTTAATTGCATTTTTGAAAGTTTTAAAACTCAATTACATTTTTATGACAAGTTTTGGGACTTTCAAAGTATTTATCCAAAAAAAAAAACATTTTGCCATTGTGAATCATTGGCCAATGCATAGGATTAAAATCTCAAGGATGATATACACAATTTGACCTTGAGCAATGAGAATTTTCAACAAGAACATTGCACTCGATTTTTCCATACCAAAATTCTTGTCGACTACAACAAGCACATCATCTAGATTTGGACACAGAGTGACTCAATTAGAAATTCTACGCAAGGCAAAGGATTTGAGTAGACGAGTTAAAAGTTCAAGAACTTGATTGGAAATGTGCAAATTCAAAAACCAAAAATAAAATTTTACCTAACAATGATACCAACATAATATTTAAGTTAAGGGCAAAAGCCAACAAAAACCATTCTAAAATACTTGCCGTAATTTTTTGGGTTAATATCACGAAAAACCCTAAATTGGTACAATTGTGATAATTTTACTCCAAACTATTTTTTTTACCACAAAAAATTCCAAACTAGTACACTTGTGACAAATTTATTTCGAACTTATTTTTTTTGACCACCAAAAACCTCGAACTGGTATACTTGTGACAATTTTACCCCAACTAATTTTTTGATATTATTTTTTATTTTTTCAATTTTTTTATTAATTTTTTTTAGCAAGGGCTCGGCCTTGCCAACCACTGGCAAGGTCGACCTCACCAACGCTGGGCAAGGCGATCGGTCAAAAATTGAAGATGAAGAAGATTAAGGAAAAAAAGAAAAGAAAAATTAATAAAAAATTAATGAAAAATTTGAAAAAATAAAAAATAATATTAAAAAGTTGTTTGAGGTAAAATTGTCACAAGTATACCAGTTTTGGGATTTTTGGTGGTCAAAAAAATAGTTCGGAGTAAATTTATCACAAGTGTACCAGTTTTGAGATTTTTGTGGTAAAAAAAATAGTTTTGAGTAAAATTGTCACAACTATACCAGTTTAGGGTTTTTCGTGATGTTAACCTTAATTTTTTTTTATGTGATACCCAAAATCTCAAACTTGTACCTAAGTAACACGTTTATGTTCAGTTAAAATTCTGTCAATGGAAACCATTAAAATCTACCTATATGGATACTAGAAAGTAAATATTCTTGACATAGCGCCGATGGAGTTTAAGTAAAATAAAATTGACGTTGTTTTCATAGAAAAATCACCTAACGGAACCTTGACAGGGGTAAATATGTCACATAAGTATAAGTTTGGGACTATTCATGTTATAAGAAAATATTTAGGGTAAATATGTCACAATGAACATAATTCGGGAGTTTTTTTTTATGGTTTTCTTCCTTAATTTGATCAATTATCTACAACCATAATGGATGTATGCCTTTCAAAACTTGTCCCTATGAATTTTGGAGAATTTTTCTATAATTGTCAAAAGGGGGCTTTTAGAGGATATGACTATCAGTCGAATTCCAAATAGGTTGAATGACAAATGAACCATCGGGTTCTCAATTTTTGTCCGTGTTCCTATCAATAGGCAATTGAAGGTCATTTACTTAAGGGTGCGTTTCAGAATGGCTTTTCCAACAGGCCTTGGGCCTTTTAATTCCCATGGGAAAAAGTTGGGTGTTTGGCAAAATTTTTTGCACCCCCTTTTCTAAAATGTTAGCTTTGGAAAAGTTGAAAGCCAAAGGCAGGTCCCCACCTTCATAAGAACTTGTCTTCTTCTCCAAGTTGTAGATGTGGAGGCGTCAATGGTCTGCGAGATGGTCCTGGTGAAGCTCCACCGAATGGTTTGCAAGATGGTTGCTGGTGAAGCTCCAACATTGCAAATCCCTAAACTGAAAAGACCCTAGAATCACCCCAGCATTGCAAACTAGATTCATGGCATTGCCTTGCTAGGGGTTGCATGACCTCAGGGGTTGCTTCGCCTAGAGTCGCACAACCCAGACACCAAGTTCACGCTACCCAAGGTTGGTGACGTCGACGTCACGGACCTTGGCACTGTGATGCTGGGGTCTAGCAATCCCAAAGGTCACCTTGCCTAAGTTTGCGCAACTCAGGGGCGATGACGCAGGCGTCACGTAACCCTAGCAAGGTGACTTCAAGCAAGGTGACCCTGAGGGTCGCACAACCCACACACAACTCACTTGAGCTTCGCTTAGCTTCAGTTGACAAGATCTACTGCGACAAGATCTGCTCTGACAAGGATCGCTGATTGTCGCTCGCCTAGCCGACGGTTGCCATCGATGCTCACACGGTCGCCGCCGCCGAAGCTCACCCAGTCCTTGCCCTCTTTGCAAAATCTCGTTAATGTCTGCCCTCTGTTTTTCTTTTTTTGTCTTTCTTTTTTAACCATCAAAGTTGCTTTATAAAATAAACAACAAAATGAGTTATCCAAACACATCTTGCTTTCACCAAATACATATTTGTTCAAAGATCCTTGGGGAATTGGCTTTACATTCCCCCAAAGCATTCCCAAACACAGCTTAAGTCTCATGTTACACCACAAGCATTAGTCATCCCTATATATATGGCAAAAGGACACCAGAAGTGTCATAAATTGTGTACGGAGGACACTTTGGTACCATAACCTTTTTTCGGATTACTTTAGTGCCAAAATCGAAAGAAAATATATCACTTTAGTGACTCCGGCCAAAATTCTAGCCAAAAAGCTGATATGCCATTTATATTTTTAAAAAAATAGTCTAACTTGTACACGTGAAAATTATGTTGCTTTTTTTCAAATTTTTTAATTTTTTTAATCTTTTTTTTCCTAACTTTTTCCCGATCGTCTGTCCGGCGACTGGCCAAAGGGGAAGGCCGGCGAGGCCAACCTCACCGGCCTCTGGCGAAGCTCGCCCCGCTAGCCCCTGGCTGGGCAAGGGGAAGCAGCAGGTGAGAGCTTGCCGCCACCCCACCACCACCACCAGCGAGGGCTTCATCGCCGATTAGGCCAAGGTGACCTTCGCCCGCCCAAGCGAGAGCTTCCTCGCCATGCCCGGACCCTCGCCCATGCAGGCGACCCTCACCGCCTAGGCTAGGGCTTCCCTCGCCTAACGTCGGCGTGGGTCGCCCTCGCCAGATCCGGCAAGGACAACCCTTGCCCAACCAAGCGGTGGTGGGGGGCGGCGGCAAGCCCTCGCCTGCTGCTTCCCCTTGTCGGATTTGGCATCGAGCGACCCTCGCATCGGGCGAGGGATCGCTTAGGCGGGCAAGCGACCCTCACCAAAGACGGCGAGGGAAGCCCTCGCCCGATGGGCGGCAAGGATCGCCCTTACCAAATACAACAAGGGCGGTCGCCATTGCGAGGCGAGGCCTCGCCGAGGGCAGGCCCTCGCCTCGACACCGACGAGGGCGACCCTCGCCCGACGCCGGCGAGGGTGGCCCTCGCCCGACGCCGACGAGGGCAGCCCTCGCCGGAGAAGAAAGAAAAAAAAAAAAATAGAAAAATGAAAAAGACAAAAATACCCTTGGGTTAAAGTGTTGTGAGGTAAACGTATCACAATGAGTATAATTTGGGGTTTTTAGTATCAGAAAAAAAAAAGTTGTGAGTAAACTTATCACAAATGATATAGTTTGAGATTTTTCATGTAAAAAAAAATTCAGGGTAAATTATCACAAATGTCATAATTTGAGATTTTTTGTGGTATTTTCCTTTTTTTTATTTTTTTAATTATTTTAATGTAATTTAAATTTTATTTTTCTAAAAAAGTACACGTCAACGGACTAAACAGTGTCGTTTTTGGTTTTTAATGCTGATTGGACCTCTCCGGTGAGCCATGTCAGCGTCACGTAAGATTTTCGGGAAGCCATGTCAACATTAGCACTAAAGTGATCGTTTTTTAAAAAAGTTAGCACCAAAGTGATCCGAAAAAGAGTTATGCCATCAAAATATACTCCGTACATAACTTATGGCATTTTTGGTGTCCTTTTTATATATATATATATATATATATATATATATATATATATATATATATATTCATAAAGCTTGATAATGCATCTTCCAATGTGATAACATAGAAGCCCTTTGCCCTATGGCTAGTCCAAATGAACTTGAAACTATTTTGTTGGATCCATCCATCCTAAGTCTTGTCCATCTTTTGTTTTCTCTATTTGATTTATTTTATCCGTTCTCTTCTACAAGTGATAGCATAGTATTCTCATGCCTTACATATAAAGAAGCAATAGAAAAAAAGAGAGGAGTTAAAGCTACAGAAGTTCAAGATATCCTATTGTTGAGAAAGTTTCTCCCAAGGTCCCTCAGCCTTGAGGAAGGGTTAGCGTCGCACGGCAATAACACCAAAAGCAAGATGAAATAGAGAGGGCGTGAGAGGAGGAGTGGACAATTTTAGTAGAGCCGAATGCCAAGTGACAGATAGGTGAGAAAGAGCAACTTCCTTATTGGAGAGTCATCTTAGTGGTTCGCTGTCAATGTTGATAGGATTGCTCAACTCGAGATTTTCAAAAGTAGAAAGAACCCTTCCATTAATGAGTTGATGGGTATTTATATGGAGCGGATCAAAATTATCATTTTGTCAATGAAAGGTATGACACATGGCCTGATCATGCTCATATGTTAATACAAAAATTATTAATGAGATCTTAACAAGTGGCACAATCATTGAAGATAATTCTACACAAATTTTTTTGTAGCATTTATAGTGTGTTGTAATATCAACGAATGCAGAAGCTAACCTAAATCTTGCAAATTAAGTCAATGTGAAAATCATTAGAGAAATAAACTAGGAATGATAATGATACCCAAGATTTGCGTGGTTTGATCCGACGTATCGGTACCTACATTCATGGGGAGAGCCAGTAGAACATAATTCAATAATAATTGAATAATCCAAATTACAATAACTCACTCACACACTTGAGTGTTTCCTACACCTAAATTAAACCCAAATCCTAAGTGTTTACAAATAAATAACTCAAATGGATATAATACTCACATCACAAATCAAGCACCCGTGTTCATGTTTGTACGGCTTCCTTCTTCATTTTGTGCGGCTCTAATGAATGCCCAAAGAAACAAGAGCCCACATTACTTCAATGTTCAGCCACTATGCACTACATGAAGAGTTAATGTTCAGCCACTCAAGGAGAGAGAGAGAGACTCTTACGGCTGACTTCTCAAGACTAAGACAACATAGGCTTCCCTTCTCTTTTTTTTCTTTCTTTGTGCTTATGCACTCATGGGAAGATGACAACCAAGGGCAAAGGCTAGGGTTAGAACCAAAAAGAAAATCTATTTTATTTTACCATTTGTTTTTCTTTCCTGCTTGGCCCCACTTACTCATTTGTACGCCTATAGGTGTGAGACAAATGAGTCCACTTATTTGACCATGCAACAAATATAACAAGTGAGTGTGCCCCTCTCTTTTGTCTTTTAGTGCATGAGTTCGGATTCCATAAACAACTCAAACTTGTGACATAATTCAACAATTCTTCACCTTAACTCGATGTTTGAAGCCAAGTCATAGTGTTCATCATCCATGCTGCTATTCCAACGTCACGATAGGCCCTCACTCTCTACAAATGCCAATTAAGCTCAAGCAAAGCTTTGCCAAAGGGACAAACTTTGTCAACATGTCTATCTGGCTCTCCGCTATAGCAATCTTTCTCACAATAACTTTACCCTTCGCTAAAACATCTCAGATGAAATGATACCTAACGTCGATATGCTTCGTTTGCTCATGATAAACCAGATTATATGCCAAATGTACCGCACTTTGATTGTCACAATTTATATGAACACTTTTTTGATCTAATCCAAAGTCCAAGAGCAAATCTCGTAACCATATCGCCTCATTCACTATAAAGGTCGGTGCCATGTACTCTACCTCAATTGAAGACAAGGCAACATGGTCTTGTAAAGATGCTTTTCAACTAACTGTATTGCCTGCAAGTATAAACACATACCCTGTTAAAGACCTACACTCATCCAAGTCACCAGTGCGATCCAAATCCACATAACTAGTGGTTTCACTGCCATTGTTATCCCTCCAGTACACTATATCAACATCTGTTGTCCCCTTTAAGTATCTAATAATCCACTTCACAGCTTTCCAATAAGTTTTACCAAGACGTTTCATGTAACGAATAACTGCACTCACAGCTTATAAAATGTCAAGCCTAGTGCATAACCATAGTATACATAATACTATCTACTGCACTATAATAAGGAATATGGGACATATGCTCCTCCTCATCCTCGATTTGCAGTGATAACTTATTTGAAAGTTTCAAGTGCTGCGCTAATGGTGTACTCATTAATTTCGCCAACTGCATATTAAACTGTGCCATAACCTTCTTAATATATATTTTTTGAAAACTCATGTAGTCTTGTAATGCAAAATCTCTATACCTAATATTTTCTTTGCAGCGCCTAAATCTTTCATATCAAACTCAACACTCAGTTATCTCTTTAACACATCAATATCAAACATATTTTTAACTACTATTAGAATATCATCAACATATAATAACAAATAAATCAAAGACTCAGCCTCCTATCTCCTTAAATAAATACAATTATCAATCTGACTTTTTGAATAGTCTTGAGTAGTCATGAAAGCATCAAAATACTTATACTATTGCCTAGGAGACTGTTTTAGCCCATAGAAATATTTCTTTAACAAGTAGACATGATCTTTCTTACCTGGAATAGCAATCCCTCAGGCTGCCCCATGTAAATCCGCTCCTCCAACTCCCTATGAAGAAAGTCGTTTTCACATATAGCTGCTCTAGCTCGAAATCCTATGCAACAACTAAGGCAAGTAATACACGAATAGAAGTATGTTATGCCACATGAGAGAACACATTGTTGTAGTCAATGTCCTTCCACTGTGTATATCCCTTCGCAGCAAATCTTGCCTTATATCTTGCTACCTCGACACCGGGGAATGTCCTCTTTTCGTTTATAGACCCACTTACTTCCAACAATTTTCCGGCTCTTGAGTACCTTAACCAATTCCTATGTCTGATTTCAATGGAGTGATTCCATCTCTTCGCTCATAGCCTTTAGCGACTACGACTAATCATTACTAGTCATCGCCTCAGAGTAAGATGAAGGCTCATCTATCTCCATCTCATCACCTATGGTCAATGCATAAATAATATTTGTATAACCACAACGTACAGTGATTTAATTTGCCTTCTCTATTTTCCTGCGGCTATAGTGTGCTGCAGCTGTGTTGGTTATTCACTATCACCGACTTCAAGAACTATAGTCTCGTCTGCAGTATCAAATTGTGTTACCTCCAAAGTCTCTAAAGTCTCCATTTGAAAATCCACCTCACTACTGACACCATGATCTGTCTGCTCTGTTGGTGGTGTCTCAGAACTCCTCTATTAAAGCATTATAGTCTTGTTGAAGATCACATCTCTTTTGATTAGAAGGCCGGGAGATCTGAGATCAGTGCACCACAACTGATAGCCTTTCACTTCATGTGAATAATCCAAAAATATGAACTTCTTCGCCTTTGGGTCAAGCTTACCATTACTCGCATAAACATACATAGAACATCTGAATAATCATAATTTGGAGTAATCAACAAGTTCTTCCAACCAGACTTCTTTAGGAGTCTTCCACTAAATAGCAGATGTTAAAAATCGATTAATCAAGCAACATGCCATATTCAGTACTTCAACTAAAAATTCCTTTCCTAGTCCTACATGCAAAAGCATGGACCGAGCTCACTCAAGTAAAGTTTTGTTCTTCTATTTTACTACACCATTCTGCTGTGGACACCTGGGTATTGTGCGGTGTCTCACAATCCCTTCTCTCTGGCAGAACTCGGTAAATTTTTTACCATAAAATTCCGTGCCATTATCAGTTCTTAATCACTCAATTTGTTTATCTGACTATTTTTCAATCAACTTCTCAAATTTCTTGAATAGATCGAACACATCAAATTTCTACTTCAGAAAGTATACCCATGCCTTTCTTAAATAGTCATCGATAAATGTCAGCATATATCGGGCACCTCCTTTCAAAGAAACTGGAGACGAGCAGCAGACATCTGAATGAATGTATTTAACTGGTCGATTAGTTGAATGAATAGTTGTAGCAAACTCAGTCCGGCTCTGCTTCCCAAAGATGTAATGCTCACATAAATCTAGCTTCCTTATCTTCTGACCCCTCAACAACCCTCTCTCACTCAACATCGTCATACTCGCCTCATTCATGTACCCTAACCGCATATGCCATAATTGAGTCAAGTCAAAGTCCAACTCACCTAATGAAACTGCAGCGGCTCTTGTTATGGTCTCTTCTAATAGATGATAGAGAGTATTCACTTTCTTCCCTTTTATCATTGTCATGGCACCTCGAGAGATTTTCAATACTCTACCTTCAGCGGCGTACTTACACCCCAACGTCATCGAATATTCCTAGAGAAATAAAGTTCTTCTTGAGTTTCGGTACATGCCTCATGTCTGCCAATGTGTGCACCACCTAATTGTGCATCCGAATCCAAATTGTCATTATCCCCACAACCTTACAGGCTACATTATTCCCCATCAAAATTATACCACCATCTGCAGTCCAATAAGTAGTAAATCAATTCCTATGATGTGTCATATGATAAGAATTGTCACATCCCAATTTTTAGGCCTGAGAAGCCGCAGGTAAATTGTAATATCCTCAATTTCAATCCCTGAGAAATGGCTATGGTTTAAGTTTGGTGGTTTTTTCAATCGGAACTAAATTGTTTAGTCTTGTTTTGGAAAACCCTATTTTGGATCCTTTATACCCCTTCGTTTTGTTATTTTTGGGGAGACTTTTGTGATACAAATTTCTAAATGCTTTCTTCTTGAAAGTTGTTCCAAACATCTTGAAGTTTTACCCTTACAAAAAAAAACATCTTGAAGTTTTACATACTTTAATTTGAGAATTTTTGGAGTTGATATGAGTGGTACGATGGCCTCATTTTTAGACTGTGTAAAACTGCCCAGAATGGGTATTTCGGTGATGTTCACACTTTCTTTATTTTCTACAAGCTTTTCTGGGCCGATTTTGGAAAAGTTTCCTTCACAAAAAATGTTGAGAACTTCCTTTTCTATAACGTATATAAATTTGGAAATTTTTCAAAATGATTTGGATTCTGGACAGAGCTTACGTTGAGAAACAAGAATTCTGTTCCAATAAATTATTTTTAGTCTGTCTTTGAGCTATTCAAAGTTATGCTTATAGAAAGATTTCGATTTTTTGTTCTTCATGAGAAATGTTTGTTAAGGTATTGTTTATGACATATTCAAATTTGAGAATTTTCGGAGTCCATTTACTATGTTTTCAAATCTGATTTCGTAAACAGTGCAAAGCTGTCCGCTTTATTAGATTTCAAAGATTTATTAATTTCTATATGAGAACGTTGGAATCTCGACTTGATATCTTTTGGTGATATTTGAGGCATATTTAGATGTTTTCCCACACCGAACCTTGGGTTGGACGGAATTATTATTCGTGTTTATCGTGGAAAACCCTCAAAAAAAATCTTGTGATTAAGTATGGTGTAGGTTGTGGTTTTTGTGCCAATTGATCTATTTCATGTGACCTGATTGGCCAGAGTCATTTGCGTGAGAAACCAACAAAGTCAAAAGGTTCTAGGGAGTACACGGTTTGGGAAATTGGTAGAAGAATCTAGAGGATAAGGCCTTGACTAAGTCAAAGTTTATCCTCCAAGCTTCATTATGGCTTTCATTTATTAAGTTAGACTTTGATGGCCCTTCATGATGGCTTGCAATAAATGAATCAAGACTTTAGGGCCCCTCCATGATGACATGCATTGATTGGCTTGAGTAGTGATCAAGAGAAGTCTTCTATTAATAGGGAGAAAGAGAAAGAAAGAGGGAGAGCCTCACGTGAAGCCCCCCCCCTTCTTCCTCTTGCTCACGCCACCTTCATCTTTCTCAAGCTGCACGCCACTTGCTTTCTTGTTTCATTGTCGAGAGAGAATAGAAAAGAGAGCTTGCCGAGTGCCCTTGTTTATCTAGCGTTCGGCCTCTAGGGAGCCACGTATAAGAACCACAAGCCCAAACCACACCCAAGAACTGTCCGAGACGACCGAGACTCATGCCTCTCGCTTTTAATTCTAGTTTTGTTGGTTGTGTAAGTGAATTCCCTAATCTTGAGAAATGATGATGAGATGCGTTGTAATGTAGTTTGCTTAGACCGTGTTCGGTCTTGATTGGTTATCTCTTTGGCTTGTTTATGTTTTGTGTTTGACGTTCATATCTCGAGATAGAAGCCGGAATTTGGCTAGTGATGTTCAAGTGTTATAGCCATGCTTAGAGTTCTCTAGTATTGGTCGACATGAACTTTGCTATTAATTTGCCATCGACGCCGGTGCGGTAAGAGCCGACTCATGTTAACGGCGATCGATTTATCCTCACTTGACATTAGTGTTTTCACTTGCTGAGTCTCCCCAATTCATCCCCCGTTGTTTTTCTCTCTCAGGTCCATAGGATGGTCAAACGGACGACGGCGATAGGGGGAGTTTTAGCCATGTTGGAGTTTGGGAAAAACTAGGAGCTATGAATCCGAAATAGTGGGCTTAGGACACCCAAACCATAACATTTGTTGTGTGTAAATGGCTAAAATCGGCTAAGTTAGCTTGTAAAATATGTTTGCTTGTCTTGTAAATACATGGTTTGCTCATGATGCTGCTAGTCATATTTCTGCTGTTATTTTGAATGTGATTGTCCCGAAATTATACTTCCACTTGTATGTAAAAAAAGATAATAATAAATGGGATGTCACGTTAATGATCCCGAGGTGGGGGCATTACAGTTTAATTTGATATCAGAGTAGGTTTTCCCTCTAGTAGGTGTAGTTCGAGGCGACTTGCGATTGGCCAGTTTGACGAGGGCGGAGAGTGGCGCCGGGGCCAAACGACCCGATCATTGAGCGGCTTTTGACAGAGGTGGCGCCGGGGTAAGAGGCCTGATCATTGAGCGGCCTCTGGGCGAAAGTGCCGCCGGGGTGAAGGGTCCAATCATTGAGCAGCTTTTGACAGGCTTCTAGAATGGTTAAGGGTAAGAATAACCGAACTGTGCACCAAATTGGGAAAACGATTCTGAAATCCAAGCGAAAATAAAGACCTGGAGTAATAAGGTGCGCTGAAGTTGGGTAAGTTAGCTAGAAAACACCCCTATGTGTGTGAATGATTGATTGTGGTTGAATAGGTTAAGTGCTCCTATTTGTTTGTGATCATTGACCTATTCTTGTGTTGTAGAAAGCCTTGTTAGACTATTGATAGCAAAATAAGTGCTTAGGACTAGGTTACGACTGCTAAGGAAAAAGGAAAGTCCCATCAGGACGCCACGACCTCGAAAGAGAAGTCCAAGTAGGTTCCTTTATAGTAAGTTGCACTTCGGTGTTAAGCCAAGAGAAGACTATTGAATTTTGATATAACCCAATTCGATGAGGGCGGGGAGTGATCTCCAAGGCAGAACCTGATCAAGGAGCGGCTCTTGGCTAAGAAGTGGACGTCGAGGCAAGAAGCCCGATCAAAGTGCGGCTTCTAGTAAGAGTGATCACCGAGGTTAAAGACCTGAACAAGGTACAGCTCTTGGTAGGCTTCTAGGATAGCGAGTAAGAAAAAGAATAAACCGAACTAGGTACTGAATTGAAAGTAAGATGGGAACTGTTACTTGAAATGATAAGTATGATCTTCATGATTGTTATAAGTAAATAAACTATGTTTGAGGAAGATTTTATCAGTGTAGCACAGCGGAAGCGTGGTCAAGCTTGCTGCACTCTAGTATGTTGGATCAAGGTCAAGGAAAGAAAGGTCACTGGTCCAGAGCTAGTCTACATGACAGTGGATGCTGTAAAGGTAAGATAAGTCCCAGGTACGTAGGATCTTTTGAAATTCGAGAACGAAAAAGGAATTAACCTATCGGTTGGTATTGCCATCGAAACTTGATCAGGTACATGTTGTGTTCTATATTATGAAAGTGTAAGCCCAATCCGGCATGTGTGCTGAATTTTTCGCCCAATCCGGCATGGATAGCAAAATTTTCTATGCTGAGGAGCAAAGTGGATGGATCGAATGTCTTGTAAGGAGGAGCATGTGTGGATCGTGGATTGTAAGGAGCAAGTACTAAATTGTTAAGAGGCAAGGCCCTCCTTTAGTTAAGGTGCTATAGTGTCACTGGGTCATAAAAGAAGCTACTTGAGAGAGTGAGGAATTGAGAAAAAGTTGATACCTGCATTTATTCGAGAAACCAGATACGTGTTTAAATTTCAAGGACGAAATTTTATTAGAGGGGGGAGAATTGTCACACCCCGATTTTTGGACCTGGGAAGTCGCAGGTAAATTGTAACATCCTCAATTTCAGTCCCTAGGAAATGGCTATGGTTTAAGTTTGCTGGTTTTTCAATTGGAACTAAATTGTTTAGTCTTGTTTTGGAAAACCCTATTTTGGATCCTTTGTACCCCTTCGTTTTGTTATTTTTGGGAAAACTTTTGTGGTCTGAATTTTCAAACACTTTCTCCTTGAAAGTTGTTCCAAACATCTTGAAGTTTTACATACTTTAATTTGAGAATTTTTCGAGTTGATATGAGTGGTATGATGGCCTCATTTTCGGACCGTGTAAAACTGCCCAGAATGGGTATTTCGGTGATGTTCACACTTTCTTTATTTTCTACAAGCTTTTCTGGGCCGATTTTAAAAAAGTTTCCTTCACAAAAAATGTTGAGAACTTCCTTTTCTATAATGTATATAAATTTGGAAATTTTTCGAAATGATTTGGATTCTGGACAGAGCTTACATTTAGATACAAGAATTCTGTTCCAGTAAATTATTTTTAGTCTGTCTTTGAGATATTAAAAGTTATGCTTACAGAAAGATTATGATTTTGTGTTTCTCATGAGAAATGTTTGTTAAGGTATTGTTTATGACATATTCAAATTTGAGAATTTTCGGAGTCCATTTACTATGTTTTCAAGTCCGATTTCGTAAACAGTGCAAAGCTATCCGCTTTATCAGATTTCAAAGATTTATTAATTTCTATATGAGAACGTTGGAATCTCGACTTGATGTCTTTTGATGATATTTGAGGCATATTTAAAGGTTTTCCCACACCGAACCTTGGATTGGATGGAATTATTATGCGTGTTTATCGCGGAAAACCCTCAAAAAATCTTGTGATTAAGTATGGCACGGGTTGTGGTTTTTGTGCCAATTGATCTATTTCGTATAACCCAATTGGCCCGAGTCATTTGCGTGAGAAACCAACAAAGTCAGAAGGTTCTAGGGAGTACACGGTTCAGGAAATTGGCAGAAGAATCTAGAGGATAACGCCTTGACTGAGTCAAAGTTTATCCTCTAAGCTTCATTATGGCTTCTATTTATTAAGTTAAACTTTGGTAGCCCTTCATGATGGCTTGCAATAAATAAATCAAGACTTTGGGGCCCCTCCATGATGACATGCATTGATTAGCTTGAGTAGTGACCAAGAAAAGTCTTTTGTTAATAGGGAGAAAGAGAGAGAAAGAGGGAAAGCCTCACATGAAGCCCCCCTTCTTCCTCTTGCTCATGCCACCTTCCTCTTTCTCAAGCTGCACGCCACTTGCTTTCTTGTTTCCTTGTCGAGAGAGAAAAGAAAAGAGAGCTTGCCGAGTGCCCTTGTTTCTCTAGTGTTCGGCCTTTAGGGAGCCACATATAAGAACCACAAGCCCGAACTACACCCAAGAATTGTCCGAGATGATCGAGACTCACGCCTCTCGCTTTTAATTCTAGTTTTGTTGGTTGTGTAAGTAAATTCCCCTAATCTCGAGAAATGATGATGAGATGCGTTGTAATGTAGTTTGCTTAGACCGTGTTCGGTCTTGATTGGTTATCTCTTTGCCTTGTTTATGTTTTGTGTTTGACGTTCATATCTCGAGATAGAAGCTGGAATTTGGCTAGCGATGTTCACGTGTTATAGCCATGCTTAGAGTTCTCTAGTATTGGTCGACATGAACTTTGCTATTGATTTGCCATCGACGCCGGTACGGTAAGGGCCGACTCATGTTAACGGCGATCGATTTATCCTCACTTGACATTAGTATTTTCACTTGCTGAGTCTCCCCTACTCATCCCCCGTTGTTTTTCCCTCTTAGGTCCATAGGATGGTCGAACGGACGGCGGCGATAGGGGGAGTTTTAGCCATGTTGGAGTTCGAGGAAAGTTAGGAGCTGTGAATCCAAAGTAGTGGGCTTAAGACACCCAAGCCATAACATTTGTTGTGTGTAAATGGCTAAATCGGCTAAGTTAGCTCGTAAAATATGTTTGCGTGTCCTGTAAATATAAGGTTTGCTCATGATGCTGCTGGTCATATTTCCGCTGTTATTCTGAATGTGATTATCCCGAAGTTATGCTTCCGCTTGTGTGTAAAGAAAGATAATAATGAACGGGATGTCATGTTAATCACCCCGAGGTGGGGGCGTTACAAGAATACCCTGAATCTAGTCCTCATTTATCTCCTGACGAACTAGTAGTCACACACATTTTAACCTCTACATCACTAGTGCTCTCCTCGACATCATTCACCACATAGGAAAAGCATCAAAAAAAGTCCTAAACGTATTGGATTGCTACCAATTCAGTCATAAATCTTTTAATTGGACTAATTTAGTCCTAAACCTTTTCACATTTATACTAATTTAGTCTATCCGGCCATTCTTAACCAAAAAAAGCTGATTTAGATTTCAAGTCAGTGCTGCCAGTGCTAACATGGATGCCGGAGTGTGAAACAGTGTTGTTTCACTTACTTAAAAAGAAATTGCTCCCAAAAACTATCATTTTCTTCTTCCCAGTATTGAAGACGATCTTCACAAATGCGCGTTGCCTTGGCTAAGCAACTCCGACTCTACAAGCCCCCACCCAATGTCGAGACGCCAAGGAACAGTGGATCAAACAACATGCCAGCAAACTCATGTCTCAAGTGGGCTTTTTGGAATCGGCAACCCCAATTGCTCACAATCCTAAAAGGTTCACACCCAAAAGAGCCACTATCTTGATCACCAAGAGGTTCACACTTTGGTTTCTCTCTTTCGATGGTCGTTGTTTGATTTATCAATTTCAAGAAATTAAAATTCTTTTTGGATATCATTTCGAGTACGATGACTGATTACATGTGACATTTCGATTCTTATCCTTGTTTCAATTAAGAGAAACAGGGAAGAAAAATGAATCCTTCTTGTTTTAACTTTAACATGTTATTACATTTGAAATTGGCATTTGTAAGGCTTCTTGATTACATGCGACATTCCAATTTAGTCTTTTCGAGTATAATGACTGAATGTAGAAAGTTTAGTTGTGTACAGTGGCTCGCGCAGAATCTCTGCAGTAAGTAAAACTACTTTACAAGAGCAGTTTATATCAATTTTTTTTTGAAACTAGGACAACCCCTTAATGTTATGAATGCAGTCTCTCTTGTTTATTCTGATCTTTTCAGTGCATTGTGTGGTGAGTGTACACTAGCATGTTCTTTCTAGCAACAGTCCATTTTATATAGTTGTGGCAATACTTAATGGAAAGTTCTTCCTTCATTCTCTCACTTGACAATTTTCTCGATAAGGGGCTCAGGAAAGGAATGATCTTAGCAGCTCCAACGTTTGTTAAACATTTGCATATGTGGTGTCAACATTGATTCTTCAAAGTGAAGGATGTATACTTTAATTTGCATGCTCGTGCTTTGGAGTGCGTGTGTAGGAGAAGAGGGAATGTTGATTCTTTAATGAGACTATGGTGTCTTCAATGTATGGTGCTCATCCTATAGGGTCTTCTTAGAGCATAATGACAGAAAAACTTCATCTTCAACCATGCTTTATATGCGCATTATCTATGATCATTGTTTGCCATATGTTATTGTGAATTTCACATAATAATTGACTTGTGGAGGGACTTGTCTGGTGGGAAAAAAGGAGGATAAAAGCTTGAAATTGTCGAAATTATGTGGCTTAATTTAGGATCTGCAATGAGCCAATGATCATTTACAATTTGTTTTTTTTAGTAACTGATCTCCTATCCATTTAAAAACGAGTTTGCTCTACACATTTAATGTTTATCGACCCTCCTCAGAATCAATCCTAGTTAGCATGGAACTTATTTCATTTCTATCCAGTTCCTTCCAATTCATCAATTGTGAAGGATTACCTACTTAGGATGTTTAGGAAATGAAATTGGGTCGAGTCACGTTATTAAAATTACCATAATAAACCAAACTATCTTACTATTTTGTTCTTAGCTTGTGCATCAGGAGATTACTATAATTTTGTAGAATATCATGTTGGTCATTTGATGAATTATTATAATGTCATATCTTGTTCGTGCATTTGAATTGGCTTTGGCTTGGCATGAAACAAATTTCAACATAAATACGGTTTGTTCTTAGTAGCTATAGTTCGGGGGCAAATTTGGAGTTCTTATTTGCGTTTTCTTTTGGTAAGTTAGTTGCATCCAACTAGGGATAGGAATTGTGGGTCAGGCATTATAAGGTGCATTTGGGACCTGGTTTTCTATTATTGAGACTTGATTTCAGGATAGAATGAATTCTTTACAGGTTAGGATGCTATTGAGGTTAGGCAATGTTGAAGAAAAACTAATGTCGACTCATAATGAGGATGAGGGAAGCTAAATGGATGCTAAAGTCAGAGCTCTCAAGGCACAACTGAAACCTGTAAAACAAGATGTGACAAAATTAAAGAAACAAAATTCGACATTGAAAACAATATTGGTTGTGTCGTGAGTGTTTATAGTAATTCTAGGAAACATGCTATTTGGAAAGTTGAATATGAATGATGTAATGAGCTTGCCATAGTATGTGTTAATGTTGATCATGTTTTATATACTATTTCAATACATTTTTAAAACGCGGTTTGCATTTGTTCACATGTTAGAGTATGAACATGAATGAAGTGAGTTGTTTGCACTCTTATGTTTCATATGCAATTAGTTTTTCAATCTCAACACCAGAGACATATTATTTCTGTGACATTCTAAAATTCGACCCACTTGAAATTTATGAAATGAATAGTTTATGAACGCACTTGTAGTTAAATCTTGCCCGAAACTGATCATTCCTGGGACACTAACCGTTAGGGAAAGGCTAATTAGGGATTTAAATTTGCGCGATCAAGAAACTCGATTGTGAACTGACTTTCGATCATGAAAATTGTCATGGTGACATTTTGAGCCAATGTAGGCCGATCCAAGGATAGTTAGGAATCAGTTTGCCATTGTCATATGAGTGGATCGCGAGTGATTCCGCTTGACCACGAAATGAATTGACAAATTACCCTAAACCTATACCAAATAATCACGCTCGTCGGAACTAGCGATCGATCCTCGCGATAAGTGACCACCGAGGTCGTCACGACCCGAGTGAACTTGAACGTGACTTGATTTAGTATCGGTCACGAGTCAAAAGTGCGAATTTCCCCAAAAAGCCACCCGTTAATTTGAGATATGCTCAAGTTGCGTTATTTAAAATCTAGTCATTAATTAGACACCAAGTTGGGCATTGGATATTTAGAAAATCACGACAGATCATTTGGACGACGTTATTATTAGCATGATCAACCTTAAAATTGTCCAAATCCTTAAGAAAAATCGAATTTTGGTGAGAAATGGAAAATGACTATTTTGGTAATTTTACCCTCACTTTAAAAATGACAATTTTTGCGCAATTTTGCTCTTGGAAATTTTGTGAAATTTCAATTTTGCCTCTGGATATTTTTGGCAAGAATTAATCCGGACCGTCGATCTTAGGATAAGATCAAATCTTGGCTATTGATTGGAAATGTGAGAAAGGGGCATGATGGTCATTTAGACATGGTCTAGACACTAATTATTGGTGTTTTTCCTATTTAACCCCATTTCTCTCTCTCCTCACTCTTTCACCTCTCTTGGCATCTCTCTCTCTCTCTCTCTCTCTCTCTCTCTCTCTCTCTCTCTCTCGATCGAGCCAACCCCTCCCTCACTGTGACTGTGGCTGCCTGTCCAAGCCAGCCGTTGCCGCCATCCACCCTCCTGGCCAGAGTAGCCGCACGCCGAGCCACCATCGCCCACCTTACTGTCTCTCTCTCCCCAGTTCTACCCCCACCAAATCACCATCATCCTCACTCTGTCCTTTTCAGTTCAGCCGAGTCAGGCCAAGGCTGGCCCACCACCACCGTTCCATTTCACCACTCATTGCCGGTCAGGTGTCCCCTTTCCCCTTCAGTCGAGCTAGCCTAGATTCCAAGTAAGTCGCCCCCTAAACCCTATTTAGGATATCGGACATCAATAAACTTGATTAGGGGCTGAATGGACTTAATTAAGGGCTGATTTGGTTAAATTAGTGGCTGTGTAGGGTGGAAATTGTGGCTATTTGAGGACTAACTTGAATTGGCTGAATTGTGGGTGAATTGGTGATGGTTTGGGACTGAATTGAGGTTGATTTGGGTGCTGAAAATTGTGGCTCGCATTGACGAGCGTATGGCTCGATTTAGGAACAAATTGTGTCGGTTTGGTGTGTTGTGTGGTGGCTAATTGTGGTGGTTGTTATTGCTGGAAATAGACTTGGAAATGCTGAATTTATGTTCGCGATAGTAGCTGTGATTGTGGGCCTAATGGTGGCCTTGTATGTTTGTTGAGTGGTGAATTAATTGATTGAAATGTGGATCGTCATGTGCACGCATGGACTGAATTGTATTGATGGGCAATTGGCCGTGATTGGGTGTTTATTAAGTATGAGAAATGCGTGTGGTTTGGTGCGCGCATGGGTGAACTTGATCTGCTAGTTTGTTGACATGTTGAAGTGTAAATCGTGTGAGCGAATAAATGAGAAATGGTGTGCGAGGTTGTATGTGTGGTCATGAAAATCCCCGAGGCAGTACCATTACGCGAGAAATTGATCCGTCCTGAGGCGGTACTACTACGGGACGGGACGATGTCCCAGACACGGAGGACAACCCAGGTGATACCATAACGCGGGTTGTGCCGTAGGTGGTGGATGTTGAGCATGAGGCGGTATCATTACGCCGGCAAGATATATAGCCTGAGACGGTACCACTACGCGAGCTAAGAAGTGTTGTGATTATGAGTTGGTCGCAGTGAACTTGAGGTGATACTATTATATGGGTCGCAATGAATCTGAGGCGGTACCATTACGCGGGTCACTGGCGAATTGAGTGAAAATAATGTGTGAAATGTATTTGGAATTTGCATGTAGTTGGAAATTATGTTATTGTGGCTAACGAGCAGGTTGCACGCATGAAAAGCCCAGATAAGTACAATTATGTGCATGATGTGTTTATTAGGTGATGTCATGTTTGGTCTTGTCTAGAGGTACGTGTTAGCCTAAGTGGGATTTAGGGTGTGTACTTATTGAGATGTGTTCTTATGATTGTTTCAACCAAACAATTTCAGAACCCCGGCCTGAGCAATCAACCTTCCGTCACTGCCCATAACATTTTGGGATTCCGATGCACACCGATCACAATATTGTAGAGTACCCAATAGGTGAGAATACAACCTGGGTTAAGCATACTACCATAGTTTAGGTAAACGTAGGACTACCTCTCTGGCTGGCCCACACCTACATCGCCTAGATGTTCAGGGATAGGTTAGATGAGTTTGGTTTCATCCGAGACTTTGACGTCCCATTTGACGGAGTTGGGGATTGGGATCCGTCAGCCATACCCCCTCTTGATGGTGAGATGACTAATTTGGAGACTAGTCTATCACAGTCCGGACTTTAGCTTGCGCTTATAGCACTTGAGCCCTCGGGGGACCAAGCATGAGCCGGAGCCGAAAGAATCCCAGACGGGGTATGATCTTATGGATGTGGATCTTGATGTGATACCAGAAAATGAAGAACTAGAAGAAGAAGACCCTGAGGAAGAACTTAAAGAGGTGTCGAAAGAAGAACCCGAAGATGAGCCCGAAGAAGACCTAGAGAGGGAACCAGAGGACGCACCCGAGAACAAGCCAGAGGATGAGCCGGAAGAAGAGCCAGATGAGAAGGAGCGGGTCGAGGTTCCGGTGTAGTCGGGTGATATAGATAACCCAATTCAGATCAATGCTAATTCAAAGTCCTTAGAGGAGCATACGGTTCAGGGGGATTCAAACTCGGGTCCTGAGGAGTCGGACTCAGAGTGGACGCCGTCCAGAGGGTGTAGGAGCTAGAGTAGGGGTTGAGTGTAGGTCTTTTAAGGTATTCCATTTTTGGAGGTAGGGTATACGCAGGCTACTAATATTTTTTATATCGGTGGCGTGTAGTTTTGGATAGTTCAGTGTGCATGGAAAATATAGTATGGGTTGTATATGTGGATATTGTATAAGTTTGGATAAGTAATGGATGTCTATGCTCCCTTTTACCCCTAGTCAATTCTTGTCTAGGTATTTGTGGCTTTCGCTGATGATTTAAATCTCTGATAAGTTGAATCGGGTCAGCGATATTTTGGGACGTCGCAATATTCAACCCGAGAAGTGTGTAGCGTGCTCGATGAGGTTTGGGACGTGACATCACGGTTTGATTTGGTATCAGTACGAGGACAACTCAATCTAAGTTGGTTGAAGTTTGGAGTGATAAGGAGTAGAGAACTTGGGGTAGTAATCTAAGGAGACCTTAGTGAGTCATAGAGTGGAATGAGCTATGTGTGCCTTGAGACTGTTTGTTGTGATTGTTGGGTGACTTGATTGTTATAACAATGAAAATGCAAGTGCATCTGGAGCTAAGGTTACACGAAACTTATTGATTGTGATCTGGTGTTATGATGGTTGTTTACCTCCTGAGTGAGTTATTGTGTTAATTCACTGCCTAAGACTAGACTGGTATAATTGGCCTAGATTTCTAATTCATAAATGGAATTATAGCAGGTAGGCGAGTGGTAGAAATCGTAAGAATGAGTTCACGAGGTAGAGGAACTGGAGGTCCATCCAGCTCACGAGCTCGACCTGCAGGAGATCCGAGAATGGATGTGGTCATGAGGACCCCATAAGAGATTGGTAATTTGATAGGACAGCAGACTCAGGAAAGAGTTGCCACTATTGCCTAAGCTGCCCAGGCTACTGTGGCCATTGCTGCCAATAATAATAATGGGAATCAAGGGTAGGGGCAAGTGAATGTGAATAAGCAGATGCACCAGTTAATCGAACAGTTTCTGAAATTAAAACCCCTAAGTTTGATGGTAGAGACGATTTTGAGATCTTGAGGGTAGAGGAGTTGGAAAAACTTTTGGGGTAAGGATTAAAAACTTTTGAAGTATTTTTTTTTGAAACCGTAGAGAGAGATGAGTGAACACAAAAATTTGAGGCTGAGACATAAATGTCTCGGGGGCTCTTGGGTAAGAGGAGTTGGAAAAAAGGATGAAGGAGTGGTTTGAGGTATTAGGAAAGGCTAATAAAAGACAACCAAGAAAAAATGAAAGAAGAGAAAGATAAGTATAAGACCAATTGAACCTAACTTGTCAACTCATAGTCTTAAGAGAAATTGTCCTTTGTCCCATGAGCATTAAATGAACCATAAATGAATTCAGAGAAAAGGTCCAAAAGGAAACCGATGAACCAAGAAGAGAAAGTTGGACTTTAAACCAACCTTCCAACTAAATGACCGACAAAGGTCCTAGTCTCACATCACAACTTCCTTTCCCGGTATTAGGAAGTTACTTACTCAACAACTAACAAGAACTAGAGAACGAGTTAGAGATGAGTGAGCTCTAGTGATTTTCGTGCTTTTCTCCTTGCTTGGACGACCAATACTATGCACACTAAGGCCAAAAACAAGGGCTCTTTTGGTCGAGAAGCGAAAAGCAAGAAACAAAGACAAGGTGATTAATAGTGTTGGCATGAGAAAGGAAGAAGGGGGTGGTTTCATGCATTTATAGAGCCCTTAGAACACCCTAGAACAAGGCAATAATAGAAGGACTTTCAAGTCAAAAATCATCATGATATGCATTAAATGCAATTTATGAACTAGAGCCAAAAATATTGATGAAGGAAGCCAAGCCTATCCAAGCAAATATAAGCATTATTGGTCCATTTCTCTCCCTCTCCCTCTCGGTTTCTCTCTCTTCCTCTTGGTTTCTCTCTTGGCAAAGGCTCTTTCTCTCTCTCTCTCGACTCCTTTTCTCCTTGGCCGATTATTAGCCTTGCTTTAAGGCTCATTATTGGTGGCCATGAGTCACCATGAGCCATAAATGAACCATAATTGAGAGGTACAATTCAGCACAAAAGCCTTTAATGAAAAGGGACACCTAGGCTTGCACTAATGATGGAGACCAAGAAGAGATAAGGTTGGACCAGTTATAGTTCCTTCCTTCCTAACCGAATTCTAAGGCCAATCTGAGTTTTCTAAAGCTACTGGTCTCACCCGAAATGGCTTGGTTGATCGGCATCATAAAACCGACTAATTGACACTTAAATCTCAACCCCACAGCATACTAACTCTCATAATTTTCGAGGGTTTTTTCGCGATAAAACACTTCTAATAATCCCATTCCAAATGATGTTTGGTGTGGAAAAGCTCTCAAAAGTAACCAAGTATAACTATACAAAAGTTAAACTCAAACTATGCCAATTTGGATCTCTCGGGTTCAGCATACGTGTAGAATAAATTTCTTCCAACAAACAACAACATATGGAAGCCAAAAATAAGACAAGGACAAGATACTTAGTTTGGGAGCACAACAACACATGGCCAAGCCAATAACACAATCAAAGTACATGACCTTCCTCGTGTTTGCTACGGATGGACAAATTTGGTCTCAAGCCGTACCAAATCCAACTAGGTCGTTGGCATGGCTTGGCTAAAAAGATAAGCAACTCTAGAATTACCCAACATTGAGCTAAAGGGGCTTGATTAACAATCATCCATAATGACTTGGCTTGATTCGTGAGATTGAATCTAGGAGCAAAGTGTCCAATTTTGGGGAGATCATCATACGGTTTGGATGATTTGTTGAACCCCATCGATTGTCAGATTGTCTTCCTTATTGGGAAGAAGAAAACCTTTATGGGAAACCAACAATGTCCCGGAATCAACTTATGGTCACCTTTTTCGATTAAGAATGGTTGGATGGACCGTCTTGGTATCACCCGCTACTAAATTGACAAATTAAAACAACTGAATTGATTACATCCATAGGTTAGGACTTTTTTTTGGTATCCCACCAAATTGCTTGTGGCCACTAATGGCCTTTATGGTTGAAGGGTCAAGCCATAGCCATATTACTCTAATCAACTTACGCAATCGGGAAGTCATTCCACTATCGATCCCTAGGCCATATCATGAACAACCTTTCGATTAAACCATGACAAACCCTCAGTATGCTCATTCCAACAATATTGTCCATTTCAATATCGATCCTCGACTCGACACACCCGCTCATTCGCTCACTACTTATCCTTGGCTTCTCAGGTCCAAAATCCAGGGATGTCACAGTCTCCTCCTTGTCGTTGTCATGCACATTATAATCACCTTCATCAATTAAGTCATCAAGTACTAACCACTCTCATGCTCAATTATTGTCTCGTTACTTAAACCAACATTAGCACAAGTAACCTCATCGACCTCTTGTCTAGCACCATCATGCACACCCATACCCTCACTCGTCTTACCAGCTTTAAAATTTTCTCCATATGCCTTAATTAACCCATAATGCAAAGAAGTAAAAATTAGAACAACTCTTTTTATCATTCCATATGTATATTAACCCATCTTCTAGAGACTTCCCAAGAATTTTAAAATAAAGCTTTTGGAATTTACAATTTACCCCATTCTCGATGTCCCTTATGAAGCTTTCATAGCTAGTTGAATTGATATCAACTTTTACTAAGTCAAACTTCCTCCCGACATATTTAAGCATTAGGCGACGGGATAAAGTTCCACCATGGAACAGACAGACCCATGCTAACTTGTTGCTTATCTCAACCCTACACAAAAAACGCAACACATGTTATGAGCAGGTCAATACACAACCATAAGTCATAAAACACTCTATTGCCATATTCTAAATGAAAACCTGTGATTACCTACTCGGATCGAAGGTTAATAACATCTAAAGATTCAAAACCAAAAACTCCCAAAAGGAAAGTGTTATGGGTTCTTGAAACTAGAGTAGAGTGGATAGTGTGGACTTGATCAATGAAGTACATTAGGTGGAATTGTAGTCTCTCTTTCATTTATCAAACATTAGAACTCAAAGCCACCACCATGAACTCTTCTTTCTTTGTTTTTCTTTTGTTGACAAGACCACTTATGAACCTTCACTTTTCGTTTAGTAAGAAAATCATCATTGGGACTCAATTGATATTTTGGAGTCTGTGGGTGACCCATATGATAAATCTATGGCTATTCCACAAAGAGATCCTTTATTTATTGAGAAACTAAATATGTATACACTCAATTCAACTACTTAATTATGATTGGGTATGCCTCAAGCAATAAAATAATGGAAAAGCTTATACAAAAATAGAAAAAAAATGCGAGAGAACAGAAGCTCTCTCTTTAGATCATGCATGGTGATACAATATAAGATTTCAGCACCCATCTGATTGTTTATTACAATTGCATTTAGCCATACTTGAGTGTTATATCCATTATTACACCCAAGTTCATAACAGTATGCGTGTAGAATAAATTTCTTCCAACCAACAACAACATATGCAAAGAAGCCAAAAAATAAGACAAGGACAAGACACTTAGTTTGGGAGCACAACAACATTCTTTTCACTGTTCTTTGCTGACGTCAGAACCACCACGTAGAGTTGTTGCTAACACTGCAATAACACAATCAAAGCGGGACCACAACACTTCCTCGTGTTTGCTACGGATTGTGATGGACAAATAGGGTCTCAATTGGAATGTAGGCAAATCGAGTCTCAACTAGGTCATTGGCGAATCGGGTCTCGGCTAAAAAAGATAAGCAACTCTAGAATTGCGACGGATGAAGGCATTGACCTAAAGGGGCTTGATTAACAAAGGTGAGTGATCGAATAATGACTTGGCTTGAGGGAATCGGCAAGACGAGATTGAATCTAGGGCAAAGTGCTGAGAATTTTGGGGGAGATCATAATAGGGTTTGGACAAGTTGCTGAGCCAAGGCCACGAGCGTATGTGAAGATTGTCTTCCTTATTGGGAAGAAGAAAACGACGATTTATGGGAGAAATTTTTTTAAGTAAATAAAACAATGTCGTTTCACACTCCGGTGTTCATGTCAATATCAACAAAGCCAGCCAGTGCTAACTTGGAATCCACATCGGCCTTTTTCGGTTAAGAATGGTTGGATGGACTGAATTGGTATCAATGTGAAAATGTTTAGGACTAAATTGATTAAATTAAAAGGTTTAAAACTGAATTGATTACAATGCAATAGGTTAGGACTTTTTTTGGTACTTTTCCCTTCACCAAATTGCTTGTGGCATTCTGCCTATCACCTTAGTTTCTCTGCTTTGGACAATCTCTCCTAATGTGCCCCTCCTCGTGACACTCAAAGCATTTCATGCGTCCCTTGGACTTTCTATGGTGTGACTTCGACCTGCATTTACCTCTACTGATATTGTACCCCCGATTTTAATCTCTACCTTGAATTATTAGTCCCCCGCTATATCCTACACCAGACTATCATCTCGCAACTTTGTTTAGCACTCTTTAGAAAACAAAGCGAACTTTACCACTTCTGAGGTAATCATAGTGTGTTCGTGTAGTAATGAAACAGTAAATGCACCCATGACTCTGGTAAAGAAGCTAACAACATCATACCATGCTTTTCATCATCTAGAATCTTACCGCTTTCTTTAAATCCTTCATGAGTTTATTAAACTCATCTAGGTGGGATCTGATAGATATACCCTCGGTATATCTAAACTAAAAAATCATTTTCAACATGTACAAGCGATTGTTTAAGCCCTTCGTTAGGGGTGTCAATAGGTCGGGTCGAGCCGAGCTTTCTTGATATACTGAAGGTACATCTATAGGGTCATGCTTGACCCGCCCAAACCCACCCAAGACCCTGTTCATTGTACACCACAAAAGTCCATGATGGATATCTCTTCGGGTCTCTTTTTTTTTAAGCCTTTTTTTTTTCGTAGATAGATTGGAAATAACACACAATATAAAAAAAGTACCACATTGGAAACAATGATTGCTCCCATTCTTAGCATTAAAACTTGCTTTGATCGAATAAAGTACAAAACCTAATACAACATGCCAAAATCATAATATCTTCTAAGATTATCCACCAGAAGTGCTCATGGGTTTTATACATCAATCTGAGCTACTGATAAACCATCTCATCATGAGGACCAACAAAACAAAAGTAAGATTGCCATGCGTATACTCACTACACCTTCTTTATCTTGTCTTCCCTGGGATGCATCTCTAAAAAGAAGTAATTTGATTATGTCAGCATATCCTTTGTATGCAGCCCTGATCAAAGCAAAAGAACAAACATTCATTGACCATTCATAAAGTACAATGGGGACAAAAGGAAGGATGATTATGCTGTTATCTTTAAAAGAAAGTTTCTATTTAAGTTGGAGATGATAGTAATAATAATGACGACGACAACGAAAATAATAATATTTTTTTGTCATTATAAGAAAATTTCCAGTTGATTACAAGATAACTAAATCAGAAGATGTTGAATTCCCAAATTCTATCACAGATAGAGATATAACAAAACATTGAGTAGGGCATAAAAATTAATTACTATTAGAAATGATCGGAAAGAGAGCTGTAGGTTAAAGTGATATGAACTGAGATAGAAAATTCGGAGATTTCAAAATCATGCAAAGGTCTTCTCTGCTAAAACAACTTACAATTAAATTAGGCTTTCTTCTACTTAATCCTCAAGCTCGAACGACAATCAAATGTTCAAGTCCAACGTCATCATTAACAACCATACACGCCGCTTCTCCGCTAGATTCGCAAAGTCAAAATCATTTTAACTTCACTACACATAACTCGATTCGAATAAAGAAAAACAACATTCCAACCTTAGTTCTCCGCAATAGTCAGACTTGCAACCTATATCCACATACTCTAGACAGCCAACTAAGTTTGTAAAGATAAATAAAACCTAAAAGATCAAAACTTGATTGAATCAAAACTATACTAGAACTCAAAGAAGTTGGTAGAATAAACCAACTAAATATATTTTTGCATATAACCACATCATATTCATGCATCAAACCTTAACACTAACTGACCATCAACTCCTGTCCTCCACCACTTTGAAACAAAAGTTGGAGAAGTATAGAGAAATTATCGAGTCAACAACCTAATTTTGACTTATACTCCATGTTTTGACTTTTTAGAGATTTAGATCTAAACTTTGCATAGCTGAATTCTCACCAAGTCAGACCTAGAAGGGAAACCATATCTTCCTAGTAATATTTTGCATAATCAGTTAAGATTCAAATACGCCTTATGAGTAACAAAATCCCAAAGGGAATGCAACCACCATGCTAATGGTGATAAGTTGTTATGCTGATGCTAACATCTAAGTGAGATTGATAATAGCATTCCATGTTGAAAACAGCAGACCATCTGTTAGACCAAATAGTTTGGAATAAATCACCTAAGCAATTTGATTGTATTGCCATTGGCTCAACCAATCTGGATGACATATATTTGCAAAAAAAGGTCCCTTAAGCAACACAATGGTGAGTTCTTGCATTCCAGGTAACCAGATTTATCGGGAAAAAAATGGGAAACCAAGATTTACGTAGTCCATGGGTCATTGAGCTTGAGTCATATGTAGACAAAGCCCGGTAACAGAGTAATCATGGTAAATTTTTCAGAGTAGGAAAGCCAAAGGGTGTCACCAGCTAATCAACATCGTTTTAATCAAATAAGGGCCATTAAATTCGTAGAAACTGATGAGCACAATAGATGCAATTCAAAATCCATGCTCAAATGATACAATTTACACAGAAAAGAAACTAGGAACCATGCGAAAATTCACTATTTTTTTGGGGCTCACCTGCAATGTGAACAACCTATCCTCAAACTAAACTTCCTTTGTCAAGAAATCAGCTCCGATTATCGCCTTATACTAATTGCTGAACTTGCGATTCACATACCTATACAGCACAATCAGTGGTCCCCCAACCCTGAAAAAGGAAAACAAGACCAGCAAAAAGTCAATCGAAGCAAAAAGGAAGAGGAGATCTTGGTTTTTGAATATATATGAATCAATCAATCAATCAAGCCCAAAAAGAAAGAGGAGATCTGGGTTTCAAAAAGATACTGATTCATCAGAGAAGTCTTTCCAACCCTGAAAAAGGAAAACAAGACCAGCAAAAAGTCAATCGAAGCAAAAGATCGCACGGAGACATCAATGACTAAAATGAAACCCTAAATGTCTCGGCTCGCAGATGCATTTTCTTCCATGATTTTCAGCATTCCAAAAACGAATTTCAAATCGTGCTAACACTGAACCTCCTCCCCACAATAAAAACCTAATGATGAACGCTTGAGGTTTCACACGAAACGAAGCACATGCAAAGGAAGACAAAACCGCGCTGTGGAGTCACCGATAGACCTTGACGAGAAGCTTGAGATAGATATCGTCGGACTTCGACGTCGTGCGCTTGGTCTTCTTGCTCTTGCCTCCTACAATCAATTCGATACCATGCAAAGTTTTTCAATCCACCAAGATAGGAATGAGATCGCCGTGAATCAACTTTTTGCAAGAAACAAATGGCAAAAAAACTTAAAGCTATCGCAGATGTGGTGATGGAGGCTTGCATAAGAAACCTGAAACTTTATTGAAACGGCGATGGAGGCGATTGATTTCGTTGGCTATCGACTGGCTTAGATCTAGAGAGACTGAGAGAGGAGATGGGTCGGCCCAAAGTGTTAATGGGTCGGCCCAATCCTACCCCAACCTTAATGATACCCTAAATTTTAGGGCCATATTCGAAGAAGATTAAGGCTCAATCCCAAAATACCCCAAATTTTAGGGCTGGACCGGGCCGACCTGTCGACGAGCCAAAGTGTGGTTTTGGTGGACAACCCTACCCTTCGTTCATGAGAGAGTGCTTAATGTTTTGTCCATAATGCCACAACATCCTTCTCCTTAATCACCTCTATTAACACCTCATCCGATAAGTTCAATAAGATTATACTCCTCATTTTCCACATTAATATATCCTTTTTGGTATCTTTCATCGTTTTAGATAACTTATCTTTGCCCTCAATGCTTTGGTCAAATCTTGAGTTATTAATAACACCTTAATCTGAACGCTTTATAACTCAAAGTTATTCTTCCTGTTAAACTTCTCAATTTCTACTTTCACCCTAGAAATAATTGTAATAACGGAATTTCCAAATAATAATCAAAGAAGCAAAAACCTCAAATCACAATTCAGAATACCCTATCCATAGCTTTGATACCAATTGTTGTAATATCAATGTATGCGGAAGCTAGCCCAAATATTGTAAATTAAATCAATGCGAAAATCGCCAGAAAAATAAACTAAGAACGATAAAGGAAACTCAAGATTTACGTGGTTCAATCCAACGTATTAGTACCTACATCCACAGAGAGATCCAATAGCACATAGTCCACTAATAATCAAAGAATCCAATTAGAATGGCTCACTCACTCGCTCAAGTGTTTCCTACACCTAAATTAAACCCAAACCCCAAATGTTTACAAATAAACAACTCAAATGAATATAATACTCACATCACAAATCAAGTACCCATATTCACATTCGTGTGGCTTCCTTCTTCATTTTGTGCGGCTCCAATGACTGACCAAAAAAACAAGAGCCCACACTCCTTCGTTGTTCAGCCATTGTGCACTACATAAAGAGTGACTATTTGGCCACTCAAGAGGAGAGAGAGAGAAACCCTTTTGTGGTTGACTTATCAAGACAAAGACAACCTAGGCTTTCCTTCTCTTTTTTTCTTTGTGCGGCTGTACTCATAGGAAAAGGATGACCTAAAGCTAGAACAAAATGGAAAACCTATTTTATTTTACCACTTGTTTGTATTTTCTTCTTGGCCCCACTTACTTATTTATATAACCATAGGTGTGAGACAAATGAGTCCACTTGTTTGACCATGCAATAAATACAAGTGTAACCCTCTCTTTTGTCTTTTAGTGCATGAGTTCAAATTCCGTAAATGACTCAAACTCAAGACATAATTCAATGGTATCAATACAACCACCCCACCACGTGACAACATGTGTTAAACAACTGTGAGCTATTATTACTAATGTCATGGCAAGATAAGCCAAAAGTATCACATAAAAGTAGTTCTTTATTATCAAGTCCTAAAAGTTCATTAATTTTGTTGAGCAGGATAGAAAAAAAGAAAAAGAAAACTTGATACCTAATTTCTCTCCCAAATACTCATGTGCATCTTCAAGCTAACCCAAATGCTAACTTCAGGCTAAGCCAAAATGCTTTGTTGCATCATTATCAACTTCAGGTTGACCTGTTCGAGTACTTAGCGTCAAATCTAGTTATCCTCTCCTCTCTTCATCATAGTTGCTCTCCTTTTTGGTGGTATTGATCGCATAGAGAAAATGGCTAGTCCAGTGCTTTTAACCCTTACGATCCTCAAATCCAGTACAACCCAATGCTTTTTCAAACTCAAAGCACCATTGTGGCCTCTCTATACCTGAATCAATCCAAACTTAAGAATGTGGGGATTGTTTGCTCAAGGGACAAGAGGGAGAGAGATGGACTGATATGACTTCAGCTAAATAATATCTATTTGGAAACTACATCCTTTAATCGAAGCAAGCCTTATAGTTTTCGCCACTTCTTTAAAAATTCAAATACCTGAAGAATTCGATAGAAAAGTAGGGCTAATCCAACACCAATATATTCTAAGTCCATTGCCTTAGGATGCCAATTGTGTTCTCTCTTAAGCTTGAAGATTGAAACAATAATTAGGTGAAAGTTGTCAAGCAGAGCTAATAAGAGAAGAGATAACATGATCTTAAAACTCTAAAACTACATTTCACCATTGTATTTAGTTCCAAATATACTGGAATTGTGGTATCTCTCCTCTTTGGTAAGATTTTTAGAGAACTAAACTTAGATTTGGGTGAAGTTCACCTAATGCTCATAAACTTAGTGGAAGAGTACTAATGATAGAAGACCAACCTACTTAGGAGAATATTTGCTTAGCTCCGAAGATGAGTAAATCTGCTTCATTTGTTAATTAATTTGAAACTCAATCACCCGTACACTCTGTGCGATCCGTCATCCATTACACAAACTTTGGTAAACTGTCTTGGAAACCCTAGCATTGCTCCATATCGAGAATTTACTATAATTAACTTGAAAAATCATTTTACAATAGCGAAAAAAAGGGAAGAGTACGAAAAAAATCCTAAATATATTGCACTTGTGCTAATTCAGTCCTAAACATTTCAATTATATCGATTGAGTTCTAAACACTTTAACATTTTGTCAATTGAGTCCATGCGATCAATTTTGGCCGGAAATCGCTGATATTGACTTTTTTTAATAATATTTTATATTTTTTTTGGTTTTTTCATTTCTTTTCTTTATTTTTTTTTATTGAGGGTCGGCTAGGGCATCCTGCCCTTTGCTAGATCACAGCAAGGGATGCAACACCGTAGCCAATCTGCGCATCATGGCCTCACCTGAGGTTAGTGAGTGTCGTGACACACTTGCTTGACCCAGATTTGGCGAGGGCGTCGCGCCCTTCGCCATATTTGGACAAGGGCCGCCACTAGAGGTGTCAAAATGTGTCCAAAATCCATTCTTTAACTCATTTTTTACGAGGCCAAGTCATAAATAGATTGGCTAAAACGTTATAAACGGGTTTAAATGTGTCCAAGAAACAAATGCCTAAGTATATATAGGTCTAAATGGATTGAAAATACATCCATTTCAAAACCATTTTCATTTTACTGCTCGTTCCTCTTATAACCTACCTAAGCCAAAAGACCAAACTATCCCTCCTCTTTCTTCTTCCTCCTTCGCCTCCTCTTCTTCCTTCTCTCTCCTCATACCCAAATACCACCATTAACATCCACCCAACAAATATTGAACAACTCCTTGGACGCTCAACCCCAACATGGACGGCATCAACCTCGACCCCTCTAACCTCGGTTGCTTCGTTGCCCTCAGGAGAATCCCCAATAGCGACATTTTCGAGGCCTCTCGCGCCGACAACATCAACCACCTCAAGTACCTCCTCGAGACCAGCGTCAACGTCAATGCCCGGGATCGGTGGGATTGAGCTTCAACAACAGAAGTCATAACATCCTCGACGTCCCCACTTCGCCGTCGTGAAGACCGTCTTGGTTCTAGGCAATGGGAGTGGTTTGTCCTTGACCTTGACCGCGACCACTTTGTTGATGATCTAACTTGGTTCTAGTCTTTGACCACGTATCCGCTCTCGAAGAGGGGGAGCAACCTCCAGGGGATTCCACGAAGGTGCGTTTCCATTAAATTTCTTTCATTTTGCAGATTGTTTTATTTTCGTTTATTTGATTTTGGAGATATGCTAGGCTTAGTCTTTGGTTTTTTTGAGTGGGTTATGTGAGTGGGTTTGGGTTGGGTTGGATATGGGTCTTATATATGTTTAACAAATCTAAGGGTCAATGTGAGTTAAATAGGTGGATTTGGATCAAACCCATTTATGACCCACCCATTTGCCACCTCTAACCATCACACTCTTGCCGGCCACAATGAGGGCTTGCAAGCCCTCAATCAAGAAATAAATAAAGAAAAAAAAATCAAAAAATTAATTAAAATTCAAAAAATTATTGAACTATTATTAACAAAAATGTCCACGTTAGTGTTGGTCGTGCCACTTAGAATGATTAGCGTTCACATCAATGATTTCCAACAAAATTAATCTAATGGACTCAATTGGCAAAATGTGAAAATGTTTATAACTCAATTGACACAATTAAAAGGTTTATAACTGAATTTGTCACAAATGAAATAGGTTTAGTGCTTTTTTTGTATTTTCCCTTACGAAAAAATCGTGAGGAGTTTACCTTAATTAACTTGTCATGATCAACCAAGTTATTACTATGTGTATATAGATCTAATCGTGGGTCTTCTCTTTCTTGAGGCAAGTAAGAAACGGTTCCTGAATGAATAGAAAATGATGAAGTTTTCACGCAACCTATTCCACACTTTACCTTTGATCTCAAGTTGGGGAGTGCTTGACTTCTTTAGTCAGCTTGGCTATGAATCTTCTTTGGTTAACGACTTTTCTTTTTCTTTTTCATTCTATAGTAGCATGTGTGTGAAGATTGAAGAAATTTTCAAACCCCATTATCAGTGGAAAATCTCGTGTTAACTTTTTTTTTTTTTTTTGGTAAGGGCGTGTTAACTTTTTTTTTTTTTTTTGGTAAGGGCGTGTTAACTTATTTTATAATCAATCTCATGGATAAACAACACAACGGAACGAGAAATTGTTATATGGAACATTTGTATTTTACTTTAAATTCTAATTTACAAGGTAAGATATTCATTTGCCGATCATCTTCATCATCATAAATTGCGATTTTGTCCGTTTATAGTCCCGTGTGGTTACTTGATATCTTAAATATTTCTTTTACATATGTAGTCTTGGAAATAAAATATTTATTTATTTGATGAAATGAAATGTAGTTACGTACCAAAAATGGGAGACGTGTCATTGTTTGAATCACTCTTTTATGTGGAAATATGGAAACTCCACCACCCTCCAAGAAAGTCCCATTTTGGCTTTGTAAGGAGTTCAAATTTGGTGAAAAATATTGAATCCTTCAAAGATTTGGGGAACTCTATTTTCACTATTTTTCTAATCAAATCTCTGTACGTTTAGTTTGTCTAATCGATTCATACTACCAGAAATTTTCTAATCAAGTCCCTTCAACACAAATTCTCATCAAATTCAATTGATGTGGCCATCTAACGATGCCAAAGTATGATGCAGTTAAAATATGTGGATGTGGATTGAAAAATTTAGTCAGTAGAGACAGATTCGGAGTACAATGTGGGTCAAATTTCGTCGACAACGGGGGCATCCTTATTGGAATAATTTTATCCAAGCCACACTATGATATCGGCCAACGGCCCATGTCGACTGGATTCGGTCCAATACGATATATGAAGGAGTTAATCTGGAAAAATTTTACCAAAGAAGGACTTCTTGACAAGACAAATTAAAAGTACAAGGAACCTATTAAGAAAGGCGTGAAAATACACTAGCGAAATGTAGAATTTTTCCATTTAATGACTTCCGAAAGACCCTTTAAAAAAGAAGCTTGAGTGGCACTCTAGCGTTAGGGGTAGGTGGGCCGCTCCTCTCCCTTTAGAAATTTTCATGCCGTCAATGCATGCGAAAATTGCCGGACTACTGGAGATTACGCATCAAAAATCCTAAACCCTAAAAAACAAAATAGCAAAAACAAAAGTGAAACCCATGTACCTTAAAGGTTTGGTAATTTGCACATGCCATCGAGGCCGCCCAACACACCGTAGACTTTTACCGTAACCTTCAGAACCAAGGTACGATGTATTCCTTCGTTTTCAAGAACTTCAATCACTCCAAAGTCAAGTAACGAAGGGTCGGGGCTCCATCTATTCTGCAAAAAATTCGATATTCCGAAGAGAAAGATTTATTCGAATTTGGTCCTTTTATATCACTTAGAGAAATAAGTCAACCAACGAGCGCTTTTTATCGATAAAATATCTTCGGTAGTTTGCATTTGTAAATCTACATATCTTCGGTACTTTGCATTTGTAAATCTACATTTCCTTTTCAATAGCGATTATAAATGATTTATTCCTTAAGTCAAACCATTAGGATCTGATCATGCACCCTCATAGATTGCACCGATTTCTCTTATATAACCAAGGAAACGAACACCGCTCTGCATTCCTTGCATCGCCAAACTTGATAACACAAAACCGCCATTAGAGAGTTTGGAGAGCTCAAGAATGGATTCCGAGAAAAGTAGGGTTAGAGATCAAGCGCCTGGTTCGGTGCTGAAGGGAGACAAAGTGTTCTTCCAAAGGGTCCTCTCGAGGAACTCCTCCGTCGGCCACTCTTCTCAGGTTTCTTACGACCGGAGGCCGGAGGGTGTCCCATTCCAATGGGAAATGCAGCCCGGGACGCCCAAGAACCTGCCCACCAAGGAGCACGATCTCCCACCGCTCAGCCCACCCCCCGCAGTGGTCAGCTTAGGCCTACCGAGGCGGTGCATCAGCTGCGAAGATCCGGCTAAAGGGTCGGCGACCTGGTCGAAGCTGAAGTTTTGGAAGAAGATCAAGATCTATGGGCGGGGCTACGACAAGGGTAAGGCTCAAAAGGGACCGTATTATGGGAAAGCTAGCGCAGACGACCCCGGTCATGGCCACGACAAGGTCGAGCGCTTCGAGTTTTGGAGCTCCGACTGCGACTTGGTGGCGTCACCATGCAACTCAACTACTGGGAACTCAAGCGCGCGCAACTCTAGCGCTTCATCCTTGTCGATGGCGACGGTGTCCTTCCGGAACGGCGCGAATTCGGTGGAGTCGCTGGATCACCAGCCGGGGAGTTGCACTCCTTGGAATTTCAAGACGCTTGCGGTTCACTTTGCCAAGCGAACCTGAGATTGGGCAACTTCTTCTCCCTTAATCTCTCGTTTCTGATAATCATTTGTCAATTTGGGATTTTGAGATTTACTTGTATAGACATGTTTCTGTTGATCTCTCTCCATTTTTCCTTTGGGCCAACTTATGGTTTGTGTTGATTTAGATGGTGGAAATTGTGTGATAGATCTCTCGTTCCATAGGTATATTTCATTGTAATTTTCATCCTAATTTGAAATACCACGTTAGAGATTTGACTGATTCCAAGAGATTAGGTTAGCTCAATAACTTGTTTTTTTTTAATCTTTTTTATCTATGAAATAAACATGGTGTGTGGAATTTTTCTCTTACACGAGCACTTCACATTGAGACAGATATCCAATCTCAATTAGAGAATAAGTGGATCGTGTACAGCTACCGGATTTTAAGTTATTTTCACAATTGTGTAGTAGGTCTTAGTATATCTACTTAAAAGCTAAAGCTCCATTTGTTTTGGTGGAAAACAAATGATTTGGAACATCTTTTTTTTTTTAAACGATAGATTTTATTGAAAAATATTTTTATTGCTGACGATAATTTATACCAAAACAATTTAGTGGAAGATGAAAGTATTCATTTTTGTAAGGGATATAATCAATCATTTTTAAGAAAAAGTTTTTTAAATCATTCATTTTCCAAGTAGCAAATGCACCCTAATTTTAATTCTATTTTGTTGTAGTCCAAGGAATAGATTATTTAGTCAAAGCGTGCCTTTTCCTATTTCTCTGCAATCCTATCTGGCATGATTTGCCATATACATCACCAATAACAGTGACTTTTATACATTATGTACTCAATGAGGATGCTCATTAACGAAATGTAGATAAGTTTAAGAAAAATCTTTTAAAAATTCAATTTTAAAATGAATCTCTCTCTCTCTCTCTCTCTCTCTCTCTCTCTCTCTCTATATATATATATATATATATTGTAACCTAAAATTGAATTAATAACAAATAAATATTATTTAAATACTGTCATCCATTTTTCAATAAAATTTCAATTGTCATAAAAGGAAAGATGAGAGATCTATAGAATATTTGACAATTATTTTTAAATTAAAATTTGGAATGTAAGCGATTGATTGATCATTTACCAATCATCTTGATTATAGTAATTTTCAACTTGGTTCATCTATAATATGCGTAATTATAGCGCATGTCTAATATATACTTCTCATGGAATTTCTTTGCAAAAACTTGAGGTTGTATTATTGGCCATTGGATTTTCTTAATTAATAGTATCGAAAAATATAAGAAAAATTCAGTTTGTTTCATCCAATAGTCAATGTATAATGCAATAGTATACATAGCAGCTTAGATTATCTTTATCCAGGACACTATACTATGCAATAAGGAGAAAGTATCTACCATCGTAGACATAAAACGTACCACAATATATAGAGTAAAAATCACTTTCATTCCCTACGATAAACATGTAAGATAATTCAAGATTTGTGTTGTTTATGTAACTAAAAGGATGGTTGAGTCAAATTAAAAGTAAAAATACTCCTTAATAAACTCAAAGTAGCATTTCTATGTAGTAATATGACATGTAAGATGTTTGACAATTGCAAAGTGAATATTATGCTCCGTTTGTATTGTAGAAAATAAATGATTTGGAAAATATATTCCTAAAAATGATTGCTTCTATCGCTTAAAATAATTAGTCAATGGAAAATATTTTCATTATCGACAACAATTTATGTTTAAATGTTTTCGTGAACGATGAAAAAAAATTTCTTTAATTCATTTTTGTAAGCGATATAAGCAATCGTCTTTTAAGAAATATTTCCCAAATCATTTATTTTCTATAAAATTCAATTTACAATATTCGATCATCTAACCAAGCGATTTATACGGTTTTCAAATGATATTTCTTTTTTGCTAGCATTATTCTTCATCTTACTATAGAAATCGTCACCGCCGTAACCCAAAAAGCTCCATACTGTCATACAAGTCGAACGTGCAAGAGTAAAGATGGCATGAAATATCTATATATGATTTGATATATGTCGATACTATAGATACTTCACATATATTGCCCAAAAAATCTTCGGCTACATAATTACCTAATAATATTTTTTTTTGTCAAATTGGATACGCAAGTGTGGGGAAAATAGTTTTTCTTAATTACACGTTCGAAGGATGAAAGATAAAAGCCCACAAGAAGCATAGGTGAGAGTATTAGTGTCCATGTTATTATATAAAATAAATAGAACCTCCCACTTTTTTAAGGGATTGTAATTCTGTTTTTTTCTTCCACGAAAAATCCAATTATTAATTACTTTAAAAATATTCTATCGATGAACCAATGTGTAAATTTTAAAATATTACATTATATCTCATTTATATCAATTTTATAATTTGATTTTTTTTTCTATCTTAGCGACACCCTTTCCCAAAAAAGTTCAAATCTTGAAATGTATTTTATATTTCCGTATATATTGTGTACGATTTATTCGATTGTGTAAATCATTTTCTTCCATCCCTTAATTATTCAAATGTTTCCCAAGAACGTGATTCTGTAAAATCTTTAAAATGCCAATTTTTTTACCCACCCGCAAGGCGTGTGCACTTTTGCTAGTTTTTGTAGATGTGCATGCTCAATTGCGAGTATTTAAGAAATTGATATTTGAAAGATTCTGCAAAACCACCTTTGTTAGAAACAATCAAGAATGTAATACCAAGAAATTGTGTAAATTTATGTTAAAAAGGAAAAACATTTCAAGATTTGAAATCTTTTTACGAACGTTGTTGTAGGAGAGAAAAGATTTGAATCTTAAAATAGATTCAAAATTTATGATTAATATGTGAGAGATGAAAGATGATCATTTCATTTCCAATTTTCCTGTGGAGAGAATATTTGTAAAATAAGTATTGACGATATATGAGGAAGAAAAAAATAGTTGAAATCTTTTAAAAGTAGAAGGTCCTCTTTGCTCTCGTATAGATAACATTAGAGGTGCTTCTTCCAAAGTAAAATTTGAAGAAAATTGGTGGAAATCTCAAGCTAAAATCTATTTGTACCATGCCCGATCAAGGTTTCACAAAGGATTTATTTGTCTATGTATCTTCAATTCAATCCATTAGTCCCGTTAGATCCATAAAAGGGACTAAGGTCCAAAGCCACTAGTTTAATCCCGAGCCTTTAATGCCCCGAGCCAATCCAAAGAACGGGCAAGTTAGCTCAACCAGCGCCAAAAGCGATTGTTCGATGAGGAGAAGACCTAGCTCTCATACTAGATTGGCAGAGGGGTTTACGTGACAATGAGGGTGGACTGGCCAAGAATAGGAGATCGAGAGAGCCCCTCTTCCACCTCTTGATACTTTGTAAGAAAGATAATTTTCCTAAAATGAGTGCAATAAAAATTGACCCCCCAATCTTGTTGAAAACCACTTATCAATACGTTTTAATGTGAGTTAGAATGAGCAACATTGCATTTGCATAAGCACCAACTTTGGATGGAAAAAAGCCCATTTTGGGGGAAGAGATGAAGCCCATACCCAGTGTGGGCATAACCATGCATCGGGGGAAATGAAACTGAGCTTCTTCTAATCATATATATATGGATGATCGAATCCCAATGTTTTTTTCTTTTTTTCTTTTTGGTGAAATACAACTTCTAATCCTCTAAGTATTACCGTTTGTTCAATTTGGTCCTCTAACTATTTCTTCTATTTTCGTTGCAATGCAAACCTCTATCTTTTATGATCTGTGTTGTTAAATCCTCTATTCAGAAACTTATCGTATTTTTAACGGATTGGACTGAAAATGAAAATTTCTTGGCTCATGCGAAGTTTCAGATTAACCTTAGGAAAATTCTAATCAAATAATAAGCTAGAATCTCGAACAATTTTCAATCCGCATTAAGAATGAGAAAGTATCTGTACAAACTGCTCATAGAACTCTGTTTCCTAAATGAATGAACAAGTAAATAAAGAAGGCCTTATAAAAAAAAATTTCAAAAAATATAATCATGGAATGACGCTCGATCAAAAGGACAAGATAGAGGACCCAAGGCATCATTCAGCTCCAAGCGGACGGAATCATCAAAACCAAGGCTTTTCTTAAAGTAAAAAAATACAATTTTTCAGTAATTTAAGTACTACAATTTGTTCGATTTGGTCCTCCCTAATTATTTTTTTGTGCAATATAATCATCTCTCTTTCACAGTTTGTGCAATCCAACCCTTCATCATCAACCATTCCTTAACACCATCAAATGGTTAATGTAGCGTTACGAAATTTAGCATGGGATTTAATTTGGTGCCACGCCTCAGCAATTAAAAACCAAAAGGCCCCTCGTGAACGAACGACCTCCGTTGCACCTCTACCATCGTCGACACTGTTGTCTACTAAGTCTCTCTCTCCTTCTCTCTCTCTCTCTCTCTCAATGCCTTGATTCGGTGGTTCATCGGCCATCACGGGTTACACCGTGCTGAGCACCAGTGGCCGTCGTCGATCTCAATGCCCCTCCTCCCCCTCCTCTGGATTCAGCCACGACTAGCGATCACGCCGATCTCGGCGCGAGCCTTTATAGGGTCAAGAGCCATGCCACATTACGGTGATAACCAAGGAAGAAAGCCAAGATTCTCTCGACGCTACAACTTCGAGCATCTGCCGCCGTCCAGCTTTGACGTTGGAGCGACGCCGTCGGGCATTCTCTCTTCTTTTTGGCGTCTCGCGGAGAAAACCGAGACGCTGAAGCGCGGACATTGACTGAGGAAGTCATCCATTGTTGGCGTCAACGAATGATTTCTATGCAATTCTGTTTTTGTCTCGGCCGAATTTTTCTAGGCATTTGGCTACAACATAAGTACGTAATCAACATGGAGTTTAATATTGTGCACTTCGCATCCATTATTGAAATTATCTTTTCATTTGGAGAATGATACTAAAAGCACGACTCTTGTCATTCGGCTCGAAGAAATTCGGGCAAGTTCCGCCGTGCTTGAACGTGGTAGAAAAGTTTGTAAAATCAATATGTCTATAATTTACATACGAGGGTACCGCTTAAAATCCTACCGTGTGTAAAATATGTAGCATAAACAACTTAGGTGGATACTGCAGTATGATAATCTCCTTGTGACCTAAAATTCGCTCACAGCTTATGAGTTTAATGCAGCCGAAATGCTTATGCAAAGGCCGTCATATTATTTTTGAAATCTTTGATTTGTCGAATAGTAAGGTCTAACGACAAGATGTGCTCTCACCTATTGACTTGTACCAATAGTTCATGGAGGATAAAAAATCAAGTACTTGATATGGAAACATGATTACCAAATTGTTTACCTAGAGTGGTTGATCAAAGGGCTCGATCGCTCAGATTGAGAAAGCTAGAGGGTTCGATTGCACAACAGAAAACTTAAAAGATCAAATCATATAGATCCGAAGCTAGATGGCTCAATTGAATAAAATAAAAGTTGATAGTATCGCATCTACTATTTACATGATTATATCTATCTTTTGAGTGAAAATCGGGTCCATTCAAAACACGAATTTTCGAATTGATTCGCACTTCATACTAAAGAGTGAGATTGCACATGTGCGACCTTTCTCCCCAAATAAGTCGGACCATCAAATTTGACCGAAGGTGGTGGACTTGATCGGGCACCGCTTCCCTGCTGAACTTTTCCTTTTTATAATTATTTTTCTTGAGAAAAAAAGAGGGAAGCACTTTTCAACTTTGTATAAAACGTCTGTGGAAATTACGTGCACGCGACATGTCATTCGGTCAACAAGTGCAATGGATTGGTTGTCGCAATTTCCACGTTCTCTTTGGAAAAAGGCCAAAGTTCCCCTCAAATTTTAAAATAATATCTTAATTTTAAATTATTATGAAATATATATATATATATATATATATATATAAATCTATGTGTCTATAGAAGCTCATTTTTAAGGTCTCGAGTATTTCACATCAAGAAAATGAAAAATGGGTTCGCAACTAAAAATCACTCTGGACAATGTAGAGGACTTTAATTAAATATCGACTATAGAATATGACTTGATTATTTAAATGTTTATTTGCAATCTGTCACTTCATTCCATATGTCAATTGTACGAATGATTCATAGGATATACCGGACAACAAATTTTACTGATTAATTTTTCAGCTTTTTGTTTAATTGGTTGTTCCTTGTTGCTATCATGACTCCAGAAATTGACTTGATAATATCCTTTTTTCCCACCGAGACCAAGCTTTCGCTTGGACTTTTTTCAGGTGCTTCGCATACTTTTTTCCAGCATGTAGGCGAATTTTCCAGTCAATTCAAAGGGGGGAGTAAGTGACTTCATCGATGTCACGAAGGTTAACTTTTAAAATTGACGCACGCTAGTTGCATAACTATTGATTTAATATTTTCGGCCCAATATCCAAATTAAAGCCTGATCTTTAGATCAATTTTCAAAAATAAAATCATCTTCTAAATTTATCAAGGAAGCATCCATGGAGCCCCATATTAACTCACTTGAGATGCTATCTGTTTTCACCTGCCTTATACCGAGCCTCACAGTTTTGTCCTGTAACATACATGTGGGCACTTTCGCAAGTAGTGCTCTCGGCGAAAATGCATATGTACTAGTCTTAAAGACTTAAATATAATATGTACTTTATTAAATGTACAAGAGAACATTGCATAAATGATTGATTTAGAAAGTGAATAATGAAATATACTTTTGTTTTCGTTTTCAATTGAAAGGAAAACAAAAGGAAATATTGAATTATCTAAAAGATTGTGAGTCTATTTACTTGTGTAGATTGGAAACGATTATGTTAAGAAATAAGTATCTGTTATTTAGCATTAATCACAAAAAAAAAACAATAAAGGGTACTCGATAGATATGCGTATAAAAAGAATTGAATAAATAAGAAAAATAGGTAAAGAGAAAAATATAAGAAGAATGACTCCATCTTAAGATGTAAAATAATGCTTGCTGTCGCGATCTCCCAACGGAGTTTTCCATGACGTCTCGTGAGATCAATTCACTATCTTAAAAACGCCGTGCCCAAGTGCATTTTATCATACCTCCTATACCAAATGCCTTATATATGATGCACAATTGAGATTTGTCTTTCTTTTTTATTCGATATTCCCGATCCCCGAGGATCCAAAATTGAGATCTATCAGGTGCATTCATGCAAAGAAAACTTCCATATCGAGCAACCAGAGGAGCAACCTATACATACATATATATCTTTTTATATTAAAAATGGCTAAAGCCGAATAAAAAAATTTAACGCCACAACCGATACATTTTTATTAATTCATAATTCAATAACCTTAACTTTTAAGTAACCAGTAGTGCTAATGGATTTGTATTTAAGCTCCTTTTAGTGATCAACCTTTTGCTGCTCGCAAAAGTTATCTACCTGTACTTTTGCATTAATTAATGGAGTTCTTAACTCAACCTTAACAAGAGGAGTTGAATAACTTGACTTTGCACCATCATATAATCCAAATTAATGCAAGTGGAATCAACAATGATTGTGACCATTTTCCTACTCCCACTACGTTTGGCCCATTGCACATCGCTCGGATGTATAAAATACTAAGTTTGTCTTAGCTCAAATTGAAAAAAAAATCCGGAAAATAATGGTGCTTTTGTTTTACTAAAAAATGAATGATTTGAAAAATATTTTATTAAAAATAACCGCTTATATTGCTTACAAAAATGAATGAACGAATAAAATTTTCATCGTCCACGAAAATATTTAGATATGAATTATTATCGATGATGAAACATTTTTCATTGACTAAGCAAAACCAAAAAAAAAAAGAAAATAGGAGAAAAATTGGTCATGTGCGATTGATCCATTAAATTTTTTAGAAATCTTTAGTGATGCCACTTAATGTACCAAAATATATATCAGTTTGACCCTATCATTTTATTGTTATCGACCCCTTTTAGATCCTCAATATCAAATTTGATGTAAATAAAGTTTAAAAGTTACATCAGAAACCCCTTTAAATATTCTAAAATATGGTTAATACCACAAAAAACCCCAGCTGGTACATCTAAGACAAATACCCAAAACTAATTTTTTAACCACAAAAAATTCAAACTAGTACATTTGTGACAAATTTACCCTCCACGAAATTTTATCGTCAAATTACTGAATTTAATGACATGTGGCAATTGATGGGTGTGCTAGTTTGGGGTTTTCATCCTCCTATCATAGTTTTACCAACTTGTGATTTTTCGTGGTATTAATTCAAATTAACAAAGAATAAATTTGTCACAAGTATACCAGTTTGGGGTTTTTAATAGTTAAAACATTAATTTGGAGTAAATTTGTTATAAGTGTACTAGTTTAGGGTTTTTTGTGACAAAAAAATTAGTTTGGGGTAAATTTATTACAGGTGTACCAATTTAGGGTTTTTCGTGATTTTAACCGTCTAAAATAAGAATGAGAAGACTCTAGCTCTTATTTGCATTGAATTTGGATATTTTCAAGTTGTTTGTGGATTTTCAATGTCTACTACTATGTAATTATGTTGTGATTTATGTGTAACAATCGTGACTTGAACTTTTCCAATTGTTCGAGCCATAGAATATTATAGTGTAAATAAGGAAAAATTTGTTTCTTGGAAGATATAAATAATTTGGATAATATGTTCCTGCAAATGATCGCTCATATCATTTACAAAAATGAATGAACGAGACAATATTTCCATCGCCCACAAAAATGTCTAAATACGTATTGTTATCGATAATCAAAATATTTTCTACCGACTAATAATTTCAAGCAATCATTTTTAGGAAAATAGTTTTTAAATTATTCATTTTCTGCTAAATAAATAGAGTATAAGATATGTTAATTGGTCAAGTTCAAGCAAAGATTAAAGCATATGGACATTGACCGGGCAAGTCATCCATCGATGGCCTCAACGAATGATTTCTACGCATGCTTTTTCTTTGGCCGAATTCTTCTAGCCATTTGACTTCGACAAAAGTAACTTAATCAACATGGAGCATACTAATGCTGCATTATCGTGGACTACACAACCACAACTGAAAATTAACTTTTCATTTGGAGAACAATCCTAGAAGCATGACTTCCGTCATTTGGATCGAAGAAATTAAGGCAAATCCAACTGTGCTTGAACATCTTAAAAAATTCCATAAAATCGACTTGTTTGTAACATGTAATGAGGGCTCGAACAACAACAAAAACAAAAATGCATTTGAGGGTCCTGTCTTATAACCTAAAATTGCTATGTTGTATCTTTCACGAGCATAGCTGATATCGATGAATATGCGCGGATTTGTAAGGAATTATTTGCCCCTAACTATCAAGAGAGTACTTTATATCATCGAATCGATTATTTGCACGATTGCATCTATAATTTCAATTAAAGTGAGTCCCTTCGAAACACAGTTTATGAATTGTTTCATGGTTCATTCTAAGGGTGATAAGCACATATGAAACCCTTTTTTTTTTTTTTTGCACTTCCGCCTGGCCCAAATTGATCATGGCTAGATGATTGAAAGTCTGACCATCAAATTTGACCGGAGGCGGTGGACCAAGGATGGTGACGATATTGATCATGACCTTGAAGCAGAGCTCATTGGATCCACGCTTATTTTCATCATATAATACTTATTTTCCGGTATTAGTATAATATGACGATGATGCGGCCAATAGTGCATTTGGATTCGGTCTCACGAACTCCACTTTTTCAATGAAAAAGATAAAAGTAATCTTTCTATTTTCCTGCCAAATTTTTATAATGCTATCTAAATTGTGTAAAATCTATGTGTAAATTGATATGCAAATCAACATGTCTACATAAGCTCATATTTTGTGTAAAACAAAGGTCTAAAGTTAATACTGTCTAAAATTTGAAAAAAGTCACCTCGAACAGACTTTCTGCAAAATTTATGTACTGATAAATATGCTAGACTTTAATTGAAATTTTGGCTATTAAATATATCTCAATTATTTAAATGTTCATTTACAATCTGTCACTTCATTTTATATGCCAATTGTACAAATAATTCGTAATATATGGGGCAACACCCTTTTAATAATTAATTTTCTTTGAGAATTTTGGTTTTGTTTGGTTGTTTCTAGTTGCTATCATTGGACTGCACAATTTCCCACCAAGGACCAAGCTTTTGCTTGGACTGTTGAAGTGCTTACGTAACATTCAATTTCGATTCAATTTTTGAGGTTTATAAAATGCATAATTTGTCGGTGTGTTTATAGTAAAATCTTGTGTAGATTGGAAACAATTATGTTATTATTTTAAACTATTTAGCATTAATCACCAAAAAAAAAAAACAATAAAGGGTCGAATTCGATAGATATTTGGAAAAAAGAATTGAATAAATAAGAAAAATAGGTAAAGAGAAAAATATAGGAAGAATGACTCCATCTTAAGATGAAATATAATGCTTGTTGTCGCGATCTCCCAATGGAGGTTTCCATGACGCCTCGTGAGATCGATTCACTATCTTAAAAATTTTGGTCAAGTGCATTTTATCATACCTCCTATACCAAATGCCTTATAATTGAGATTTGTCTTTCTTTTTATTTGATATTCCTGATCCCCGAGGATCCAAAATTGAGATTTGTCAAGTGCATTCATGCAAAGAAAACTTCCATATCGGGTAACCAGAGGAGCAACCTATACATACATATATATCTTTTTATATTAAAATGGCTAAAGAATAAAAAAAAAATTAACGCCACAACCGATATATTTTTATTAATTCATAATTCAATAACCTTAACTTTTAAGTAACCAGTAGTGCTAATGGATTTGTATTTAAGCTCCTTTTAGTGATCAACCTTTTGCTGCTCGCAAAAGTTATCTACCTGTACTTTTGCATTAATTAATGGAGTTCTTAACTCAACCTTAACAAGAGGAGTTGAATAACTTGACTTTGCACCATCATATAATCCAAATTAATGCAAGTGGAATCAACAATGATTGTGACCATTTTCCTACTCCCACTACGTTTGGCCCATTGCACATCGCTCGGATGTATAAAATACTAAGTTTGTCTTAGCTCAAATTGAAAAAAAAATCCGGAAAATAATGGTGCTTTTGTTTTACTAAAAAATGAATGATTTGAAAAATATTTTATTAAAAATAACCGCTTATATTGCTTACAAAAATGAATGAACGAATAAAATTTTCATCGTCCACGAAAATATTTAGATATGAATTATTATCGATAATGAAACATTTTTCATTGACTAAGCAAAACCAAAAAAGAAAGAAAATAGGAGAAAAATTGGTCATGTGCGATTGATCCATTAAATTTTTTAGAAATCTTTAGTGATGCCACTTAATGTACCAAAATATATATCAGTTTGACCCTATCATTTTATTGTTATCGACCCCTTTTAGATCCCTCAATATCAAATTTGATGTAAATAAAGTTTAAAAGTTACATCAGAAACCCCTTTAAATATTCTAAAATATGGTTAATACCACAAAAAACCCCAGCTGGTACATCTAAGACAAATACCCAAAACTAATTTTTTAACCACAAAAAATTCAAACTAGTACATTTGTGACAAATTTACCCTCCACGAAATTTTATCGTCAAATTACTGAATTTAATGACACAATTTGGTGGATTGATGGGTGTGCTAGTTTAATGGAGGATCCTCCTATCACCCTAATTTACCAACTTGTGATTTTTCGTGGTATTAATTTTAACAAAGAACAAATTTGTCACAAGTATACCATTTTGGGGTTTTTAAGAGTTAAAACATTAGTTTGGAGTAAATTTGTTTTAAGGTGTACTTAGTTTAGGGTTTTTGTGATAAAAAAATTAATTTAATGACAATTTATTATTAGCCACAAATTTAGGGTTTTTCGTGATTTTAACCGTCTAAAATAAGAATGAGAAGACTCTAGCTCTTATTTGCATTGAATTTGGATATTTTCAAGTTGTTTGTGGATTTTCAATGTCTACTACTATGTAATTATGTTGTGATTTATGTGTAACAATCGTGACTTGAACTTTTCCAATTGTTCGAGCCATAGAATATTATAGCGTAAATAAGGAAAAATCCATTTCGTGGAAGATATAAATAATTTGGATAATATGTTCCTGCAAATGATCGCTCATATCATTTACAAAAATGAATGAACGAGACAATATTTCCATCGCCCACAAAAATGTCTAAATACGTATTGTTATCGATAATCAAAATATTTTCTACCGACTAATAATTTCAAGCAATCATTTTTAGGAAAATAGTTTTTAAATTATTCATTTTCTGCTAAATAAATAGAGTATAAGATATGTTAATTGGTCAAGTTCAAGCAAAGATTAAAGCATATGGACATTGACCGGGCAAGTCATCCATCGATGGCCTCAACGAATGATTTCTACGCATGCTTTTTCTTTGGCGAATTCTTCTAGCCATTTGACTTCGACAAAAAGTAACTTAATCAACATGGAGCATACTAATGCTGCATTATCGTGGACTACACAACCACAACTGAAAATTAACTTTTCATTTGGAGAACAATCCTAGAAGCATGACTTCCGTCATTTGGATCGAAGAAATTAAGGCAAATCCAACTGTGCTTTCGAACATCGTTAAAAATTCCATAAAATCGACTTGTTTATAACATGTAATGAGGGCTCGAACAACAACCAAAACAAAAATGCATCTGAGGGTCCTACCTTATAACCTAAAATTGCTATGCCGTATCTTTCACGAGCATAGCTGATATCGATGAATATGCGCGGATTTGTAAGGAATTATTTGCCCCTAACTATCAAGAGAGTACTTTATATCATCGAATCGATTATTTGCACGATTGCATCTATAATTTCAATTAAAGTGAGTCCCTTCGAAACACAGTTTATGAATTGTTTCATGGTTCATTCTAAGGGTGATAAGCACATATGAAACCCTTTTTTTTTTTTTTTTTTTTGCACTTCCGCCTGGCCCAAATTGATCATATGACTAGACGATTGAAAGTCTGACCATCAAATTTGACCGGAGGCGGTGGACCAAGGATGGTGACGATATTGATCATGACCTTGAAGCAGAGCTCATTGGATCCACGCTTATTTTCATCATATAATACTTATTTTCCGGTATTAGTATAATATGACGATGATGCGGCCAATAGTGCATTTGGATTCGGTCTCACGAACTCCACTTTTTCAATGAAAAAGATAAAAGTAATCTTTCTATTTTCCTGCCAAATTTTTATAATGCTATCTAAATTGTGTAAAATCTATGTGTAAATTGATATGCAAATCAACATGTCTACATAAGCTCATATTTTGTGTAAAACAAAGGTCTAAAGTTAATACTGTCTAAAATTTGAAAAAAGTCACCTCGAACAGACTTTCTGCAAAATTTATGTACTGATAAATATGCTAGACTTTAATTGAAATTTTGGCTATTAAATATATCTCAATTATTTAAATGTTCATTTACAATCTGTCACTTCATTTTATATGCCAATTGTACAAATAATTCGTAATATATGGGGCAACACCCTTTTAATAATTAATTTTCTTTGAGAATTTTGGTTTTGTTTGGTTGTTTCTAGTTGCTATCATTGGACTGCACAATTTCCCACCAAGGACCAAGCTTTTGCTTGGACTGTTGAGGTGCTTACCCATACAATTTTACAGCATAGGTGAAGTTTCCTCAATTCAAGTGGGAACTTGGCTCCATCGATGTCACCACAGCTGACATTTGAAATTAACGCATGCTCGTAAGAATGCGATTTTACATAGTGATAACTTCAATTCAATTGAATTAGCTATCATATAAAGAGTAATTCGGCATATATGTAAATAATTTTGGAAAGAGTGTCAGAAAAGTCATAAACCTATTGCGTTAGTGTTAATTTTGTCTTAAACCTTTTAATTGTGTCAATTAGTAATAAATCTTTTGACTTGGAATCAATTTAATCCTTCCGGTTAATTTTGACCAGATATTGTTGACGTGGACACCGACTGGCCTACATGTCACGACTGACATTGACACGGATATTTTTAATAAAATTTTAATAATTTTAATTTTTTTATTTTTTCCCTTTCTTTTTTTCTCTCTTTTTTTTCCCTTTCTTTTATTTATTTTCTCTCTCTTTTTTCCCTTTCTTATATTTTTTTTTCCTTCGGTGGTCAACACGGCCATAGTCGGCGAGGGCTAGTGCTACCAAGGCCACCCTCACTAGATTTGGCGAGCCCAAGTGATGCTCGGCAAGGCCGCCCTTGCTCAAGCGATGCCTAGCCTCGCCGGTGCTCACCCTCGCCTCGATGAAGCTGATGGTCACCTATGGTGGCGAAGGCCACCCTCGCCAACCATTGGAAGAAAGATGAGGGAAAAAAAGAAAGGAACAAAGAGAGAAAAAAAAAAGAAAAGAAAGGAAAAAAAGAAAAGAATTAAATATTATTTAAAAATGTTCTCGTTAGTGTCGATCGTATTATGTAGGTTGGCTGGCTTTCACGTCAATAATATCTGATCAAAATTAGTTTGAATGATTGACTTGACTCTTAATTAAAAATTTTAGGATTAAATTGACACCGGCAAAAGGTTTTAAAATAAATTGGCATCAATGCAATAGGTTTATAACTTTTCTGAAACTTTCCCCTAATAGTTTTAGAGTCGCACTTTTGCCACTCTCTCTCTTTGGCTAAAACACTACTTAACATAATAATCTTACTATATTACCCTCTGTAGGTTCTACTTATTAACATCCCTCTTTTGTCAATGTTTTAAAAAAGTGTTGTTACACATTTTTTGGTCATATCCCTTTTCTTTTATTAATTTCCTTTTTCTTTTCTCGTGGATCCCCCGGTTAATTTCCTTGTGTCTTTTTACTCTCCACGTGCTCTCTCATGTAGCTACTCACAACAATAGAGAGGTATAGAAATAGAAACTTCCACGCTTGTGTAGGCAGAAGCAATTGAACTAGTCCTCATCACCCACAATAGCACATTCTCGAGCTGCCTGAGCGAAGCCTTTCCACCAAATGTCTTATGGCAATAAAGGAATGGTGTTCGTGGAATATGGCGCAATCTGGCAAGGCATGAGGAGGTTGTGCACTCTGTATTTGATAAGTTTGGCGAAGGTGGAGTGGTTCTCGCTAATGAGGAGGAGCTAGGAAGGGTGATAGGAAAGCTAAGGGCGGCAGCCTTGAGGCATACTCTCCTCAATCTAAAACACTTCATCAAAAAACTTTATATGCACAAGGAGTCAATGAAATTCACAAAAGCAACATTGCTCACAAGAAACTCCTCTTAGTATTTTATTATCTCCCAGAGCCTAACAATCAATGTCCTCGCATTCTCCTCATGAAGTTGTCGAAAATATCCACTGACCAATTTGCTAAATTTCCTCGCAAAGAGCATGAATTACATGGACGTTGAGCAAGTCAAATCAGTAGTTGCAGAAACGGAAGTGGTCGAGGAGGATGGCTTCATTGACGTCCCGATGGCGGGTTAATGTGGCCCTGCCTAGGATATACAAGTACAAGAACGTGACCTTCATGATTATCCATTTCTCTATCTCTTGAGAGAGAGTAGAGTTCGACCAAAAAAAATGAGAGAGAAAACAAAGAGAGAAGGAAGAAGATTAAGGAAATTGAATGTGGGCCCCACAAGAAAAGAAATAGAAAATCAATAAAAAAAAGGGGAGTGAGGGATGCTAAAAAGTGGGATCCACAAAGGACAATATTGTCATAATACTGTGTTAATGATTGTTATAGCCATAAAGTGAGTGGGAAAAGTGTGGCCCTCACTACTGCGTATCCAAAATAAAGCCTAATTTTTAGATCAATTGGAAAAAATAACCTCATCTTTTATATTTGCCGTTGAGATGCCATCGAATTTAGATGTCAAATGTCTATTGTAATAAGTTGTGGGAGCTCAAGGGGGTGCAGGAGCCCTTGCTTGCTCTTCGCTAGCTCTGTGGCTGTTGCACCCATCAACGATGGTATCGACCACCCACGTCTACCTTAGTCACAACTAAGGTTTTGCCATTGGGTGACGTAAGCCACAACTAAGGTAGGCCCTTCAATTTGCAAGACCATAATCTCAATTGCGACTAAGATCACTTGTCAGCTACGTAGAGACCTCAATTGTGACTAAAGTCCCCTAGCCACAACTTCGATGGTGACCAAGATCCCCGAACCTCAACCATTGCGGTTGATGAATCTCAATATATTTGAAGTTGTAGATATCGGGAAAATTACCAAAAAGTCCTAATTTTATTGTAATTGTACCAATTCGGTCCTATTTTTTTTGTCAATTAAGTCCTAAACCTTTTGCATTATGCTAATTCAGTCCATCTGGCCAATTTTAGCTAAAAATCACTAACATTGACACTAGCCATCCTTTGTGGGGCGACTGGCGCTGAAGTTGACGATTTTTAATAATATTTTAATTTTTTTGTAATTTTGTTTTTTTATTTTTTTATTTTCCGTCCCTTTCATTTTTTTTCTTCCCGTCTTCCTCTGACCTTGCCAGCCACTAGGAAAGATGACTTCGTTGGCTAGAGGAAGAAGGGAAGAAAAAAATTAAAGAGAAAGAGAAGAAAAAAAGAAAAAAAAAAAAATAAATAATTGAAATTTTATTAAAATATCATTACAAATTACCTATGTTAGTGTCAGTCGTGCCACGTAAGATAGTCAACGACCATGTTAATGATTTTTGGCCCAAATTAGCCAAATTAATTGAATTAGTATAAATGCAAAAGGTTTAAGATTCAATTGGAAAAAAAAAGTTTAGAACTGAATTGATATAATTATAATAAATTTAGAATTTTTTTTTGGTAATTATTCCTATGGATATCAGATGCTATCGAGATTTCAATCACAGTCTAAATCGCGAGCGGCAGGGAACGGAGGAAAAGTAAACCAACGGAAAAGAAGAAGAAGAAGTCAAAAAAAAAAAAAGGAAGAAGCTGCAGCTAGGAAGCTACGGTGATGGTGGTGGGAGAAATAGAACTAGGATTCGGGTTTGCACGTAAGTAAAAGAATGATAAGGTAAGTTGCGAATCTGGCGATATGGTGTTAGGAATTGAAAAGACAGGTAGCCGTTGGACGAGTTGGACGATTCGCACAGAAATAAATATAATGGAACGCCCCTACGTCAACATTTCTCCAATTCCATTGACAACTTCCAAATTTCCACTGTCTTTACTCACTTGTATTCGTTAAACAAGCCAATGGAAATTTTGAGATGCCACATTCTCTCCCCGTAATTTTTCCCTCCCAAGGGTTATTCACATAAATTTTGGTATTCTTTATTCTTCTCAGTTTTAAGTTCATTATTGTTTCCGTATCATTCATAACAGTCTGATATCAATGCCGTGTTTATTGAATGAAATTAGGCATAATTTCCAAGTAATGGGAGGCCCATGACTTTGTATCTTGATGTAGATAAATATACATGAATTAAGGGGGAACTCACACGTGAGGGGATGATTGTTAGGATGTACGTGTGAGTTGTGTTAGAGAAATCTCGCATTGGATAATTGATGTGTTTAATACATCTTAGTTGACCAATAACTCATTGATTTAAACTTTTGAGTAAAGATGAGTCCAACTGAAAATGCTAGCAGACTCGGATTTAGGCTCTCTATTGATGATCTCTCCGGGGGGATAGATATCGGGCTTTTGTTATGTTTCCATAACATATTGTTTTATATTTTCTAATATTAAAATTACCACATGGATGCCACTTAAGTACTGTACAAAAATTTTGATACTTGTAGTATTCTTATCCCGTACAAAGGTGTTGACTTCCTATGGAAAAATCGCAAAGATTAAAAAGAGCTGTCATGACTCGGCAAAAAGCAAAGATAACGAAAGAGTAAATTTGTCTAAGCCCTGATTGAAAAAAAAATCAGAAAATAAAAAATAATTAGACAAGGAACACCAAAAAAGAGAATGAAAAGGAGATAATTGGTTGGGGTGCAATTGACCCCCTCAATTTCAAAAAACTTTAATAATGCCAATTAACAAACTAAATACATATCGGTTTGATCCCTTGTTATGGACCCCTACTTAAATCTCCAAACTATCAAATTTGATCTTGACAAAATTCAATGCTCGCGAGTTGTGCATATAAAAGTTATATCAAAAACCCATTTGAGTTATATCCTTAAATAAAAACAAGAAGAATTTTTTTTGGTAAAAAAAAAACAAGAAGAATTGAATATTGAGGTTTCAGTGCATAAACTTTCGATTTTGTATGGTTATAGACTCTTAACTCTTATTTTCACTGAATTTTGGCATCCATACATACATTTGACTTAGTTTTTTATGGATATTTTTTTGTTATTTTGGGATTGTCAACATGCACTATGTAATTATGTTGTTATTTAATTTGGCACGTGCAAGAATTGTGAAACTTGAATCTCTCCATTTTTTTTTCCTAGCACCACTCATTTGCTTCTAACTTATGTTACAATACTTTTAGCAAAAAAAAAAGGAGACTTATGTTACAATACCTACATGTACAATGCATTGTACGCATGTTTGGATTGATTTTTATTTTTCACTATTAACAAAATTTAAATCTCTCGGTTCACGCACTATGACTATCAAATCTAAAACTTTTACAATACTCAAATATTGACGTGTGGATTCACAAATTTATTTTATTATTTTCCAAAATTTGAATAATATTATAAATTTTGGAGATAAAGTCAAAAAAAAAAAACTCTTTACTTCTATTGAAATCCAAACAAACAAGCCTTAAGGATATTCTTGGAAAGACCATGGACCATTTCACTTTCCAGCTACGAAACGTTACGATGTGACTTAACTTGGTTAATGCAATTCCTATCAAGTTAGGTCGGGTTGTGTCGAGTTCGAGTTTTGTTCAGTAAATTCGCACCGTGTTCGACTCGTGTTCTCATAAAACATCATAAATGATCGCCCCTGATGTATATCGATTCCATTAATGCCTTTACGGTACCTGCCGAAAGTATTCAAATTGCTGACTTTCCTATTACACGCGAAACCAACCTTTTCAAAAAATCGAGAATGCACACGTGCGTGCGTTCGGAAATATGTCCATTCGATGGAAAAAAGCAAAGGACTTGCGACCAAGACAATCTATCGATATTTTTATTGGAAAGAGACTCGATGAACTAGACATGTCTATGAAGATGCGAATCATATGCGACCCGACATAAAAGGCCCTCGCCATCGACCCACTCTTGCAAGCAATTAATTTCCCATCAGCCTCCAGTCCATTTTCGTAGCACCCCCAAAATATTACTTGGTTTTCTTTTCTTTTTTTCTTTTCTTTTCTTTTTTATTCGCGGCCGTCGATTCCTCAGATCCAACGGCTAGATCTTGATCTAGACCTGCATTCGCGTGCTCTTAAATTCTCAAGTCCCGCGTTGCTGTCGGTGCGTGCAAACCTTTGGATATGAAGTCGCAGTTTACCCACGTCGTATCGGCATATGGGCCACAAGATTTTCGGATCCGACACCCCATCATGAGAATTCCACGTCAGCAATTTTGGAAAATATATTTAATCTGTCTTGCGTTACTTTGGAAAATAAGAAAATAGAAGATGCCTTCGATATTAAAAAGAGGCCTAGGCGTAGATTCTTGCTGAGTATAGGAGCCTCTTTCGATATACCCGTTTTCTTAAACAATATAAGTTGTCCAAAATTAGATGAATAATACTTTCCAAAATTGATGGTTTTCAGAGAAAAGAATGGGATCGAGATGATACAAGTTTTCCTCTAAACTTTCGATCATCACCAGCATTTTGGGATAATCACCAAAAAAGTTCCACATCTATTGTTTCGATGCCGATTCAATCATAAAATTTTTAATTTAACCAATTTGATGATTTGCCAATATAGTACTTTCAAAATTGATCAGAAATCACTAACATTGATGTCAGCCGTGCATAAGATTTTAAAAAAATGCAAAAATTATCAACGTTAACGTCGCTCGCGCCACATTGGAAGGTTGGCGTCCATATTGACGACTTTTCGGCCGAAATTGGCCCAGGAAAACTACATTAGTAAATCGTCAAAAGTTTCAGGACTACATTGGCAAAATTAAAATATTTATGATTGAATTGATATCCATACGATAGGTTTATGAGTTTTTTAGTAATTTTTCCCTTAAATTTTAATCGATTATTATTATTTTCTACTATCTGTATGTGCAATGCAATGTGACTTTTCAAATAAGACAAATAGAGAAAAGGGTCCCAAACATCCCTATTGCATTACGTGGGAGGTCTTGTTCTTTCTTACACACTAAGGGTGCGTTTGGTAATTTACCAAATAGTGATGATTCTATTCTTTTGTTCTCGGGAATAAAAAAAAGAATATAAATCTGTTTGGTAAATTTTTTGTTCCCGGGAATAAATTTGTTCCCAGAATCAGTTTTGGAATAGAATCAAGAGTAAAAAAAAGTTGATTTTTGATTTTGGGAACAAGAATCAGTAATGAAAAAGAATTTTTTTTCTTTTTTTTTCCTTCCTGGCTGTGGCTGGCAACCGGCCAAAGGTTAGGGCCAACGAGGGCATCGCAGCCTTCGCCGACCACAGGCAAGGGCTGGACCCTCGCGGCTTGGGCAAGGGATGGACCCTTGCCCGCCTTTTCTAAGACTCGCTCGAGCCGATAAGCGCCACCCTTGAAGCTTGTAGCCCCGGCAAGTATACGTGTCGAGGGTCCAAAATTCCAAATCCAAATGAGGACGACCCCTTGCCCAGGCCGCGAGCCCTCAATGGCAACCCTTGCTGGCTCGGGTGAGAGTTGGAAAAGGCCAATGAGGTCTACCCCCTCACAAATGTCCCCTAAGCCACATGAGGGTCCAACCCTCGTCAATGAGGGTCCTGATGCCCTCGCCGGCACTAGCTTGTGGCCAATGACCTAGCTGTGGCTAAGAAGTAGAAGAAGAAAAAAAGAAAAGAAAAAAAAAAGAAAGAAATATTAAACTATTTTTAATAAAAAAGAAATTTTGTGCAGTTACCAAATGCATTTTTGTTATTTTTCTATTCTAGGAATTGAAATTTTTGGCCGTTGCCAAACTTCTTTAAATGCTTAGAAATTATTTCTCGAAATAAAATGGTTACCAAATGCATCTTAAGAATATGCATTTTGGTTGTTGAAATTGATGGTCCCATTTAATCATCTAAAGATCAATACAAAATCAGCTAACCCAATCGAAAGTATAGATTTTTTCAAACCCGAGGTGATGTCGAGGCGAAAATTCAAAAAAGCCTATGAATTTTCCGAGCCTGTAAAGATATTTACAATGATAAGTAAGTACCCTCAGAGCACTCGTTAGCATGATTTGAATGCGGGACGAACTCTGAAGTTTACTAATGTCTACAATTAAGTGAAAACAACCACGAGATGTGCGGAAACGAAACTTGCCTAACTAGTAGCTTAAGAAGCAATGCCAACTCCTTTTCTAATGGTACAATTTAGATTTGTTGGACCACGTGAGTTAAGTTTTGTGAGTCGCAAGAAAGGATTAGAAACACGACTTTAGCCACTACGAATCTCACTTCCTTTTGGCCAAAGCCATTAGGAGTGTCATTAATTAGGCCACTATTCTATGTAACATAATGTCTAGAAGAGAAGCTCGTCCACGAGATTCATATGCTCTTTATATACCTGTAGTTTCTCTCCCTATGTCAGAGGCAGTAGAGTTGAGTTCAGTCCTAGTTTACTTCGCATATGAAACTCTCTTCAAAATTACCCAATCAATATGCCCATTCAGTCCTTATTGGCAATTTCTGGCAAAAATAAGTTAAAACTGAGAAAATTGTACAGTGGCCAATTTAATCATAAACCTTTTATTTGTACCAAAGTTCGGTTCTAAACCTATTGTATGGTGGCCAATTCAGTCTTGAATTTTTCAATTGTGCCAATTTAGTCCTAAATCTATTGACGATTTATCAATTTAGTCATAAATATTTTAACGATTTGGCAATGCAATCCTTTTGCTATTTCCGATCAGAATTACTAGAAAGGACTAAATTGACAAATCGTCAAAAGATTTAAGACTAAATTGGCACAATCGAAAGATTTAAGACTGAATTGACCACCGTACAATAAGTTCATGATCGAATTGGCACAATCGAAATGTTCAAGACTGAATTAGCTATCGTACAGTAGATTTATAACTTTTTGAAAAATTATCTCGTCACTCGAGATGGAATTAACGTCCGTGCAATAAGTTTCGGGACCGATTATATTATTCCTGCCACGACTTACCGTTCGCCAAATTTTACGCGTGGTTGAACTTTCTTATTTTTTAATTGAAATTTATTTTTTCATCGTTTTTGGGTTGGGCAAGTAATCCAAAGAGGCCGAACCAAAGGTGCCAAAAGATTCCTCGATGTCGGCTTAATTGAAAACGACAAATTTTTATGAGAAGGCATCATAGGCCTCCGATGCGGACCGGCTTGAATGATCCCCATCTTTTGGCACCACATGAGTCGCGAGCCATACGATTACGACCACGTGTTGACCTGGCCAATCTTACATGATTTTGTGCATCCCAAGGCATACACGATTCAGTATAGGACAGAGATCTCGACTTTTGCGATAAAAAATATTTTCTTAAAAATAAATGAATGAAAAAATATTTTCATTATTCATCGCAAAAGCGATTAGACATATATTTTTGTCGATAACAAAATATATTTTTTATTAATTAATTGTTTCGAGTGGTATGAATAATTATTTTTAAAAAAATATTTTTCAGATTATTCATTTTTCACGAAACAAGCGGAGCTCAAATAGTGTTCACCCCTCTTCAACGATGTCGATTTTTTTCATGACCAAGAAAACCTATCTCCAATTGATAAATGACTGTATATGCAGTATCGTAATTTACCTATGGTCTAGTTAAGATGCAATCCAGAACTCAAGTGGGTTGCCTTGCATGAATCGTTTGCTCATATTGGAGTTGGAACCGAACCTATGCCATATGACTAGGAGACGCAAACGAGTCAGGCTCCTTAATCACTGAATCGACCCCACGGGGTTAACATCGTCAAGTTGTTATTTTAAAATAAGCGAGGGAAATACCAAAAAGCATATCTCACGCTTAATCCAATAACCACTTTCATACACCTAAATTGAAAAATATCAGCTCGTTACCTCCATATAAGACTTCCACATCGAAAAGACCAAATCGATATACTGCTTTCAAACTCTGGGCCCCCAAACTCTCCCACGAACTTTAGAAAAAAAAAACTTTAAAATTGAAGATCAAAATCAAAAGATGAAAAGAATAGGGTAATTTTGAAAATCTGTCTCCTAGTTCATGGCCTAGAGTCTTCCCATCATCTAAGACCTTTTTCATACATGTAATCTTGCCTCTCATTAGGGTATCATGTAATCATCAATTCGTAGATCAATAGCACTATCGACACTTTAAGCCGAAAATCTAAGGATCAAGAGTATTAAGTGGATCAACCACTTAAGTCCCTATAGACTCGCTAACCGTGAATGGAAAGTTTTGAATGAACACGGAGCTTAATTCACCTTAAAATCAAGTGACACAATCTTACCTCAAAGATTACTTGATTTACAAAGATGGAAACTCTTGGTTGACTTCACTTTGTGCTAGTGTTGTCCGTAATACCCAAATGGAAACTTTTCAGAATTTGGACCCTTTGGGTACATGACGTTTGAGTGTGGAATTGGGTTGAACAATTAAGGAAGAACAAGCCTCACATTTTAAGCATTTTAGCATTGACTTATCAAAGGCTAGAGTTGCGTCCTGGACGAGGTCATCTCATGGTTATGCGTCCTGGATGAGGTCATCTCCTGGCTAAAAAATTGAGGTTGAAAAAAAAGTAGGACACGTGGCATGATGAATAAGTGACAAGTGGCCCACTTTTGGTTGGCAAAACTTTGTGTGGTGCAATAATGCCAAGAGCAGCTGATGAATTGTGGTCACGAGAAAGGGAGAGGGAAGAAGGTGATTGAAGAATAAGTTAATGTGACCCATATGTGAAAAAAACATGGGCATCATGTACTTGACTAAGTTAAAGTTTGTGTGTCCTAGAGACATTTCAGGCATTTTCAATGTATGTCAATCATGCCCCCCATGGCTCTATCATGATGTCCCATCAATCCAGTGGCACTTTTGTGATTATAATGGAATGCTCGTGAAATTCACGCGGTCCAATGCACGCTAGATCTAATTGGTCACGTAATGCACTAACCACTAGGCACACCTTATTTTACTTACACACATGTATCACGTAAAACCCATCTTTCACGTGCGACTGGCGCTTCCCTTTTAACCGTAGGGATAAATGTAATGAAAGTCATAAAACTTATCGCGAAAGCATAATCGAATTCTAAAACTTTTAAAAAAATGCAATCAGGTCCTAAAACGTGTTATGAAAGTACAACCGAGTCCTAAAACTTTCAAAAAGTATAATCATTTCCTAAAATTTGTCAAATTGATCCAATCAAGTCATTCCGATTGATTGCGCTTTTTTAAAAGATCTGGGATTCAGCTGCACTTTCTTCGTGACGGATTTTAAGATTCGATCGCACTTTTCGAAAGTTCCGGGACACGATTACGCTTTCGCGATAAGTTTCGAGACTCGATTGCAATCTCGCGATAAGTTTCAGGACTCTCGATACACCTATCCCTTCGGCTTAATTACGTAATCTCATTTTCGCGCGGCACCCGCGATCGCCTCAAGAGGGCAAATTACTCCTCTTTTGGAACGATTCCAAATTGATGCGCCAAGAAGTTGGAATGGTAAGTCAAATTTTGTGGACGGAGGCCTCGTGACCAGCCCGTCCACCCCTTCAAAATAACATCAAGGGCGCATGGCCAGTTCCTAACCGGTCTCGCCGCCCACAGATCCCAGAGGTTTTTGACCTTTTGCATCAACGAGGAAAGAGCCCCCCCGGACAAAACCAAGCACCTCTCTTCTTGTTCGATCGAGTCGTCGTCTCAGCATCCCACCAGAGGCCACAAACGCTTTACCAAATTTCCTTGGCTTGAAACATTCGAAAGACAAAGGCACGGATCATGTCCGTGGCTCTTCTGTCGGGTCCAGAGTTTCGCAAGTCTGGACATATTTTTTTGCCTAATGAATTCGTTTTGTGTCCTAGGCACGAAACCCGACATGCCCGTGAAGGCAGAAAACCGCGCGAGATGATCGCCTTCCGCGTCCTAAATTGGTCACCAATAGGATCAAGAATAGCGAGAGTGTCGTAATCGCATTTCTCGTTCGAAGCAACATAGAATCGCACGAAATCATTTTGTTAAAAGGGAAAATAAGTAACGGGAGCTCGCAAATAAATTTCGCTCTTGCCCTCACCGAGGGCCTGTTGAAATTTGCTATCGGTGCGCTGAACTTAGATTTTCTTCGATTGCTCAATGCATTGAGTCTTTTTGGTTTCTTTGAAATTATGCACTTATATTAAAATATGACTAGTTTTTCTACGAAATGCCGATACGCCGAGTCTAATTTTCCGGGGGTTGTGCTACTGCTCGTGCTCACAACATGAGCATTTCGCTGAAAAACATGTCGGGTTCCTATTAAAATGGATCCATTGGAGAAAAACATGCGAAAGATTTGCGCATTTGATGATTTAGAATCGAAATTTATCGGTGAACAGATCGATCAAAATAGATAAAATTTAGCTATTATTAGTGAAATTTACTACGGTCGCCGAGACCTGAACCAGCTTCAACTTCTCTTGCACTAGCGACGGCCGGCACCGACCGCCTCCCCGCGCAACATTGCCACGAGAGCCCGACACCCGCCGCCATCAAAAACCAGCTCCGGGGCGGCGGGTGCGGCGGTGGCCGCCTCCCAGTCCTGGGAGCGGCGACCGATTCCATACGCGCCTTGCTCGCGCAAGCGAAAGGAGGACGAACGAAGGGAGAGGGGGGGAAGTTAACCATGGTTAAACTCAGGGGTTAGGTGGGTTTGACCGGTCGGGTTTGGTAGGCGTTGGCTCCCTCCTAACTCCCTCCCCTCTCTCCCTCTCTCTCTCTCTCCTCCTTCTCTCTCTTCCTCCGCCGTATAAAATCTCGACCTCCTCCTCCGCTCAGTCTCGATTCTCTCCAACCTCACCTACCCCTTCCACCGCCACCGCCACCGCCGCCGCCGCCGCCGCCGCCGCCGCCGCCGGAGAAGGAGGAGGACGCTTCGGTCCCCGCCGCCTCCCTCGCCGCCGCCGCCGCTCCGGTTGCCCCCGCCGGTCCCGGCGACAGGCCGCTCCATGGACTCCTCGCCGTCTTCCACCTCCGGCTCCCTCAGGGCGTCGCCGCTCGATCTCATGGCGGCGATCATCCGGGGCAAGGCGGACCCGTCCAACAGCTCCGCCGAGTCGGCCGCCAACGAGCTCGCCTCCATCATCCTCGAGAACCGCGAGCTCGTCATGGTCCTGACCACCTCCATCGCGGTCCTGATCGGCTGCGTCGTCGTGCTCGTGTGGCGCCGATCGGGCGGGAGGAAGCCGCGGGCCTTCGAGCCCCCCAAGCCGCCGGCGGTCGAGAAGGAGCCCGAGCCGGAGGTCGACGACGGCAAGAAGAGGGTCACCATCTTCTTCGGCACCCAGACTGGTACCGCCGAAGGCTTTGCTAAGGTACGCGTGTCGGTTTAGTTGAAAGGGATTTGGAATTTGGCCGTTCTGTGCGCGCGTCGTTGACGATCCGCGTTGGTTTTCGGCTTTGTGAAGGCTATGGCGGAGGAGGCGAAAGCGAGGTACGAGAAGGCGGCGTTCAAAGTCGTTGACTTGGTATGCTTATGACTTCCTTCTCCTTTGAGTTTAGAATTCTGGTCAATCTCGTGTAACTGCTGTGTGGACGGTGGAAGTATTGAATAATTGCTTGAGTGGGGGTGCGCTTTGCAGGATGATTACGCTGCTGAGGATGAGGAATACGAGGAGAAATTGAAGAAAGAGGACGTGGCGTTTTTCTTCTTGGCAACGTGAGTTCTGTTCTACGATACGTGGCGTGTTCATGTCTGCGTCCTGCATTTGGCTGTTGTGGTTTTTTATACCCTATCTATCTCGATGCTCTTTACGCAGATATGGAGACGGCGAGCCGACAGATAATGCCGCGAGATTCTACAAATGGTTTTGTGAGGTAAACTTTGCTAGCCTTAGCCAGCAGTGACTTAACTTGACTTCTCTTTCCTAGAGCTCAAATTTTGGGATTGTTTGTCTAAATAGGGTAAAGAGAGAGGTCAGTGGCTACAGAACTTGCAGTATGGAGTTTTTGGCCTTGGCAACAGACAGTATGAACATTTTAACAAGGTTTGGAACTAAACTTGATTGGTTCTTCTGTACTCTTTTGTGAAGTCTGCTAGCTTTGATTCTAGGAATTTTCATGACCTCTCAATAGTCAGTATAAATGTCATTTTTCTCTTGCTGATGACTTTGCTTACTATTTTCAATTATAGGTTGCAAAGATAGTGGATGACATCCTTGCTGAGCAGGGTGAGTTCCCATTCATCTGGCTGCCATTGCCAGTTGTGTGCCATTTTATATCGAGTCTAGTTTACTGGGCTACCATATCCTGGTGCGGACAATTGTTGGGAATGCTGTGGTCGGATGAGTTTCTAGATGTAGTCATTTGAGTCCTGCCATATGGAGGTTCATTGTAGTCATGACTTTCTTTAGGTTTCTCATATGAACATTTGTTGGGAATGCCCTGGTCGGGTGAGTTTCTAGTTGTAGTCATTTGAGTCCTGCCATATGGAGGATCCTTTTCCTGTTGGGTAGCTTAATTTGCACTAAACCTAGCTTAATTGAATGCTTTAATTTGGGGTAAAGTGTGGTAGTTTTTATTCTTCTTCCTTGAATTTATCTTCCTCGAATGTGAGCCATTCTGCACATGTTAATATCTGGAGCCTGAAACAGTAAACATTGCTTTGTGTAACATAATGCAAGTTGCTGATAGGACTCAATGCAAGGCAAAGGCCACAAGCGGCAACTTAGGCAAAGGAACATATGCACATGCTTACGTATTTACCGCATAAGTGGACAAGTTGTGTGTATATCTGACGACTATTAAGTTTAAGGAGGATTTGTCAATTCAATTCAACTTCACATTGGCATATATTGCTGTACAGTTGAGAGCATGGCATATTCATGCTAGATTAAGGGTATTTACCTACCTTGAAGTTGAGCTAGTAAAATGCGTTTCTCTATCATTCTTTTCTTCAATGTTCATGTCAGTCCTTTGGAAGTTAAATTCCATGGAAAAAAGTATTAAGAGTGATGCTCTTGAAATTATCTTCCCCATGATTTGTATCTCGTTGGCTTCAATAGAAGCCTAGTTTCTGAGTCACTTGTACTTCTCTCATTTGGATTAATAATCTGCAGGTGCAAAGCGTTTAGTGCCAGTCGGTCTTGGAGATGATGACCAGTGCATTGAAGATGATTTCACTGCATGGTATCAGAAATACTTAAATCAGCTTCCGGCAGTTAGCTTTCCAATTTTCTTTCAATCCTGAATCTAGTAAAACAAATCTATTATTTTGATTTTCACTCTGTAGGCGTGAGTTGTTGTGGCCGGAGTTGGATCAGTTGCTTCGGGATGAGGATGATGCCACAACTGCGTCCACTCCCTATACTGCTGCTGTGCCAGAATATCGGGTTGTTTTCCATGAACCTGCGTATGCTAAAGTAGACAGAAGCTTGAGTTTTGCAAATGGCCATGCCATAGTTGATGCGCAACACCCATGCAGGTAATGAAGTGCTTAGTACTTTTAGTTTATGATAAAAAAACTGCATCAGTCTTCTTCCATTAAGACGTTTGTTTTACTTCATGAAGGGCTGATGTGGCTATAAAGAAGGAGCTTCACAGTCCTGCATCAGATCGCTCTTGCACTCATCTTGAGTTTGACATTGCTGGCACGGGACTCACGTAATTTTTCTTCCTTGATCACTTGCTTTATGTTGGTGTAATCATACTGCCTTCATCCTCTGATTTTCTCTCTGAATATTTTTATGAGCAAGTATGCTGTCTAGAAATACGTGGGCACTTGCTCACCTTCTACTTCTCTTGTCAGATATGAGACAGGAGATCATGTCGGTGTATACTGTGAGAACCTGATTGAAACTGTGGAGGAAGGATTAAACCTATTGGGTTTGTCACCGGATACGTATTTCTCCATCCATACTGATAACGAGGATGGAACACCACTTGGTGGAAGCTCGCTACCACCACCATTCCCACCCTGTACTTTAAGATCAGCACTCACACGATATGCAGATCTCTTGAGTTCTCCCAAAAAGGTTTGGTTTCTTTATTATATTTTTACTGTGTTTATGTGATTAACTATGGATTACTATGAGTTAATGAAGTTTGTATGCCTCTGTTCTGCTGCTATTCTGATTCATTGCATTGTCTTCTCTTCAGTCTGCTTTGCTAGCTTTGGCAGCTCATGCTTCTGATCCTGCTGATGCTGATCGATTGAGACACCTTGCTTCACCCGCTGGAAAGGTTGTGAACAAGCCTATGAACTGAATCCTGATCAGTGTTTATGCATCCTCGTTCATGTTTGTGGAAGTAACTTGTATGCCAATTGTACAGGATGAGTACGCCCAATGGATAATAGCAAGTCAGAGAAGTCTCCTTGAAGTCATGGCTGAATTCCCCTCTGCTAAGCCCCCACTCGGTGTCTTCTTTGCAGCAGTTGCCCCTAGGTTGCAACCCCGATACTATTCAATATCATCATCCCCAAGGTGATTTTTTAGATTTCATTGTTCTTGCATTTGCCAAACCTTTTTATCCAGGTTGCATTTATTACTTTGATGGCAACCAGCCGATTGTTTTTTCAGTTTCATGCAACTATACCTGTATTTACTGAGTTACTTATTACCTGCCATTTTATTATTCAGGATTGCTCCCTCTAGGATTCATGTTACTTGTGCACTAGTTTATGATAAGACTGCTACTGGAAGGATTCACAAAGGAGTGTGTTCAACTTGGATGAAGGTATATATACATTGAAATGGTCCCATCTATTACAATCTCGTCCCAGTCGCCTTCCCCCACTAAACATAGTTTATGACTGAGTCTCCTTGAAAGGAATTCTTCTTAAGCTAGATGATTGATTAAGCATGAACCTCTCTGGCTATATCTCTGACTCAGAGATTCTCTGCACGAACAAAGTGGGAGGCTAATTGTTATATGGCTGTCTTTGACTTATGGTGGTTTATTTTGTTCCTTTATTCCTTTCCAGAATGCTGTGCCTTTGAGCAAAAGCAACGAATGCAGTTGGGCACCCATTTTTGTAAGGCAATCAAACTTCAAGCTTCCAACAGATGCTAAAGTGCCGATTATCATGATTGGCCCTGGCACTGGATTGGCACCTTTCAGGGGCTTTCTGCAGGTTTGTCTCATCATGAACCTGTGTCTGCTATAGGTGCATGTTGTAATATACTCGTTGAATCTATCTAAGCTAGCAAATTGTCATGTGTTTTCTCATTCCAGGAAAGATTTGCTCAGAAAGAAGATGGAGCTGAATTGGGACCTTCAATATTGTTCTTTGGATGCAGAAATCGTGGAATGGTTTGTGATGCGCTCTTTTTTGAGTTAATGGGATTGAATGGACAGCTGCTATGAAAAATGTAATACCGAGTTGTCCGCCACTGATTTTCTCTTTCCTTGTCGACCCTCTTTTGCAGGATTACATTTATGAAGAGGAACTAAACAACTTTGTTGAATCTGGTGCACTTTCTGAGCTAGTTGTGGCCTTCTCACGTGACGGACCTACGAAAGAATATGTTCAACATAAAATGATGGAGAAGGTATTGTTATACTTTACCTACTACCACTAGTAGCATCAACATGCTTCTGTTTTTTCAAGTGGGTAATTATTGGTCTCTTCTTACTAACGGCTCTTTTCCCTCTCTTTAGGCATCGGATATCTGGAACATGCTTTCTCAGGGAGCTTATATTTATGTTTGCGGTGATGCCAAAGGCATGGCCAGGGACGTCCACAGGACACTGCACACTATTGCGCAAGAACAGGTAAATGACATTTACTCATGCTCCCTCCTGACCCACAATAAGAGAAAAAGCAATTAAGCTCCCAGCATCATAAATGGCCGCTTATTGGTGGTGCTTGCCACCTGCCATCTGCACAGCCATCTCAGTTTTGGTTGAAAATGTTAGCTTCCATCTACCACATCTGTGGGCTTGTGAAAGAGACTGATGATTTTAATTTCTCAATCAGTGGCCTGCTCTTTGGGTGTGTCGTCTCTTTGCCTGTCTGCAACTTTCTAGTGGTTGAGCTTTTCCAATAGCGACCCACAACTACCCTCTGCTGACACTTTTCTAAATAAAAACAATTTCGTTTGTTAAAATCAACACTTTCATCTTGTTTAAGTTTTTTTTGCGTCGCTTTCTGGTGGACCATGAGGGGCCATTTATCTTTTCAGCCGGCAACCATATGTTTCTTACCTTAGTGTCCTCGCTTACTTTTAGATTCCTATTCCTATTTTGAGTCACGACTAAGCGAGTTGCAACTTTTGCTGTCACAGGGATCTCTCGATAGTTCAAAAGCAGAGAGCATGGTGAAGAATCTGCAAATGAGCGGGAGGTATCTCCGCGATGTGTGGTAACGAACTAAATCCCCGGGATGACGTTACATTTCAAGAAAGCTAATGAGATAGCCAGGCTTTCGACGCGAAAGCCTCCCCTTGCCCAAACCCGCGAGGGCAATGACACGTTTTATCGTGCCGCAGGGGGATTATATGATTCTTTCTCTTCTCCTTATTCTGTGGGGGTAATTTTTTGGTTCTTGTAAGTTATACGCAAAAACATTGTAAAATAAGTTATATTTTTAGGTAATGTGAACTCTAAATTTTCCTCTTGTGTTGAACCTGAATTGGGGTTCAGAACTTCAGATGATGACAAAGACAGTTTTTCTGTCCTGGGGTTGTGCCTACCGTATCTGCTTTTGGACTAATCAAGTTACAACGTTTGAATCAATGTCAACTTTAGCCGCGTTCCCTTTGCGACAAGATACCTCTTTTCCTATCGTGTCGGGAGTTTTCCTTTGCACTCCTCTAGAAATTGTGGTTCAGCATTTAAAACAGAGAGATCCTTCTATTTTTTCCTAAATTAGGCAACAAGGGTCCTGCCTTAAATATGAAATTTAAGAAATTAGGCAAGAGTTCGGGGGGTTAGGCAATATTCCCGGTCCTGAAGATGTTTGATTAGTCGGCATTTAGGATGTGCTACCTATAAATTCTCGGGGGGGCAGGGCAGCGGCCTTTGCTCGCCCCTCCCTATTTCGTGGCTGTCAATTGTCGTCAATTAAATTTTAGCGTATGCTTTAGTCACGGCATCGTGTATCAATTTATTCGGTTGCATGTTATAGTTGAATTATAATTATTGTTATCAGAAAGTAAATAGTGTTTTAGCTAAGTAATATATCCGGTTACATGATTGTACATCCATTTGTAATTTTGTTTTCCATCAAAACAAACTCGAAGCAAAATCTAAATAAATGTAAGTTTTTATCCTACTATTCCCATTTCACATTTTTTTAGTATTAATTATTTGAGCTCCCCTCTGTATCCGAATCATTACTATTGTTACTGCGTGTACAACTCATGAATTTGGATCTTCACCACAACAGGACGAAACAAAATGGTGACACAATACCTATTTCAACTAATTGGGATTTGCTAAATTGTCGGTTGTCGCACTTATTCTTCAAAGAAAATTTCCATTTTTTTAAAAAAATTTCAATGTATACTATTATAATCACTCTCGATTTTTATAATTTTTTTTTCATTGTCTATCTCTAATTTACTTCAATCATATATGGAGTTGCATTCACGCACTTGAGGGTGCCGAGGGATTACGAATTCGTAGGAGTTAGAAGTACACAATAAAACTAGTTAAGGCTTCCAAAAGCTTGGGCCAGATGAGGCGTCGCAGCCCCCTCGAGGTTGAGGTGAGGGCCACGACTCCCTCGCTCGATCTGGGTGAGGCCGCGACACCTAGAGCCAGCAAGGGCATCTTGGCCCTAACCTATGGCAAGCGAGGGTCAAGTAGCGACCCTTGTCAGCCCTTAGGCCAAAAAGGGAAAAAAAATTAAAAAAATTACTTAAAAAATGCCTACATCAGTGTTGTCGTCGCCAGTTGTGTCACATAGAACCGCTAGCAACCAAGTCAACAATTTTCGGTTAAAATTGATCAAATGGACCCAATTAGCAAAATGTGAAAATTTTTAGATCTCAATTGGTAAAATTGAAAAGTTTAAGACTGAATTGGGCAAAGTGCAATAGGTTTAAGACTTTTTAGACAATTTTTTCAATTTTGAATGGAATCTTTTTGATCAATTTTTTTCGATAATCGCTGTCTTAACAGTCAAGTTTTTGTTGGCCGTCTTATGTGACACAATGTCACGTTAGCGATTCTGGCGAAAATTGGCTGGAATGACAGTGTTGGAATTTCATGCAAATGTTTAAGATTAAATTGGCAAAATCGAAAAATTTAGGACTGAATTGACATCCACACAATAGGTTTATGACCGATTGGAAAATTTCTCCCTTGAAAAAGATTTTTCGCTTGGCGAAGGTATTATAAAGGCAACTTTCAAACTATGAAGAAGAATGATTCGAGAACTTCTACCAAGTGATTTTTCAAGTTCTAATTGGATAATAACGACATTGCATTAAAATTTTGCAAGCAAAGAATTAGTGAGCTGAAACTTTTTCTGTAAAATATAAAACAAGTAGAGATCAATCGCTTTTTTTACTAATGAAATTAATTCATGCATATAAAATTTGAAGCTGAAACTTTTTCTGATATAGCAGCATATTGCACTTCATAAAATTGGCTGAGCACATTATTAAGGATACTTAGCATGGGTAATAGTTTGTATAGCCTAATGAAATTTACTTTGCCTATAATTTGAATCACAGCGCATTTACATAAATTTCGAAGCATTTTTTCCCAGCACATAATTGTTATTCCTAGTATATTTTACTGTAAAAAAATTATCATACAATAAGATGTTTGTAACTAGATTGAGACTTTAGAAATGCATCTTAATTCTTTTACGTTCACTTACCGAAATTGTTAAATTATGTCTTGAATTTAATCCCGATTAACTTGGAATGTGATTATAATTGAACTGCAAGGAAACTCTGAACATGTAGGGAAAGTCCAAGTTGAACTCTTGCCAGCAGGATCGCGGGTAATGTAAAAAGGAAAATTAATTAACGACAAAGACTTCTTTTCGTTATTGAAGACGAACTCCATGTTGACCTAGGAGAACAACTCGTAGTTTTTTGCATATAAATATTATGTCGTTGAGTTTGGTTGCACGATGAGTGTAAATAATATACAGGAAAACTTGCGAGATACATAAAGAGCGTTGAAAGCAATCATCCAAGAAAGTTCAGAGTTTTCTTGTGATTGGGTCTTTGTAACTTAATCTATAATTGAGAAACACATATGAGCGAGTGTGATCGACCGTTTGTAATCTCATCTTTGACAATTTCAATGGAACCGTCCCGTCGATCTTTCTTCGTTTGTTTCCGCTTTCACGTTAGTCAGAACAACAATAAATTAGATCAAATTAGATCGGAAGGGTCGAGAGAAATATAGGTTCATAAGGATGTCAACTACTTCAATTAAATGGTCCAATTTGGAACCACTCAAACCAGCCCATGGTTTCGGACAAGAAAAAAGCTGCGCCAGGATGCCACAGCCACACGTGGTGTGGCGGTTGTTCAAAGGTTGCTCGAAGTTGGAGGTCTCGTTTTCCACGAGAAATGGCTTACCGTTCAAAGCGTCCACCATCCACAGCCCCACACGAAGCCTACTCTCAAATTTGCCGGTCGCTGACAACAGAATTCCTTAATGTACAGAATGGACATTAAAAGGGTCTGTGTATGTATGAGAAATTATCAATATTAACTTCTTGATTTTAACTGAAGAAAAATAAAGGATCTGATTCAACGTGGCTTGACATTGATGGTGAGTTTATACTTGAAGATGGGTTTGATAGTCCTCGATAATCAGGGTCTGGCTTGGATCTTTGGTGGTGGTTACCAAGAGTATTTCACAAGAACAAAGGAAGCTTAAGTTTTCGATTGGGGCCGCTTTGCCTGTCCAGGTGTACACACCCAACGGATTAATAGGACTGCGATCCTTGTTTAACATATCGGTACCCCCCCGCCCATCCCCACTAATTGGAGGAAAGTTTTTCTTCCCTCACCTTAGGGAATACCTCCAAGTTTAACATCCTCGAGTTTAAACGAAGCCTTTTAAGGTTTTCCTTAGGACCATGTTTCTACTTGCAGATTGGTTGAATAGAACAGACCAGATACATGATGTAAAGAATGCAGCCAGAAGTGATCTTACATTGGTCAGCAAGATGGTGTGGCCCTTAGCTTATTTTGGTTGTGGCAATAGTATTACCCTTAATGATATAGACCTTTTGAGAAACTTACGATGAAGAAAAGAAGATAATACAAAAGTAAAGGCCCAAAAAAATGGCAAATCTTACGATATCGCCATCGAATTCGATCGATCTGTCTTTGCTAATAACTTTGACTGCATGAGATGCTACGAAATCGATTAGCTACTGTTAGGGTGCGTTTGGAGACACGTTACCAAAGTGTTTTGGGCCTTCAAAGCTTCTTGTGTAAATGTTGAGGTGTTTAGTGAAGAAATTTGAAACCCATTTGGAAAATGCAGTGCATTTCCAAAGGCCCCCAATGGCCTTTCTATCAAGGCCACTAGAGATCAGCATTGGGTATCCTAGTATTTTTGTAACGCTCAAGGCCAGATGAATTTTTTTTTTCCAAATTTTACCCTCACAATTGTTCGTATTCCTTTTTTAACCCTCCTACAGATCTGGGATTCGCGGAGAGCCGATTATTGTCGATGGTCATTGAGGGTTGTGGGTTTCTTAGGCAAGATCTGGAGGGTCGCAGACCAGGAGAGATTTGGCAAGTCGAGGGTTGACAAGACTTGTCTTGAGTGGGGTCTCGCGACCCTCGTGACGAGTTGCCGTTGGAGCTTTTAGCCTTCCTTTTGTTGTCAAGGGTCACCCAAACTTCTGTCTCAGAATCCATATCACCTAAGGTCGCGCGACCTTGGTGGCCCATCATCTGGGGTCATGCGACCTCGGCAATGGCTCACGGGCTGCCGCTGGAGCTTTCAGCCTACCCAATGGTTGCCAAGGGTCGCCCGTGCTCACCCTTTCTTCCTTTTTTTTCTTTTTAAATTTGTAATGAAAGTCCTTTACAAGTTTGAGTGCTTACCAAACACTATGCAAATGCTTTCCCAAACATACCCTCAATACCATATGTAAACTTTTTATGTCCTCATAATGTAATCAAGCTTATGAAAATCTCATTAGCGACCTCCGATGTGCTTTCCTTTTTCATTTTTTTTAGAATCAAGTGGTACTTTAACCTAGTTTTCGCTCACGAGACTAAGTCCTTCTCCTTAGTTCGGTCAAATGCCCATATTTGGAAGCGATTACTTCTTTGTAGCATGACCCCAAATAGTTCCATCGAGTAGGAATCGAATTTGTGAGCTCATAACTTTTTAAGCGACTCCAATCGGAGGAAGGATTCTTCAACATACAGGTATATGCGGATTCAAGACATATGATGTATCGCATTAGACAAGTCTCACGTAAAGCTAATATGATCCTATAAGTCACGTGTTAAAACTCACACATACATGCAAGTGGCAGGCGTTCGGTGTATGCGTGTCAACGTCCTCTTCCTTACCTGGAGATGCACGTTCTTGTTCCACATTTTTGGGCTATGGGGGTAGTTAGTTTCTTGTTCTCTCTTGATCCTCAAATCTCAGCCTCATGTGACAAAAGACGAGACGATATAAAAGAGATGTCGACATTCTGTTTCAGCGAATGCTCAAATTTCTTGGTGGGACATCGTTTCAGCACCACCACTACAAAAGCTTTAATTGATTTTGGGGCAAAGGCACAGACATGTTGGGCATGGGACCGTGGTTGGACCTACCCGTAGTGAGGTAGTTTACGGCCCCGAATAGGGACTTTTATGATCTAGGGAGGGATTGCTCCATCGTTGTATCATCTATCCGAATTCATTTTGCTTTAAATGTTATATGTATGGCGATGTGACATATGAACACATAAGAGCCGAGATCTTCGCCGTGACGATTTAACGGCTATCAACCCCGCGAAAAACCAATTCCTCAAGAGACCGGGGGAAAGTCCTGAGGTGCAAAGAGTGTCATACTTCTTTTTCTTTACGTAAAAGTGACAAGAATGAAGATGTCCTTTGGAGTTCAACTTCCATTTAGATTTCACATCACTGAGGTCATGTTCTTGTAATTGGAGCTTTGAAATCTAAAGGATGACAAATTTGTATCTGAACTCCATTGATCTCCATATAGAGGAAGTGACTTCAACTTGTCTTTTTGCGGGACGAACACCGTGAGCTCCTTGGATTATTCAGATGAGACGCTTAACAGAATCATACCATCCATACTAACGGGCGAGTTTCAAAGCACATAGAACTGAAGCCTTATCCGATGAGTAAACGGGAAAATTTTTCACAAATTTATGAAAATTAGTCGAGGCAAAAGTTCAGAACCACAACTTAACATCCCATATGTGGCACGTAAAAGGTTGGCCGCATTGACACCAGAAAAGTGATGGCACCTTGTGTAGCACCACACAGTAGCAGATAAGAGCCTTGGTTCATCATGCCTACTAATTCGAGTTGAGGCAGTGAAAAAACTGCTAACGAAGCGGAGACTCTCAGAGCCTCCTTAGGTGTACGAAAAGCTGGATTGATCACACGCAAGAAGAGATGACGTTGACAATGGTGAAATGATTGATGACATTGCAACAATTGGGAGAAGCTGACGAGATAGAAGACGATGACTCAAAGTGACCTTAGATTGAACATAAACCATGCAACGATTATCAAGCAATATGATAGCTACGGCTAAGGTGATTGGCCTAGTACTGAAGATGTCATTTATCTTTCACAAGGTCATGAGTTCGATCAATGTGGAAGTTGAATCTCTGAATAGCTCGTGCTGCATTGCCTAGCTATAGTGTATCTCGTGTGGAGAGACTTCTTGATTGCTAATATTTTGTTAAGATTGAGGCGACGGGCTCGTCAACCTCGGACCTTCAAAATTGCGGGTGATGCGGATTGGTTTTGGCTCAAATTGAACATTCCGTAGCGAGCATGAGAACCTCGTAGTAAAGGCCCCAGGGGACTTGGAGCGCTGATTAATCCTTCCCGCTCTCTTGGTTGTAAGGAAAGCAACCTAATGGCTAAACCAGCAAGAAGCTCCTTATACTCGTAGGAATAAAAAAGGTAATGGGCCACTCTTCAGTGTGGCCCATTGAACATTACCCAAAGCTCTCACTTTAAAGGCTGGACAATATTTTCCTCCATCTGTAGTCGGAGACAGTTCCCTCCACCAATCATACCTCTAGTCTGTGAGTTACAAATAACGAAATATCAATGACATGCAACCAAAACTAAAAATAATGTAGATATGTCCATGTTAGTAACTACCGACAGAAAAATGCTTAAAAAAAGTTCCCTTCGGCTAGCGATGGAGGAAATCATGTCCTTAAAGATCAAGCCATTATCGCTTCCTTTACAGCCTAAAAGGCACCTCAAGGAACCCGCTATATTCACCTCCACCCGAAGCTCATTAAGATGTGCACGGTCGCTGGGAGGATGATTCAGACCAAGGCCTCTGCCACGGCGATCGCCTGAGGCCGTCTCGATGGAGTGTTGACATCTGGATTTTACCCGAAAGGTCTTCCTTACGTATTCTCGAAAACTGGGATATTGGCACCCACCAAAACATCTCTACACAGCCGATCCACTTATGGCATTTCATGTTCCAGGTGCTAGGAAGTGTCACCACGCATTTATGTTGTGCTTCGTGCAATAGAATGCTTTAGTCTTTTATTTTAATGCATTACACATCGTGCATTGCATTTGCATCGAATCTCAATTACTGTTTCGGGAGTGTTTGGACCAGCTTCTAGGCATAAAAGAGAAAAAAAGTGGAGAGACAAAATCGAGTTGCTGAGTGTTTTTGTCAGTCATTACAATTTGATCTCACATAATCAATTTCTATTTTGGCAAGTTTTTCTTAAAAATAAAAATAATGAATTCGGGTCTTGAGACATATTTTCTGACAAAAACTAGTTTTCATAAAATTTAAAAAGTTAGAGTAAGGTAATTTCTGAATTTTGTTTATTTGATCGGCGACCTAGTTGGATGTGATGCATGACCCGCCCTCGTCCATTGGGTTAGCTCGTATTGCGTTCTCCACACGTGTTTTGGTCTCTGTCCACTTCGCTCATTTAGTCCATTTTGTTAGAGACCTCTCAGGAAATTCCACACGTCCACATCCTCAGCATTCCTCTTGTTGGCCTGCCTCCTTTCGGGGCATGTTGCCCGGGTGTATGTCAGCCCGTAGATTACGTCGATCCCACATGGCTCGCGCCTCGGTGAGCCACCACTTCGCTGCTGGTCCGAGCCTCCATCGGAGTCATTGCGCGGTGCCTTCAACGCCTAACGCATTAACCAACTATTCCAATTTGAATTGTGCGCTTCAAGATGGACGCCAATCGCCGCTGAGGTTGCCGGAACTAACCTGACCCAAGCCACATATCCAGGTTGATGCCGCCACAATACACTCGTGCCGCCGGTGATGTCGCTCACGACCACCGAGTCCACTTTGGCGAGCACTGACTTATTGCTTTGCTATAGTCCCATTATCGGCAGAGGTATAGTGGGGGTTCATTGTTTATTGGATTCGTGCTAGACTTGAGTATCAGGCTCTGCATTTAGAAATTCATAATAAGTCATTCGTGTCATGTTTATATTAGAGATATTCATCGTGTTGTAGGTTCGCATATTAGGGGAATGTTTACTAAAATCACATAAAGTGGATTAATTAGGTACTGTGCATTAAGAAATTGGTTAATACTATGAAAAACCCCAAACTAGTACATTTATGATAAATTTATACCAAACTAATTTTTTAACTACCAAAAATCCCAAATTGGTACACTTGTGACAATTGTACCATTTATTAGTTTTCGTTAAATTTTACCGTCAAATTTTCTGAATTAGATGATACGTGATAGTTGAAGGGTGTACCGGTTTGGGTTTTTACCCTTCGTTTGTCATAGGTGTGCTAATTTGTGATTTTTCGTAGTATTAATTCAATTTTGCGAAAGGTAAATTTATCATAAGATGTACCAGTTTGGGGTTTTTGGAATAAAATTATCACAGATATACCATTTTAGGATTTTTGGTAGTAAAAAAATTAATTTGAGGTAAATTTATCACAAATATATCAATTTGAGATTTTTCGTGATATTAACCCTTATTTTGCATCTTGAATGTTTAGAAAAAGTACTATTCTCATAGCTGGGTGTGTTCATATTTGTATATTTGCTCATATGTAGAATTTTCTATATTTTTGCATTTTGGGATTCGGATAGGGTTTGGCATAATATTTGCATCACGACAGTTGTCATGCTTAAAAAATCAATTTGAATAAATTAGTGTTTTAGTGCACATTTAAGTCGTCTAGGTTGGATATTTGGTTACACGCCTCCTTCACATGTCATGAAAATTGAAATACACAACAGAAATAATACCATATTGAAAAACACATAGCAATGTCGTTATGATTGCATTTCCATTTAATTAGGATAAAAATGCAATATTAGATTTAGTTTCCTCTTATGCATAGTCTATTTTAGGCTAATATTTTGCTGAATCATAAGAAAAAAAAACATAAAAGTGACTATTTTTGCATACTATCACATCTAGGATTAGATTTCAATATATTCTTTACAACGTTTAGTGGCTCATTCAAGGAAAGTGATTTATTGAAGACATAATATGTCACATTTGCATATTCAATCTTCTTTTATACATTAATCTATTTTAGGGAACGTGCAAGACCATTTTTAGATTTTCTATCTATTATTTACAGGGGTGTTGTCCGGCGGGCATGATAATGATATGTTTAATGATTGCCCAGGGTGAAGAACACTAGAAGTACCAAAACTTATGTATGGTGCTCACTTTAGTGCCAAAAGTTTGTTTCGGATCACTTAAGTGTCAATTTTTTGAAAAAACAATCACTTAAGTGCCAACTCTGATTTGGGTCGCCGAAATCTGACATGGCCATATATTATTAATTTCTCAGTTCAACGTGGCACGTTGGCGCTGACAAGGACAATATTTAATAATATTTTAAACTTTTTTTTTCTAATTTTTTCCTTTTTTCTTTTTTTCTTTTCTTTTTTCTTCTTCTTCTTTGTGATGGTTGGCCGCCCGCCCGGCTCACGGACGAGGCCGCCGCCCCGCCCGCCCGGGCGGGCAAGGTGAGGCCAAGGCCCCATGGCGGCCCGGCCCCCGATTAGGCCATGGCGGCCAAAAAGAAGAAGAAAAAAAAAAAAAAAAAATCAAAAAAATAATTAAAAATTCGAAATTTACACGTGAAAATGCCATGTAGGACTGAGAAATTTAAAATATACACGGGAAAATGCCACATAGATTAAAATTTTAATTAAAAAAGTCACGTATTAATTTGGCTGGAATTTCTTGCAGTTGGCACTTAAGTAATCGTTTTTCTCCGATTTTGACACTTAAGTGATCTGAAACAAACTTTTGATACTAAAGTGAGTACCGTACACAAGTTTTGACACTTCTAGTGTTCTTCACCCAATTGCCCAAGATGAGCGAAAATCACCAAAAAAGTCTTCAACGTATTGCAATTATGCTAATTTAATACTAAACCTTTCAATTAGGCTAATTTAGTTATAAACCTATTATATTTGTGCTAATTTAGTCCTAAACCTATCAATTGTGCCAAATTTAGTCCTAACTTTTTTAACGATTTACCAATTTAATCATTTTAGTCAATTCTGGCAAAAAATCACTAACGTGGCAGTTTAGTCGGCACCAACTGTCCTACATTACACGGCTGTTGCTAACATGGATAATTTTTTATTTTTTATCCTAAACCTAAGCCAACGAGGTTGCTTTGTCCTAGGGTTAGAAAAAAAAAGGAAAGAAAAAAATAAAAGAAGAAAAAATAATAAAAATTTAGAAAAAATTAAAAAATTGTCTATGTCAGTGTTGGCTATCCTTGCTGACCATGCCATATAGGATGGCTGGCATTGACTAGACCACCACGTCAGAGATTGCCGACCAAAGTTGGCCAGTTTGTCAAAATGTTTAGAATAAAACTGGTACGATTGAAAGGGTTATGACTAAATTGGCATAAGTGCAATAGGTTTTAGACTAAATTGGCCAAATTAAAAAAGTTAGAATTGACTTGACACAAATGCAACAGAATTATGACTTTTTTGGTGATTTTCTCTAGTGTGAGATAGCTCGGGCTAAATTTTAATTATTTATTTATATGGGTAGCATTATTTCCACCCCACTTTTGGTTAAAACACTCCTTTTTTCTAGTGAACTTACCGAAATACCATCCTATCTCACTCTCTCTTCAATTTATTGTTTCTTCTTTTATCAGGCTAACCCATTACTTATTTTATTAGGTTGACCCACAAAACTGCCTTTTATTTCTATCGTCTCTCTTATCTTATCAGTTTCACAATATAAATGCCAAATTCCACCCAACAAGATATTATCTTATCCTACATCCTATTATCACTTTGCTTAGAAAATGTTGTTAATTTTAATTTATGATCTCATATTTCTAATCACAAAAGTTACATAGAATGTTAGAAATTTCTAGTTTTGATCGCACACAATTAATTGCCTATTTTTTATCAAATAGTTTGAGGGAAACTTTACTTCAAAGTTGAAAATTAAGATTCCATCTAATTATCTAGCCGATTTTGACATTGTGGGTGTTTTTCCGAAATAAGTTCGTTTGTGCTTTCCTTGAAGCTTTTTACGTTTTAATAAGAATTGCAAGATGAGAGTTAACAATTTATTTACACCTTCTTCACTTTCAAAGTTGCATCGGATTTTTTAGAAGAGAGTTTTAAGCATATTTGAAAGTTTTAATTCACTTGATATGAGATTGAATCTACAATCGATATTAATTACTTTATTAATTGTAGGATTAGAAGAGCAAGAAGTTTCATTTTTTTTTCCTTTATATTCTTATCTTTTGTTAATATTTAGATATGATCTAAATATAAATATTTTTGAAATTTGATCATGCTTCTAACAAATTAACCTTTTCCATATTTTGATCAATCTTTCTTTTCCATTTTTGATAAAGATCGACTAGATAGTTAAATTGAATTTTAATTTTTGACTTTGAAATATAGTTTTGCTCATACAATTTGAGAAAAAAAAAAGGCAATTAATTGTGCGTTCACAAGCTATCATAAATAGTTATATCTTGTAATTGAAGATATGAGACCATAAATTAAAATTGACAATATTGTCTAGGCAAAGTGATAACAAGATGCATGGTAAAACGATATTTTGTTGGGTGTAATGGAGCATGAGAGAAATAAAGGTAGTTTTGTGGGTTAGCCTGATAAAAAAAAATAAACTGAAGAGAGAGAGGAGGGTATTTCGGTAAGTTAACTAGCAAAAAAGGAGTGTCTTAGTTATAATGGGGGTGTAAATATTGCCGCCCATTATTTATAAGGCGTTTATTATTATTTACACAAAGTGTTTCATTCTATTTTCTGCATACTTATACATGTTCATTTAGGGTTACATGTAATAAGGGGAATTAAGTCAACCAAGATTGCATGTTATTTCTTTCCTCAAAAGAGAAAAAAGTATCAATTAAAACGAGTTAGACTTTTTGGTGTAACTAAATCCCTGAGTCCTAGAATTTCGGGTTTGTAGAAAATAAAGCTTTATCCCACGTATTACTTAGAGTACTCCTAACCAGCCCATAATAGGCTAGTTGTGACTATTGTAATCTTAAATTAATGAGATGAATCAACTTGCAATTAGTGGGGGTTGAGAGAATTCATCCGAAGCTTAAGCGCCACCATGTGACATTATTATTGCGTCTGACTAACAATCTGCTAGCTCCCATTGGGGTTTACTTGGGGATGTGATGCCCTCCAATGTTGTTCCGCGGTGGTCAGATCTGCCGTCGCAAACTTTTATTGAAAAATTCGCTGAATTTAAATTCTTTGCATGAGTTGTTCATTTTGTTATTATTATTATTATTAGAAAGCAGTTACTCGAGTGTGTGAATCAAGGCTCATCTTACAATCTTAGTTTTTTAGGGCAAACCAGTTACCCGTCGGCCATGGAGTTTGGGTTGTTATCACATAGCAGCCCAGTGCCAATAATCGGGAAAAATTATCCAAAAAGTCCTAAACCTATTGTACGGCAGCCAATTCATTCTTAAACCTTTTATTGTTGCCAATTTAATCCTAAACCTTTCAAAAAGTTGTCAATTCAGTCCTAAACCTTTCAATTGTGTTAATTTAGTCCTAAATATTTTGTCAATTTAGTCTTAAACCTTTTAACGAATTGCCAATTAATTCTTTCGGCTAATTTTGGCAATCAACGACGCGTGGCGATCCGGTTAGTCTTGGCCATCCTCCGCATGGCGGCGACGGATAATTTTATATTTTATAAAAAGGGTTAATACCACGAAAAATCTTGAACCATCACTTGTGACAAATTTACTCCAAACTATTTTTTTTTGACCATAAAAACCCCAAACCCAGTACATCTGGATAATTTTTCCTAACTATTTTTTAATCACCAAAAACCCCAAACCGGTACAATGACAATTTTACCCGAACTTTTTTTTTACCACCAAAAATTCCAAACCTGATTTTGACAATTTTACCCCGAACTAATTTTTTAATATTATTTTTTTTATTTTTCAAATTTTTTTAGTTTTTCTTTTCTTTTCTTTTTCCTTTCCTTTTCTTTTTTTTTTCCTTCATCTTCATTGGACCAACAATGGATTGTTATATTGTAATTGATACCACAATAACATGACACGTAACATAAATGCTACATTTTGACCCAAAAAAAAACATAACGTTAAATGAAAGATTTTCTTTTATATGCATGAATTTTCATGCTAACCACTTTTTTTACATTTAAATGTCTCGGAAAAAAGGCATTATACTATTGTCCTTTTCTTATTTTTGGATGCAAGTGGATAGGCAAACTGATGGAGTCTAACGCAAGCTTGTTACCTAAGTTTAGAGTACAAATTGATCAACAATTTCTATAAGTCTTGCTTGCTAATTTAATTTAAAAGATTAATTTACAAAAATAATATATTTTATATATAAGATGAGAGATATTATATGTGCATGGCGATTCATAAATCAATATGATTACTTGAAATATATAATAAATAAAAAATAAGAAGAATTTTTTTTGTACTATTTCTAATTGATATAGTAAGAAATTATAAAGAAAAAAAAAATTATAGATATAAACTTACGAATTTAATTTCAATTTAATATGCCTTACCAAATTCACACTTCCTGAATTTTTTTTTTTTTGAGGTTAAAGATGAAGGAAAAAAAAGAAAAAAGAAAGTAAAAAGAAAAGATAAGAAAAACTAAAAAATTCGAAAAAAATAAAAAACAATATTAAAAAATTAGTTCGGGGTAAAATTGTCATAGATATCTGGTTTGGGATTTTTGGTAGTCAAAAAAAATAGTTTGGGGTAAAATTATCACAGATGTACCCGGTTTGAGGTTTTTATGGTCTAAAAAATAGTTTAGGATAAATTTGTCACAAAGTGTGTGTACCAGTTTCGGGTTTTTAAGTGGTATTAACACTTTTAAAAACATTTGAATTTTTATTGATTTTTATTGATTATTTTACTTTTATTCTTCTTTTTTTCCTTTCTTCTTTTTTTTGGTAAACGAGTTGCATTGAGGGCAACAGAGTCGCTAGTCGAGGCGGTGGAGGTGGCCACCATTGGGCAGGGCGGTGAACCCCACCCCCACCTAAGGGCGAGGTTGCCTCACCCGGCTGTGGACATGGCGTCGCGGCCCCTTTGTTCTTTGTAGCCAGCACCTAGGAGAGGGCTCTTGACGCCCTCTTCGCCTTTTACCTTGAGGCTCATGAGCCCTCGCTAGACGTTGTGGCCCTCGCCTAGGCCCTCGCCGACCATAGCAAGGGCGGGCGACGGCTCGCAACGCCCTCGCCGATCGCAGTGAGGACTTGTAAACCCTGCCAAATGGGTGAAAAGCTGATGCCTTTGGTCTGGCCGAGGTGAGCCGTCGCCTTTCCATAGGCCATCGCTAAGCGATGAGAACGGCCATAGCAGCTTCGCTATAACTGCGAGGGCTCACGGCGCCCTCGCCCAAATTCCCGGCGCAGGCGCGACCCATGGCCTAGCGAGTCGTCGATCGTCCCCTAGTGGCCAGCCACCTTCGCCAGCCCTTGGTCATTGGCTCAACAAAAAAGAAAGGAAAAGAAAAGAAAAGAAAAATTAATAAAATAATCAATAAAAATCAATAAAAAAATTCAATTTTGTTTAAAAATATAAAATTATTCACGTCAGCGCCACATAGGATGGCCAACGCCGATTGGACTACCACGTCAGCGTTTTCTAGCCAAAATTAGCCGAAGGACTAAATTAGCAATTCGTTAAAGTTTTAAGACTAAATTGACAAATAATTAATAGATTTATAACTAAATTGGCACAATTGAAAGGTTTAAGACTGAATTGAAAACTTTTTAAAAGGTTTAAGACTGAATTAGCAAAATTGAAAAGTTTAGGATTAAATTGGTCACCGTACAATAGGTTTAGAACTTTTTGGATAATTTTCCCGATAATCGTTTTATTCCCTGATAAGTCAGTTCTTCTACTACAGTTTAATCAAGTATGAACTTCTCAAATCACAAAGTATATCATGATCCCTAATGTTTGGTCTTTTGTTTTTTTCGGTTTTGTCAGTCTAGACTAAAACGAGGTTTAGTCCTTAAAATATATCATATGACTAGCTGTTGAGGAGGTTTGCTCCCGAGGATTCTGAGTCTTGCGGAATAGTTAGTGTGTCACGGCAGTAACATCGGTAGCGGGGATGAAATACAAAGGGCATGAGAGAAGGAGCGGGCATTCCTAATTCACCCAAATACTAAGTGGCAGGTGAAAAGGGTCGAGTCACTTATTATGGAGAATTTCTCAATGAATCTCCACTAAAATCCCCCAGAGCCCGGAGATGCCCTGATCAATAGAGGTGATGAAGTCTAGAACTTCTAAGTCCAAAATGCCCACCTAAATGAGGGTAGTGATGGGGTGCTCACAGTGACAGGATCGGAAAATTGTTTTGTAGGATTATGCGAGGTGACAATCCTGGCGTAGAAAACTAACGGTAGATAAGTTGCCATGTGTCAGGGGAAGAAGGGCCAATCATGGGCTAGCGCATGTCAGGATGACATGAGATAACACTAGACCCAGTAGAAATGGTTAGGGAATAGGTTGGACTATTTACAACAAGCCCCGCTCTAAGCCCAAAAAATTCTCTAAAACATTCCAAACGAATAAGAATTACCTAAGATCCTGCCACCTATCTCTGGTCATTCTTCATTAAACAATGCTCACGTGAAGTAAACTAACGACAAATCTATGATCATGGTTTGTTAATAAATTCAAAAATTGCACAAATGAAAATACATACATATATATCATAAAATATGAAAGGGAGAAATTATTCATCAACATTTTGCCCCCTACGTGAGAATTCTTTGTGAAATGTGGAAAAGAATATCATGCATAGCCTCCGTCGGTCCACTTAAACAAGCAACATGAGATAACTATAACATCTCCTCTCTTGTACAAACGGGATTGAAAAACATGTGTGAAATTTAGTGACACTTGAAATAAATCCGGGGCAAATCTCGACTCTGACCCTATGTGAGAAAGTTTGACAAAAAAAAAATAAAGATAAGTACACTAAAAGTCCTAAAACTTGTCACAAAGATACAAATGAGTAATAAAACTTTCAAAAAGTACAATCAAGTACTAAAACTTGTCACAAAAGTGCAACTGAATAATAAAATTTTCAAAAAGTGCAATAAAGTTTTAAAACTTGTCAAGTAAGTGCAATCAAGTTTCAAACTTGTCAAGTTGTTGCAATCAAGTTCTAACACTTATCAAGTTTATGCAATTTAGTCATTTTCCAATAGTCAAGTTAGACGGAGTTAATGGAAGGATTTGATTATACTAATTTGATAAGTTTTAGGATTCAATTTTACTTTTTTTAAAATTTTAGAATTTAATTGCACTTTTTGAAAATTTTATGATTCAATTGCATTTTCATGACAAGTTTTAGGACTTTCAATATACTTATTCAAAAAAAAAAAGTCAAATTCTTAAAGGAGGGGAGATTCCATGCATGTAAGATTTATACAAACCCCATCGACCGTGGATCTAGGAACCACGAACTTTGTTTCTTTCCACATCTTTGAGGCTATGGATTTCTAACGCCCTTGTCCTCTCTCTACTCTCGAGATCGTCACACGATGCCCTCCTTTCGAGCCCTTCTTCTTCTCCTTCTTCCGACCATCCGCGGGTCAAAGCACGAGCCGTTCGCCGACCGCAGCGCGGTCGTCTCCACAGCCTACGGGCATTTCAATTTACAAGGTTGCCTTCCCATTCCCATGCCCTCCTCCTCGGTTCAGATCTCTCACCCTTTCATTTTTTTAATCGCTTCATGTCCCATTCCATTTATTCAGCTTCCTTCTGCCACACGCCATACTCTTCACCGTTCCCACCGAAAATTAATAGTTTAAATTGAATTTTTTTTCTTTTTTTTCCCCCATGGCAATAATGCCCTCACTAGATAGGCACCCCCAAAAATAACTTTCAAAGAAAAACGAAATAGAATAAGAGGCTCCTCACACCTTTTGCACCCACAAGCAAACATCCCATGCACAGAGGACCCAGTTGGAATTTTAATTGTAATTTTAGTTTTTTTTTTTGTGAATTTGTTGTCATTGTTTGAGGTGAGGACAAATCCATTCATCTAATCTGGGTTTTCCCCTCATAGTGAAAATCAATGCATGTGACCATTGAATTATGGTGTGTACTATGTACTCATTTGCCAGTTGAAAAGAGAGAGAGAGAGACAGAGCTGTATGTGCCAAAATCACTTCTGTTTACATTTTCTGACGGCCACTGATACATCCTCAGTTAAGTGTGAGTTCTTGAGGGATTTGGGAATTTCTTTTTGCCTTTTTCATTGTACTAGGAATCCAAATTTTTTACTTGATTAATCCTCACGATCGCGTGCAAAATATAGCGCTCACAAGTATTGGGTAGAGCTCTGCTCATAGGATGATGACATTCATATAATTGTTTTAACCGTAGATAAATAAGAACTTCAGCTTGTACATACTCTTTCTAAGTCGATCGGTAAGCACCCGGCCAATCGTGACACGCGCTAGGTAATTATCGAAGGCATACTGCTATGTGCTCTTAGTTTAGCCCCAAGAGAACGCCCTAGCACGGATTTGAATCTATACTTTGAGATGAGAGAATGTATACGCTTACTGCTTCTAGTACCTTATGTTAATATTAACTAGCAATCATTTTATAAATAGATAATGTAGATGAACAAAAGGATCTCAGAGACAACTATGGAGTTGATGCCAGTTTACACATTCTTGTACTGAGCTTTGAAATTGGTTCCTAAAAATTAGTGATGCATTTCTATGGCTCCGAGCTTAATCGACTAATGTTGGAAGGTTGTTAAAATGAGGAGACAGCATCTTCCTTTCGTCGAAATATTTACGATTCACTTGGATGGGACACAGGATCACATGTTGTTCTCCCATGCACTTGTGTCGATCTCTAGACAATTGGTGAAAATACTGGACAATGTTTTAGTGATTGTGTAGAGAATATCGATTTGACCTCCACTATTGTCAACTCTTTGGACAAACCCTAAGAGTCACGGACCCGTGTGATTTTATGATTATCCGGTACAATCAAAACGGGAAACTACCACACACGTTGAGAATTCATCGGTTGCCGGCCGGCCCCAAATATCCTAGATATATCAAGAAAAATTACAGGCAGTATGAATTTCTGATTCTCACTAAACAGGGAAAATCAGCAATTGAGGGGCACGAGACTGGATTGGCCAAACCCCTTTCTCGGCGGACAACTGTTTGTAGCTGTCCTTATCAATGATGGTCTCCTTCCCGTCTAGGCTAAGAAATTCAGATTAGAAAGGAAGTTCGGCAAAATCCAGAAGCAGACGACCTTGCACCACGGGTCCTTAATGAATGGTCCGAGGCTAATGCCCTCTCTCTCTCTATCTCTCTTGGACGAGAGAGAGAGAGAGAGAGATTATAAAATTGGTTCACACGTGTCGAACCGTGAATGTCGTTTTATAAGGAATAAAAATTAGGCTCCTGTACAGCATTCGATGCAAAAGGCTACTCTACACTAAGGTTTCTTAACGTTATTATATGAAGAAGAACGTTTTGTGTTGCATCAATTTTATAGTTCGACTGTGTAAAACCTATCTTGTATTTTTTGACTTTATTGCATTCAAGATGGAAGAGGAACACAAAAGATGCACATACTGATCTGAACATTTACTTTATAAGTTAACATAACTTTCAGTCAATCACCCCATTAGCTTTTGTCACTTCATTTTCTAAAGTAACCATGTAAATCAAAGATTTGCAATCCTAACGTTATTACTGGACAAGGGGGGAAAGTAAAAGGACAGGGAAAACACGAGGTTAAGGTGAAGTGGTTGTTCCATATACGCCAAAGTGACCCCTCCCGACATTTGTGTTCTCTCTCTCTCTCTCTCTCTCTCTATCCCTATATATCTTCACCTCTGACCCTTATCAAATTTTAACACCATCTCAACAAATTCTCTAGCACTTTCAGTTTTCACTCATCTCTCTCCTTCTGCTCCAAAAACCAAGTCCCTACTCAATCTGTTCTATAGTTTGATCTGCCCTAGGCCAAAAGCCCTTGAGGTTCTTGAGCCATACATCTCCGTCAAGATCACAACCCATCTATTACTATATAGCAATATGGATGGGTATAGCTCTCAAAGGCAAGACTCGATGAAAAGGAGGTTCCAAGATAGGAACTTGCCCGTCTCATCCATGGACAACTACTTCGCAAAAGTCATGGCCGCCGCCACCCCACCTTCCTCCTCTCCGGCCTTCGTGAAGAACCCTAACAGCAACAGCAACAGCAACAGCAAGATCGCTAGCTCAATCGGGTTCGACGACGATCTCGTGGCCGCAGTTGTGCCGCCGGTGACCGTGGCCATTGAGGGCCGCTCGATCTGCCACCGCATCAGTCTCCACAAGCACGAGAGCTACCAAAGCCTCGCCAAGGCGCTGAGGCAGATGTTCGTGGACGATGCTGATGTCCCGGACAAGGATCTCAACCTATCCAATGCTGTTCCCGGACACCTTATAGCCTACGAAGACATTGAGAATGATCTTCTTCTTGCTGGTGACCTTAATTGGAAGTAAGTTCTTTGTTTTACTAATATTTATAATGAATCTTTGGCTTCTCTCTCAAAATCTGTCATGTTCGTCCCATGCCTATCCAATGGGAACTTTTATTACATACCCCGCCGATGAAAACCTAACCCTTGAGGTTCTATCTTCGAGTAGGGACTTCGTACGGGTGGCCAAAAGAATCCGGATTCTGCCGGTGAAGGCGAATTCGAGGAAAGGAAGAGGAGAAGCATGAGAGCTGCTGTGTTAGCCTGGGATGTTGTGGAGGGTTTTGGTGAGATGAAGGCAACAGGAACTTGTATGAGCTTGAGAGCACCACAAAGGAAAAAAGAAAAGAAAAAGAGGAAGATATATTTTGTCTCTTAGGGATCTAGATCCAATGTCCTTTTAATTCTTGGGTATGAACTTTCTTGACTATCATGTTTATAAAGTTTTACCTCGATTTCTTTCTTCTTGTGTTTTTTTTCTGATGACTCGGTTCTAAGTTGAACCAGTGGAGTTTATTCTCTCTTTAGATTTGCTGATTACTTAGGGATCTCTTGGGTCTAAAGATGGGGAGAGGACTGGAAGCATGCATTTATTTAATGTATCGATCACCACTCCTGAGAGCTATATGACTTCGTTAATCGATGTTTCACTCCACATTTTCCCCATTAGTTTATGTTTCCTGCGTGAGGAATCAAGACGTCGTTTGTATACGCTACAATTGATTCATAAAATCGATATAATCAGTAATGTACACATTATCTTATTTGAGTTTTAACTGACCTGTTTGTTTAGAATTCACCTACTATCGGATGTCATATCATTTATATATGAACTTTGAGAACTGGTCTTAGTATATTAGCATTACAAATAAATAGTCTCTCTTTCATTGATTTGCCTGTACACGTAATGGTTGAAAATTGGTGAAACCGTCCATGTAATTTACTTGAACAACACCTGAGGCTATTGCTTAGGAAATGCAGTGTTCTCCATCATGTAATGGAGGACATTACTAAACCAAATTTCGTGGTCCCAACAAATTCATGTACAACTTGAAGCTTTTGGAGTGAAGTGATGTATGAATATGTAATGTTTGGCCAAAAAGAAAAAAGATTCAAATACAACTCCAATATATCCTGTTTTCCCGAGAAAATATTAAGTGAGTTGAATATGCTACGTGGGATGGTATAACACTCCATCCAATAAATGTCACGTGGCAAGGTTGGTCCCGCTATACACCTTCACTCTCTCCCATCTGTCTTTCTCTCTTCTCCGTTACTTCTCTCCCTGCACATCATCTCACCGCCGTTAACCTCTTCGTCTCACCCACTTTTCACCATCTTCTTCTTCTGGTACACATACCAGGAGCACACCACCGCCATTGTGGACCCACAATGCAGAAGCAGAGCTTCATTTTTGTTTCTTCTTTTATTTTATGGGGCCAGAATCTCTACATTCTGGCCGCGAGCGACAAGCGGCCATGGCTCTAGATCTGGCCAAACTTCCAGATCGAGCCGTCTCGGCCGGCGTTGCTCGATGCCAACGACGACCGTGGACATGGATGAGCGTCGTCCATGGCTGGCCGCGAGCGTCTTCCATGCTGGATGGGAAGATGGATACCCAAGGGGGTCAATAGCATGCTCGAACGACGCCGACAACGGCCATGGATGAGCGTCGGTGTGCTCGTGAGTGGTCGTCAGTGGTTGGCTGGTGACACTGCAATGAAACACGAGCATCGTCCATGGTCTCGAAACGCAAAAAGAAAAGGAAGAAAACAGTGAAAGAAGAAAGAGAGTAACAAAGGAGAGACGCAAAAAGAAATGGAAGAAAATAGTGAAAGAAGAAAAAAGAGTAACAAAGGAAAGAGAAGATCTGAAAGTGGAGTAATGGGCGACTGCAAAATGTGACCGGTGGGCTCTGTCCGCCACGTGTCATCAGCCAAATGATATGTTGTATAGCCTACGTGTTCAACTCACCTAATATTTTCTCGGTTTTCCCTGGTCATGAGTTATTTCTCCCGCTGCTTTCTTTAATCACCCCCACGTACAATGTTGCAGATTGAAAGGGTTCTGTTTTTCACCTCAAACATGTTTATGAGGATGTGCTGAACTACACTGTTAAATTTATTGCAAACAGTGGTTTGCAGTTAATAATCGTAGCTAGGGTTACTGTGCTTCCCACGGGAGTAAATGTCTTAGGTGAGAGGAAAGTAAAAGGTCGTACAGAAACCGGAAGAGTGCTTCAATTCGCATTGCATTTCTGTGTCTTGTCTGCAGTTTTTTTTTTGTTTTTGGCATCAAGACCAGAGTTCCTTTCCTGCTCGGAAGAATGTCGTCTAATGATATTCGAAGGTACGGCGATTGTTTTGGGTAATATTTTTCGCGAATAAGCTTAAAGAACTCGTGTCTTGTTCTACTTATTGTGATGTTTGATTGCTCTGACAAGACCCCATGGATGGAGACTGACAAACAAATTCATCATATCTATATTTATATAATCTTAAACACATATATTATGTTTAATATATACTGATATTTCATGAAGTTAGGCAACGCACATGCATGTTGCTAATTTTCAGTATACGTATAGTTTCTGGAAATACTCAAAAAAAGTCACAGATCTTCATGTATCCTCATGTGGGAGGGATGGTAATGTTGTAATAAAGGAAGTGAACCCACTGAACTTAAAGGATGGAGCTGGCTACAGTATAGTTGACTTAAGCTAGAGGAGCCCCTTCTCAAGAACGGCAACCTTTCGACCCAAAAAAAAAAAAAAAAACACGGCAACCTTATTTTCCAGCCATTAATTAGCTAATTTTAGGTCAGATGGGTCCACTCCTAGAATGTAGGCACGGCTTAAAGTCTTACACTTCCAGTTCAATGAGATTGTTGTTGCCTGCATTTTGACGAGTGAAATGTCAGGTTTTCCTCGAGACCGCATTGTTACTCGCATATGAAATAAATGTTAGGTGCATTTTTCGGTTATAAATATAAGGGCAAACTCGAATTAGAATCTTCTCGAGTATTTGACTCGGTTAAAATTTTTTCCAAGATCCGACATATCGCCTTTTCAGAAAAGCCAGCGCTTTTCGTTTTATTCTCATATATGTGTCATGGTTTTTCAAAATGACAATCAAATTTAGTTAATTTATTGCACTTAAGTTAAAGCGAAAGGATCCCAACTCAATAATGCAAAGGGGAATTGGTCATTGACTCATTTGTAATTGCTCTCTCTCTCTCTTTCTCTCTCACACACACACACACAGAGTCTAATTGGCCGTCGCTCCGTAGGCTGCGCACATCATTATTCTTATTTTTGTCATTTTATTACTAAACAAATAAAAATTAATTAAAAAAACTAAAAATTAATTGAGTTCCCAAACTTTATTTCTCGGTGACCAGCTTTTGTCAGCTGCAAGTTGGTGAAATGGGTCAGCTTTTTTTTTTTTTTTATTTTATATTTCACTTCTCGCTTGCTTTTCTTCTAAATTAATGCAATTAATTGAATTCTGAGAAAACAGAAAAAAAAAAACAAAAATAAAAAACCCAAGATGCAATTAATTGGCTTGACTTTTCCCATTGGAGGATCTGGGGAACTATTAACTTCGTGAGTGCGTCCTTACGGGGAAATCCCGAAATGTTGGCAGTATCTCACTGTTATTAACCTTAGTGCTTGTTCCACGCAGTGAATTCTGATTTTTTTAAGGAGATATTCTCTTTCTTTTATATATATTATTTTTCGAGCTTTTTTAAGACATTGATAAGATTAGGATTTGTCTCCATCATCGGCCAATTGAAAAGCTTTATGAACACTCGATCGGGCGTATATATTTCAGAAAACTTTGTTGCTCGAATCATTTTTTTTCCATCTATGATTCGAAACAAAAATTTAGTGTACATGGGATCGAGTGCACCGGTTGATTTGGTCAAATTAATGAGGCTCACGTGAATTTCACTAATTTATATCATCGTCGACAAGAGCCCATAAGATGTGCAATTTTTCGCTTGAGAGAATAGTCGTCTTTCTATTTTCCTCACCTCTTAATTTTCATTCTTCCAAAGATAGACAAGAATAATTACCATCTACATCTCCATTTTCTACGCCTTCATTATTTTTTTGGTCTATATTTTCTTCACCTCCATAAAAGATTTCCAAACATAGGTTAGGTTCAAAAGAATTATATCATGGGGATTTTAAAGAACTTCAATCTTCAATATGCTAGATTCTCTCTTGTTATAGTGTCATATAGCTTTCAAAGTTGAACAGTTTCGAAGGGTCTTATTAACAAGTGCCGTAATGAAATGCCGAAACTTTCAATTTCGGATTGTTCTCGTGGTTGTGGCATACATAATCAAAATATAGGAAGTCAATTATTTGCTCATTAAACATATTTAACGAATACTCGAGAGACGCTCATTGACAAGACCCTATTTTAAATTAAGCATGCTTAACGTATACATCATCGAGCCGGGCCCTCGTTTACATAAATTACGAATGAAATTCAAACTCTGATCAAGAGCACTAAATCGAAAGGTGAAATTATGGAGCCTGCCCCTCGGGCGAGATATAAATGAGGCATTGTGGGAAGGACCAGATATAAATGAGGGGAAAGACTTTCGCCCTAAGTCTGGACCAATCTCAATTAAGTGGTGTTGGTTAGGGATGTGGTATGGACCTCCTTTCTTATCAATTTAGGTGCTGTTGTTGCTTTAAGACATTGCATTTTCCTTGTCCCTTAGCGACAAAGGAAGCAATGGCTCGAAGTCATAGCATAGAAAAGACTGACAAATTTGTGTCCACGAAATTATGTCCCAGATATTAATGGGTCTTTTTTTTGGCTCGGCAATCTAAAATCCATAAATGTAACATCAAATGACTATTTTTAATGCTTCGAATTTGGGCTCCATTCGTTTCGCGAAAAATTTGAATGATTTAAAAAAATATTTTCCTAAAAATATCACTTGTATTGCTTTTAAAAATGGACGAACGAAAAATATTCTTATTGTTTGCGCAAATATTTTAAACATAAATTGTTGTCGGACCGAGAACAATTTTTTGAGTGTTTCGAACGATCATATTTTAAGAAAATATTTTTCAAATTATTTATTTTAAGAAAAACAAACGGAGCCTCAAGATCGATTTGTTTGGGGAGTTAAACGGGATTCGGCGAGCGAAAATTAACCGGTTTAATTAAGAGTAAGGTTAGGTGGACCGAGTGTGTAGTCCGAATTTCAAGCCGACCAACGTGTCATTGAACCCAAATACGACCGTGCCCCCTAATCTGTTAAATGGAAGAGCTAAGTTTCTGGATGAAAGTGGAGAATGGCGTGTGACTCCGGTTTGATTTGCGCTCGTTTGTTGCATGCAGTTTGATTGGGTTCGTCTGCTAGGTAAAAAAAGAGAGATTGTCTTCGAGCAAAATTAATCTCCATCTTTTGTTGTTTCGACTTCATTTAGAGAATTATATAGTTAGCCGCATTGTTTTTATAGTCCACAAAACTTTATGCGTGATTTTTCGGAAAACGGCTATCGCCGTCATTTTCTAAAATTCACTTCTACCTCAACCGTTGTTGTTGATGGCGAGACTAGAAATTAGGGGTGAGCAACTTGGACCGCCCCAACCGGAACCAGACTGGACTGGACCGGACCGACGGGTTTGGTCCGATTCTCGGGACTATCGGTCCGTTCCCCTGTTCCTAAAAGCGGAGCAGGTTTCGGGCGGTCCAGTTCCCGGTCAAGGGGGAACCGGACCGGACCGGACCGATTATTTAATATATATTTTTTTTTTTTTTTTTTCTTTAAAAAAATTAATAAAATGTGAATTTAACTATAAGTGAACTTCATTATTATAAATTCATTGATAAAAATTAGTAAAATGTAAATTAAACTCTAGGTAAACTTCATTGACATAAATTCATTGATAAGAATTAATAAAATGTGAACCAAACCTTAAGTGTTTGACAAAAAAATAACCATAAACTCTAAGTAACCGGTTCCATTGGACCGAACCGGACCAGACCGACGACCCGATCTAGTTCCCGGTCCTAGAACCAACCGGTTCGGTCCGCGATTCCCAAAATTGGGAACCGATTCTCTCGGTCAGGTTCCCGGCTTCACTTTGGAACCGGACCGGACCGGAAACTGCTCACCCCTACTGCAAATACATTTTGAGCTGCCAAAAGTAGGGAAAATTATCAAGAAAGTTATAAACTTATTGCACTTTTACCAATTCAGTTCTAAACATTTTAAATATGCCAATTGAGTTCTAAACATTTTCACGTTTTACCTATTGAATCCATCTTTGACCTGGAAATCGCTAAGATGGATGTAGGCCATCCTACATGGCACGGTTGGTGCTAACTTGTTCCCAATTCTACCATAAACTTTTTTTTTGTTCCATAAAATTCTCACAACTTTATGTCCAGTCCCAATTCTACCTCGCCGAATTTGGTGAGGGTCGTGCCTCACCAACCATGGGTGAGGCCTCCTCGCCAGATCTAGCCTTGCCCAGCCACTGGCAAGGCTTGAGCCCTCGCTAGAGGCCGCGAGGTCGAAGGCCATGACCTCGTGGCCACTAGCGAGGGCAAGGCGAGCCTCCATCGTTGTTGGCGAGGGCAAACCTTGCCAATGTCCGACAACTGGCTAGAGGAAAAAGAAAGGGAAAGAAAAAAAAATAAAAGAAAGAAAAGAAATTAAAAAAAATAATTCGTAAAATATTATTAAAAGTTATCCACATCATCCTCTGCGGTGACATGTAGGCCGGCCGGCGTCTATGTCAGCAATATCTGGCCAAAATTAGCCGGAAAGACTGAATTGGCATAAAGACAAAATCTTTATAACTGAATTGACACAAAAACAAAATGTTAATGATTGAATTGACACAAATGTAATAGGTTTAGGACTTTTATGACACTTTTTTTTTTGTAAGGACTTTTCTGACACTTTTCCCTCTCTTAAGATTAAGAGCAATTGAAGAAAGCCAATCATCATTGTTCTAGTTTTTATCCAAATTTCGGATCTAAGAAGACGTTGCTTGGGCTGATATGGAAATTCATCTCTAAAAGACGTCTTTTTGGATTTGAAATTTGGGGAAAACCTAGAGTAATATGTGGAAATGCCACGTAAGATCACTAGAGGCGAATTTGGACGGAGGGTTAATAGGGGCAGATTTGAGACTCAAGTAATAGTAGGTGATTTTTTATAAGACAAAAAAAATTTATAATAAAATTGGAACTTGACCTAAAATGAGGTTTTTTTATAAGACAAAAAAAATTTAAAATAAAATTGGGATTAAACCTAAAGTTATAGGTTTTTTATGAGACAAAAATTTTTTAGGGTAGAATTAGGATTTGAGCTAAATTTTGGGGTTTTAAGTGTATTATGCCCATAATTTAGGGACTTAATAAAAAAAAAGTCTAGCGATAGAATTAAGCAATGGCTGAAAGTTCAATATCACTAGTGCCCTTACCTTATAAACCATCATGCTTGGCTTTGTATTATATATCAAATTTGTTGATGTACTTCAATAAAGTACATTTGAACGTTTCTCAATCATTTAATTTATAGGTTTATATAATACTTTGACACGAATTCTACTCACACATATATAGTTTGTGCAACTTTTGCCAGTGGTATTATAAACGAGTAGAATAACTATGCCCCGGGAGATCTTCTTTGGCAATTGGGAATTTGCTTTTCTTCTTAATAATATATCACCCATTGAGATTCATAGCGATGTGATCTTAAGGTCCTAAACTTAAAAAGGATATGCATTCCACAGAAGATTTCGTTCTTTGCAACAACTCAAACTCAACTCCTTAAGATTGAGCCACGTTACCGGTGAGTCGGATGACTTGATGATAAAAATTAAAAGTACAGGATTTGAGAAAATTGCATAGGAAGTCTTAAACCTTATGTCTGAATGCAATTGAGCCATAAAACCGTGCAAATGGTTCAATTAAACCCTACACTTTCCTCAAAAAGCGCAATGAATTAATAGTACCTAAAATAGCCATCGTGTCATTGAAAAAAGTGCTTCTATGGCATTATTAAATTGCACTTCTCAACATCATTTTAAGACTTAATTGCATTATTCAATACATGTCAAGGACTTAATTAAATAAACTGAAATGTTAGGATTTTATTGCACTTTTTTGTAATGATTTAAGATTTGATTGAATCAATCGAAAGATTTAAGACTCAGTTACATTTTATACACAATGGTTTATCACTTCTGGTGCAATTTTCCATTCAAGGACTTGATTTAAAAAGCATGAAAGTACCATAAACGAAGACTATACGTTTCCTTTTAAAAAAAGAAATTGTACTTCATTATCTTCAGGCACATGGAGATAACGCAAGAGAGGAAATATCAACATATGGATTCGAGTCAGCAGTAACTTTTTTTTTTGGTCAGATAGTCAGCAGTATTTGCAGACTTTAATAATGTAATCAATAGGCTTCCGTGTGGGCACCGCTAAGTATCTTTCGCATTGGCATTGCCTAATTTAGTCAAAAATAGAATTTAGTGATCCAAGATGTTTTATATTGTTTTTAAGTACATCAATAATTGTAGGCTGGTTCACCTCGAAACGAAATTTCTCTTGTTTGAATGAGAATAGACACGCATGGACAAGAAAATCATAATCAAACCACCTCATATTAATCTATACGAAAAAATTTGTCATGTCGAAAATCGTACATGGGGAATCAATTTTATTCTATGCATTTAAAATAATCATCTTGGATTTTAGTCTAGTTGTTGGTGGAGATAAAAACAAAAAAAAAGGGTTAGGTCTGGCCATGCAATTGAATTTAATGATTATTTTAAGGAATTATTTGATCGATGATTGATCCCATTATCTATTTGACGTCATGTGTTGATAAGAGATTGTAGTCTTTACTATAAAAGAGAACAAGATTGACCAGAAGTTAAAGCAACGTAATTAACATACTTTAAAGATAAGTGTTATTTCAGTATCACTACCAAATACATTGTACCATCTCAGGAAAGTGACCCGGAAACCGAGCTATACAATTGATGTTATGATTTTTATTCTTCAACAGTTTTTACATTTTATTATCATCCTAGGTAGTACTTATGAAATACTTTTTTTTAGCGAAGCGTATTGACGTTAAAATTAACATTTTAGATGCTATAGTCATACAATTATGATGTCATGGTTGATTTGGCAAGATAATGACTTGATAGGATAGTATTTAGTACGGTGAACTCAATATTCTTCAATCTTTAATAGCCATTGACGAGCAACCGGTGTGCCACTTGCTAGCGGCTAGCGTGCTACCAATGTGCCGCCGCCACCCTCGCCAGGCAGCAGCTGAGTTCCGCTAACAAATAGTTTGAGATTTTTTTATAAAACATAATTACCAAAAATACATTAGAAAGTATAGTTTTTACTAAACGGCATTTACATCAAAATTGCTTCTCAATGTGTTTTAAAATACATTTTACGAAACACTACTTGCTTTTCGAAAAACCACTTTAGCCCAAATGTTTTTACATTTTATCAAAAACATTCCTCCAAAGTCGAACTAAACGCACCCATATATCGATGTCCCACATATATCCTCCAACCCATATTGTCACTGACTGATATATTTATTTTTGAATTTTAGTAATGTTTTTGTCTTGTCACTTAAGAGACCGTCATTGTAAAATCGAGTTGGAATATTTTAACCAACTAAAATGCAATTTAGCCACAGTTGAATAACAATTGTTTACGCATGTGAGCTCTCGATACGTCATTAATATTTTTATACGGGTGATTCTCAGTAAATACATAAAAAAATGGTACCAATAGGATAAACATATGCTTTTCACGAAATAAGTATAAGTAGTGTAATGTAATTATAATGATTATCATACTGTAAAATAATAAATTACTTGAGTGTGTATATTCTGGTAAATTTGTGACAATAAATATCGATTTTTGTAGCAAAAACTAAAAGATATTAAAATTATTTTCAAAAGAAGAAAAAGTTTAGTCACTTTATTAGGAAAAGATCCTCTTTTAATATCTTTTGTATATCAATCGAGTGGTCGAAACTTTTTGAGCATTCAATTAATTCCTACCGAGTGTGGCAATTCCTCGATCTCATACCCACTAGAAAATTATCGGAGTCTAGTAGGTTTGGGCTCTTGGGTGACAAACGTGCCCTCCTTCAATATGTAAATAAGACAAGTGGCCAAATTCCTAAAGTCAATTCTGGACAGCTAACTTCACTAGGGAAGAAAATTCAAAAAACAAAAAAAAAAATCTAAAACTATTTTCGTGTTGTTCGACTAAGTCATGGCACTCAGCCCAACATTTGAAAATCCATAGTTTTTTCTTTTATAAAATGAGATTTAGGCATACATTTAAAAAATCTTAAAATTGATCTTTTTTTATCCCATTAAATTCGATCATATCCATTGACTGAGCGAAAGAAGAGGTGTCATATCTAGTCATGTCAGTGTTAACTACAATCAGGAATGCTTTGCCGATATGGAAGGATCACTATCAATATCTGAGGTGAACAAGGTATTAGGCGTGGAGATGTTCACAAGTTGAAAGGATTTCTACAAAGTTGAACAAGCTAGAAGGCCTAGATCGAGAGAGAACAAGTCAAGATGAATGAGGATATTCATGATGGCTTGGAAGGACTAAGATAATGTGAACAACTAGATGGGCCTTGGCGATGGTGAACGAGCCTAGAACAATAAGATTCGTTGAAGCTTGGAAGGCCCGCACTTGTGAAGGTGAATAGCTTGGTAGAGTCACAATCACCAATATACTTATAATAACCATAAGGATAGAAGAATAATATATTGTTATGAGGACAACATATTGTTAGTGGAGCAGTTCATTCCAAATGACGTGGAGAGACGGTAAAAATGCTGATGATCCAGTGAATTCAATAAAGACATGGAACTAGTGAGAACACTGATGTCTTTGGAGGTCTTTGGAAGCTGATTTGGTCATTCAGTGAAGGTGAGGAATCAATAGGGATGTTGATTTCCTTGGAAGTTTTTGGAAGCTGATTAAGTCAAGAGATTGTTAGATGATTGATTGAAAGTCATTCCATGCGGTTTCATCAGCGGACATCATCAACAGATTATTGGTAATCTCACTCCTGATTATATGGGTAAGAGATAGTGCAAATATGGAGTTTTGGAAAGTCGTATTCGCACGCTTATCTAATTGGAATGGTAACAACATTAATATAGCTGTTACAAAAGCTTGGAGTTCGCATCAGGAGTACTGGAGATGTAACAAAGCAGTTATGGCAATTTTGATAGGAGGCAGACACTGACAGGAGTTGGTTTGGGAAAACTGCCACAGTTAGTAGCTGTTCTGATGTTGATGATCGACAAAGAGCCAATGAAGACTGATGATGGTAGAACCAACAGCACTTCATGGAGTTGAGTGGGAAACGGTCATCTAAGGATTGGAAAGCTATGTATACTCAATCCAAAAGAAATAGTGACGTTGGGTGGAAAGGAACAAACTGAGTTTATGGCATTGAGTGTTCTTGTTTCTGTTGTTAGTAGCTGTCATGTTCATAATGTCTTTGTGAAGTGCGATAGAGTTGTAATAGCAACTAGTTGAGTGTACTAGTGTAAGAGTAATGCTTGTGTGCTGATAGTGTGATCTATTGTGCGAAAGGAACAACACTTGCCGGTTATAACTTGCAATACCATCTTGGTTGTGGCCGATAGTATTAGGAGTAGACATAGGCTTGGGGATAAAGTCGAACTGCTATAAAACTCATTATGCTATCTTCTATCTTCATTGTCTGTTTATTAGCATTGCACCCAATTACATGAATCTATTTATCAGCACCACTCCTGATTACATATTTGTTCATTAGCAGGTTCTTGATTATGTGAAACTATTTTTGTTGCTGGTGAGTTTTAACTTGTTATATTCTGTAAAAGTTCTTCATAGTTTTCATTCAACCTATTCACTCCTCACTAGGTTATATTGTTAGCCCCAACAATTTTAAAACCCATTTATTCGGTCAAGAGAAAGGGGAGTGTATCTAGTAAACCAATGTTAAAAGGAATTATGACTTGAAGTTAAAAATGCTAGGTGGAAGGTTGCATTCAAGTTAGAAAGTGGCAAGTGGCATAATCATATAGTTATATTCAAATACACAGCCAAGGGGAATGAATCGTAATGATTACATCGGGTTAAAAGCCTTAGGTATAAAGAAATGAATGTTTCTTCAATCCAAAAAATACATGTGGCCTTACATGTGGCTTAATAAGATTAGCTAAAGGAGAAATTTTGGAAAGGGCTTCTTGGCCAAGTAAAATGGGTTAGTCATTAAGACAATAATAGGCCAGGGATAACATAGATGAGATAAAACATGATATCATGGTTGGCCAAGTTCGGTGTTACAAATTAAAGGCTTGCGGTTTAAAATACTTGGGAGAAAAATGAAGGAAGGGCGTGCCAAAAGAAGACAAACCCAAGGCTTAATCCAAAATATGTTATTAAGTTACCAAAACATTTAATAAATCAACATGTAAAATATTTTAAACTAACTTAAATTATTAGTGAAAAACATTGGATACTTGGAAATCTCAATTCAATAAATTTAAAACTTGAAAATCATCAAATATAAAACTTGGAGCATATCAATCCCTTTCTACGACTAATATGCCGGTAATTAATTACCAACAATATACATCTATTCATTTAATCTTAACACATTGGATTTTGGATGGTAACCGTCATTGAAAATCATTCTAAATACTGTTATCCAAATTCGAAAATTACGAATGTCACATCTATAATCTCCCACTCCCACCTGTTTTAATATTTAATTTTTAATATTTCCCATAATAACATTCTTTATAAAGATTTCACATCCTGATATACTTGAATCTTTCCACACATATTTACATATATCCATTATCAATCGTGTATTTTTTATCAATAATTGCTCAGTTATTTAATCATTCATACATTTAGTAATGAAGTGTTCTTGTTTAATCTTTCAAATGTCAATTCTGTGCATACACACAATGCGCATTTGCTAGTCTGTTTGTTGTAAACAATAGTATTTGTATCCATGACATCGATATCCTACTGTATTTGCTACCTCCGGCCTGAGCGGCCTGTCGAGACATTGACATCTCATGGACATGCTACTTTAAAGAACGTTCTATTAATCCATTTTAATTACTCTAGCTAAGTCTTTTTTGGGTTAAGAAAAAGTTAAGGGACAATTTCTTTAGAATTTATGGTGTTGTGGGAAGAAGGGTACAAGCCCAAGCCATTAGGAGCAGATAAACTATTATATACCTAATACCAACAACTCATGTTTTCATGTATCAAACGGGATACGTGTTCGACAAGTCCTAAACCTATTGTACGATGACTAATACAGTCTTAAAGTAACTTTTTAATTATGCCAATTTAGCCTCAAACTTTTTAATTGTGTCAATTTAGTTCTAAACCTTTTGATGATTTGTAAATTTAGTCCCAAATCATTGACGATTTGTCAATTTAGTCATTCCGATCAATTTTGACAAAAAATCACTAACGTGGAACCCGGCTGATCGCACCCTTCTTACGTGATGTGGCCGGTGCTGATGTAGATAATTTTTTCATTTTTAAAAAATCATTTTCCTCTTTTTTTTCCTTTTCTTTCTCCTTGGGTTGTGGCCGGTACTCGGCTACCCCCTTTGTCGCCGCCGCGCTGCTGTTGCCGAATGAGATGTGCAGGACTGAAGCCCCGATAATTGCACGTGCCCATCCCTGTTCATTGCACGCGCGAATCTTTCCCGAGCTGTGCCGTGGTCGGGCGGCTCGTTGTTCGGTATTTAGGACTGGGTTGGGGATTCGGACGGTCATGCTAGCCGCTCGTTGATTATGATGTGTGCCAAGTGCCGCGAGCTGGAGACTGCGCGCAGGGTGTTTGACGAAATTGCCGACAGAGATTTGGTCTCGTGGAACTCGATGATCTCCGGGCATGCGAAGATGGGTTTCGCGGCGGGTGCGGTTGAGCCGTTCCAGGAAAATGGGGGGAGGAAGTCTTCATGCCTGATGAAATGACTGTGGCAAGCACTCTCGCGTCGTGTGGAGACTTGGGGGGGATCTGAGATCGGGCAAGTGGATACAGGGATATGTTCTGGATAATGGGATGAAGTTGAACTCATGCGTGGTATCTGCCTTGATTGATATGTAAGGGAAATGTGGGGATTCGACATCAGCAAAGAGCATTTTTGATAAAATGGTAAAGAGGGATGTAGTGACTTGGAATGCTTTATAAAATCACCAGCTATGATCACAGGGTATTAGTCATTTTCTCTTGATTGCTTGCTTTATAAAATCACCAGTTATCACCTCATTTCATCTGTGACATCATTGTTTTCTACTAGTCTAATTGCTATAGGTCTGGTATTAGCTTTCCTATCAGATTTATTCTGAATTGTAAGACTTTACCAGGATTGATCCCAATCCAATCGTCAAATTTGCATATGTACTCTTCATAATACTAACACTAATATTTTTTTCAACTGAGTGGTGGTTGAGGTCTGCCCCAACCTTTTTGTCTGGCGGCTGCAAGATTGTTTCTTTTCTATTAGTGGATAGTTTTGAAAAGTGCTTTTTTTTTGGGAAACTTCAAGTTATGTAGTTTTACCTGCTTTTCTGAAAGGTTTTCAGGTCCTTGCCTCCTTCTATTAGTGCACTCTGTTAGCTTGATTCTTGCTTCTCTTTTACTGGTTCATATACTAGCCTTTCAGTAATGAGGATAATACCACTCATTTTTGGGTTGTCTGTGGGAGAATTTATCCTTGCAATTGACTTTTGCATTCTCCTTTACCTTTGGCTCAGTTAATCAGTTAGTAATGTCCAAGATACATATTATGGTAATCTGCACGATTAAGCGTGAGGGGCTCTCTAACTTTTTTTGACATATTAATTTGTGACAGTTACGCCCAAAATGGGATGGCTGATGAAGCGATCATATTATTTAGCACAATGAGAGAGGCTGGCATTGATCCTGACAAAATTACATTGCTTGGCATGTTGTCTTCTTGTGCCTCAATAGGGGCCCTAGACCTGGGGAATTGGGTGGACACCTATGTGTCTCATAGCGGCTTAAGGCGTGACGTTTACGTTGGTACTGCTTTAATTGAGATGTATGCTAAGTGCGGAAGTTTAGACAATGCTCTTAAAGTTTTTGAAGACATACCTCAGAAAAATGAGGCGTCTTGGAATGCTATGATTTCTGCCCTAGCTTTCCATGGTCGAGCAAAGGAGTCATTAGCACTATTTGATCGCATGTTGAAAGAGGGTGGGCATGTCTGCCCAAATGAGAACACATTCGTCGGAGTACTCTCTGCATGTGTGCATGGTGGTGCTTCATTGTGAAGATGCCTGGAAAGCCAGATGAAGTTGTCCTGGGGTCATTACTTGGTGCCTGTCAGAAGTGGCAAAATATGGATATTTGTGATTGGGTGATGCAGCTGCTTCTGGAAATAGAAACTTTGAATTCTGGGAACTATGTCATGTCATCAAAACTCTGTGCTGATGTGAAGAAGTGGGATGAATCAGCGAGGATGAGAATATTGATGAGACAGAGGGGTATAACTAAGACACCTGGTTACAGTTGGTTGGGGATTGAGACTCAGCTTCATCAATTTCATGCTGGTGATACTTTGCATCATAGCACAGTGGAGATGTATCAAGTATTGGTGGATGAGATGAAGAGGGAAGGTTATATCCTGAAAGCTGACATTTCCGAAGAAACTGAGGATCAGTAGATTTGGGTAAGTCTTTGGTAACGCAATATCATCTTTTATTTTTTCCCAGTTCTTAGGCTAGTGATTTGTTGCAGATTTTTTAGTATTTGTCTTGATATCTTATGTGCACTATTTGCTTGTGCAATTTCTGTGTTGGCTATTATATTTTCTTTCATAGCTTTTGCATGATGCATGCTGAAGGGCTTTTTGCACTCTCATTCTGGATAATTTGCACAAATCAGTCTCAAGCATTATTTCACTTCTTTCATACTGCCATGGATCTTTAATTTTTCTGCTTAAACTTAAACATAGAAGTCCATTCAAGTACTGCTGGTTTTTCAGTTCTCAATCGTCCTCTTCTATCCCATGGAACACCAATGGTATACAAGAGCTTTTTAAGTAGTTATAAAGAGATGTTAATAAAACAAACATTTGAAGTAACTTGCACAAGAAATGTTTCTTGAGATACAGTTTCTTAGCCGTCGTCTTCATTAGTATTGATCCTTTAGCCTGCATGAGAACTTAATAACTAGAGTTTGTTTTGCGCACCTCTGTGGTTAGTTAAGTTCTACATTCAGTATCTGAGTGGTATTGAACATGTTTTAACTCTTCCAGTCCTTGATTAAGCAACTGTATTTGCTGCTGTTTGTTTTACTAGGAAAATATGCTGCTATTTTCCGTAAAATCTCCATTTGTCTTTTGATTGAAAGTATATTCTTAACTACCTCTGGAGATTGTTGTTCTCCAAATGAGTGCTGTTTTACTTCTCTCAATTCTCCCCCTTTCAAATAGTTGGTCATTACTCACTTGAAGTCATTTAAGTGTTTTATAGTTTAAACTTTTTATTTTCTGGTCATTGATGTTTGAATGCTGGATAGAACTTAATGTTTAAATTCATTATTAGGCTCTTCTCTACTCTTCAATTAAATTTCTATTGTAGATAGCTCTTCAACATGCATTTCTCCCACGTAATGGCTCAGATTAGGGATCAATGCAGATTTTTTTTTTTACAAATTAAGATGATTTATGATGGAATAAGATACTTCTCATAGGTTTTACCTCCTTTTATTGTCAAGAGAATAAAGCATTAGGTCTTAGAATCAGTAAACAATCATTTACTCAGAAATTACTTATAAGTTAGGGGAATGTTGTGCTAAAAATCTACTGCAGGATGTTGTGCTGCTATTACTAAACAGTTTTATAGTAGAAAATGGTTTACTTGGTGATGTAATAGTATTAAACACTTCCATAGTCGATTATGGGCACCTGCTTTATGCTTGTAATATCCCCTCCTATGTATGTATCTGCTCCAACCATTTAAAGGTGCATATTCTGTTCTCCCGGTGGTTACCCTTGTCCCTTGAAATATGTCATCTTGAACTTCCATGGTGAGAAATTTCCTTGGACATGCACAAATAGAACCAAAAAGTTAGCTCAAGAAAGTAAACAATAGCTGCAATCTTTATCAAATAGCTCTAACCAAGTGGCTAACACATAGGTTACCATAGGTGCTGTTCGGCAGTCGCTTATCTGGGGGTTCCTTTGGAGAGTGAGAGCCCAACAAATCAGAGAGGGTATTAAGTGAACCGTACATATATGTTTCTGCATTTGAATTATGCATCCAGAGCCCAAGAATCACAGGGGCCTTTCAGAATCCCAGGTGTGGCTAGTCTACCCTTAATCTTATAATTAAATTTGCAGCAAGTGCCTTACATTAACTTGAATGGCTTACTGATGATTGAGTTGTTTAGCAGATGGAAGTTTACATGTTATTGAGGCCTGTTGTGGAGGTAATTGAAATGTCCAGGAAACAGACTTATAGACTTGAAGATGGTTTGCTAAAAATCACAAGTTTATTTAGTTTAAAGTTGGGAATATGTTGTTCTAAAGCTTGTGAGGATCTCTTGCTCCACTGGATTATGCATGTGGTTGTTATACCTAATGTTATTCAACCCTTAATCAGGCCATCAAGTTCCATGACTGTAAAAGATTCAGAATCCAGATGCAATTCAGAAGTCATGGCAGATCAGGTTATAATAGATGAAAAGTGACAGGTGAGTTGTAGGGTGGAATGAGGAAGATCTAGAAGAGGCATTTAATGTAAGATAAATTTTCTTAAATCTGTTCATTCTGATTATATCACTTACTTAGAGGATTGAATTCAGATCATATTGATTCAAACTCTTTCCTCAGTTTGTACTTTGTCCATACTTGCTAACCTACCCACTTGTTGGAGGGTTGAAATAACACCCCTTGTAGTCTTAAGGAGTTTCAATTCCATCAAATGAAGATGTGTACTTCATAACCTGCGCCCCCTCCCTGACAAAAAATGAAAAAAAAACGAAGATGTAGCTGCTACTCAATTTTCACATTCATTTGTTATGTATATATCATTTGAAAACAAGTAAACGGTGATCATGCAGGTTACTGAGATTATAGCTTTGGTTACTCTCCAGAGAAATGTCTATTTTTCCTTATGAAAGATTAGCTTCCACAATTTTTAATTACGCATGTTTTTATTGTCTGTGAATTATAGGACCGCTATAAGTGATGTATATATTTTCCTTAGTTGCATGAAAAGTTAAACTTTATTCTTGCATGAACTACACAATGCCTGCTCAGAAAAATTGTTCTCGAACAATTCTGTTGCTGCGAAGAATATGTTCTCTACACAGTTGTTGGTTGATTATTTGTGGGTTAATCATGTCATCATATCAAGTGTCAGAAAGATCAGATTTCTTCTCATCTTGTTTGATCCTTTTGTTGGCCTTGTTTTTTAGTTGTGACCTCGAGATACTAGTTTATTTACTTTATCAGGGCCTATTCAAAGGAACTACCTGTCGCGTGTTTCAGAAACAAAGCTAAATGTTATGTGAATTAAAAGGGTGTCTCAGAAAGGAAATACCGTTCTTTTGTGAACGGATATTTAATCTCCGGATGACCAGAGTGAATTTCATATTAATCATTTTGTAATACTGTAGGACTTATGCATTTATCTTCTAATGCAATGCCTGAATGATAATCTTGTAATGGTCTCATTTATGTCATATCAATGTCTCTTATAATGCTTGAGAACCTTTATTGTATATCTAATCTTCGACTTGCTGATCTTTTTATGCTAGGGATACAGGTGAACAAGAAGTACCTAACATCCTTTCACCCTCTCCCACAGTAAAAAAGAGAAGTAGGGATTCAAGAGGTAAGTTTGATTCATAAATTTAATGTTCCCAGGGGTTGAATGTTTCAAGATACTTTCTGACTATACAATGAGAAGTTTATTGTTTGATTTGGATTAATTTAAGTTGCACCCATGGACTCCGTTGCTCTTCCAAGTATCCTCCATCTTCCACGATTCATACCATCGAGTAATTCATTTCCTTGTTATGCTAGCTCATCCTGATATGACTGTAGAAGAATACCTTTTGGTCCTTTCAACATGGTTGAACGTCGTTAGGAACTCTAAATGAACCACAGTGTTACACCCTGAGGCTGTCAATACCAACTTCAATGGGATTCATTTCAATATAAAAAAGTTATTAATGTCTAGCTAAGTAGACTCCACAGTACACAATATTATTGGCAAAAGTACACCACAAGTGCCATAACTTGTGTCAAAATGGCGGAATAATTTTTTCAATCACTTTTTTAATTTAAATTTTTTTGCCATAACTTTTTCGAAGTGATCGCCGACACAAAGTGATCCGAAAAAGGTTATGGTACCAAAGTGATCGCCGTGATACAAGTTATGGTGGTGGTGTACTTTTGCCCAATATTATTGCTTTTTCTAGATAGGGAATCATTAGATCATGTTAGATGTCCACCTTTTAATCGTATCAGATCTGATATGGTCATTCACTTGGCGTTGCAATAGTGATTTGTGTGCACCACTTTCCCAGAGTTTTTTTAATCTATGACTGAAGTCGGTAGCTTTTCTATAGACTATAACTAGTGCAGATAAATTTCGTGAAAATTGACTTTCTGAACTTTATTTTAAGGGATATTTGTTTGAGCAATGGAATTTTGATTTATCTTTTTGTGATTTAGGGGGTCAAATAAGCGTATCCAGGAACAAATGCCCATCGAAATTTTTTGGTTTATTTCATCCACAGTTAGAGTGTATTGATCAGCTAACATTGAGATTATCTTCTCTCCCTTCTCACACCTATTTTTTAAGAAGGATGATCTCTACCATGAATAACATCATCCCGGATGCCAGTTCCACTTGCTAGTAAATTGTGTTCCGACAATTTATTTTGGGGAAAATTGTCTAAAAAGTTATAAACCTATTGCACTTTTACTAGTTCAATCCTAAACTTTTCAACTTTGTCAATTGAATCATAAACTTTTTCATTTCTTGACAATCGAGTCCATTCAGGCAATTTTGACTGGAAATCGATGACGTTGATATTTTAAACTAATATTTTAATAATTTGTGATTTTTTAATGTTTTTTTTTCCTTTTCTCTATTTTTTTTCTAGGTTTTGAAATTAGGGCTGGCGAGCATGGCCGGCCGACCCTCGTTGGCTCTAGGTGAGGGCGTTGCGGCCATCACTGGCTCTTGGTGAGGGCCATAATGCCATCGCCAGCCAAAGCAAGGGCGTGCAAGCCCTTGCCCAAATCCGTCAAGGGTCGCGACACCCTCGCCAAATCTGGCCAGGCGAGGCACTTGGTGGCTTCACTTTGGCCCCACGCCCTTGCCTAGTCAGATCTGGCGAGGGCGTCGCGACCCTCACCGGATCAGGGTGAGGGCTCATGCGCCTTTTGCTTTGTTCAATGAGGGCGCCAGGGCCCTCGGCCCGAGCCCCGCGAGGGTCGGCCAACCACCCTTGCCGGCCTAACTTCAGAACACAGAAAAAAAAGAGAGAAAAGGAAGAAAAAAGAAGAGAAAAGAACATAAAAAAATTGTTAATTATTAAAATATTATTTTAAAATATCCACGTCAACGTCATGTGGTCGTCCAGCGTTCATGTTAGTGATTTCCGATCAAAATTGACTAGATAAACTCAGTAGGCAAGAAATGAAAAGGATTAGGACTCAATTAGTAAAGTTGAAAGGTTTATGATTGAATTAGCAAAAGTGTAATAGATTTATAATTTTTTGGACAATTTTCTCATCTATGATACACGTTTTAAGATTGTCAGAATAATTGTAATGTGGTCTCATGAATCTGTTACGTGTCAAACTTGAATTCACTTACATGAATATTTCTCTTTACGTATGTAAGACTTTTTTGTTTGCTTTTCATTGACGCATCATGCATTAAGTCCTTTAGATGCGCTCGAATTTCGCGTGTCGGCATACTAATTGAATTCAATGGTCAAACTCCACTCAAATCAGATTGCGGCAAATATTCCTTTTTCTCAAATTTTCCACCCAACCTCGTGATGTTCCACTCAAAAAGTCTCCAGCATATCTCTTTGATTGCTCCACAATCATTTTTCAATGTCACTATTCCCTTTCTATGAACGACTGCCTAACTCCTTCGTTAAACATTAATTTATTTTATATTAGTAATAATCAATGGAAAACGAACAAAAACAGGGTTGTATCTTGAATTGTAAGTAAAGACACGGCGATTATGGAAAACGTGCATGAATCATAACATTGACAAGATTCATCCCCTTTTTCTGTTAATATGGCACGTTCATCGAATCATGTTCTTGAATAGTGATCTGGCCAGGCCACTCATGAGTCATAAATCAGAAAACGAAAAAGAAAAGAGATGATATCATCAGGCTGCTGGTTTTGGAATTCGAGCAAAACCAATTGGCATATCATATTCCAGTCTTCACCAATGTCCTCCTCCTATGACTCTCTTTTGAGAAAAGGAAAGAAAAGGAAGAGAAAGAGATTCTCTTCCCATCACTGTTAGTTAATATCCAAGCATTTTTTGAGGGAAGATTTTGGATGGTAGCAGAAGTTGAAAGTCTGTGTGCGTGAGAGTGTGGTCAATTGCCACTTTTAGGAAGAATGTACCGGCTTTGGGAATATTATATGGGAGTCGTCAATTCTTGCTTGTGGGCATGCACATAATTGCCTTCTAGGCTTCTTTTCTCGGCTCTATATAAAGAGTGTGTGTGTTTGTGTTCATCACGGTGCATAGAAGTGTGAGAAAGAAAGAGGGTGCGATTGTATGTCGAAACATCAACGTACCAAAGAGATATGAGCGGTCAAAGTTCGGTCCGAGAGTCTTGCATGAAGAGGTAGAGAGAGTGTTGAATGCAGCCAAGAATGGCTTGCCGGTTTTCCTTATTTTAAGATACGAAATCGTAGCCAGCAAGCTGTTCTTGGCTATGTTCCTCTCTCTTCTTCTCATGCGAGCCTCCATGGATCTAGTTCCGGAGAAAATTAAGCAGGAAGATATTGTAAAGGGAGTCTCTCTCTCTCTCTCTCTCTCTCTCTCTCTCTCTCTCTATCTCATCATATCATGTTTATACCTCATGACTTGTTGAAACGGTGTTTACTGAAAAACCTAGTTGTTTGGTTTCATAGAACGTTTAAGTTCTCACTACACTTTAGTTTTTGGTTCTATGTACTTATGAAAACATGTCTGATTAATGAAAGTGGAAATAATGGCGACGTGTTTTTATTCCATCAAAGCTATGAAAGAAGATTTTCCCCCTTTTGTCATCCATACAAGATTCTTATGAACTACAATCGGGAATATGACATATAGTTTTTGGTTCACAAAACTCATTTTCTTGTTTTGGTTCGAAAATTTAGGAGTTGTTTGGTTTCAAATTTATTTATTTTCATTCATAAACAGTAAATTTTTTTAATTTGTTTGTAGTTTATTTAAAAGTGTATCTTAATTTAAAATAATGTTTGGTCACACCAAATAATAATTGTTTATAGAACATCTTCTTACTAAACAACGTATGTACTGTCTAAAGGCTACACTTACATTTAATATAATTCATCAAATGAAAACTGTAATTACTACAATAGCTCTTATAAAAAAGATTTGGGGAAAAGTGTCAAAAAAGTAATAAATCTATTACATTTGTGCCAATTTAGTCCTAAACTTTTTTGGATGCTAATTTAGTTCTAAACCTTTTGACATAGTGTCAATTCAGTCATTCTGACTAAATTTGGTTGGATATTACTGATGTGGATGTTGGTAGGCTTATGTGGTACCATCGAAGCTAACGTCGATAATTTTTAATAATTTTCGATTTTTTAATAATTTTTTCTGATTTGTTTCTTTTTTCTTTCTTTTTTTCTTTCTTTCTTCTTCCTTTTGCCAGTGATTGGCCACTGGCCACAGGCGATGGACGGCCAAGTGAAAGGTTGAGGCACGAGCTAGAGGCGTCTAGAGCTTGGTTGGAGGAATAGAGGACGACGACGAAGAGGGAGAGAGAGAAGAGAGTCTGAGCCCTGGTGGGTTGGACTCATTTATTTTAGTCTTTAAATTTTAGAATCCATTATGATTAGACTCTTCAAATTTCAAGTGACCCATATCCGATCCATTCCAACAAATTTGGGTCATTTATGGGTTTAAGTTCCATTTTGATAGGTTTACCTTTGATCCATGTTCATGTGCACTAAATACATAACATCCAAAAGACGTGCACAAGTGGTGCTGTATTTATGATTGGTTCATGAAGGTGAGGCCATTTAAACCTCTTCTTTTTGCGTGTCTTGATCCTTTATATACACTTCACCTGTGTTTCTTGAACCTGTAAATTAATCTCACTATTTCTGTAAAAGTTGCTTCTAGTTAATCACTTATATTAAAAAAAAAAGAGGCCTCCTGATGGGGACGTAGTCCCACATACTTTGGGTGTGCATAAATAACGTCACATATCCGTTTGGTTCCACAGAAGGTGAGACCGTCCAGACCTTCTTTTCTGACGTGCCTCGGGCCTTTATATGTACTTCGCTTCTGACCTAAAGCCCGCAAGCAGGTTAGTCTCACTGATTCTCTAAGGCCGTTTCCTAATTTGCCACTTATTTAAATAATGAAGGTACTTAACGTTTGATAACGTTGTTTGTCTAAACTCTCTTCTGAGGGAGATCTGGTCAGAATTGAAGTTTCTTGATCTATACTAATATCACACACGTCTATTTGAGCATGAATTCCAAGCACCTTCCGAATTGCTTGTTCTTCCTCTTTCCAACAGGAGTCTTTTCATGTACTTTTTTTAATCAAGAGTCTTTTCAAGGTCACTTTCCAAGTAAGCCCTTCTTACATTTCGATCATGAGCGGTGGTCGGAGACAACCCAAGGAGAAGGCAGCCGAATATCCCAATGTCGAGGTGGTGGTAGACCGAGGTCCATCCGGGTCTTTGATTTTGTAATAGCTATTTTATTTTCATTTATAGTAACTAATTAATAAATTCAGCTTAGGTCTTACCACATAAAAATGATTTAGTTAGAAAGACCACCAAAAATAAAAGAAACAATTTTAGCTTCTTAGCTTAGTTTATGGATGACTTCTAAATAATGAATAGGGAGTGTGGATTAAGTGCAACTTTGAAGTACTTGAAACGAATGAACTACACACTTAGTATCCTATGGTCGGATTGAGGCCCCAACCTAGGATAAGCGAATAAAACATGATTTTTGTGTCCTCGGTCTCAATAATCCTCATCTTCCCATTAAGATTGGATCGGTCTTTAAATTCAAGCTTTCGAGGGATCATGTCTTTAGGCTCAATAATGAGGCCTTGTAATAAGTCGGGTTTTCATTCTTGCAATTATTTTCTTTTGACGTCATTTTAATTTTTTGGATGTTTTTTTTATCTCACTGTCATTTCAATAAATAGATTTTTAATTTCCTTTTCTAATATAGGATAAGATTAGATTAGAACTTCAAATGAACCTACAAAAACATTTGCATGATCACCTAGATGGTTTTGTGGATTGATACCTTTAGGCTTCAAATGGTAAAATAAGATTGCATGGCTACTTAGATAATACACTTCAAGTTAGGTATCGAAAGGGCGTTCATATAACTATTAGCATTAACAAGTCCTCGAGTTTAATATCTTAGGTTTCGTAGGAAACGAGATGACACTACCGTGTCTTGTTTGGTTTCTAACTAACTCTAAAGGGCTAGTGGTAATTCCTAGAAATACTTAGGTTATAAAGAACTTTAAAAAGAAATCTCAACGTCACGCAAGGTATGAGCTTGGGAGAGCTCGAGCCTACCTTGGGGCAATACCTCTAAACCCGAACCCGAAGGGCCTTTGGGAGGGTTGTGAAACCAAGCCCATATCTTGCAATTGGATTTTTATATTAAACTTCTTTCAAAGCCTAAGACATCAAGGAGTTGCCACTAGCCTATTGGGGTTTGCTAGAAACCAAACGACACACAGATGTGTCATTTCATTTTCCATGGAACCCGAGATTTTATGCACGGGGAACTTGTTTATGCTAATCTTTGTATTAGCACCCTTTTGGTACCACTAACTTGAGAGATTGTTGTCTAAGTGGCCATGCAATCTTTATTATCATTTTTGATTCTAAGGTATCAAAGTCACTAAGCGAGCATACAAATGTTTTTGTAAGGTTTGTTATGATCTTAATCTAGCCCTAGCCCCTAGAAAAGAATATAACAAACAAGCTATTATTATGGCAGTGTGGAATTGAAACACTCAAGTAATTGAAAGCATCTATCCGAGTGTGGGAAAGGAAAAACCTGATACAAGTCGGGCAAAGATTATTAAAACATCTCCAACCAAAACCCGATAATGAGTTAGGCAAAGAATAGACATGACTTTGTTATTAAGCCTTGGGATCTAAAACCCCATAAGCTTGAGATTAAGGATTAGAACCTATCTAAAGGGATTTTAAATGGGCTACGCTTTTTCTACTCCCATTATGACTAAAACACTCCCTATAATAGACTTGTGACAATATTAATCTTTATGGATTAACCTTTATGGGTCTCACTTTTTTAAGGCATCTTTTTTTTTTTTGTCCGTGGTGTTCTGTTTGTTTTCTTCTCTCTCTTTTCGCACGGTCCCCACTTTCCTTCTTCTCGTTTACTTCTCTCTGCACACGTATGTCCCTCTCTGCTCCCCCTTTCCATTTATCGCTTCAACACCGACAATGGCGTCACAGCGGTCACCATGGCACTCTCCAGTGCTGTACTTGTTTGAAGGCCTGGCATTGATGCTGGGGCTCATAGGCTTTGCTCTCTTGATATTGGCCTGTTCTTATTGGAAACTCTCTACCAATTCGAGCAACACCCAAAGAGATGAAGAAAACAGGGTGAAGCAAAGACGAGCAATGGAAAAGGGCACAATAAGGCCGCAAAGGTGTATGAAGAGAAGACAGTGGTGATAATGATTGGCGATAAGACACTTTTCTCGCCACGCATATCTAGCAGAAGCCCTTCTTTTGGTGATTCTCAAGGCAACAATAATGGCGATGGTCAGAGCTTAGTTGCAAAGGATGAGAAGGAAGACAATTTCGACAAGACCAAAGGGTTAATAACATTAACAATGATGATAACGATGATGATGTTGGCAATCATGCTGTTCATGGTCATAATTAAGAGATGAAGATGCAAGCACTCCAACCTTCGACCGGCTAGGATGACAAGCTTTGGTTGGAAGCCTCTCCAACCGACGAACTCTCCGACTACTCTTCCCGTTGACAACCAGCCAAAACCGAAACCAAAGCCAAAGCTTGAGAGGATTGGAATTGAGATCTTGTCGATGCTCTTTGAGTCGGACAAGGAGAACCACCATCCCACGTTGCCGCGACTCCTCTGGCGAAGGTGGAGCAGCTAGATGCGTCGTTCGCAGAGGAGTTGCTTGTGATGAGGAAGAAGCTAGAGAGGCTGAGGGTGGAGAGGGAGAGGACGGAGGCAATAAGAAGAGGCACACATTCTTAGCGATGAAGATGAGGGAGGTCGAGGAGAGAGGCGAGGTCCAAAACCTGCTTGAGATCGAGGTCGATCAGAATACCAATGGAAGCACTCAAGCTTACGCTCTTGGAACCGATGACATGGGGGTGATTTTGAGCCTGATTTTCTGGAGATTTGCCGATTGAGAAATTCTAGGGTTTTTGTGTTCTTTTTTAGTTGAATGAAAGAGTGTTGCCGATTCCATCAAGAGGTCTCAGATGAGATACCAACAAAGCTAAAACCATGATCGAGTTAGGAGGGAACGGAGAGAAGTAAATACGAAGAAGGAAAATAGGACTCATGAGAAAGAGAGAAGAAAACAAACAAAAATAATGGGCCAAACAAAAAAGGAAAATACTTTCGTCAAACTGCTTAAAAAGGTGATATCCACAAAGGCTAATATTGTCAAAACACTATTATGGTGAGTGTTTTAACCATAGTAGGAGTGGAAACAGCGTAACCCATTTTAAATTTAACCATTTTATTAAAGTGAAATTAGTCTAAACTAAGCTAGTTCTTTATTGGAAAAATGATTCTAAGTCTAATTGGATTTTATTAGTTAGAATCTAAGCTAATTGAGACCTAAATTCATTAACTAGCTAATCTAATTGGAACTAATCTAAACTAGGCTAAGCTAATCTAAGTGTCACCTTGGACCATCATGGACTACCTCGGACCGCCATTGAGAGTCTTGGTAGCCTTCTTCGATGGCCCACTTCCGGCTACCACTCAACAGTATCGATTCTTATCCATTCACCCATTCGCAACATACACTCAAGCAAAGCAAGCATTCAGTGAAGCTCACTAATTGACAAATAATCAGGTAATTCGAAGTTGAGCTCGGGAATTAGATCGCCCATGCATTCAATTAATCCCAACCACCTCTAGTCAAGTTAAGGGTTAATTAATTATCACTACATGAACAATAACCCCAGTGAAACTCATCATCACATGGTGGCTAAGTCATCAAGCGCCTAGTTAAAATTCTAATCTCCCAATTCTAATCTACCCATCGAATCATGCAATAGAGCCAACCATACATCTAGCAATCACATGCAAGACTTGATTAGACATGCAATCAGGCCAATTAGCCATGGGAAGCAATCAATCAATTAGTGGCCATAAGGATCGCTTGTTCAACTTTTGGACCAATTCTAATCACTTATGTTTTAATCAATTGAGCCACTAAATGGAGTATAAATGAAGCGATTCAAGGGGCTATGGAAAACTTAGGATGTCTAGTTCATTTCTTATTTAGACCATTTCGGGCTCAATTGGTATAGAATTAACCAACAAACCCAACTGCTCGAGACTCGGACCCTGATCCAATGCAGAATTTAAATATACGGGAAAAATATAAAATAAATTCAAAATACCACCAAATTTGATAGATAGTTATCTCTATGTGTTCTATACAACTTTCATGTTTTGAGTTTTTGCAAATAAGCCCTTCAATTATGTCAAATTAGCCAATTTTTCCTTCGGACTCAACTGCAAACAGTTTTATGGGTCACTCATACTTTGTTTGGTTTATTGCACTTTTGACCCCCTTAAACTTTGCTAGAATGACCTCAAACTTTTTAGGTTTACATTTTTTACCCTAAGGAACAACCTTTTTTTTTTGAAGTTTTGCACAAAAGACCTCTAACTATTTTATTTTTGCAAGAGAAGTTCTGACGAATTTGAAAATTGTTTTCCAGATTTAACGCAAAACGCCTTCGCTACTTTGCGGATGAACTTTTTTGGATCAAACAAGGTCCAATTTTACAAAATTCATACCGTTACAAAGCTCTTCATCTCAATTTCTAGGGAAGTTTCGCAAGTCTTTTCAAATTTTGACCCCAAAAATTATTAAAAATTGGAGAACACCGGGTGGGCAGAATGACTTCAAAATTCCAGCTATCTAATTGCATCATCATTCGACCAAAAAAAAAAACTGCATTATCAAACTTGCACACATGCACTCCCATACATTCTCATGCATATTTCCAGCATTGATGAACACATTCAAGCCATATTCGCCAACATTAACATTCATCCTTGTTCATTATCAATCACCTAGAATTAGGGGTGGCATGGTTCGGGTGGGCGGTTCCCACTCTAGAACTGGGAACCGCCCGCTAAGGACTGGTTTCGAAAAATCGGAATTGGGAACCACTCGGGGACCGGACCGCTAGTCCGATCCGATTTGCGGGTGGATCCTTGGAACTAGTCCCACCAAGTTTCACGTGTCGGCACTGTAATATGCAACAAAGAATCACACAACGGAAATAAATGATTTTGTATTAATTAAAATTACACCTCATCAAAGACACTTTCAGCCAAAGCCAATGAATCAACAAAATGAATGTTAGGAAGTCTGTAAGTAAGAGAGCACACTCACCGAACTTGTTATGAATGGACAAAACAGATGGTGATCCAACATAAAAACTAGTCAGTAGCCTATATGCATTGAACGGCCATTAGTCAACAGTTGTAGAGTCATTGCCCCATCGAGCCAAAGTCATTACATGACCAAAGGTCTTTATATTGCCAGATAAGATTAGCGAGTTTCACATTAGGGATTTAGAAATTTTCATTTTTTTAAAAAAATTTAAAAATTAAATAAATATAATATATATTATCAGTCCGGTCTAAGTGGACGGGTGGGAGGTTTTGCACTTGGAACTGGGAATCGGACAAGTTCCCTTAAGAACCACTAGTTCTAGGTCGGTTCGGTTCGGTTCGGTTCTAGGTGGTCTGAGCGGTTCCTGGTTCCTTTGCACATCCCTACCTAAAACATTCGTCTAAACATGCGCAAACATTATTGAATTAACATAAAACTATCTCAAATCAACATGTATTCAACAAATTATCAACCTAGGAGTAATCAACATTGAAACATGCTTGATTATTACGCTAGATGTTTCGGCTGGGTACATGCAAGTAGAACATCAACATACAAAACAAAGAATTAACTATCACTTGATCCAATTCTAGGAATGAATCATCCTAAACGTGCAAACTCTAGTTAAAACGATATGTAATTGACAAGAATAACATGAAAGAATGCCTATACATGTTCGGCTAAGATGAGAATCAAGTCCTAAAACCTCGTTAAAATGAAAATTCACTTTGATTTTACTAGAATGTACTAGTTCTAAAGTTAAATTTCAATTCGATTTCAAAAAATTCTATCACATCTCACATTGATTATAGATCTAGGTCAACTTCGATTTTTAAACCATCATTCAATGACCACATTCTCGGATGATCACAAAGAATGATCAATCAATAAAAAGGATCCTACTTTGATAGAATGGATGTTGACGAGAAAATGAAAATGATAGGCCAATTGAGGGGCTTTCGGTGAGGATCTGGAGTAGTGCCGACCATTAGCATACCAAGGACTTGCTGGGGAATTCGGTGGCACGGCTAGACTAGCGGAGGAAGATCGGCGGCTCATCGAAACTTGCAGGAAAACGGTCAGTGAGAGAGACATTTCCCTGCGAGAGAGAGAAACCCTTAATGATTAATCAAGCTCCCTATTGGTTGCAAATTATTCACATGGATTGATGATGTGTCATAATGGATGGCTAAGATAAATTGATCAATAAATGGTTGAGATTTGAACTTCAAAGGATATGTGACATGGCAAGGGCATTTTGGCAATATTTCTAAATGGCATTTTGTAATTTATTCAGTGTGAGCAGAGAGAGGGTTGGCCGGTTAGGCTGGTCACATGGCTGGGTAGTTCGATGTGGAAGGTCGATCTCACCCAGGTTGGCTCGTGATTCTCCAATTGCTCAATTTCACTTTAATATTTATAATTGGAATTGTTATTTTCACTATGTGGGCTCGACCAAGAGTTGGTCCATTGGGTTGGGTTCAATTCGATCCAATCAGGTCGGCTCGGTCCAAACCATATTGGCACAATTCGATCGAATCAATTCGTGGTATTCCAATTGCCTAAGTTTCTCTCAAATTGTTTTATGGATTAGGCTATCATGCACAATTGATGTTCAATTGATCAAATTGGGCTCCAACCCAACATGGGTCAAACTAAATTGCATAAATTGGGTCGACCCATCCTGAATTTACATATCTTTCTTTTTTTGGTCGAAAGCCTAAATTCATAGATCGTTGTCCACTATTTTGGTCAAATTAAGCTAGATTGCTATGATTTTGTCAAAATTGACATTGGAATTGAGTTAATTGGACTTAATCGGATTCAAATTGGGTAATTGACATTACTCATAAAGAACTTATCGGGACTCTTGATTAGCACTCGAAAATTGGCCAGCCCATCTTAAGCTTGATTTTTTAAAAAATAGGCTTAAAAATAAAGTGCATTTTGACCCCAGGATCAAATGTCGTGAAGAAACAAATTGTAAAAAATGACTTGAAATCAATGAATTTTGAATTTTGTTGATCAAAAGTCAAAATTCTCGATTTGGCTGTCAAGTCGATTCTTGATTGATTTTTGTCAAATTAACGAATTAGAAGTTCAATTAATAATAAAAGGAAGTGATTTGATAATTTTAGATATTTTCAAATTTTTGAAAAATGTTGATTGATGGTTTTGCTTCAGTGGTTGACCAAAAGTCAACTCTGACGACTTCTTTGCATTATTCATAAAATCAATGTCTTGGTTTACCTAGAAAGCAATGCAATCTGAAATAAATTCAAAAAACACTAAATCAATTCTTTTTACTAAGAAACAGGTCATGTCACGATTAAAAACCCTAATCTTGAGTTTTTACCGTTAATGACTTGTCAGCCAAAATCATTTGTCAATAGTCACAGATGACTTTGCTTCTACTATCTTCTTTCAATTTCAGTTTCTCTATTTTTTTTTGTCTAATTTCATTTGTATTTTAAATTTGTAACATTTATTACGTAACACTTTAGTCTTGGACAATAGATAGACGACAAACTAATTTTGCATGGGTGAACGTGGAAGGAGTTTGCAAACAAATGGTTAGCATGTGCTCGTTTTAAAATGACGAAAACGCATTATTTTATGGAAAAGCTTTAGCATCTCGATGCTCTAATTTCCGGTAATACCTCAATTGCGTTTCTCTTTAATATGAATAAATTTGTCAATTTGAAGTTTATTTGTATATTCAGTCATCGAGAAAAGCGTTGGCTTTGGCAATAATTATGCATGATATCACCATGCAAGGATGAGACAAGTGGCAATCGTCCATTTTTTTTTAAGGATAGTGGCAAGCATGCATTATTCAAAGACAATTTTTCAGTCTCTCAACTCTTTTGCCCAGTTTGGAGTGAAAACATTTATCTTTTCCCATCTTTCAAATGTTAGTTTCTCGAACACACGCTGTGTATGTGCCCATTTGCTAATATATAATAAAACAAACTCAAAGAACTTTTCTCAATATGTTCCATCAAAAGCGTATGGTGACATTATAATGGCATAACATTTATAAAGGGACTAAATTGTAATTCAAACGAAAACTGAATCTCCATCATTCATGATTCCCTAAATTTTCAACACTTTCCAAACTTAATCTAATATTTTTATTTTTCTTTTTAAGTTAAATAATTTGTTATTTCAAAGGAATTTCAATTCACTTTTTGAAATAGATCAAATCTTTAAAAACATTTTCTCTAAATACTTGAAATTTGCAATCATTTGGATTAAAGAGAAGTTTTTCATTATATATTGTTGGCCAACCGAGCTGCTCCAAGAAGTTTCTTTTGGATCCATCCTGACCTTGAAGTGCCTTGTGTCATCTATAACTTTTCTTTGCTTTCTTCTTTCAATTTTAGTTTCTTTATTTTTTTTCCTTTTAATTTCATATACATTTTGAATTTGTACCATATATTGCATAACACTTTAGTCTTAGACAATAGATTGACCTCAAAACTAGTTATGCATGTGGTGAAGGTGGAAGATGTTTACAGACAAATGGCTAACATGTATACTTTTTAAAATGGCAACCATGCATTGTTTTACGGAAAAGCTTTAGCATCCCGAGGCTCTCTAATTCTGGTCATACCTGAACTGCCTTCTCTTTAATGAATAAATTTGTCTTTGAAGTTTATATGTACATTTGGTTGTCAAGAATAACGTAGGCTATGGCAATAATTATGCATGATATGACCATGAAAGAATGAGACAACTGGCAAACATGCAGTTTATTAGGATAGCATTATCAAAGACAATTTTCAGTCTGTCCTACATTTATCTTTTACAATGTTTGGAATCAAAATCAATTATCTTTTACCATCTTTCGAACCTAATTGCATTGCTCAAACTTTTGATAACACACTCAGTGGTATATTATCGACAAAAAAGGGTGAAATTTTCGCAATATATAAACAAGTGTAGCTATCCGTTAGAGGGCCACTTTACGCTTCTTTTTGTCACCATGAAACTGTATGTGGAACTTGTGCCGTTGCTGCTCCTATTCTTCAGTCTTTCTCTGTGTGAGATAGCAGATGTTTCTGAAGAGGATGAGTTAGACTTGGAAAGACAGGTCAGAACTATGAAAAAGCCATCCATCAAGACCTTCTCGGTAATTTTCCTTCAAAGCCTTTTTTGCGATAGTCTGGTATAAATTTCATGGAGATATTGCAATTTATCCTGTTAATCTTTGAAATACGATTGCTGATAGTCTGGTATAAATTTCATGGAGATATTGCAATTTATCCTGTTAATCTTTGAAATACGATTGCTGCTCGATGAATGACTATCTGTGTTTGATTTTATCAAGACTAAAGAAGGAGACACAATTGACTGTGTTGATATAAATAAACAACCGGCACTCAATCATCCTCTACTGAAGAATCATATAGTTCAGGTAAAAATTTGCCATTTTCTCCTAAATCAACCGATAAATATGTGGACCAATATTGGATAATTTGGGTGAAATGGCTTACTCGATACTTCTATAATCAATTTTTTCTTCTTGTAGACAAAGCCGAATATAAATGTCACAAGCTTGCGCAGAACTTCTTCGAATGCAAAATCGGTAAGATTTGGGTTGAGAGAATCTTGCCCCATTGGAACAATACCCATTCGTCGAGTAACAAGAGAAGATTTGATGAGGGCAAGATCCTTGCCCAAGATACCATCTGTCGTGGCTATAAGACAAAGTGTTGTTTCTTCAAATCAACATGTACTATCCCTCTCTCTCATGCTCAATTGCATATTTACACACATAATATATCATCAATGATTTTTTTTTTTCAAATCTATTAATGAGGTCATGTGCATATGAATTTCATGAGACTACATGTCAAATATCCAATTACGAAAATCTCAAAATATGTTCTTTCCATCATTTATGTGCAAAAAGAAAATCAATACATCTTTTAAAGTATGACCAGTAGGCATAGGTTTAGTCTAAGTTATAAATTATCATTTGCAGGTGGTTTCTCTAACGGACAACATGATAGAAAATATTAAATATGGAGGAGGTGGAGGTACGACGGTTTACAAACTTAATGTTGCTCATGACCAACTCAGTGCCCATAATGTGTGGATTGAAACTGGTCCCCCAGAGCATATCAGCATGATTGTAGCTGGTTGGATGGTAAGTGATTTCTTAAGAAAGTCAATGTCATAGTTTTTTTTTTTACACAAGAAGTTCAATAAATTGTAAAATGATATGAGAGAAAAATCTCTTGTTTTCCAAGGTTTCTCCACAGTTATTTGGTGATGCTCGTACTAGGATGTTCACATATTGGACAGGTGAGCCGTGAAGAAAATTGTCAATTCTTAATTGAACCGTTTTTTCACCGATTTTTGGGTATCCAAACAAGAAGTTGGAGATAATTTGAGTCTTATTCGCCAAAGCATTGTCCTCATAAGGTGATGGCCACCGCAATGGATGCTACAATGTACTATGTCCGGGTTTTATCCAAGTGCACAGGGAAATTACCCCTGGTTATCCATCAGAACCTACTTCTACTTATGGTGGAGATCAATATGAGCTTGCAATCCATATCGAACAGGTATGTTTGATCTTTTCAAAGTTCTTAAGATAATGATATTTGCTGAAATATTTTAGAGACTAAGGGCCTCTTTGATAACTTGTCAAATAGTGAAAATTTCTATTCTTTTGTTCTTAGAATCAGTTTAGGAACAGAAATCTGTTTGTTAATTTTTTGTGCTCGGGCACAATTTTGCAAAAAATTGTTCCCAGAATCAGTTTTGGAACATAATCAAGAAGTTAAAAAAAAGTAGCTTCTTGATTCTGGAATAATTTTCCATTTCTGATTCTTCTTGGTTTTCTTTTCTTTTTTTTTTTTTGGTTTGTTGTTCTTCTTCCTCTCGGCCTGCCGCCACTTGCTGCCGCTTGCCTCCAGTTGGTCGCCGCCACTGGCTAGATGCCAGGGTTGGCAAGGGCGTTGCGGCCCTAGCCGCCTGGGCGAGGCCCTAGCCGCTTGGGCGAGGGTGTCATGGCCCTCGCCGGTTGGGTGAGCGTGGCTTGCGGTCACGACGGCGAGGCCTCGCCTAGCCATGGCGAGGATGACCTCGTCGTCGCCTAGGTGGCAACGGCGAGGTTGGCCTCGCCATGGCTGGGTGATGCTCGACCTTGCCTAGATCTAGTGATGGCGAGGGACTTAGGTGGCGACGGCAAGGTTGGCCTTGCCGTCGCGATCGGCAAAGCCGTCGGCGAGGGCCACAACGCCCTCGCCAGCCTTGGCCTATGCCGACGACCGGCCATGACCAAGGAAGGGAAGGAAAAAAAGAAAAAAAAAAAAAAAAGAGAAAGAAATATTAAAAAATTTAAATTATTATTAAAATATTATTAATAAAAATAAATTTTGTGTAGTTACCAAAAGCATTTCCGTTCTTTTTCTATTCTGAGAATAGAAATTTTGAGTAGTTACCAATGCCTTCAAATGCTTAGAAATTATTTTCGGGTACGGAACAACAAAAGAATCATTTTTTAGCAGAATCTGTTCCTGAACATAAAATTGTTGCCATGCCTAATGGTTTTGTCCTCAAAGTTGTCAACTTTGGCTATTGTTCTTCCCTACCGAAAGTTATCCATATAAGCATACAATCACAATCAATCATTGCATCCATGTTAAATGATTATCATTGTCATTAATACCAATCATGGTGTGATATCACAACGTTTATTGAAATAAACTAGTGTTAATAATTTTTGCATTTTTTACATTATTACACTTATTATCAAAATTTATTTCTAATCAGGATAGAAATACTGGGAATTGGTGGTTGATTGCGAGAGATTGCAAAGTAGGCTACTGGCCAAAGGAACTATTCCCATATTTGCACAATGGCTCACTACACATAGCTTGGGGAGGAATTGGCATAGCTGGAAGCAATGGATTCTGTCCACCAATGGGAAGTGGTCACAAGCCAGATGGTGTTTACGAGCATGCCACCGTCTTTCGAAGACTCCATTGGGTTCGATCGGATGGCAAATTCCTACCTCCTTCAAATAAGACCATGGAGTGGGTGGATAGATCCAATGTTTATGGTTTGATGAACCATCACCACGTCAGAAAATATCGAAGTGGCTACATGATTAGCTTCGGAGGTCCGGGAGGTTATTGTAGGCTATAGAAAATTTACATGAAGAAGCTATCTTGAGCAATTCAAAAAATAAAGCTATCGATTTTCTATTTTACACCCTTTTGTTTGTAATTAGTGATGTTGATTTTTGTTTCCTTTCTCTCTTGACTGGGATGGCAATCGCGCGCAACCTCAATGGTTACCAGAATTCTTTGGACAGCTTCTTTGGAATTTCCAAATATGGTAAATCCCTAGCAGCTCCTTCGACCAAAACGATCGAGCCGATATATAAATTCAGAAATCTATGCCTGGAAGATGACTTGCTAAACGATAACAAATGAGCTAAATGAATTCATTTGAGTGACCTGGCAAGTTGTTGCAACGGATAAACGTTATAGAAAAAAGCGTAACTCAAACAATTTGCTAAGCAAAACTCTCTATTTTTCATTTTATCAACTCCTTTTTACAATCAACATTTCACATATTCTTTTCCTTTCTTGAGATTGAGATCACAATTAATAGCGGTTAGGATTAGTAAGAATAAACTTTAATAATACAATGGGCGTGCCGATATATATGTCATCTATTGTGTATATAAAAATTATAATTGACTTACTAAAACAAACTATGTTGCCGCTAAGGTCTTATTGGCAAATTGGAGTCGTTGCTACCCACGAATAATGTGATTATAGGTACCCTAGTTGAATTTTCTACCCAAAACTGAATATGACCTGAGATCTCACTCACTGATTTGGAAATACGTTTGAACATCATAGTGGGCTCTAGAAGTTTCTCAATCTTTCAAAATGGAATTTATGATTTTTTGAAGTGATGTCAATTTGGTTTGAAAGGGGAGAACTATCATAGGTCAGAATTTAGTCAAATCTCCATAATATCAGTGTCATGACCCTCCCAAAGTTGGGAACGATTTAGGGGTATCGCCCAAAAGGGGCCAACCGCCATCGATTAGGCATGGGCTCCCCAAGCTCATAACTCACTCGATGTTGAATTTTTTAAAGTTCTTTTCCACCTAAGGAGTTTTAGGAGTTACCACTTGCATTTTGGGGTTGGCTAGAAACCAAATGAAACACGACAGTATTGTCTCGCTTTTTATGTAGCCAAAAATTTTAGTTCGGGACTTGATTACACTAATGGTCTATTGGCACCCTTTCCATACCGCTAACTTAAATGTTGTTCATCTAAGTCTTCATCCAATCTTGCTTTCCAATTATGAACCTAAAGGTATTGAAGTCTCTAAGTGTTCGAACATTGTTCTTGAGGGGTTTATTATGAGCCTAAACTAGCCTTAACCATTCTTGAAAGGGAAATAACAAACATTTTATTGAATGTGTGATATCTAAACACTCAAGTATTGAAAGCTCCAAGTATAGGCCTTGTTACGAACCTTGGGACATGAACTTCTATAAGCTTGAAATTAGAGACTAGTCCTATCCAAAGTGAGTCTAAATCTATTCATTTTATTCAAAGATAGCACTAAACTAGACTAGCCTATTTTTTAAAAGGTGGTTGTTAGTCTAATTTGATTTTTACGGGAGCCTAAGCCAACTTGTTTATTAAAACCTAATTAAGCTAATCCATTAAACTAGCCTATTCGAAACTAAGCTAGGCTAATTAAGCTTCTCAGACCGCCACCGTAGCTTTTGACCACCGGTCTTCTTGGCCGTCTTCTCGGGACACTCGGCTCCGTCAACTGGTTTCTTTCAGCATTCAACTCTTCACGTATCATGCACTCATTCAAGACAATCAATTAACAAGCTCATCATCAATAGTCAGGGATCTCAAATTTGGCTCATGGATTTTGATTTGTGCTCATGCAATTCAATTTACCCAACCACCATCGAATCAAACTAAGGATTAATTGATTAATGCTAAATGATTATTAACCTCCACTTGCATTTCACAAAGAAATAGGCTAAAACCATTAGCTCCTAATTAATAATCATGCATTTATAATCGAAATCGGGCCTAACATACATCTATCGTTCACATGCAAGGTTGACTAATTTATGTAATTAGGCTAATTAGCCTTGAGAATCAAGAAATAATTAGTGACCAAGGAAGGCACTTATAATTAAATCTATCGTTCACATGCAATGTCTAATTGCCCTGAATCAAGTGCCCAATGTAATTATGTTTTAATTCAATTGACTAACCTATGAAGTCGAATTTGAATGATTCTAGCGGTAGATCAAAGCCTGAGAAGTTTAGTTTAATGTTCCCCAATTGTGAGCCAAATTTTACGGACAGCTTGCCCAAAATAAATGTCCCAAAATTGCAAAAACAAACTTGGTAGACGCAGAAATAGTTTTTCCGGATCAAAGCACCGAATCTGATTGGTACTTTCATCAGACGTATGATTGACCAAATAAGCTTTGTTTTTTTTATGAATTATCAATGGAAAGCTGATGATCTTGGCTAAAACTTTCATGAGGAACATTTTTCCAGATTCTGAGCACAAATTTTTTTTTTAAAATCGATGAACACCGAGAGGTCAATGAGACTTGAGTTTTCCAGAAAATCATTTGCTTCTTCAAACTCATATTGAAGGTCATTCAAGCATGTTCAAGCATATTCAAGCATATTTAGGCTATCTTGTAGCATATTCAACTATTTTCCGGAAGTGTCAGAGTATTTTCAACATGTTCATCTGAACATTCATGAACATCTTCAATCCTTCAACATCCACCAAAGCCTAATTCATTCATCTGATATGAAATCAAGCACAAATCTTTATCAAATCACTCCTAAACAATTGACATCTAACATGTAACAATCCTAGAGCTATTTGCCATCAAAATGAACATCAATCCTCTTCCTACAAAGCTCGGCTGAATGGAATTTTAAGTGCAAATCATCATGAAAATCAAACAATCAAACTTCACTAAGCTGGATTTCTAAGGTTCTTAGACTATACATGTTAAGCCTAGCTTCAATTAGCAAGTAAGCATCAAAATCAACTTCAATTAATGCCATGGTTCGGCTGAATGGGGGTATAAATCCCAAAGTTGTCTAACGTGCGATCAATTCACAATTTCATTGAACAACTCTAAATTTTAACCTAGTTTTCATTCATATTTCTAATTTCTTCACATCCTAGCTTAGAAGAGAACATAGATTGAAGAATTTTCTTCAATTTTAAGCTATGTTCATTGTCGCCTCATCAGATGATCATGAGAAATTGATCACCAAAGAGTAAGAGCTCCTACCTTGGCTTATCGAAATTGGCGAGTAACTAGAGAAATGAACCAGAATAGATGGCATCCGGTAGGAATCAAACCGACAACCACCACGACTAGGCGAAGGAAGTGTCGGCCTCGCTTAGTTGCAAAGGAACGCCAACAATCGGACATCGGGAAATGGTCGATAGACGGCTGAATCTGGCCAGAGAGGAGGGCAACATGGAACTTGGGTAGTGAGAGAGAGAGAGTCCTCTGGCCGAATAATCAGGGAGAGAGAGGGTTTGTGAGGAGTTTTGGAGGGACACTTCAAAGTGAGGGCTGAGATAATTTACTTTATTAATCAAGAGCTCATATTTATCCCTTAATGGCTAAGATAAGCCTTTATTGGCTGAAATTTGATGCCTAGGATAGGTGGCAAGAAATTTTAAATTGCTAGGATTAAGAGATTAATGAATGGCTAGGATTGGTTCTATCTTGGATTGACGACAGGCATGGCTTAATTGTAATTTGTTGATATCTAAATTTTGATGACTAATTTAGGCATTTATTGCAAAAAAAAATTTAGGAATCGACCATGATCCCTCACACATAAAATAAATTAGTGATTGCATTTGCGTATTATATGCATTTTTCTCATGCATTAATTAAATCCATAATTTGCACATGAGACCAGCGGCGGATGATAATAAGAAAATGACTCCGAGCTTAATTAAATTTTGTGGACTAAGCACGTGAGATTGAGGAATTCGACCAAGCCCGTTGAATCTGGTTGTGTAGCTGAAATGCCCCATGTGCTATGCGCATGGAGGTGCTCTAAGCTAGGGAGGTTAATTGTTTGGTCAATCCGGGAATTAATAGGCTAAGGAATGGAAAGAGTTGTTGGCAAATATTCAAAGAAGGAAAAATTGAATTCTAGGTCAAGAAACAATTGGAAAGTAGAGCGTTGTTGGAGCAAGAATTGAAGAAAAGTAATAAAAGATTGAAGGGTTGATATCACGAAAAAATCCCAAACCCAGTATACTTGTGACAAATTTACCCTAAACTAATTTTTGACCACTAAAAACACTAAATTGATACATCCGTGACAATTTACCTGAGTTGGATGACATGTGGCAGTTGACTGGTGTACTAGTTTAGGGTTTTACTCTCCGTTTATTACATGTGTATCAATTTGTGATTTTTCGTGGTGTTAATCCAATTTAACGAAGGATAAATTAAATACAAATGTCCCGTTTGAGGTTTTTAATAGTAAAAAATTAGGTTTTGGTAAAATTATTACATTTATACCAATTTAGGATTTTTGTTGTCAAAAAATTAGTTTTGGGTAAATTTATCGTAAATATACTAGTTTAGAGTTTTTCGTGATATTAACTTAAGACGGAAAGGATACACATTTTTTCACGGTACAAAGAGAGAGAGAGAGAGAGAGAGGACCGAAAGGATACACGCTTTCTCGCAGAGACAGTACGCTCGGTAGAGCCAAAAACGAAAAGAGGGAAAAACAAGAGTGGGAGTTTTACACGAAAGAAACAGAGCACCAAAGGAACGAAGCTTCTTCCTACGGACGCTACCGCACTGTTCCGTGGCCGCTGCTCGAACGCCTCCCCAGTCGCACCTGCTCCGCCGTGTTCCAGTCCCTGCCTTCTCCGAGCAGCAATCCCAACGATACCAGCAAGTTTCGAGCAGTTGCCGCACTACCTGCACCACCTGAGCCACACCGTCGCAGCAGCCTAGCAGAGTCCTCGGTCTCTTGGTGAATCTTCAGCGAAGCGCCCGACCATTGATGCCACGCCTTGATATTTCGCCGATCTTGCAGCACTTCCAGCGAAGTCAGCTGCGACCACGTACTCCGGCAAGCCATCCAGCAGCGTTTCCAGTCCGTCACCGAGGCGTTCCAGGCGAGTCTCTTGCATTCCCGGTGCACTTCCAAGCTCCGACAGCCTTGTCCAGTCCCTAATGTATCTCACCAACGACGCTTCAACCTCGTTTGCCAAATGCAGCAAACGGAGTTCTAGTTTCCATTGTTGTCCACACTGTTGCCGAACGGGTTATTGTGGCCGCCGGTCTTGGACTGGTCGGTAGACATTGCCGCGCAAACTTTCTGTCCATTATCGCACAAATTGATTGCTCAGTATTTAGTAACTTTCCTAAATCTTTATTCTATCCAAATATTCGATTACCTAAATTATGATTATTGATTCTAACTTTGATTTGACTATGAGACTTTAGGCATATACAATTAGGAGGAATTCCATAAATAAAAAAAAAAAAATCCTGATAATCTTGAATATTGAACTGCGAGACACTAGATTGAATTATTGATTATCTTGATTGTTTTTTTTTTTTTTGGAATGTGGTAATATTTATAATGTGGTGAGTATATGGTTTATATGGTTTATGTATTGCTTGTGATGATTTTTAATAACTTTCCTTTTATATATATTTATTGCCTTGCATAATAGAGTAGGATCACATAATACTTTAGAAGAAATTTCCTAATCTACTATAGGATTTAATTTAGTTTATTTCCTACAATAGGTTAGATAATTTTGTGCTAGGATAGTTCACTATCAAAAGATAAAAATCATAAAACATGTGTCATATAGAATAAGTACCAACATCTTGCCATGTCATCAACATGTGCCATGTCATCAATGCGACATCATGTCATGTCATATGGCGTGTCATCCTATATGCCACGTCATCTTTGTCATGCCATCAATTCCATGTCATTTAGTATATGCGTATTTGGGGTTATATAGGTTAGATTGCCTAGCATGTTAAAATAGTTCATATATTCTACCCGTCCTTAGTATTAGGTCATATAAATAACATGTCATGTATCATTAGTGTAAAAATTATGGTTAATATCGCAAAAATCCCAAATTTGTACGCCTGTGACAATTATACCTCAAACTAATTTTTTCACCGCAAAAACCTAAACCGGTACACTTGTGATAAATTTACCCTCGGTTTATTTCCGTAAAATTTTATTGTCAAATTGCTTTTATTAAATGACACACGGCAATTGGTGGATATACCAATTTTATGTTTTACCCTCCATTTGACACAAACATAGTAGTTTATGATTTTTTGTGGTATTAATTCAATTTAATAGAAACTAACGGAGGCTACATTTGTTACAAATGTATCGCTTTAGGATTTTTATGGTAAAAAAATTAGTTTTGGATAAATTTGTTACAAGTGTACCAGTTTGCGGTTGGGGTAAAGTTGTTACATGTGTACTGATTTGAGATTTTTCATGGTATTAACCCTAAAAATTATGCAAGTTAAATTAAAATTAAAATTGCATATATTTATTCTTTATAGATAAGCCTCACGATTCCATGACGGTCACGTGGCCTTCCCCCATTCGCTGCTTGCCTCACAACATCCCGCCGTTGTCAGCCCCACGGCCCTTTCTGCGTGTGCGTGTGGGAGATGGCCGAGTGAGGCCTGGCCGAAAAGAAAAGAAGGGAAATGGGCCGGACTGGCTTTGCGGGCTGGACCTTTGCATGGGCTGGGTCCAGGCGGGTCGGGTCAAACCGGCCCGATCTAATTTTTCTTTTTCTTTTTTCATTTCTTTCTTTCTTGTTTCTTCTTCTTCTTCTTTTTTTTTTTTTGAAAAAAGGGTATATATATATATATTTTCTTAATAACTCTATTACTACCTGCTAATCTTTTTTTTTTTGTCGAATACTACCTGCTAATCTACCCACTTGTCTATATTTGTTGTTTCTACCATTATGACCCTTTTTTTATATATATTTTTAGACGGCTTATCCGACCAACAAAATTAGGCGTCAACAATACTGTAGCGTAAACAAAAGACTCAATGAACTTTCAACTGATGATGACACTCTTTATCGACTTAATGAAGCCATGGTTACAACTGATGATGACACGTCATCAGAAGACTTTCTTGAAGAAGGTCTTCAAATCAATGAAATTGGAACCTCCTCAGATTCAGAAACAAAAGATCACTCTTCCAACAAATCAACGAAACAAACAGGTTAACAAAAGAAGAAGAATTTCTTTTGAACACTGCAGATCAAATACTGGACCCCCATGCTTTAAAGGATTACCTAAATAGACTTCAAACCTCCATGAAAGTCTCTTATAAAGCTAACGCGTCTTATAATTTATAGGATATTCTTGATAGAAATAAGAAAGGGTTTGAAGGAAAATTACTGAAAAGGTCTTGATGGATGGCTTGCTCATAGTTATGACCTGTCTTTCCAAGTCTAAATCATCCTCTTCAGAAACGTATGCCATCTCACACAGAGAAAGACTGAAGAAGAGGAGCAGCAACGGCACAAGTTCCACATTTAGTTTCATGGTGACAAGAAGAAGCGTAAAATGAGGCCCTCTAATGGATAGCTACGCTTACGCTTGTTTATATATTGCGAATATTTCACCCTTTATTGTCGATAATATACCACCGAGCGTGTTATCGTAAGTTTGAGCAATGCAATTAATTTTGAAAGATGGTAAAAGATAATTGGTTTTGATTCCAAACATGGTAAAAGATAGATGTTGGAGAGACTGAAAATTGTCTTTGAATAATGCTATCCTAAAAAATGCATGTTTGCCACTTGTCTCATTCTTTCATTGTAATATCAAGCATAATTATTGCCATAGCCAATGTTATTCTAGACATCCGAATGTACATGTAGACTTCAAAAGGAAAAATTTATTCATTAAAGAGAAAGACAGTTCAAGTATGACTGGAAATTAGAGCCTCGGCATGCTAAAGCTTTTCCGTAAAATAATGCATGGTTGCCATTATAAAATGAGTACATGTTAGCCATTTGTTTGCAAACACCTTCCACGTGCACAACTAGTTTTGAGGCTAATCTATTGTCTAAGACTATAGTGTTATGTAATATATGATACAAATTCAAAATGCATATTAAAATTAAAAGGAAAAAATATAGAGAAAGTAATATTGAAAGAAAAAAGCAAAGAAAAGTTATATTTGACATAGGGCACTTTCAGGTAGGGATAAATCCAAAAGAAATTTCTTGGGGCGGCTGAGTTGGCTGACGATATATAATGAAAAACTTCTCTATAAACCAAATGATTGCAAATTTCAAGTATTTAGAGAAAAGGTTTTTAAAGATTTGATCTATTTTGAAAAGTGAATTAAATTCCTTTGAAATAACAAATTATTAAAAAAAAGAAAAATAAAAATATTAGACGAAGTTTGGAAAGTGTTGAAAATTTAAGGAATCATAAATGTTAGAGATTCAGTTTTCGTTTGAATTCCTATTTTGTCCATCCGTTAATGTTATGCCATTATAATGTCACCATAGGCTTTTGACGGAACATATTGAGAAGTTCTTTGACTTTGTTTTATTATATATTAGCAGATGGGCACACGTAGAAACTTACATTTGAAAGATGGTAAAAGATATATGTTTTCACTCCAAACAGGGCAAAAGATCTGAGTGACTAAAAAAGTTGTCTTTGAATAATGCTGATAACACATATAATGGCAAAAGTACACCAGAAGTGCTATAACTTGTGTACGGTGATCACTTTGGTGCCATAACTTTTTTTTTCGGATCACTTTGTCTAAGTGTCAAGTCTAAGCAAAATAAATTTTTCCATCTTTAGTGCCAATTTGGCGGAATATTTTTTCCTTTTTCTTTTTTTCTTAATTTTTTCTGACGACCGGGTTGCGGTGGTTAGCGGCCACCGGTGAAGTCAAGGGCGGCCTTGCCGATGGTCTGCGACATTTTTATTTTAAATAAATTTTTCCATAAGGCCTGCCTGCCGAATAGAGGGCAGCCCTCGGTTTAATTTTGAATATTTTTTCCCTTTTGGATCCCCGGCTTCCCTCCTGCCCAACGCCCGCCCACGCCGACTTAGGAGAGGTAGCCCTCACCGGCCCAGGCGAGGGCTTCCCTTGCCGACGCCGGCGCGGGGTCGCCCTCGCTAGATCCGTAGGCAGGCCCTCGCCTTTTGCCGGCGGTCGCCTCATCCAGATCGCGAGGCCGGGGCCGCCGGCCCGGGCGAGGGCCGCCCTCGCCCAGCCCTTCCCGTGCTACTGGTGGCGGTCGCCTACCGCAACCGATCGGCGAGGGAGAAAAGAAAAAAAAAAGAAAAGAAAAAAGAGGAAAAAATATTTGAAATTAAAAATGCTTACTGTACACGCTGTTAAAAATTATTTAAAATAAAAATACCGACCGTACATGCTGACTCGGTCTCCGACGAGCCACGCCGGGCGTAAAAAAAATAATAAAAAATGCCACGTGGATTTCCGCCAAATTGGCACTAAAGTGATCTCTTTTTCTCTCCGACTTGGCACCAAAGTGATCTGAAAAAAATTATAGCATCAAAGTGATCGCCAGACGTAAGTTATGGCACTTTTGGTGTACTTTTGGCCACGTATAATTATTGCCAAAGCTAACATTTTTCGCGATGAATGAATATATAAATAAGCTTCAAATCGAAAAATTTATTCATTAAAGAGAAAGGCAGTTGAGGTATTATTGGAAATTAGAGCATCGAGATGCCAAAGCTTTTCCATAAAATAATGCATTGTCGCCATTTTGAAAGGAATACATGTTAGCCATTTGTTTGCAAACTCCTTCCACTTTCACCACATGCATAGCTAGTTTTGACGCCTATTTATTTTCCAGACTAAAGTGCTACGAAATAAATGTTACAAATTCAAAATACAACGGACATTAGAGACCAAAAAATAGAGAAACTGAAATTGAAAGAAGAAAGTTAAAGAAAAATCATAAATGATTGTTGACACCTAATTTTAGCTGACAAGTTATTTAAGGTAAAAAAAACTCAATATTAGGGTTTTTGACTGTGACAGGGCTTGTTTCTTAATCAAAAAGAGTTGTTTTAGTGTTTTTTGAGTTTATTTCACTTCCACTGTTTTTTAGGTAAACCAAGACATTTATTTCACCAATAATACAAAGAAGTCTTTAGAGTTGACTTTTGGTCAACCACCGAAGTAAACCACTTGTCAACATTTTTCAAAAATTTGACACAATAAAAAAATCATCGAATCACTTCCTTTGATGCTTAACTAAACTTCTAGTTCATCGATTTTACAAAAATCGATCAAGAATCGGCTTTATGTAGGCGGTTTCCATTTTAGCGAGGACGTTGGAATCCACGCCTGTCCAAGTCCTGCTCCGCTTGCCGCAGACGAAAAAGGAAGGACAGATTTGGCCTGTGGGGGGAAAGGTGCTGTTGTGAGTGAATCAGATCAGATCGGATCGAATCGGATCGGATTGGATGAGAAAGGGGCAGATTTTGCTCGTTTTGTCACTCATCTAAAAAATTCCGAGGTGACGACGATTCGTATGCAAAACTAAACACTATATATCTCTTGATGATTTATTGTTGGAGTTTGCGCGGTGGTTTTAGCATTTTTATTTTCCATATTAGTGAAGGCGTTCTTTTGATTTTTGAATTCCCTCTTTTAATAAAAACTCAATTCGTAATGATTGAATCGCAGATTTGTTTTTGTCGGAATTTATCGTGTCCGATTTTATTCAAGTTATTTTTTCAATTCTTCCGTAGGTATTGGCGGACTCAAAAACCTCCTTGAATTGTCTACTACTACAAGTATAGACGACCGAAAAACCACCCTTCAAATTTATTACAATAAATATTTATAAATAAAGAAAAATAGTGCTTCTACACGAAAAACGACCGTTTTGCCGTGGAACGAGTCATTTTATCTTGCCTCGACCATACGATTTACAGATGCAGAGACCACCATCGTGCCATGTGCTAGACAAGGAGGCCTTCTCATTTCCATACTTCGGATCACCTTCTCTGTCCGTCCGTCCGTCCGTCCATCCGTCCGTCCTCGATAAATCCTCTGGACATTTTCCCTCATCCTTCTTCGTCCTCATCGCGGTTCTCACCAGTCACTTGTAGATTTGTCTCCCCTTCCTCGTCGTCGTGGTTCTCACCGGTCAGTTGAATACTGACCTCACCGTCTCGGCATCCTTCGCCTTCTCCAATCCGCAAAGAAAGGGAAGAAAATTAGATTCAATCGAAAACAATCCAAGACAATGTATGAAAGAATAAAAGAATGTGTTACCAACCGACCTGGTTTGCGACTTCTAAAACTGAGCATAACGCTCAGTTGGCCAAGCGGGCTCAGGACGATCCTCATACTCGAGGGGTTGAGCAGCTTCTTTATGAGGACTACAAGGATGGTGCATCCGATGAGAATCATAATGACCTTCAGGACGGGCGTCAATCCGGATCCGGAAATCGCATGATTCACCTCGTAATTTTTAGGAGAGCAATATTACGAGCAAAGTCTCACACTGACGCCATTCAAGAAAAAAATATATATGAACACGATTTGTGCAAGGTTTGTGCAAGGATCGTGAAGTGTGTAGTGTTAGAATTAATAGCGAAAAATTGAAGATTCCAATTATTGACGAATGAACAAAAATCATGCATAGTTACGAAAACGTGAAAAATTCCGCACTAACCTCCGCCATTGATGAAGTTGAAAACCAAATACTCAGAGACTAGAACGATCGGTAAATGGGTACCTCTAGCCAATTGCCCTCTCAAGTGTGTATTTATAGTCCCATTTGCACCCCTTACAGATTACTTCTTCCATGAAGATAGCTATCCTAAAATTAGGCGATCACCAAGGTTATCACGCACCTTAATGCGGACAATAAAATGTCAACGAAATTGATTAATGTGAGCAATAATAAATTGACAATGAGATCGTATTATTGAATGGTATGATAACATGTCGTGTTCGAGATAATTATTAAATCAGTCATAAACCTATTGGGCGGATGCCGATTTAATCTTTAACCTCTCAATTTTATCAATATAGTCCTAAGCATTTGCATAAAATTTCAATGTAATTCTTCTGGCACATTTTCTCCTGAAATTGCTAACGTAGCATCATCGCCAACCGTCCTACGTGGCTTGCCGGTGATTCGACGTGAACTACTTCTTGGGAAAACTTCAAACGGGTCTCAAGGATTTTTCGATTATCCCAGGTATTCTGATAAATGGATTCCAATGTTTTGTCGCTTCACCTGCAAAAATCTATTAAATCTACCATGAGATTTCCTTGTAGCAAGAGCGTGATGGCGTTTGTGTTTCGTCTGTGGCTGACGGGTTCTAATTCTGGCTGCATATTTACCTTCTAGTTTTGTTTCCTCCATGCAGCTGAGAACTTTGAGAGGAGGCCATCGACTGCGAGATGGTTCCCATGTAACATTATCGACACTGATGTGAGAATTAGATCCCACATCGTCGAAACCTATAGGGAACATCACCAAGAAGTTTGCGGGCTGAAATGGTCGCCCTCGGGCAAACAACTAGCTAGTGGAGGAGACGATGGTCTCCTCTAATTGTGGGAAAGGTCCAGATCCTCTTTGAATTCAGGCACTCAGTGGCTTCACAGGATCGAAGACCACACGGCTGCTGTGAAAGCCCTTGCTTGGTGCCCATTTCAGAGCAACTTACTGGCCTCGGGAGGGAGCGATAGGAGCATAAAATTTTGGAACACGTGCACGGGCGCGTGTCTGAATTCAGTGGACACTGGTTCTCAGGCGTGTGCGCTGCTGTGGAGCATGAGGGAGAGGGAATTGCTAAGCTCTCATGGGCTTGCTGAGAACCAGCTCATTCTTTGGAAGTATCCATCTATGGGAAGGATGGTAGAGCTGACTGGACACACATCTAGGGTTCTATTCCTGGCACAGGTACCACTTGTACGGTTATCATAGTCATCTGCAATTCGGTGCAAATACTTTCGAAGTTTGCTTGTTGAGTTGATCGTTTTGCTGATTCTCGTTGGCACGTATTTGTCTTGCAGAGTCCGGATGGATGCACGGTGGCATCTGCAGCAGCAGATGAAAAAATAATGTTCTGGCAAGTATTCGGGATACCAGAAGTGGCCAAGCCGACAACCAAGACCTCTTTTGAGCCATTTGCCCATTGGCACAGTATCCGTTGAACTCTAACAGATTGACTGGTGGTCATAATTTTGTCACTGCTACCCAAGACCAGGCTATTTGCTTAACCAACATTGGAGATGTGTTCTTTTGGAGCTGCAAGTTGACATTCAGACGGGAGATTGTCGCGTAAGTGTAGTTGCAAACTGATCGGCCATATATATTCAATCTCATAATTTCTCTTTTTTCTCCATTTAATGTCTGTTTCTTGTTTGGATTGGCTAGAGACCACAAGGCATGTGTGGATGATTACAGTAACTCTTTCAAAGAAGGAACTGGACACATCGGCTGTTGGTTGAGTTCATGGTGTTCTTCTCTTGCCATTGATTCTTCATAATGAGAGTTAGACATATTAAGAGCTTGGTGTTTTATCCATCACAAGCCGCAAGTGCCCTACATTGCAGGTATCAGCCTCCATTGCCTATTGAGATGATGAAGACATCATCATAGCTTTATTACGAGGGAAGTACTTCAAGAATCAGTGACTGTTATGTTGTTTCTCTAGGTTTCTTCTAATTATATTCCTCATTTAAACAGGCGGATCACCTAATGGGCGAGGAAGAGGTTGCAGGGGCAGAGGGAGACCAGGAGTTAGAGGTATTGCATTCACAAAACTAAACATTTTTTTAAATCACATGGAAGGGTGTGTTTTAGATATAGGATCTTGCATCATGGTTAACTACATCGTTTTCATACTTTGTTGTAATGGCACCAAAATGCTGATGTACTTCTTTGAGTTGTATGCTGATGGGCATATACCCTCTGCTTCAACTGCAATCCTCTAAATGTTTGCTTTCTGGTTTTGTGAATTCTGAGATGACGACGGAGGTGGGACCACGACCAAGGTTATGCTCGAGGTAGGGTCAAGGAAAAGGACATGGTTTCGTGGCTGCTTAAGGGGAGGATACAATGGACCTCATGCTGATCCACAGCAAGACAGAGAATACAATCAAGAGCCACCTGCTCAGAATTGTGGTACTCTTTTAATCATTCTTTTTCTCACAAACAAGTCTGATTTGATAAAAGTTTCATTGATGGTTCAGGTCTACTTATGTACTGAACTAGATACTTTTGAGGATAGTTGTGCAGCAATGTGTTTTGAACATCTAGATTTTCTGTTCTGCATTTAAATGGAGTCAAGATTCAAAATTTGTATGCGATAATTGTTTGGATCCAGAGATTTCTTGGAACTGAAAGAAAAAAAGGTCATGGCAAACTTGATTATGGTAGATTATGAACATCCCGGACATATTTGAATTTCTTTTTGAGTTCTATGTGAGATGGTGAAAAAGCCGGTAAAGATATTTATCTGTATTTGTCAATGCCCATGCATTCAGGTTGTAGCTGTGGAAGGAGAAATCACGGAAGAGGCCGTGATCACAGATCAAATGGACTGATTCAGGGAACTGCATATTTGTCACATTTTCTGCTCCTCATTTTCTGTTCTGCATTTAAATGGAGTTGAGATTCAAAATTCATATGTGATAATTATTTGGATCCACTGATTTATTGGAGCTGAAAGAAAAAAAAGGTCATGGAAAACTTGATTATGAATTATGAACATCCGGGACATAGTTGAATTGCTTTTGAGTTCTATGTGAGATGGCGCAAATTCCGGTAAAGATATTGATATGTATTTGTCAATGCCCGTGTATACAGGTCATGGCTGTGGAAGGGGAACTCACGGAAGAGGCCATGGTCACAGATCAAATGGACCAATCCAGGGAACTGCATAAGTTGCACAATGCATTCCTGAAGATTGCGGTTGGATTCTGTATGCGCTTCCTCCATTGTTATTTTCTGTTTTGCCCAGACCAATGCAGTGGCTAGGTTCTGTTCGTGTAACCATTTTAGACTTGATAGAATATTAGGTTCTTTTGGCCATTCTTTCTGTGTTGTAGAGATAGGTGATAAGCTTTATCTGTATTGACTTGTAAATTTTGATTGAGCAGCACATTCTTTTATTCTAAATATGAAGGACAGAGAAGTGTCACTTTAATTTTCAATTTTTAGCTGGGGATGGCTTTAAATCGTCCCTGGATTGTGGTGTTTTATAGTGGTTTATAATGCTGCAGTTAAAAATGAACAAGGGACTACGATGAGGTGTTCAGCTTTTGTTTGTTTTATATCCTACGAGAATCTGACAGGAGCAATTCTGTTCTAACACTTAATGGGCATGTCGATCCAGTTGGGTCACAAACTAAAAGCTGTTTCCAAATGAATGCAAGGAAGAGATATAAAGGAGGAAACAATCACTAAAGAGGCGGGTTGGGCACGGTTCTTCCCAACCCACTAAAGAGGCGGGTGCAATGGGCATATCTTTGCACTTATTCTGATTATATGTTCCTATGCATTCCACCGCTGTCACATGGGTACATGTAAATATTGATATCCTGTGGAAACAGAGCTATGCCCTTACATAAATATTTCTTCTACAAGACACTAGGCAAATGGAAAAGTCTTAACCGCTTTTTCTAAGAGATCTAATTGAGATTGCGTATTGTGCCCCCAACCCACTAAAATGGAAAAATGGGTACATGGTAGATATATTTCGCAATTGATAATGTGCCCCGAAATGGAAAAAGATAGATATGCAATTCCGGATGTTCCACTATGTACATGACAAACATAAATGGAACAACAAAAGTCTTATAACAACCTGAAGATGGAGGCTTTCATTAACCCACTCAGCCATGCATGCTAAAGAGTAAAGCAATAGGAGACCATGCTAGGAGGTTAAAACATCTCTCTGTTTTAGAATGTCTCTCCTGAAAGCTGTTTAGAGGAAAACGTGGACATCAAGCATCGGCAGTTGATTACTAAAACACACGTTACGTAAAAGAGTTGAGGCAAAACAAGATTTGTCCAGAAGAGAACTTGGACAATTTTCCATGACGTTTCATTGCAATATTTGATTTATTTTATCAAGTTTTCATCTTCTTCCCAATGTCATCTAGAAATACACAACTTCCAAAGGCTTCTGCAGCGAGCATATAAGGGAATAAGACCACCAGCACAACCAAAGCAGCCGTTTTCGGTGGATATTAGCATGAGTGCCTGTGCAATCCACAAGCACTCTTGTTTTGTCCATTTGCCCATTGCCCCTTTCTAGCCAAGTTTTTACATTGTATTAAACTTCAAGGATATGAACAGAAGTTATCACTTTTACCACCTTTTCAGACCATTGATCTTTTTTATTTGAGAAAAGAAAGACAATTGATCTTACATCTTACCATAACCAACGTGCTGTCCACTACAAGTTGATTTTGTTTCCATTTCATGTACACTTGACAATCTTAAGGATCACTTGGACACCCCCCCCCCCAAAAAATTATAATGTAATCAACCCCAAAATGGGTTCTGCATATTTTTTTGCTGAACAGGTTATCTTCAAAATGGAGACATGATGTTTAACATTTCTGAATATAATCCATTGAAGTGGAACTCTGAGTCCAAAATAGTCAGCCTTATAAGGATTAAGATTCAAATGGGACTTGCAGCAAATCACAACTCAAGAAGGATACATTCCTCGAAGCATCACATCTCCTTAAGCATCAAGATGAAGAGAAGAATTGCATCACACAATTCAAAAGACGGACTTGCCAAAATTCAAAACAAATTCATTCACCCAGCATTCATTACATTCTTCACAAGAAAAGATCTTATTCAGAGACTCTACTAAGATCTCCTCTAAATTGAGATAGGAACATGAATCCTTCTTAAAAAAAGGAAACACACTGTAAAAATGGAAGCTCGGCAAAAATCTAATAGTACTGAAATCTTAGTAGATAGAAGAATCCTAATCCTTTAAGCATTCTTATTTAGGTTGTGGATTAATGCAACGGTCCATCCTCACCAAAACTAGGTAATAGCATCAGTTTGTGGCCACAACCACATATTTAATTTTGTGGGAAGTCTCCAGACATGTTATGCACAATTGCACAATGACTCTTAAGATCTCACATAAGCAACTGAAGATTCTTACCTTTTTTGGGCTTGTGCTTGGAAATCTATAAGAAAGAGGTGGAGTTCTTTCATTTTGTTGCATTAAATTTGAAATTGGAACACGGAAGAAGAGTTTCTTTTTGGCATGACATGAGGTATAGTGAAGCGCCTGTTAAATTCTATTCCCTACTTCGTTCTATTTAGCAGCCAACTAGCATGCCACGGTTCCTAACTATGTGTTTGGAGGGTAGTTCCATTCATTGGAACCCAGTTTGCGTTAGAAATTCTCATTATGGGAGCTTTCCTCAACTAACTCGCATTTGGCTCTTTATTCATTCAAAATTCATGGTTTTGAGTTGACAAGATGGAGTTGTACCCAACAAATAACAAGACATTCAGTGTTAAATTATTTTATTCTATCTTAGGGAATTTCTCCCCTCGTTCATTCCCCTCTAAAGCAATCTGACTGCCCCATATCCCTTATAGGATTTTCTGTTCTTTTGTTGGACGGAGCTTGGAACAAGATTCCTACAATTCAGAATCTCAGGAACATAATTTTATTCTCATGAATCGGTGTTGAATGTGTAAACATTCAGCTGAATCTGTCGATCATCTAGAAAATACATTTAAGGCCATGATTACTACGTAAAATTACTAGCACAATTCAATCTGATAGGCTCATGCCTGATTTGGTGGGGTTGCTAGATATGTCTTCATGGAGTTATTCATAACTAGATTTGTCATCAGGGGCTGCATGTCTACACTAACCTGAGATTTCTACAAGCATGATTACAAAGTGACAATGAGAACAAAAATTAATAACATATGAGAGTTTTCGTCATACTCAGTTTTAGCATGTAGACGCAATCATTGTATTCTCTTTTCATTTGAAGAAGTACCTACAGTCTGGTGTTACATACAAAAAAAAGGAATATCAAATTAGAGCTCTACCATGTATCTTATGCAAACCCTCGGCAGTATTGTAACATGCCAACATATTGACCATATTGAGTTTCAAAATTTTGACAATGTTCCCATCTACTAGCATAGTTGATCATGTCCACACCTTATACCTAGCTCAAGCTTTTATATACAATAGAAGAGGTCATATATACAACTTTAAATGGACAAAGCAAAAGGTCTATCATAAGAATCTCTAGACCCCTCAGTTACCTCCCATTATAAAGTCAATTCCAAGACAGACCAAGGCCAAATATCAGCTGAGAAATATTAATGGAGCCAATTAATTACATGTAGGTGTACTAGAACTCTTAGACAAATTGGCAGCTTTGTGCGTCGAGTAATAATTATCAGGTATCTAACGAGAGATAAAACCAAATGTTTAAAGACCATAAAAGCTGAACTCCAGATGAATAATGGCTTTTCCATATCTTAATTAAAGAAGAAATCAGAATAAAAAAAAAACTAAAACTAATCCCAAAACCTTTGCAAAAAAATAACGCACTTACTAAAAAAGGAAAAATTAATAGACCTACCCACCCATCGGTGGCTGCGATGGTTCGCGCTCAATTCCTTTCACAAGAGGTCTCAGGTTCAAAACTCGTAGGTGCCAATGATTTAAGTGGAGGATCGTGACGGTAGGATGCTGTGCTAGCCCCCACGAGGACTAGTCAGGCTTCACCGCTGGTTTGAGCGCAAGTTCGCCGGCTACGCGGACACCTCAGTTATCAAAAAAAAAAAAAAAACAAACCCTATAATTTGCTGCAAATATATGGAACTTATTCAAGTATCACTTGCCAAAGTGTTGAAATAGAGAAAGCAGCCTTTCTGATAGACTCTAGCCATGTAAAAACTCCAGTATCATTGCAAATGAGAGTCATCCGATCAAAATCCAAGACACGAGTAGATAAGACAATACTAAAGGGTATTGTGGGGGGTGGAAACACATATTAAGAGCTCAGAACCAAAAGTGCTCAATAACAAGACAAATCATCTACAATGTTGATTAAAGCATTTCCATACACACAACTTTCCAACTTGTAATAATTACAGAAAAAGGGCATTTCTCTCCAATGAAAGCTCTCTTATTCCACTCTCTGAAATTTTACTTTCACAGATGACCTCCAAACAACAGAATATTTACTAAGATATGCACAACATATGTTGTTCCATCAATGTCAAGCACTAAAATAAGTTCTGGTAATAATATAGGTAACTGTGTGGGTAGTCAACCACCACACCACCTGCAAATCCAGCACGCGTAGCAGAACTCAAAATCAACTTACGCTGAGCTGTACTTTCTGGACAAACTTGGAAAACTGCTCTTACCCGCCTTGCTAAGCATCTATATAATGATCCAAAAAATGCCTTGAAAGAAATCAAGAATGATGTCAATTATAGGCCGACCAAATAGGGACTCGCAGTTCTGCAAGATAGAAAAGCGGAAAAGAAAAACTTTTCATCATTTAACTGATGAGGAACATACTTCAATCTTAACCGTGGCTCGTGGGAGGACTTATTTGGATTGCATAACCACTGCATAACAAACGGATATAGAATCAACAAACTATAGAAAAGAAACCCAAAAACATTCTAAGTTTTTTTTTTTTTGGTCGGAAAGATAACGATTTCATTCACTAAGAAATGATGGTAGGACCCGAAAAGTGGGCATCAGTACATAGAAGCTCCCAAAGTGCTTGGGGAGGGGAGAAGACCCAATTCAAAGGAAGGTAGTGTTTTTTATGGGCTTTAGCAACCCAATCCGCTACAAAGTTGGCCTCTCTAAAACAGTGAGTAATCCGGATGCGAGAGAAGGACTGCAGCAGGTCTTTGCACTTCAAAATAAGTGCGTGAACTTCCCAACTACATTGGTCTGGACTCTCTAAGGCTTTGACTAAGTCCAAGCTGTCAGACTCAATTATAAGGGCTTCATGTCGTTTGGGAAAGAAGTGAGTTAAGGCTTCTAACAGAGCAAGGGATTCGGCCATCAGCGGGGACGACGTTGCTACCTTACGAGCGACTCCGTCAAGCAACCTTCCAACGGAATCACGGCAAACGCAGGCGACCGAACCGTCCGAAGCACCAGGTTCGTACGCTCCATCTATGTTTATCTTATAAGTGCCATACAACGGTGGATTCCAAGTCCTTGAAAGATCGTCAATTTTTTCCCGGATCTGCTTGATGCGGGGTTCCATCTGTTAAAACTCTTCAACCCAACTCGAGCAGTCGATTAGGCTGATTGTGTTGGGTTTTACATTCTTGAAGATGGCTTGGGTTGCATGCCTTCCATATATTCCATAGTGTTGCAGCAACTAGCTTTAGATTAGGTGAATTGCTTGACTTTCCTTTCAAGCTCCCAAACCAATCTTCAATTCGAGTAAGACCTTGACTTGATATATGAACATTCAGCACAGGGTTCGACCAAATTTCCTTCGTCCAAGGACACAATAAAAACAGGTGCTCCACTGTTTCGACGCCTCGGTTGCATAAAGAGCATGTGGGATCGGGTATAACTTTTCTTCGAAATAAGTTCTCTTTAGTTGGGAGAGCATTCTGGCATAAATTCCACATGAAAATTCTAACCTTGGGTGGAGATTGCAATTTCCATATATCTGTCCAGAGGGTGGGAGGAGGTTGAAAAGAAGTTGAGGCTTGATTTTCATTCTGTTTATTTGCTATCTCTCGAGCGTAGTTGTATCCACTTTTAACTGTATACTTGCCTGCTTGAGTTCCAGTCCATACGAGCCGGTCTTTCTCTGTTTGGGGTTTAATCGAGATAGCAAGGATTTCTCTCACTAGTTGATCCTCAAAAAGTTCAGTTAAAACTGTTTCATCCCATATGCCCTCCTCACGATTAATGAGTTCAGAAACAAAACATGGTTCGTTTCTATTAGTAGGACCTCCTATGATGCCCCTCTTCAGCCATTTATCCTCCCTGATTCTGATCTATGAGCCATCCCCTACTGCCCACAGCACTTGGGGAGAGATAGTATCTCTTCCTAAGATCAGACTTTGCCAACCCCATGAGGGGCGTTGTCCCTTTTCCGCATGCCAAAAATCTCTATGAGGAAAATAAAGACCCTTAAAAAGAATGCTCCAGAGAGAGTTTGGACTGTTACTGAGACGCCAAGCTTGCTTTCCCAACATCGCTTTATTGAAGGAGAGCAGATCTCTAAATCCCAAGCCACCCTTATCCTTTCTTGTCTTCAGAATTTCCCAGCTCTTCCAGTGAATTCCAGCTTTGTTCTCATTGGTTTTCCACCGGAATGAAGCAATTTTCTGTTCAATAGCCTTACAAATAGAAATCGGGATCTTAAAAACAGACATGGCATATTGTGGTAATGCTTGAACCACCGCTTTAAGCAAAACTTCTTTACCAGCTTTTGACATTAGTTTTTCCTTCCACCCTTCTAATTTGGAATTGACTCGTCCTAAAATCCAAGCAAACATTTGTTTTTTTAGACTCCCCAATCCGAAGGAATTCCAAGATATTTGCCAGTTTTGTCAATAATGGGCACTCTCAATTCCCTTGCCATGTTGTCTTTCAGATTTTGGGGGCAATTCCTACCAAAGAAAATCCCCGATTTGTTTAAGTTTATAGCTTGTCCAGATGCTAGGCAATATTGATTCAGGATAGATGCCAAATTCTGACACTCTAGAATTGTACCATTCAAGAAGAATATGGAGTCATCCGCAAAGAGTAAATGAGAAAGGGTAGGACACCACCTGTTCAGTTTAATCCCTGTGATACTTCCATCGTCACAGCTGTCTTCATCAATGAGGATAATACATTTGCCACAAGAATGAAAAGGTAGGAAGATAGGGGATCCCCTTGCCTAATCCCTCGAGAAGGTTTGAAGTAATGGAGAGGCTCTCCATTAAACTTAATGCTGAATGAAACTGTTGTGACACATTCCATAATCCATCCCACCCATTTCTCATCAAAGCCAATTTTGATTAGGCATGCCTCTAAGAAGTCCCATTCCACTCGATCGTAGGCTTTCTTCATATCTAACTTGAGAACGGCTTGAAATTTCTTTCTTCTCTTTCGAATTCTAATTTGATGCAACACCTCCTGGACAATAAAGATGTTATCTTGAATTTGCCTCCCGCCAACGAAAGCACTTTGTTCCATTGCAATAAGTTCTGGTAGAAGTGGTTTGAGTCTATTGGCCAGCATTTTTGAGATAATCTTGTAGCCAAAATTACATAAACTAATTGGGTGGTATTGATCTAGTCTCTCTGGGTTCGGGACTTTCGGGATAAGGGAGATGTGTGTTTTATTTAAATCTGGTGGCAGGGATCCAGTGTTGAAGAAATTCCTCACCTCCTTTAGAATATCCCATTTAATCTCTTCCCAATTCTGCTGATAAAACAAACCACTAAGGCCATCAGGCCCCGGTGCTTTTGCTACGCCGAGCTGGAAGGTTGCATTTGTTACTTCTTCCAAGGTTGCCTCAGCAAGCAAGAAGTGATTCATCTCTTCAGTTACCACCCGAGATACTTGATCCAGAACTGGAGAGAAATTTCGAGGGCCGGTAGATTGATATAGATCTTGGAAAAAAAGTAGAGTATGTTCTTTCAACTGGCACTGCTCAAATAGACATGTATTCTCGGAATTCTGAAGCATAGAGATCCTATTCCTCTGTTGCCTCTGAATCGTAGTTGCATGAAAAAACTTTGTGTTTCTATCTCCCCATTTCAACCAATTAATTCTCGATCGCAGCCCCCAATACATCTCTTCCTACCTCCATAAATAATCAATAGTTTCTTGTAGTTTTTTAATTCTCACTTTGTCAAAGGACCCCATGGTATTGTTTGTCAGCCACTGCAGTTCCTGTTTCAGCAAGTTGATTTCCCTATGTCCATTTGTGAATTTCTTCTTACTCCATTTGGAAAGAGCAGAAGTGACGGCCTGCAACTTCCCGACTAAATCCTTTTCAAAATGAGTAGGAGAGTTCCAAGTTTCTTTCACCACCTTTCTGCATTCATCACTCTCAAGCCAGAATACTTCAAACTTGAATTCCTTTTTTCGTTTTGCAAGGTTGGCCCAAAGAGATAGAATTATAGGATTGTGATCTGATCCTATTGCTGGGAGAGCATGAGCTTCCGCTTCAGGGAACATCAATCGCCATTCAATCGTACATACCACCCTATCAAGTCGTTCTTTAACGTACTCATCCCCTTCTCTATTATTTGCCCAAGTGAAGGCACACCCTTTACTGTCAATGTCCATTAATGAACAGGCCTCTAGACAATCGCGAAAAGCATTCATTCTATAGTTGTCGATAGCGCTTTCCAACTTTTTCCCAGTAAAACCGCACCTCGTTAAAGTCACCCAAACACACCCAAGGCAGTACATTCATGGAGCTTATGTTTCGCAATTCCTCCCAAAGTTGTAGCCTTTTTTGGAACAAATAAGAAGCATGAACAAATGTAACTCGCATTTCCTTTCCACTAACCACCTCTTTACACCTCAAATTCACAAATTCCTCAGACATTGAGTCTATTTCCAGTGAAATTTTATCATCCCACAGAACAGCCAAGCCTCCCGTCGTGCCCACGGGATTGACTACAAAACAACTTTGAAAGTGGAGTCTTTTCTTTATTCTCTGGATAACTTCAGCCTGATTTTTCATTTCCATCAAAAAAACCACAGTGGGCCTAAAACGAGCCACTAAGGCTCTTAATTCTCGGACTGTCAAGGGTGTGCCCAACCCTTGACAGTTCCAGCATAGTATATTCATGGTTCACTTGGTGGCTTATTAGGGCTAGCCACCAAAGCCCATGTAGCGACTTCTACAGTCGTATGAACAGGTGTTTCAAGAAGTTGAGTTTCATCCAGCCAAGTTGGGGTTTTAGGAATTGAAGAGTAAGGACTGAACCTCTTTTGTTTTTTGGCTGAGGGAGTTTTTGGTTTCTTACAACTCTTCTTTCTATTGCCTTCTGAACTTGTTTGGGCAGACTGAGAATTCAAACCTTTCTCATGAGTGGGACCTGTAAGGTATGCTCTTTTACCGTAATTATCTGATGTTATCTCCTCATGTGTAGTAGGGATCTGTCCTCAAGTGATCTCCTTGTTGTATATTTGAGTTAAAAGTGGGAGAGATGGGCTGAACATCTTCCATTACCGCATTTTGCCTTTGGTGCTCAGGAGTTTCAGGGATATTCTCTTCAATTTCTTCTACTATAGATTCCTTCTTGTAGAAAACTTTCCAAAAGGGACTGCGCCCTGTAGTTTCAGCTTTCAGCCAGCTGCCAAAACAGCTTCCGAACTCTATCGTAAATTTTTCTTCATCATAGGGAAAGTCTTTGCAGTAATTAGCATAGTGTCCAATCTTCCCACACGAGTAACAAAAGTAAGGCAGCCTTTCGTACTTAAAATCAAGCCAGACCTTCCTATTTTGGTGACGCATGAATTGTCCAACTCTCAGTTCAGTATCCATGTCCATTTCGACTCTAAAGCTTTCCCAATTCTTTTGGGCTGCGGGGCCTCGAGCATCTATTTTCACTTCTAGTACCTTCCCCATCGAGCTAGCAATTTTCTTTACCATACCTTCAGAATTTCATTCAAGAGGAAGTCCAAAAATCGACCCAAAAGGCACGGTTTTGAACTCATAACAATGGAGAGGAGTATCCGGTTCCCGGGGTTTCAAGAGCGATAAATGATTAGAAAAAGACCAAGGACCTCCTTCTAGCACTTTCGATTCTTTTCTCCTTCATTCTGAAATGCAAAACTGAACTTCCCATTTTCGGGGTTTTGACCTCCACATACTCATTCCTCCAAGCCTTCTTCATAGCTGTTTGGAGCGCTTGGAAATTTACGCTAGGGTTTTGGAACAGTTGCCCGATAAGAGAGACCCGACATTCCCTAATTTTTTCCTCTGAAAGTTCCTCATCAAGAATATTCATATCATTTTCATACATTAACTTGCCCAGTTTATTGCAGAGGTGTGCCAAACGCTCAGCAGCACCTTCTTTGTCATCCATCACCAACGTTGTTTAGTAACTCGAAGCCCTTTTGAAAATGGGACACAACGCTCGGAAGCAATCACTGGTAGTAGAGGTCAAAAGGTCCAGAAAACCAAAAGATCGCCGAAGGAGCCAAGCAATTTGTAGGGTGCAACCTGGAAACTTAACGAAGAAAGAAGAGAAAGCAGGAGATTTGGCTAGATTATGGTGGAAGGTTGGGACTGTTGGTAGGTTTTGGGTTTGGGTTTGGGTTTAAGGTATAGGAAGCCATAGCTACACAAAGCGGTAGAGAGGAGGAGCGGACCAAAAACATTCTACGTTGCCAAGTGTAGAAACGCAGAAAATTTCCAGAGTATGGCAAGATTACAAATTAAGAATGTTTACCATGCAAAATTAATGCACTAGAACACTAGCAAAATGTGGAGAAACAATACAACAATTACCCAATGTTTATCCCCAGGCTACATTCCTTTGGTCCATCAAACCGAGCTATGGACAAGTTCTAATTTACATTTCATGTGCACACTTTATCCCCTGAAGTATCAACTAGACAACAAGTCATTCTATCACCTCATTATGTTGGTATCTAACTAGCGGATAAAGGGGGAAAGAGAGTTGAATCTATTGATGGTGAAGCACAACAGTAGCTACTTCTTCATGTCTCTGTAGGAAACTTTTCAATATTAGCTGGCTCATACTATCCATGTTGCCACAAGATAGATGCAAATTAACTATGTTAATAGACATAGGTTCGATATACAATGATTTCTAGTGAAAGCAAGAGCTTAGGATGATAAGGATTTACAAAATGCAGCTGTAAATGATTTAGGGGGCAGACTGTCAGCAAATCTTGAATTTAATGCAATTTCATCAAACTTTATACAAAAAGATGAAGCTACTCCGATGAGTATTCAGCCATAAATTACATATTTAGGGAATAAACAAGTAGTTGTTTGCAGAACAAAGAAATAAACAATTATTGGTTGAAAGTAGCACCATTCCTGTCACGCCCGCACCCTACGAGCGTGCAATCGTCCCTTGATGGTCAAACATTGAATCGACGTCCCAGACACGTCGCCGACCCAACCCAAACATCAGAGATTAGGCACGCGCAGAAACAAATAGAAACAACCCGGACAATTAATAATGACAAGGGGTAACAATAGCACAAAACAATAACTGCAATTCCTACACTTGATGTGATACATACAACGTCCATAAAAGACAATCCCTAAGCTAGGCCACAACAACAGAACCACATTCCTCAAAAGGGACAAAGGTTCGCAAACTTAACTCCTCTACAAAAGGGGGACTCAAAATACCGAGTACTTGACCCGTCCTCAATCTCCGAGATACCCTTGCAGCGTCTCTAATCACTCATGGTCGCGGATCTGAAATGGTTATATAATAACCGTGAGAACGAGTCTCAATAAGCAACCCCCTATACCCCACGTAGGCCAATGCGTACCCAGACAAGTCATACATGCAATCTACCCCATAACATATAGAATTCGCATCATTGTACTCACCTTGCTATCAAGCCCATGTAAACTCTGCACGTTAATCGTCATGTGATAATGCAATAATGGTAATTAAATAACACATCATAATCGCTCAATTACCAACCACACTTACACTCAATCAACCCAACTAATTCAACCAGCCAATTCAATCACACGTTCAACCAGCTAATTCAGTCACACGCTCAACCAGCCAATTTAATCATCGCTCAACCAGCTATTTCACCACACTCAAATCGCATCGTGTCCGAATATCTTTATTACGACCCGCGCTCACTGCGCCTCAAGTCCATTCTCACCCCGAGCCCACTGCGCCTCGGGCCTACCTAGCACACCGGTCATTCATACTTTCACACGGATCGTCGTCAACACGTCCCAAGTTCGTAGCCCCTACGATCAATCCGGGTTCAATTTCCAATGACCGATGTAAACACATCCCGGTCTAACACACTTTTAATGGCCCACCGTCAACACATCTCAAGCTCTCGTCCCAATTGGCACACCGCCATTCATGCCTTCACACGGACCGCCCGTCAACACGTCCCAAGTCCGTAGCCCTCCGATCAATCCGGGCTTATAATCGACAGGCATACACACTCCGTTCAATTCAACCAATTTCCGTCAATTATACTAAGCGATCCACAATCACAATTTAATTGAATCCACGACACGCCACACCAACCCACAAACTCGACATTTAATCGACCACATGAACATCCAATCCACCCACGAATGCCACAACAAGCCAATCATTAACCCACTAATATTAGCCACTAATATGCACCCAAAATCATTCAAGTCGGCCACAATCAAACATCAATTTCCCCACACACACCATGACAATACGATCATTTAGCCTACCATAATTAGCCACTGAGTAAGCCCAAAAAAATATCACAATTTAATTTAACAATTACGCACCTATAGATATTGACCTTACTCCACGTTTAGCCCCTAAACCGGTACTAATTAATTCTTAGACAAGTCTAATAATACTCAATGTACTAGGTAGGGTTTAGGAAGTCACTTACTAGATTTTGGCCCGTTAAAAATCGGCTTGGGCCTAAAATGGCTCGAGTGAACAAAGTCTTGGACTAGGCGGCGCCAGGGCGCGGCGGGCACGGGGCTCGCCACGCTAGCCACGGGCACAACCTCGCCACGCACACATACTGCATGCGGCAAGGCACGGGCATGGCACAAAGGGTATTGGTCGGTCGGGTTTGCTCCGCAAATGGCGGTACGTAAGGATGTTGGTATGGCGGTGGCGGTGATGATGCCGAGCAGCAGGACGACGCGCGGCGGGCGGCTGCCTCCTGACGTGGGACGTGAAGGAAGGAGAAGAAGGTGGCTAAGGCGATTGTTGGAAAGGGAATTTAATCTAATTTTCCAACGAAAAAAAATTCGTTGGTAATAGGTTGTTGAAATTTTTCCAACGAAAAATTTTAATTTTCGTTGAAATTTATGACAATTTTTCCAACGAAAAAAAATTTGTTGGAAAACTCGTGGCTAAATTCATTGAAACGGATATTTTTTCCGACGAATTTTTTTTCGTTGGAAACTACAAATTTTTTTTTTTGGTTGAAAAATAGTGAAAATTTTTTTTCCATCGAAAAAACTTTTTGGTGGAATTTTTTTTTGTGAAATTTTTTTTGAGGAATTTTTTTTGTGGTAAATTTTTCTTTTTTGGTCCAAAAATCGCCTCACCGGCCTCAAGGTCGCCGCGAGGGCGGAGTCACGGGCCACTACCGAGCTCGCCTTATCCGGGCGAGCTCGAGCTCGCCGGGCGAGGGCGAGCTTCGCCCGGCGACGGGCCGAACTACCGCCGCATCCGGGCGAAGCTCGAGGTCGCTGGCGACGGTAGAGCTCGCCCGGATCTGGGCGAGCTCGGCTCGCCCGGCCGGGGACGAAAGCCGCTCGGGCCAGCCGCATGGCTGGCGGCGAGCTCGCCCGCCGGCCGGCGGCGAGGCTCCGGGGCGCCGGGGCTCGGGGCGCGGGCGCCGAGGGCCGGGGGGGCCGGGGCGCCGGGATGTTTGGGGTGGCGCTTGGGCGGCCCATGGTGGCCTTTGGGCGCGCCGGGGTCGGGGTTTAATGTGGCGACGGCGCTTTGGGGAGGGGAGCCGACGCATGGAGGAGGAAGGGGGCAGTGAGTCTTGGTGTCCATGGCGCCAGAGGCGGGCTGAGCCGAGGAGGAGGGGGAGCAGGCAAGGGGGAGGAGGCAGAGGGGGAGGCGGAGGGGGAAACGCAGGGAGAAGTGAAGGCGAAGGGGTTGGACGCGAAGGGGAAGACGCAGGGAGAAGGTGAAGGCAAAGGAGAGAGAGAGAGAGAGAGAGAGAGAGAGAGAGAGAGAGAGAGAGAGAGAGAGAGAACGAATGTGAAAATTGACCGAGGACGAAAATGTTGAATAAGAAATAAGTAGGTTTTTCGTTGGAAAATTCATTGGAAATTCCAACTAATTTTCCAACGAAAAATGTACACAATAAAATAATTCCCGGAAAATTTAAATTCGTTGGAAATTTTCAACGAATTTATTTTCGTTGGAAATTTCCAACGAATTTTCCAACGAAAAATGTACACAATAAAATAATTTCCCGAAAAATTTAAATTCGTTGGAAAATTTGTTAGAAATTTCCAACGAAAATAAATTTGTTGAAATTTCAACGAATTTTCCAAACGAATATAAAAAATGCCAAATTACACCGGGTTTTTTTGAATTGTTGGAAAATTCGTTGAAAATTTCCAAACGAATTTTCCAACGAAAAATTTACACAATAAAATAATTTCCGAAAAATTTAAATTGTTGAAAAATTGTTGAAATTTTCAACAATTTATTTTCGATGAAAATTGCCAACGAATTTTCCAACGAAAAATGTACACAATAAAATAATTTCCGGAAAATTTAAATTACAGCAAAAATTCGTTGGAAATTTCCAACGAAAAAATTCGCTGGAAAATTTCCAACGAAAAAAAAAAATTTGTTGAAAATTTCAAACGAATTTTCCAACGAAAATTGTACACACTAAAAATAATTCTCCGGAAAATCAAATTTGTTGGAAAATTAGTTGGAAAATTTCCAACGAATTTTTTTTGTTGAAATTGCCAACGAATTTTCCAAAAAAAAAATGTACACAATAAAATAATTTCCTGGAAAATTTAAATTGTTGGAAAATTTCCAACAAAAAAAATTTGTTGGAAAATTTCCAAATCGAATTTTCCAACGAAAATTGTACACAATAAAATAATTCCCGGAAAATCAAATTGTTGGAAAATTAGTTGGAAAATTTCCAACAAATTTTTTTTTTTTAAGTTGAAATTTTCAAATCTAATTTTCCAAACAAAATTGTACACACTAAAATAATTGCGGAAATTCAAATTGCTTGAAAAATTAGTTGAAAATTTCCAACGAAAAAAAAAATTCGTTGGAAATTTTCCAACGAATTTTTTTTTGAAAATTTCAATGAATTTTCCAACGAAAATTTTTCGTTGGAAATTTCCAACGATTTTTGTGACTAAATTTTTTTTCGTTGGAAATTTCCAACGATTTTTATGACGAAAAAAATTTTTCGTTGGAAATTTCCAACGAATTTTATTTTTCATTGGAAAATTTGTTTAAATTTTCCAACGAAATTTTCGTCAGAAATTTTCGTGGCAAAAACCGATTTTTTGTAGTGTGCAGGGAGGGAAGGGGAGGGAGAGAGGCGGCTGCGGCGGTGGCGATAGGAGGGGGCGGCGCCGACGCCGACGGTGGTGACGAGGCAAAAGGCTAGTCTAGCTAACGGCAACAGGTGACAAGCGGGCGCGGCCGATGGAGCAGTAGACCACTGCGCGCCTGCTCGAGAAGGAAGGAAAATCAAAGGAGAAGAAGAGAAGAAGAGAAGAGAGAGAGAAGAGAAGGAGAAGAAGAAGGGAGAGGAGAGAGTGTCAGGGATTAGGTCTGCATGGCATGGGGGTGGGGGGGGTGAGGGGATGTCTGCATGGGCACAACATGCGCGGCAGAGGAGGAAAGAGAGAGGGAAAGAAAGAGAGAGGGGGAGAGAGAGAGAGAGAGAGAGAGAGAGACGCAACGACGAGGAGGGAAAGAAGAGTGCGCGGCCGCAGAGGAGGGCGATGGCTGGGGAAGAGGGGAGAGAAGACGTGCGGCAGGGGGGGCTTCGCCGTGGCATAAGGAGGGAGAGAGAGAGAGAAAATAAACTTTCATTTAAATAATTAACGCGATTCAACGGCCCAAATTTAAAATCGAAAACGATCCGACGGTTTAAATTAATCCTAAAATATAATAAGAGACAAAGGCCAAATTAATTAAATCAAATTATAACGAGGAGGTCTACTAGTCTAAATTGCATACCGGTCGAAAATTCATTTTTCCACTATTCCCGACAATCTCGATGTTGGCCACGATAATATCGACACCATCCAATTTATTTAAGTCTCGAACTCGAGAAATTCGACAATCGAAATTTGGACTCTAAGTAATGGTCAAATTCGATCGAGTGTGATTCTAGCGAAATCTCTAATTTAAAAACAATAACCGAGAATGATCGGTTCCGGGCAAGATTTTACTACAATCACACCGACGAATTACACTTTTATTAAATCCCAAAATTGAGTCAAAATTCAGGATGTCACAATTCCAATTCTTCCACATCTATGTAATTGCGTCCAGTATCACAACAGACATAAAATTCTTCCAGATGTTCCACATCTAGATGTAAAAGACCATGCAAGAATGTCTGTATCCACATGTTGTAACTATATAAATTAACCTGAACACCAGTGCTAAAGCCCACCATCTATCATATTGACAACAGTTCCTTGTCGATGCACCAAAACTTGACCATGAAAAAAAAGATTTGTTTGCTTACACATGCTTGCAGATTTCAACTAATTGCGCAATGAGCTTTCACTTGATGTAACACATATTGTAGCCTCCTTACTATGCAGAACAGTCTCACCTAAGATTTTACCAAGGAATTTAACATAATCGGTCCTCCTTTAAAAACGATAGTCTTTGGAGAAACTTTGGTTAGATCTATTGCCCAAGTACCATATCCTCTAAAATATATTAGCTGGACTGAAACACTTTTTACTTGAGCTTGACAAGAGAAAATATCTTGTTTCATAGTCTAAAACAAATGTGCTCTTTTTGGTACTTACACTAAGGAACCAAATGATACAGAAGCTCAACTGCTATTTGCTACTTTATGCGCTATGAAGTGTGAGAATAGCAATTCTGTAGCTCCTGATGAAAACCTGTTCCACTGAGATCCAAGAAGAGAACTCCTATAGAATAAAATCAATAAAATGATAATCAATATAATGAACACAATCTAGTGAACCTGAACAGCAGAAATACTGATGGCTCCATCAATTACACCAGATCTAAGTCCCAAGCCCCACAACAGAAAATTCACAATAAAGACAACGGCAAAGAAATCAAACAACTTAATAAAACGCAGAATGATCAATAGCATCGAATCTAACAATTGACAATTCCCAGTACAACATGCCAGTACAAAGTGCTTCAAAAATAGAGAAAGCAATCAAGCATGCTTGCACATATCTCCGTAACAACAACCGTCACATTGGTGCTGCATGTCTTAAAATTTTGGCGAGCCTATTGATCATCTTATCATTCACTGTCAGGTGTCTTTTGCTATTTGGACTAGGGTTCAAGAAAGATGGAATTGCCCAGTCCAAGCTAAAAAAAGGGGACAGAGATGATTCCCAATGGAAATGGCATGAAGGATTTAAATGCACCAAGAAAACTTCGAGATCCTTCCGTTATCTAGAATGTAGAACTTACGGCTTGGGAGGAACGTAAGGAATTTTGAAGACTTGGAATCAAAATCAGCACTAGTTTGAATAACCTTGCTCTAAATTCTTCCACAGAAAGAAAAACGGCTTTTTATTTGGGTAGGCCTTTTACTTTGCTTTTTCCGTTTGCTTTCTGTTGTTACCTTCTGATATATACAGTTCACGGTTTCATGCCCTCTCATCAGTCCACTATTGCTGATGTTAATAATGTTTAAAGCTTTTGAGCTGTATTATTTCTGAAACTGAGGAAATTCTGCACGTAGACTCATTCTCCTACTTCACCTTTGATGCTATTAACGTCCAATGCTTTCACTACAAAAAAACACGGATTTTGGACGAATTTTTCCGTCGCAAATTTCGCGACGAAATTTGCGGCCAGCATATTTGCCGTCGCCAAATTTGCGACGAAAAATTCGTCGCCGTGAAACAAGTTCCGTCGTAAATTGCGTGAAACTTTTCGTCATAAAATTTCATCCATAACGACGGAAATTTTTGCCGTGCAAATTCCGTCCCAAATTGCGGCGGTGAGCGTCGCAAATTGCGGCGAAATTTTTCGTCGCCAAATTCCGTACATAAATTTGCGGCAGGATCCATCGATCCGTCGCAAATTTAAGCGGCGAAAACAAATCGCAAATTCGTACTTTATCTACCTGTCTTGTCTCTCTCTCTCGCAAATTTGCTGTCTCTCTCTCTTTTGTCTGCTCTCTCTCTCTCTCTGCGCTTTTCTCCGCTTTCCTTATATCTGAAATCAGCAAAATCCGGCGCCGCCGCGTATTAATCTCGGTGAAGTTTTTGTACCGTAAGTGCAAAATTGCTAACTTCATAACTATTAATCGTTGCATGATAATTTTCATTTTAATATATGTTTATGTTTAAATTTTTTCAGATCTGCATCACCGGTGTAATGACCGTGACCGGTGAGGCCTCGCCGTCCCTTCGATGAGCAGAACGGCCACCGCCGTTTGCGACGGAACCGTTTTTCCGTCGCAAATTTGCGACGAATATTTATCCGTCGCAAATTTGGCGACGGATAAATGAAAATACGCCGCAAATTTGGCGACGGAGATCGCCATCGCCGCAAATCTGCGACGGAACCGTTTTTCCGTCGCAAATTTGCGACGGAACGGATCTCCGTCGCAAATTTGGCGACGGAAACAGCACTGTCGCGAATTTGCGACGGAGACCCCTTCCGTCGCAAATTTGCGGCGGAGATCCGCTCCGTCGCCAAATTTGCGACGGAACAGTTTTGGTCCGTCGCCAAATTCGTCGCAAATTTGCGACGGAGACCCGTCCGTCGCAAATTTGCTACGGAATCGGGGTATCCGTTGCAAATTTGCGACGAGTGAGGTTTCGTCGCAAATTTGCGGCGGAGATTATAACATATCTCCGTCGCAAATTTGCAACGGAGCACAATTTGCGGCCTATCCTATTTTCCGTCGCAAATTTAAGACGGAATTTTCATTTATTAAATCGCAAATTTGTGACGAATGAATTCCGTTCCATCGTTCATTAAAAATTAATAAAAAATATTGATTCTTATGTGATTAATCTTTTCTGGGTTTGTACCTAATTGAAGGTCTCGCAATCCAAGTGGACTTTGCAATTCTCATCAAATTGATCACTTTGTCCTACCAATATTTCAGTCAAATATTTAGGTAAGTCTTCTTTACATTGTTATTTTTTATTTTTGCAATTTCATATTAATTGTTGCGTGACTAAAAAAAATTATAATTTCAAAAATTTTATAGTTTTAATTAAGAACAATAGATATGATATTTTAAATATTTTACCATAGTTTTATATTTTAATACAGACACAATGCAAAGAGAAAGAGCTTGGATGTATAATAAGAACTTACCTGGACGTCGAGGATTAACAGATGAGTTTCGTACTGGGTTGGAACAATTTTTAGACTTTGCTAGTAGTAAATATGAGTTTATGGATGGAAATAAGTTAAGGTGTCCATGCAAAAAGTGCGGTAATGGTAAATTTCTTGTGTGTGATCAAGTTAGAGAACACCTTACTAGATTTGGGTTTACTCCGAACTATTATAATTGGACTTCCCATGGTGAACCATTTATATCTGATGAAGGATATGGAAGAAGTGACCAATTTTCAGTTAGGGAAGAATGTGGCTATTATGAGCAATTGAACCCATACGAGAGGATGGTGATTGATGCAGCTAGTTATAATTTTGTCCCAGAATCAAATCATGCAAGTACTAGTTTTACTCCTACACGTGAACAAGCGAGTACTAGTCATGCTTCACAATTGGAAGATATAGGAGTAACGAGTTTTGAGGAAAATATGGATAATGAAACTTTTCAATCTAATCAGTTAAGGGATGTGTTGAAAGCAGCAGATGAACCTCTATGGGCAGGTTGTGAGGACCACACTAAGTTATCGGTGACAGCCCGACTATTAAATATCAAGGCGAGCATAATGTGTCTGCGGATTGCTTCAACTCTTTTGTTGAAGTAATGCGGAATCATTGCCTCGTGATAACAACATGCCAAGTGATTTTTATGATATGAAAAAACTAGTGGAAAACTTAGGGCTTCCGTTGTAAGAATTGATGTATGTAGTAGGGGTTGTATGCTATATTGGAGAGATGATGAAAATGCAGAATCTTGCAAATTCTGTAGCCAACCTAGGTACAAGATTAACAGGAGGCTGGGTCGAATCGGAAGCGTAGACCATGCAAGCAAATGTTTTATCTGCCATTAATTCCCAGTTGCAAAGGCTTTATGTCGTCTAAAGCCATGCTGAACACATGACTTGGCATGCAAATCATGAAACAGAAGAAGGTCTAATGTGTCATCCTTCAGATGCGGAGGCATGGCAACATTTTGATAGAACATACCCTGAGTTTGCAATGGAACCTCGGAACATCAGGTTAGGTTTATGTGCCGATGGATTTGCTCCATTTGGAAAAACAGGAAAAAGTTATTCATGCTGGCCAGTTATCTTAACGCCGTACAATCTTCCACCGGTATGTGCATGAAGACACCTTATATGTTTTTGACATTGATCGTGACAGGGGCCGCAAAATCCGAAGAAGTTGATAGATATTTATATGCAACCATTGATTGAGGAGTTACAACGACTATGGGTTGAAGGTGTCCCGACGTATGACGTTTCTACCGATCAAATGTTTGTAATGAAGGCTGCTCTTCTTTGGACGATAAATGACTTTCCAGCTTATGGAATGTTATCTGGATGGAGTACAGCTGGGATCTTAGGATGTCCGATATGTTTGGAGAGGTCAAAGTCATTTAGATTAAAACATGGAAAGAAGCCTTGCTATTTTGACTGTCACAGACAATTTTTGCCGCCAAGTCATCCTTTCAGAAGGAATAAGAAAGAGTTCATCAAGAATAGGACTGAAAGAACGCGTCCACCATTGAGGTTGACCGGCGATCAAATTTGGGAGCGTGTGCAGGACTTTCCAACTGTTGTTGAGAACCCGCATGGCACGACTATTGCGTACGGAAGTTCACATAAGTGGACAAAACGCAGTATATTTTGGGATTTACCATATTGGAAGGTGCATCTTATTCATCATAATCTTGACGTCATGCACATAGAAAAGAATGTTTTCGATAATGTCATAAATACTGTGATGGATGTCGCTGGAAAAACAAAAGACAACTTGAACGCAAGAAAAGATATGACAGATATTTGTGATCGGCCAATACTAGCTGTGCATGCAAGCAGCAGGGGACCAAAACCGAAAGCAGTTTATACATTGGATAAGGAGCAGAGGCGAGTTGTTTGTCAATGGTTGAAATCATGCGGTTTCTGATGGATATGCTTGAATCTCGGAGATGTGTTGATTTGAATGAATGCAAGTTGACAGGTTTGAAGAGTCATGATTGTCACATTTTAATGGAAAGACTAATTCCAATAGCTTTGAAGGAAGTTCTACCGAACTTTGTGTGGGGGCGCCATTACAGAATTAAGTAATTTCCTCCATGATATTTGCTCGACAAAGTGTTAAAAGCATCGCACATGGAGAAACTAGAGAGAGATATTCCAATTATTCTTTGCAACTTAGAAAGGATATTTCCTCCAGCGTTTTTTGATTCGATGGAGCATCTGTTAGTTCACTTGCCTTATGAGGCCAAAGTTGCGGTCCGTCCAATTTCGATGGATGTATCCATTTGAGAGGTAATTTTTTTTTTAAATACAGTTGAAATTAGTGTATTATATAATCTGTTCCGATAAGCTTCTTTCTATTTCAACTAGATTCTTATATCATTTGAAGAAAAAAGTGAAGAATAAGGCACGTGTTGAAGCTTCAATTTGTAATGCATATATTGTGGAAGAAGTGACAACATTTGCATCATACTATTTTGAGCCGCGTTCATTGCAAGAGCCGGAGAGCAGGCAGAAATGATGAGGGCCCGTTGATCTTAATTGCACGGCATTCTCTATTTTCAATTATCTGGGTCGACCATGCGGCGCATGTCGGTTTCGTTACTTATCAGGCGAAGAATTTCATGCAGCCCATACTTATATTTTACTGAACTGCCCAGAAGTTGAGCCATACTTCAAGTAAGTGTAAATTTGCAAATATATGTTTTGTGTGTCAAATATTTTCTAATAATGATATGGTTTTTAATATTAGGATTTTCCAAACTTCAATGGCTGGACTACAACCAAATGAGTTTGACCGTTTGTGTGATGAACAATTTGCAGCATGGTTCAAGACATATGTAAGTTGCCTATGGATCAAAACCAAGTTATTAAAATTATATACGTTATATATCATTTAGTAAAATATATATTATTGACTTTACATGTGTAACTCTAGGTTCACAGTAATTATGATGAATTTGGAGGGCAAGGATTGCTATATTGTCTATCATGGGGTCCACAGTTACAAGTTCAAAGTTGGCCAGCATATTTCATAAATGGATATAATTTTCATACTCAAGAATACGGAATGGGAAAATCCACAATGAATAGCGGTGTGTCTGTTCACCATGCAATGGTGACAGTTGGAAAGATGATTTTTATGGCTTGTTGGATGAAATCATAGAGATAGAGTATCCTGGACCATTAATGATGCGGGTTGTGTTATTTAAGTGCACGGGTTCGATCCCATCAAAGGAATGAAGGTGCATACGAAGTTCAATTTGATTGAAATAAATCACAAGAAAAGGTATATGAAGTATGAACCATTTGTCTTGGCACAACAAGCAATTCAAGTATGTTATGCATCATTTCCTAGTTTGAAACGTGACAAAGCTGATTGGTGGGCTGTATGTAAAATCAAAGCACGGAGGAAAATCGAGGAACACTGGAAGGATAGAGCCTACCAACAAGAGGAAGTGTGTAACACGGTTGAAATTGAGGAATATAACATACCAACTTTACGAGATCCGTGTGGAGCAATGATAGATGTGGATCCAACTGAAATTTGCGAATTAAATGATCAAGAATGTTCCGAATCTGATTTTCAGACAGATGAAGAAGACGAGGGGCGAAGACGAGGGGAGAAGACGAGGACGAAGACGAAGACGAAGACGAAAATGAAGACGAAGATGAAGATTAAATTTTTTGGCACAACACAATACAGATGTGTAATTATTAATGCTACAAGTGCTATTTTTTATGTTGTCATCATTATTGTTATTGTGCTTTTTTATTATTGTTATTGTCGATTATTCTTTATATTTTAATTTATCGTCGAAAAATTTTGTCCCTAAATGCCGACAAGTTAAAAGTTGAGTTCGCTTCCTAAGACCACAAACCAACGGCATTGCTCAATATGTCGTACGAGCTCCATTTATTTTTTTTCCGCAATGAGACACGAATTCGGAGCTTTTAAAAATTAAAACTTTCCAATTTCCCCTCGCAAATCACGTGGCAAAAATCACCATCTCCTCCTCCTCCTCCTGCTCCGCCTCCACCGCCACCCCGTTCAGCTCACACTCCTCCCTCAGCCCTCCGTAGTACTTTCCAAATTGCCCTCACAATTCACGACGCAAAAATCACCATCTCCTCCTCCTCCACCACCTCCCGTTCAGCTCGCACTCCTCCCTCATCCCTCCTCCGTACTTGTCATTCCTCTCCGCCCTCGCCCCCACCGCCTCCAGCAGCTCCCCACCGCCCTCGCCTTTTTCCTCCGGTTCTTGATCAGGACCTCGCTCTTGTCCGCCGGCGTCATCTTGGCCTTCTCCACTGCCTCCCTGAGCTCGCCCGCCGCCGCTTTCCCGCTGCCCAGCTGGTAGTCCCGGAGCAGGAACTTGAGCGTGAGTGTCAAGACCTCTCACGTGCAAGATCCTCGGGAAGAAGGCAATAATGGTCACGAGGGAGGCCACGATGCTCAGGAGGGAGGACACTGAGTCCAGAGGTGTGCAAGACGACTCCATTTCTATCAAAATCTCTGGGTGGTGTAGAAGGAGGAGACGATGACGCACGCTCGGGTTTGGGTTTTTCTTTTCCGAGGGGTGATCGATTATTTATAAGAGGATAAAGACAAGCTAAAGTAAAATAATATTAAAAATTCTTGCTTGAGATTTGACAAGCTAAAGCAAAATAATAATGTTAAAAATTCAAGGCTTGCTTGAAATTTGACAAGCTTTGAGCTTGAATTTTTAACATTATTTTGCTTTAGCTTTCATCGGCCTTTGGTTCCTAGATATTTTCAATCCCCAATTTCGCTCGTACCAAGGAAGAGTTTTCTATCGACTATTCCTAGTGTCAGACTCGACAAATAAAGATAAGTACACGAAAAGGGATGAAAGACAGGACAAATGCCACAGAAAGAGTTGGAGCTTGTCTTTATCCTCTTATAAATAATCCTCAGAAAAAAAAATTCCAAACCCGACCGGGCGTCATCGTCTCCTCCTTCTATTAGTCTATATAATACAAAATTTTCCATTACGTGGAAGCTTCGGACAACTTGCTGCTGCTGCTGCTATGGAGGAAGGACTCTGCGCGATGGTGAAATGCGGTTGATATGGGAAAGTTAATTAGTCAAAAAAAGCAAGAATAAAGCAAAAAAAAAAAAATCTCCAAAAATATTCCCTCTTATATCTAAAGATGTTGCCCTACTTTGACTTTATGGCACACATGTCATATAACAATTTTATTTATTTCCAATGGCACGATCACAAATTTGTAAAGGACTTCGTATAGTGTGTCCCGAGTATATTTGTTAAGCAACCAAACGATAGAATTCTATAATGATCGAAATCCGAATTGCAAGAATGCGATCGACAATCCAAAAATAATTATATCTACGTGAATTCAATAAAGTTTTAATTTTTGCCGCATGCTCTGTGTAACATTTGTTATTGCACGCCGATCTTGTAGTGAGGAATTCGAGGGCACATTGAGTTTCGGTCCATTGATTTTGTGAGGCCTAACATATAACTCATATGGTATAACGACTCCGATGGGTCGAGTCTACTTGAACTCGGTCCACGCGGGGAACAATCCTTTTTACGATGGATTTATTTAACAAGAATAAAGAGGGAAAGGGGCGGGACGGGTGTGGTTGATTTGGCTCATCACGAGCGGTTACGAGTGGAGGGGATGTCGGTGAGGTGAATGTCATCGTCATCGGTACATTATGAGCGTTCTCCCCAAATTTCTTCCTCTCAAAAGAAATGGAATATAGTGACCGTGACAGGATCTTGAGCGCTGGGTACGAGCAGTAGCTCATGTAGATGTGCATGTCCATCCGGCCACTCCGGAGCAATGCCGGGTCGAGCTTCTCGGTGTGGTTGGTGGTGAACACGAAGATCCTTTCGCTCCCGCAGCACGACCACAGGCCGTCGGTGAAGTTGAGCAGGCCGTGAGGGTGATGGTGTTGTTGTTCCCGTCCTCGCTGCTGCCGCCGCAGCAAGCGGCGTCGGGGGCGCCCGGGTCGTAGTAGCCCCGGGGATGCGGAGGATTGGGGCGCCTTGGACCTGTTCGACAGATTGACGGAGCAGTCGATGTCCACGGTGACGATAATGGACTTGGAGCTGGTCTTCATGAGGAGCTTCCGGAGCTCGGAGTTGGAGTGCACCTCGGTCAGCTCGAGGTCGTAGATGTCATAGCCAAGGAAATTGGCCATCGCGGCGATCATGCTCGATTTCCCATTCCCGGGCGGGCCGTAGAGCAGGTAGCCCCGCTTCCAGGCACGGCCCATCCGCTGGTAGAAGGCCTGCCCGGCCGCGAAGTCGCGGAGGTCCTCCATGATGTCCCTCTTACTCTCTGGATCCATGGCCAGCGTGTCGAAGGTGCTCGGGTGCTTGAACGGCACCGATTCCCAAGGGTGGCAACGAGAATCGAGCGACCCGCCGCGCGAATTAGTGTAAAGGAGACGTTCTTGGTTCTTGCGGCGGATGTCGTTGGCCTTATCCATGATGTCGCCCAGGTAGGAGTCAAGGATGAGGTCCTTATCGCGCTTCCGGATCCGGAGCGTGAAGCCGCGCTTTTCATCGGGGAGGGGCCGCCACGAGAAGTTCTGGGACTGGCGCTGCGTCACCGCGTGCTCCCACTGGACGGTAACCTCGTCAAAGACATCGTTGATGCAGTCGTTGTTGGAGAGGCGGCTGCCGAAGGTGGTGGCGCTGGAGTTGACGGCCCGGGTGAGGGAGAGGCGGCTACCGGAGGCGGAGACAAAGGAGCTGAGGTAGAGCTGGACGGCGTTGTAGAGCTCGTTGGTTTTGACGCCATCGATCTCGGTGATGTCGTAGTAGCAGTAGGAGGAGAAGCAGTTGAGGGCCCCGGTTCAGGAACTTGAGGGAGGCGAACCGGAGCTCCGGCGGGAACACCATCTGCAGGAGGGTCTGGCAGAAGGCCAGGACGCCCAGCAGGGCGGCCAGGGATGTCCAGAACTCCTTCATTTCCGTCTCTCTGGGCGTGCAAGAAGGAGATATGAAGCCGGGTGTGGGGAGAGAAGGGTGAGGAAGAATGGTTTCTTTTGGGAAGTGAGCTTTTTTTTTTTTTCTGAGGAAGGGACGAAGGGGTCTTGGATTATTTATAGGGGAGGGGGGGTGCTGTGGGTTCTGATGTTTCAGTGATGGGCGTGTAGAAACTGGGGAGTTTTTGGAGAGAGAGAGAATAAAGCAAAAAAGTGACAAGAAAGCTAGAGAGAGAGAGAGAGAGAGAGAGAGAGAGAGAGAGTGGTTTTGGGTTTTGGGGATGAGAGGGATTGGCTGACTGCCTAATATAATTTTTCCTTTTAATTACAAGAGAGAACAGCTGGTGAAGAAAACAAGAAGGAAGGGAAAAGTAAGGGTGATCGGTTTCAGAGTTGGTTGGGTCCAGATCTAGAATCTGAAACTAATTCTATTATAATCGGTTCTCAATTTTTGAAATTTGAAACCAATCATGTTTTTTCTAGATCCTGTTTTGGCACTAACCCTATTTTTCCGGTCCGGTTTCAGGGTCTACCCATGAACCTTTTTTTTTCCTTTTTTCGATTTCATTTTTTTCTAGCAAAATAATATAGGTAGCAATGAAATAATTTAAAATGAAAGATGAATAACAAAAATCACTATCTACCAAAAGTAACAATCCCCAAAATGAGCAATTGAAATTACAATTCATCAAAATCAACAATCCAAAAGCACTATGTGGCAAGACATAGTCCAATCGCATAAATCTTTAAGAGTAACATTTTCCAGGAATTTATTCAACATGTTTAGCTTTTTATTTTGCATCATGATAAGATAACTCCTTACTTCTGTTTCCGAATGAAATATCTTGAAAGAAAAATCAAGAAATTTAGTGATAAGGCATATGCTCTCACTAGAAAAATATCTATATATCTCATCTGAGTCACACAATATTTAGGTGACTTTAAGGGCCGTGCTGTTTCACTCATAGTTGTAAAACATATTCTAATATTAAATCAGAAATCAGTTCTAAAACCAGTGAAGTAGCGTAACGTGATATAGATTTTTTATTTTTTTGTACATTATCTTAAAATCGGTTTTAAAACAGGTTTGAGTTGGTTTTTACTTAAAATCGGAAACCAAACTGGTTCTAACTAGTCCCAAAAAATGGAACCGGTTCCCAAATCTATTTTTCTTGTGAGTTAATCCAGTTTCTGGATAAACTCAATTCGGTTGCGCACCCCAGGGAAAAGGGCACGTAGAAACTGGGGAGTTTGTGGAGAGAGAGAAGAGAATAAAGCAAACACGTGTCAAGAAAAGCTAGAGAGAGAAAGAGAGGAGGCAGAGATAGAGGGAGAGAGAGATTGGCTTTTGGGTTTTGGTTGGTAGGAGTAGGAGAGGGATTGACCGGGGCTAATGTAATTTTTCCCTTTAAGTACAAGACAGAACGGTAGGTGAGGAAAGCAACAAGGAAAAGGGTTTTTGGAGTTTTGAGATTTGAGAGAGAGAGAGTTGGGGACCGATTGGTATTGGGTTTTGGGTTCTAACTTGATCCCCGTATTCTATCGTGGGAAGCTCTTTGGCAGGTGACCTTGCTGTCTGACCGGGGCGCAAAGCTTGTGCACATCACAGAAAAAGCGTAATGAATCTTTGAGAAAATCCAGTAATTTCTCCAATTCGGTTGCTCCCCTGTTGGCACACCGTCATGTATGATCTTTACATCTGCTGGTCGCTATTGAATGCCAATCGAGCCCTTCACCCCTTCTGCAATTAATCTAATCTTCATCGCTTATGGCGCTTCCCTCTCTGCCAGGCTCCGTCCTTGGGAACTTTACTCCTTGGATTGCACACCCTTTGAAATGGGAGGGATTTTTAATCTGGTACTTTATCATCATAAATTTTGGTTAATTTTTTAATTTTTTTTTTAGGGGGTTTACAGGTGTCTAGATTACGGGTTTACAGGTCTAGATTACAAAGGTTCAGGAACTTGACCCCTCCTTCAATTCCATCGAGATGGGGAGAGGTGTTGTCGGCTAAGTTCGCATACCAGAAATTGAAATAAACATCAGGAAAACTAATTGAAAAGTAGTACAAATAATAAATAGAATGTTGATTCGAGCCCAACGAAGTAACGTTATGTCCTTAAGACGAATTTGACCCCTCAATCAGTACGTGAGGATATTGGACAATCGTCTCCCAGGATAGAACGGTTTTCGTTCCTCCGAAGTGATACGTATTCAGAGGACACCTTCGAACGCAACTTCGCAGAATAATCGCACAAAATGATAATGATGAAGTGAAAAATGACTAGAGTGCGTCGGGAAAATGTCTCACGGGAATATAAATGCCACGAAGTGTCACCCTTCCGAACTAAACTATTCGGTCATATTAAAAATGGCGAAAATGAAGAGTTGCGAGTAATGAAGACTCGCTTTTCGTGAACAGTAGCGAAGGCTCACTCGAATCGAAGCGGTTTTCGTTCGGACGAACCGGACCTCACGAACAGATATGTTTGTTTGTCCAAAAAAATAATTAATTAATTAATTTCTAACAAAATGTGTTTGTTCGGAAAAATAAAAAATTGATAGAGAACCAAACCAAGCCGGCCGCGCACAGGGGGAAGACTGACCTAGCTTGGCGTATGTCCTCTCCCTTCCACAAAAGTGGGGTACCTCTTGGAGCCCAAATCCATTTGAGAGACTTTTCAAAATAAATCATCTCTCATCATTTCTTTTATCCTATGTGGGACTCTTTTATTTATATACTTTTTATTCAATTCTATGGAATTTGGATGCGAAGATCTCGACAAGAGGTTAGTTACGATGGGGGTGTGCGTGCAGGGATGTTCCGGTCCTTCTTAGAATGTCTGAATTCTGAAACGTCTGCGACATATCTCATTTAATTTTACTGCGTTTTTTCATTAATTAATTGTTTCTTCCCTCTTGTTCTCTCTCTTTTGGATCATATAATTTACTGCATTTTATTAATAGTTTCTCTTTTTTCCTCTTTTAAGCTCGGCCCCGAACAAAATGGTTTTTTTAAAGAGGGTTAGGTATTTATTTTGCTGATTGTTCTAATAATTCGTCACAGCCACTGCTGTGCTGATCTTCACGTTGCTGCAGCCCCCAGTCGCGCAGACGTCGCGTGAAGTTCAGTTCCCATGAGCTTAATAGAGTGCAAAGAATTACAAGCATCTCGTCTAAAATTTGAGCTTAAAATTTGAATAACATTTTAGGTTTGGACATTGAACCGTGGGGCGAAGATGGACCGGGGCTTTTCCTTAATGAAATTGAGCAACAAATTGATGCTCTTGAAGAGCCGAACTTGGGAATTCAACCCCACGCTGTGGCAATCCGAAAGCAAAGGAAGTATGAAATTAGGAATGCATATTAGCAATAAGGTCAGGAGGATGCTTATAATGGTGGAATGAACATGCAGGATTTCCTATCAAAACCTAAAATGTTATTCAAATTTAAAATAAAAAGTGATATGCGAATCTACGTATTAACATTTAAATAATATGAAAATTTCAGGATTTCACATTAAAAAAAATTAAGAACAAGCCGCCAACCCCCGTAGAGCTAATCCCACAAAGCTGGCTCTCACCCGCTGCTTCCCAGTCTAAATCCACCAAGCCCAGTCGATCAATACCCAAGGTAGCCTAAAATTCATGCCTATTACTGTTTATTCTATTCATGACATAAAACTTGACAAACAAGTTAGCATTTGTTTCCTAGAGCAGAAGTATGTACTGGCTTTGCTTGTGCTGTCAAAGATTGTAGGGTTAGTGTTTTGACATATTTTCTTTGGTTTGTCGATTGATAGACCTGCCAGAGGATGCTTGAAGGCCCTTATATATTGGATGATTATTACTTGAACTTGTTGGACTGGGGTGCCAACAATATGGTAGCAATTGCTCTTTCGGAGTCAATGTACTCGTGGAATGCCTCCAATGGCTCTGCTACAGAACTGGTGACCTTCAATGACGAGGAGGGTCCTATCATGAGCATGAGCTGGGCTCCTGATGGTCAGAATATTGCCATTGGCTTACAAAATTCTCATGTCCAGCTATGGGATTTCTCTGCTCAAAGACAGGTAAGCTGGTTGCTTGTTGTTTTGATAGCATTAGTGTTTCGTCTGTGGCTGACGGGATCTTATTCAGGCTGCGTTAATTGCTTTTTATTTTCATTTCCTCTCATGTAGGTAAGAACTTTTAGAGGAGGCCATCGACTCCGAGTTGGTTCCTTGGCCTGGAACACTCACATACTCACGACAGGAGGCATGTACTGTAAGATCACCTACAATGATGTAAGAATCAAATCGCACATAGTTGGAACCTACAGGGTGCATCGCCAAGAAGTTTGCGGGCTGAAATGGTCGCCCTCGGGAAAACAGCTGGCTAGCGGAGGAAGGGATAATCTCCTCTACTTGTGGGATAAGTTCATATCCTCTTTGAATTCAGGACTCAGTGGCTTCACAGGATCGAAGACCACATGGCTGTTGTGAAATCCCTTGCTTGGTGCCCATTTCAGAGCAACTTACTGGCCTCGGGAGGGAGCGATCGGAGCATAAAATTTTGGAACACGTGCACGGGCGCGTGTCTGAATTCAGTGGACACCGGTTCTCGGGTGTGTGCGCAGCTGTGGAGCATGAGGGAGGGGGAATTGCCAAGCTCTCATGGGCTTACTAAGAACCAGCTCATTCTTTGGATGTATCCATCTATGGGAAGGATGGCAGAGCTGACTGGACACACATCTAGGGTTCTGTTCCTGGCACAGGTAACACTTGTATGCTTATCATAGTCATCCACAATTCGGTGCAAATACTTTTGAAGTTTGCTTGTTGAGTTGATTATTTTGTTGATTCTCATTGCCACGTAATTGTTTTGCAAAGTCCGGATGGATGCACAGTGGCATCTGCAGCAGCGGATGAAAAATTGATGCATGTTCTGGCAAGTTTTCGGGATACCAGAATTGGCTAAGCCAGCATCCAAAACCTCTTCCGAGCCATTTGCCCACTGGCACTGTATCCGTTGAACTCTAACAAATTGACCGGTGATCATAATTTTGCCACTTCTGCCCAAGACCAGGCTCTTTGCTTAACCAACATTGGAGATGTGTTCTTTTGGAACAGCAAGTTGATATTCAGATGGGAGATTGCCACGTAAGTGTAGTTGCAAACTGATCGGCCATATATATTCAATCTCATAATTGCTCTTTTTTCGTCCATTTAATGTCTGTCTCTTGTTTGGATTGGCTGGAGACCAAAAGGCATGTGTGGATGATTGTAGTAACTCTTTCAAAGAAGGAACTGGACACATCAGCTGTTGGTTGTTCATGGTGTTCTTCTCTTGTCGTTGATTCTTCATATTGAGAGTTAGACATATCAAGAGCTTGGTGTTTTATCCATCATAAGCCGCAAGTGCCCTCTATTGCAGGTATCAGCCTCCAATGCCTGTTGAGATGATGAAGACATAATCAGAGCTTTATTATGAGGGAAGTACTTCAAGAAATCATTCTGTCGCTATTGTCTATCAGTGACTGTTATGTTGTTTCTCTAGGTTTTTTCTAATTATATTCCCCATTTAAACAGGCGGATGACCTAATGGGCGAGGAAGAGGTTGCGAGGGCAGAGGAAGACCAAGAGCTAGAGGTATTGCATTCACAAAACTGAACATTTTTTTAGATCACATGGAAGGGTGTGTTTTAGATATAGGATCTTGCATCAGGGTTAACTAAATTGTTTTCATACTCTGTTGTAATGGCACCAAAATGCTAATGTACTCCTTAGTATGCTGATGGGCACGTACCCTCTGCTGCATCTGCAATCCTCTAAATGTTTGCTTTCTGTTTACAACCTATAATATTGCATGTTTCAATGAATGGTTTTGTAAATTCTGAGTATAACGATGGAGGTTGGGACTGCAACCAAGGTTATGCTAGAGGTAGGGTCGAGGAAGAGGACATGGTTTTCGTGGCCGCAGGAGGGGAGGATATGATGGAGCTCATGCTGATCCACAGAAAGACAAGATAATCAAGAACCACCCGCTTAGGAGAGGAGGGTTTAATTGGCCGATGTTGGCGGAAACGAACAGATAGCTCAATTTAGAAGAATTCAAGGTGTAAATTTTCTTCTTTAATGTTTGGTTTGAGCATGGCACGCTCATCGTTTTGTGTTACAGTCATTTGGCTTCCTCAAAGAAGGAAGATTGTGTTTTTACTAGATGATCTTGTAATGGCTTCCTGGACTATCTTAGTCTTAGCTTTTTCCTGTATTGAATGGTCTCTTTTGTTTTGTGATACTTGCTCTCTGTTCTATTAAGAGACTCAAATTGCTAGAGAAAGCGATAAAAAGTAGTGTTCATTCGGTCTAGTTCTCTTATGCTATATTTGGATGGAATAATGAGAAAAGAACAAAAGGGGCGGAAAAAGAATAAGTGGATAAAGTACACGCGCCTTGTTATTGGACATCTGTCAAGACAAAAAGCAAGGGCAATGATACCAAGCTCCTTAAATTATGGCACAAAGTAGGTGCGTTTTGTGTCATAGTTTTTCCAATCAAATTATTGAATATTGTAATTTTATAAAAATGTTCACTTGAGTGATATCGATAATTTTTTTGATAAAAAATTCAACATGGCATCAAAATATTTGACCTTTGAGGTTAAAATTTTGCCAAAATTATAACACTCAACAGATTGATTTGAAGTGTTGATGTTGATTGTTCAATTTGAATGGGGAAAGAAAAATATAAAAACCTAACAGCTAGCTCGAAGTCTATTAGCCAATTGAACGTTGCTACTTTGTTGAATTTGATTTCATGAATTAGAAAGCCAAATAAATTTGGAAACCCCAAAACTAACGTGAAAAATCACGCAACGTAAATGTTATTGTTCTTACTAATTAATTGCTTACTACTCAATTAATTTCAATGTCACTAAGAATGACAATAATCACATCGAGCCTTACCAAATTATACCAGGCTTGGTTCGGTAGCAATTGATAGAACTCTTCTGTTTGTTTTCCTACTCCAAAAGAGACCAAACTAAAGAAACCGTGATTCCAAGTTCGACGAACATGGTTTGGAGTTCTTTTCGTTGCTGCATTAGATTTGTGTTACGCTAAATTGATACTCCCAATGATTCTTGAGCATAAATTGGAACCGTCATCATATTCATTGGCGAAAACTCACTCTAGACATGTAGAATGAGTGGAGCACTTACAGTTTCAATATAGGCCAACCTTTAACATAATCTTCGAAATCGCACAACCGAGAACATGTAGAAAGTGAATTTATTCGATATGTACTCGTTGCGCAACTTTATTCAACTTCAACCAGAATTTAAGTCCTACTCTCAACGAACGATACTTACGGTTATTGTCTGTGTAAGGTGGATGCTTCTCAGGGCAATCAAATACAGCAATTGTGTCTTCAACCAGAATTTAAGTTTACCGATTACAGTGCAGGTGTGGGTCTATGCACACACTCGCTGGTGTGTGCGTGTGCGTGTGGAAGGCACAATTGCTGAGCAACATCATTGACGTGCACACCCTTCAGCAGTTTCCCGTGAGGTGAAGAAATCATGTCATTGATAATGGAAAAAAACCTAGAAGCACTTAGAAGCATCCGCCTTAAATAGGCAAATTAATTACTGACACAAACATTACATAAAAGAGTTGAGGCAAAACAAGATTAGTCCGGAAGAGAACTTGACAACTTTCCATAAGGTTTCATTGCAATATTTGATTCATTTTATCAAGTTTTCATCTCCTTCCCGATGTCATCTAGATATACAAGACTAAGGCTTCTGCAAAACCAAAGCAGACGTTTTAGGTGGATACTAGTCTGAGTGCCCGTGCTACGCACAAGCACGCCCTGTTCCCCTTTCCAACCAAGTTTTGACCTTGTGTTAAACTTCAGGGATATGTGCAGAAGTCATCACTTTTACCACCTCTTCAGACCATTGATCTTTTTTATTTGAGAAAAGAAAGACAATTGATCTTACATTTTACCATAACCAAAGTGCTGTCCACTACAAGTTGATTTTGTTTCCATTTCATGAACACTTGACGATCTTAAGGATCACTTGGACCCCCACAAAATTTTACTGTATTCAACTCCAAAATAGGTACTGCATATTTTTTGGCTGAACATGTTATCTTCAAAATGGAGACATAATGTTTAACATTTCTGAATATAATCCCCTGTGTGGAACTCTGAGTCCCAAGGAGTCAACCCTATAAGGATCGAGATTCAAACAGGACTCGCAGCAAATCACAAGTCAAGAAGAATACATTCCTTGAAGCATCACATCTCCCTAATCATCAAGATGAAGAGAAGAATTGCATCACAAAATACAAAAGATAGATTTGCCAAAATTCAACACAAGTTCATTCACTCAACGTTCATTACATTCTTCACGAGAAAAGATCTTATTCAGAGACTTTACTAAGACCTACACTAAGTTGAGATAGGAACATGAATCCTACTAAAAGATTGGAAACACACTGTAAAAATGGAAGCTCGGTGAAAATCTAGTAGTACTGAAATCTTAGTAGATAGAAGAATCCTAATCCTTTAAGCATTCTTATTTAGATTGTGGATTGATGCAACCATCCATCCTCACCAAAACTAGGTAATAGCATTAGTTTGTGGCCACAACCACATATTTAATTTTGTGGGAATTCTCCAAACATGTCATGCACAATGACTCTTAAGATCTCACAGAAGCAACTGAAGATTCTTACCCTTTTTGGGCTTGTGCTTGGAAATCTATAAGAAAGAGGTGGCGTTCTTTCATTAGCTGCATTAAATTTGAAATTGGAAGACGGAAGAAGAGTTTCTTTTTGGCATGACATGTGGTGTAGTGAAGCGCCTTTTAAATTCTTTTCCCTACGTCATTCTACTTAGTAACCAACTAGCATGCCACGGTTCCTGACTATGTGTTTTGAGGGTGGTTCCATTCATTGGAACCCAGTTTGCGTTAGAAATTCTCATTATTGGGAGCTTTCCTCAACTAACTCCCATTTGGCTCTTTATTCATTCAAAATTCATGGTTTTGAGAATGACAAGATGGTGTGGTACCCAGCAAATAACAAGACATTCAGTGTTAAATCATTTTATTCTGTCTTGGGGAATTTTTCTCCTCATTGAATCCCCTCTAAAGCAATATGGCTGCCCCATATTCCTTATTGGTTTTCTGTTCTTTTGTTGGACGGTAGCTTGGAACAAGATTCTTGCAATTGAGAATCTCAGGAACATAATTTAATTCTCATGAATCGGTGTTCAATGTGTAAGCATTCGGCTGAATCTGTCGATCATCTAGAAAATACATTGAAGACCATGATTGCTATGTAAAATTACAAAAGCACAATTCAATCGGATAGGCTCATGCCTGATTTGGTGAGGATGCTAGATGTGCCTTCATAGAGTTACTCATAACTGGATTTGTCATCTAAGGTTGCATGCCGGCACTAACATGAGATTTCTGCAAGCAAAATTACAAAGTGACAATCTAAACAAAAATTAATAACATATGAGAGTTATCGTCATACTCATATTTAACATTGTAGACGTAACCGTTGTATTCGTTTTTCATTTAAAGAAGTAATTGTAGCTTGGTTTTATAAACAGACTTGCACTTTGAACCTTCTACTATGGCAAAACCATATAATGTTAAGTCTATGTTTGTTTTGCGAAAAAATGAATAATTTGAAAAAAAAATTTCTTAAATATAATCGTTTATATTGCTTGAAATAATTAGTCAATGAAAAATATCTTTATTATAAACAATAATTTATGTCCAAACATTTCATAAACGACGAAAACATTTTTTGTTCATTTATTTTTATAAGTAACACACGCAATCATTTTAAAAAAAAAATATGTTCCAAATCATTTATCTTCTATGAAACAAATGCGCCCTTACAAGATATAAATTAGATTAGTAGCTTTTCAAGTTGTGGGTATGCTTTATGGAGTTCTTTTTTTTTCAAAGAACAAACTAATCTTGATTTTCTCATCAACTTAAGAAAATTTGGGCACATATATCTCGTTCGTTCAATCAAGCAGGATATAACCAGCTATCCGGTTACATAAATCTTAGGAGCGGGGTGTGTCATTGATTGAGCAAAGTGTGCACCATATTTGAGTCATTTTAGTACCCCTTTTGGAACAAAAGAAAGAACGTTAATTTATTTTAACACGGCAATTGAGATAAATTCACTAAAATGAACTCGTGAAAATGGACAACATCAGAAAACTTGAAAAGGCTTGTACTAAGAAAATATTTTAAAGAATTGTTAGTTCTTAGCAGAAAAGACAAAAGCCAATATTCAAGTATGTTTGTGATTAATAATTTCATGCGATTTCTCATGAGAAATAAAGAAAATTAAAAGCCGTGCAGCGCACGGAAATTCTACTAATAAGGGAGAAATTTCGAGTTCATCCTTAGGAAAAATCCCCCATGTCTGGGTCAATGGAGCGGGAGGTTGTGTAGTACGTGGTCATCACTCGTATATATACCTGTCTGCGCTCAATTAGGATGTGCCCACAATGAAAGAGAAGAACTATTGCTAGGAGATGCGGATTTGGTGTCTCCTATCGTGCACCGATCAAATGTTTCCATGATCATCGGCCGGTGAACTAGTCTGATACCAACTGCGACTGCCAAATTCGATTCATTCAGTCCAAGTCCATAAACAAAGGAATACTTAAATGAATACTACTTACCGTATGGAGTTATGAGCTATCTGATATATGCAGTTCATTTAGTCCGTTGTGCCTGATTTTCCCTGGTTAGGGTCTAAAATCGCGAAAATGTCCATCAGCTCCCTCCACAACTAATTAAACGATCAAAGCAGCATTTGTTGGTCCCTTCTTGTTGCGAGTTTCTTGGAGGGGAGAGAGAGGAAAGAGAGGGCGTTTAGCTTTTCTCCTCTATCTGGAGATCAATTCATCCTCTCTTTCTCTCTCTCTCTCTCTCTGTCTTCCTGTCTCTTCCTTCCTTCCTTCCTCCCATATTATCAAAGACTTCACCAACCGGATCTCTCCAAATTCAGGTACATTAGATTTTTGTTTTCAATAAGACCAGATTAGAATGGGCACGTTTGAGAGTTTCAGGAAGGCCTATGGAGCGCTCAAGGATTCCACCAAGGTTGGCCTGGCAAAAGTCAATAGTGAATTCAAGGTGCCCTCGTTTTCTTTCCCTTATCATGATCCCATTTGAACATCTTAATCGATTCGACGGTCTTCGGCGATGCGGATGACCATGCTTCTTCTTTTTCTGGTGTGATGTTCAGGATTTGGATATAGCCATCGTGAAAGCTACCAATCATGTCGAATGCCCGCCCAAGGAACGCCACGTCAGAAGTGAGTCGAAGGGGTCGCTCTAGAATTTCATTCGCGATTCGCCCTAACATGCATCATCTATACCAGATAATTTCCGTTCATGAATTAGTTTCGATGGTGGATAAAGTAAAACGTGATTTGTACATTTCTTTTTAACTGTCTTGATCTAGAACAGGAGCATGATTTGTTTTCTCAAGAAAAATTTTCTATGTTAGGTTACTTTTTTATGACTAGTCTCATTGTTTTCCTGAATTTCACCCGCAGAAATCTTTTCGGCGACATCTGTTGTGCGGCCAAGGGCAGACGTCGCATACTGCATCCATGCGCTTTCAAAGAGACTATCCAAGACACGAAATTGGATTGTAAGGATTTCTCTTATCCCCCAACATAATATGTTCATTGCTCAAAGAAAACTTTTTAGACCTATTACTTTGTAAATTTTTGAAAATGGACCCTTAGTCCAATTTCCCTCAAACTTCCTAACGAGTTCTGAAGATTATATGTCACCTAAACGTTGTAAAAAAAAAAAACAAATGAGAAGAGCAGATCAGAGGATCATTTTCACCATTATCGCCGACCCGAAAGTGCATAGGACTATCGGATAAAACCTGTGAGGGGTAACTATGTAATTCGCCCTTTCCTTTGTTAGTTCTGAAATGCAGGTAGTGTTTGAACTCGGCAGCAGAATGGACACCTTAGGATGTGTAAATTCAAGATTATAAAATGAAAAACAAAAATTTTAATCACTGGAGGGATTTAATCCATTTAAGTTTCCATTAGGGTTTTCATTGTGCTTGCTATTTTTGTGACATCCATACTTTTTAAATTGATTTCAGTCTTTTATTTTCTGGGTTTCTGTAAGGTGGCGTTGAAGACTTTGATAGTCATTCATAGGACATTGAGAGAGGGAGACCCAACATTTAGAGAAGAGCTGTTAAACTATTCACATAGAGGGCAAATTCTCCAGATCTCCAACTTCAAAGACGATTCAAGCCCTCTTGGTAAAAGGCTGCTTCGGATCAAATGTTCACAAATCTCACCCATTTTAACATAATACTCCAGTTGAAAAATATTTTCTTTTTTTTTTTTGGTAGCATGGGATTGCTCGGCGTGGGTACGGACTTATGCTCTCTTTCTTGAGGAGCGACTCGAGTGCTTTAGGATTTTGAAGTACGACATTGAAACCGAGCGCTTAACCAAATCATCTCCAGGATCAACAAAGGTACATATGTATTTTTTTCATTTTTGTCCTTTTTTTCCAATCAAATCACTTATTTGGGTCTTTAACCCTATTGAAATCTTTCTTTTTCACCGAATCTTGTTGTTACAGGCACACAGCAGAACGCGACTTTTGAATGGGGAAGAATTGCTAGAACAATTACCAGCATTACAACAGCTTCTTTACCGCCTTATTGGTTGCCAAGTACTTTATTGTGAAAACACCGATGAATCAGATTGTTATAATTCTTGGCATTGATATTGCTTTATGTGATTGCCATTTAAATGTCTCACCCTTAAAATTTGCAGCCTGAGGGAGCAGCTTATTGCAATTATCTCATACAGTATGCCTTGGCCTTGGTACTGAAAGAGAGCTTCAAAATATATTGCGCCATTAACGACGGAATCATCAACCTCGTGGACATGGTACGACGCCAAAGTATAAATATTCACAGAAAGAAGAACATTAAATCTTTGTTAAAATGCTTCATCATTGCCTTAACATAATATTTGATTTCCTGTAGTTTTTTGATATGTCAAGACATGACGCTGTCAAGGCACTCAATATTTACAAAAGAGCTGGACAGCAGGTTATTTCACCTGTCCCTTTCATGAAATATTGTGGATTTATTTCAAATGGACTCCCATAAATATTCGTTCATATATTTAAGTGCAATTGCTTTCAGTTTTTTTTTTGTCCCAATTGATGATTATTCTTTGATTATGTCCAGGCTGAAAATTTAGCGGACTTTTATGAGTACTGCAAGGGCTTGGAGCTAGCAAGGAATTTTCAATTTCCAACGCTAAGACAGGTCTGTAATCATGTTTAATGATAATTGAGTTATTTCTTGAACCTCAAAGCACTATCTCAGAAGCCTTCTCTCCTTCATTTTCGTCTTAATGGCATGCAACAGCCACCTCCATCATTTCTTACAACTATGGAAGAATACATTAAAGAAGCTCCTCAGACAGGTTCTGTGAGTAAGAGACTGGTGAGCATAATATGGTTATTTGGATTCAACCTCGTGAATTTTCTCAATTTGTGCTTACATAACAACAATTGATTGTTTCACTAGGAATATCGAGAAACCGATAACCTATCACTGAAGACGGAGGAACCTGCGGAACCATCAGAGAACGAAAAGCAAGTTGAAGAGGTTGAAGAGAAACATGAAGTGGTAGAAGAGGAGGAAGAGAAGCAACTCAAGGAAGAGGTTGAAGACCCCCCATTGATATCAGCAGCAGATACCGGCGATCTCCTTGTAATTATAAATAAATATATCATTTTTTCCTTTTGGATCGAAGTCATAAATACGCGTGTTAACCTCTAGATTTCTTGCAGGGTTTAAATGAAGTAAACCCTAAAGCTGCAGAACTAGAGGAAAACAATGCTTTGGCTCTTGCAATTATACCCCCAGGTCAGTCATTTCAATGAGTTCATGACCTGGTTATTAACACTCATTTTCAATAAAACCCTAATGCAAACTCCATAACATTTTTGAAGTTTCATTGCAAAGATGGCACCGTCACAGCTTTCAAGTTCTTTCTACTTGGTGTCCTGGTAGTTTTGTAGACTTCAATATTTTCCACCATCAATCAATCATAGAATGACAAGCATCCTGTTGATTATCGCATAAGCTTTTTAACCTTGCTTATTGTTTTCTATATATTTCAATGAAATGTTGTTCTTCCCGAATTGGTTTAAAGGATGATTTTGCATGCTTCATATATCTTGAGATGTTAACAAAAATTCGATAATTGTAGGTGGCGATCCGCTCTCTTCCGCGAATCATGGATTAAGTTTAATGGATATGTCAAGTGGTTCTGGTTGGGAGCTAGCATTGGTTACCACTCCCACCGTCAACATCAGCAAACCCGTGGAAAGGAGATTGGTTTGTATTAATAATCTCTATAATCATCTATTATTAACTTATGCATCTAGTCATGTAGTATATCATAGAATCTATCTTTTCGAATCTCCGGTACGATAGTAGACGTCTGATATTGCTTAAATCTTTTCATTTAGCTGTGGTTTCTCCGTCAGAATTGATACCCATATTTTTCCCAAGAGTCCTTTGTATCTTTGTGTTGTTTAGGGCAATGTCACATATATCCGATAGGCAGATTAGCATGTACATTCAACTTAGGTGAAAGAGTTACGTAAAAGTCGTAAATCTTATCTATAACTGGTAATCGCAGTGCTCAACCTTTCAATTGGTGCAATTAAATATTTTTTATCAATAAAAATGTAATCAAGCCACTCCTATTATCTAATCGAAAAAAGACCTACGTGGGAATCAAAACTTGCGTAGGTGGCATCTTCAAAAGTTGTCGTGTATGTGAAATTAGTCCAAGGATGACTGAATATTGATCCCACTTTTCAGAAAAAAAAGGCTCAAGATTTGATTGCATTAACTTTGAAGCTTAGTACTCTATTTGTATTAGGACTTCTGGAGTACTAAATCGACATTTATATTACGTTATGCATAATTTTTTTTTACTTTGATGATAATTGAACCTGAATATTGTTTTGGATCAACTTAAATATCCTTTGGTTTAGGCCGGTGGATTTGACAATCTATTGCTCGATAGCTTGTATGAGGATGAAGCCGCGAGGCGGCAGATTCAGTTGCAAAATGCAGGGTACGGACAAGGAATGGCCGTGCAACTTCACAATCCATTCGATCAACATCCTCAACATCATCAACCACAACCCGACCCGTTTGCGATGTCCAGCAACATAGCCGCTCCGACCAATGTTCAAATGGCCTTGATGGCTCAACAGCAACAACAACTGTGGCAGCAACAACAACAGCAGCAACACAACACGACAATGATGGTGCCCTACGACCCGGTCATGCAATATTCTCAACAGCATCATCAGCAGCCTCAACACATGCCGCAAGCAGGCGGTCCTTCCAATCCTTTTGGAGATCCGTTTCCTTCTTTTCCACAGCATTCAATGCAACAGCAAGAGAACCACAGGTTACTTTAGGACTGTTTTCACCTGCTCTTTGGCTAATTTTAATCTGAGATATAATTAGAAAGCCTATTTATTCTTGAATTCATTGTTGGCGGTCATCGATCCATTCTTGTATAAAAAATCGGGGTCAATTTCCATGAAGTATGTGCGCTGTACTCCTCATTAGCACAAATTTAGGAAATATTTATCTGCTTCTCTGAATTTGGACAAGGCTGAAAGTTTATCATGATCGGCATTTATGAAATATGCTAGCACTAGGCTCTTTAGATGCACGAAACTTGACAATAAATTTCTTTGAATTCAGTTGGTAGGTAATGAAACAATCTAATCATAAGCAAAACTTGTGTGCTTTTCACGCCCCTCGATCTCGGTTGAATCGCCATCTCTTATTGAACTTATATACGCTGCATGATCCTCGCCATCGACTTGCTCTTGGAGGCGGGTGCAATCACATAGCAGATAACATCACATTGCCCTAGAAATGCCAATCATGCCGTGGATTGGGTGGCAAAGGCCCATTGCACTAATTCCCTAAATCCGAAATGGCTGTCTGAACCTCCCGGTTTCCTTTGGTGTCACATGATAATCTATTTAAAATTATCAATTATAGTGATGTGCAGGAGAAAGAGATCATAAAGGAAATGTTTATATCAATCGAGCGAGCCAGAGCCAATTCCTCTCATCCCCAAAACCAAGACCGAGAGAGAGAGAGAGGGGGTGTCTAGTGTGTTGGGGGTTTGTCACGATCACTATTCCATTTCTTTTGAGAGGAAGAAATTTGGGCAGAATCGATAATGGACCAATGGCGATGACATGCCCCTTAACAACATCCCTCCACTCCTAACCCCTCGTGATGAGCCAATCAGCCACACCTGTCCCCGCCCCTTTTCCTCCTTATTCTTATTAAATAAATCCATCGTAAAAAGGGTCATTCTGAGTGGACTGAGTTCGAGTAGACTCAACCCATTGGAGTTGTTATATCATAAGAGTTGTATGCTAGACCTCACGAAATTAATGGACCAAACTTGCGGGAACTCATTGTGCCCTCGAATATCTTGCTACAAGATCGGCATGCAATAACAAAGCGCTACACAGAGAGTGTGGCAAAAAATTAAAATTTTACAGAATTCACGTCGATATAGTTATTTTGGAACCGTTGATTGCATTCTTGTAATCCGATTTCAATTATTGTAGAATTCTATCGTTTGGTTGCTTGACAAATATAATTGGGGCACACTTTTTTTAAGTCCTCCACAAATTTGTGGTTGTGCCATTGGAAATAAATGAAATTGTTATGCGACATGTGTGCCATAAGGCCAAAGTGGGAGGCAAGGTGTTTCGATATAAGAGGGAATTTTTGGTGACCTTTTTTTTTTTTTGGCTTTATTCTCTCATTTTTAGCTAATTAATTTTCCCATATCAACCGCATTTCACCATAGGTTCTTGACACTGACACTTTAGTTGTCTTCACACATGTATGTATGTTCTTTAGCTCAGTCAAGATAAAATAGCTTGATCACACATGTATGTATGTTCTTTCGCTCAGTCAAGACCACACATGTATGTATGTTCTTTCGCTCAGGGCAGCCCCTTTTGTTCTTGATATTGACGCTTTAGTTGTCTCCACACATGTATGTATGTTCTTGACTGAGCGAAAGAACATACATACATGTTGTCTTGACTGAGCGAAAGAACATAAATACATGTGTGGAGACAACTAAAGCGTCAATATCAAGAACAAAGGGGCTGCCCACCTTTCAAGCTAGAGCCAATCCCTCTCGTCCCCCAAACCAAGACCGAGAGACGGGGAGAGGGTGTTGCGTGTATGGGTGGGGTGGTGGGGGGTCCCTATCCCATTTCCTTTGAGAGGGAGAAAATTTGGGAGAACGCGCATCATGGACCAATGGCAATGACATGCACCTCACCAACATCCCCTCCACTCCTAACCCCTCGTGATGAGCCAATCAGCCACACCCCTCCCGCCCCTTTCCCTCCTTATTCTTATTAAATAAATCCATCATAAAAAGGGTCATTCCCAAGTGGACCGAGTTCAAGCAGACTCGACCCATCGAAGTCATTATATTATATGAGTTGTATGTTAGACCTCACAAAATCAATGGACCGAACTTGCGTGAACTCGATGTGCCCTCGAATTTCTCATTCTGAAGACCGACGCATAATAGCAAACGTTACATGGAGCGTGTGGTGAAAAATTGAAACTTTACAGAATTCATGTCGATATAGTTATTTTTGGACCGTCGATCGTATTCTCGTAATCTGGATTTCGATTATTGTAGAATTATATCGTTTGGTTGCTTGACAAATATACTCGGGCATAGTTTACAAAGTCCTCCACAAATTTGTGGTCGTGCCATTGGAAATAAATGAAATTGTTATGTGTCATGTGTGCCATAAGGCCAAAGTGGGAGGCAAGGTGTTTAGATATAAGAGGGAATTTTTGGAGACTTTTTTTTTGTTTTGCTTTATTCTCTCTTTTTACTAATTAATTTCCCATATCAACCGCATTTCACCATAGGTTCTTGACACTGACGCTTCAGTTGTCTTCACACATGTATGTATGTTCTTTAGCTCAATCAAGATAAAATAGCTTGACCACACATGTATGTATGTTCTTTCACTCAGTCAAGATAAAATAGCTTGAACATACATACATGTTGTCTTGACTGAGCGAGAGAACATCCTTGACACTGACACTTCAGTTGTCTCCACACATGTATGTACGTTCTTTAGCTCAATCAAGATAAAATAGCTTGACTACACAAGTATGTATGTTCTTTCGCTCAGTCAATATAAAATAGCTTGAACATACATACATGTTGTCTTGACTGAGCGAGAGAACATCCTTGACACTGACACTTCAGTTGTCTCCACACATGTTTGTACGTTCTTTAGCTCAATCAAGATAAAATAGCTTGAACATACATAGATGTTGTCTTGACTGAGCGAAAGAACATACATACATGTGTGGAGACAACTAAAGTGTCATTGTCAAAGACAAAGGAGGCTGCCCACCTTTCACACACACCCCTCCCCCGACGGCCTATAAATATATCGAGGGTCCCCTTCCTCAGAAAAAGAAAACCCAAGCCTGACTCTGCTTCATCGTCTCCTCCTTCTACACCACCCAGAGAGAGATCTTGACACTTACACACGAAGGCAGAAATGGAGTCGTCTTGCAAATCTCTGGACTCCGTGTCCTCCCTCCTGAGCATCTTCGCCTCCCTTCTGACCATTACTGCCTTCGTCCTGAGGTTCCTGCATGCGAGAGATCTTGACACTCACGCTCAAGATCCTGCTCCGGAACTACCTGGGCGGCAGGAAGGCAGCAGCCGCGGCGGGCGAGCTGAGGGAGGCGGTGGAGAAGGCCAAGATGATGACGGCGGACATGAGCAAGGTGCTGCTGATCCAGAACCGGAGGAACAAGGAGAGGGCGGTGGGGAGCTGCTGGAGGTGCCGAAGGCGAGGGCGGAGAGGAACGAGAAGTACGGAGGGCCAAGGGAGGAGTGCGAGCTGAACGGGGTGGCGGTGGAGGAGGAGGAGGAGATGGTGATTTTTGCTTCGCGATTGGTGAGGGCAATTAGAAAGTTCCAATTTTAAAAGCTCCGAATTCGCTTCTCATTATGGAAAAAAAATTGTTGGGTCGAAGGTCTGATTATGGAATTAAAGCTCGCATGACTCAGCAAAAATTATAATAAAGCTCGTACGACATATTGAGCATGCCGTTGGTTTGTGGTCTTAGGAAGCGAACTCAACTTTCCTTTACCTAAATTGCATATTTTCTTTTCTTTATAACTATTCCTTTCTTCGACCGGCTGTTTCCTTAAATTTTGCGGAATAACATCATAACTCATATTAAATTATTAATTAATTTTCAGTAATAAAAAAAAAAACAAATCATCGAATCAACCTTGGTCACTAAAGCGCAATCTCAGTATTGGATCCCCTCTTAGGGCTTGGAATTCGTAGCATCGAAAGCAGATGGCCATGTTCGGAAGCCAATTCGACGGCTTAACTTTGTTCAATTTCATATTAAATTATTAATTTACCATTTGGATTTGTTCATTTTTTCCTCATCTATGAGAATCTTAGCGAAGAAAAATGAACTAATCTCGAAATCACTGTTGAAAGCAGCACGAAGAGTAGGAAAGAATACCTTGTAACCGCGGCTAATCAAAATGATGACGAACATACTTCAATTCTTAACCGTGGCTCGTGGAGTGGACTTATCCTCATTCCATAAAACACTGCATGACAAACGGATATAGAATCAGAAAACTACAAAAAAGAAATCCAAAAAGATTCTAAGTTGCCAAGGGTAGAAACGTAGAAAATTTTCAGAGAGTATGGCAAGATTACCAATTAAGAATGTTTACCATGCAAAATTAATGCACTGGAACACTAGCAAAACATGGAGAAACAGTATAACAATTACACAATGTTTATCCCTAGGCTACATTCCATTGGTCCTTTAAACCGAACTATGGGCAAGTTCTAATTAACTTTTCATTTGCACACTTTACCCCTGAAGTATCTACTAGACAACAAGACATTCTTTTTTTTTTTTCGAAAGAAAATTGTATTCATTGCTCAAAAGGATACATGAGAAGTACAATAACTTTCAAGACAAAAAAAAAAAATGAAGCATAGCAAATTCCAGAATACAAAAAAAACATAACCCAATCTAAAAAATAAGGATGATCAACAGAGCAAAGTTAAACACATACTCATTCCATAAAATAGATCTATCAAGAAAAATAATCGGTGGCCGATCATTGGATCTTGAATCATCATCGATGATGAGAATACATTGAAAAGTCCTTCGCCAATAACTACGGCGTTGCCTGTTGGTGGTGCACGCGTAGGTTCGACTTCCTTTGCGCCATCGCCGGACGGAGACAACCAAAACGGATTGAAAAAATGTAGATCTAATTTTAGGAAAAGCAGATCTTCTTGGTTCAAAGAGACGCCAAAGCTTCTACTATCGCCAATGAAACCAGAGGCAGAGAACCTATATACGGACAGAGCATGGGGTATCAAATCCCGAAAACATTATTAAATTTCCCAATCTATATCGGGAGAAAAAGCTCCCAGATCTAAAACTAAATCAGGAGAGTTTGACTATCATATCGAGAATTAGACCATGAGAAGATAGCTCCCAGTTTAGATCGGGAGAGAAGAAAAATAAGAAAAGAACAAAAAAAAATTAAATAAAATCAATGGGAGGGGAGGGGGAGGGTGAGACTAGCTCAAACCTTCCCCATGGTTGAAGCTTGAAGAGGACGATGGAGAGAGAAGAGAGAAAAAACTTTTCGGCTTCTAAGAGAAACGTTTTTGGTGCACTCAACAACAAGCCATTCTATCACCTCATTCTGTTGGTATCGACTAGCTGATAAAGGGGAAAGAGAGAGATTTGAATCTATTGAAGGTGAAGCACAATAGTAGCTACTTCTTCATGTCTCTGCAGGAAACTTTTCAATATTAGCTGGCTCATCCTATCCATGTCGCCACAAGATAGATGCAACTTAACTATGTTAATAGAGCATAGGTTCAATATACAATTATTTCTAGTGAAAGCAAGAGCTTAGGATGATAAGGATTTACAAAATGCAGCTGCAAATGATTTAGGGGGCAGAATGCCAGCAAATCTTGAATTTAATGCAATTTCATCAAACTTTATACAAAGGATGAAGCTACTCCGATGAGTATTCAGCCAGAAATTACATATTTAGGGAATAAAGAAGCAGTTGTTCTGAGAACAAAGAAATAAACACATAGTTGTTGAAAGTAACACCATTCCAATTCTTCCACATCTGTATAATTGCTTCCAGTATCACGGCAGACATAAAATTCTTCCAGACGTTCCACATCTAGATGTAAAAGACCGCGCAAGACATGTCTTCATCCACATGTTGCAACTAATTGACCTGAACACCAGTGCTAAAGCCCACCATCTATCATATTGACATCAGCTCCTTGCCGATGCACCAAAACTTGAAAATTAAAAGAAAGATTTATTTGTTTACACATGCTTACGGATTTCAATCTTCTGGGCGGACCTCTATGTTATGTGCTTAATGGCTACCGCCTGCAGGATGCCCAGGACGGAGTTAATGATGCCAAGGAGAGCGGCCACGATGCCTAGAATGGAAGCCACTTCTGCAAGACTCGGAGACATTTCTTATTTTGTGGCTTTCTGCATGATTCAAAGTTTGAGATTTTTCTGGAGATCTCTCTCTTGGGTATAGAAGAAGGAGACAATGGATCAGAGTGTGGAGTGGGAGGGCAAGGGAGAAATGGGGATCTAGATTTTTTTTTTTTTGTTGGGGGGGGGGGCGGGGGGGTTGGAAGTGAGTTTTCCTGAGGAAGGGACAAATGGGTCGATTTTATAGGGGAGGGGGGTTCGTGGGGATCCGTATTTGAATTTTAATGACCCTTTCATTTTGGATTAAACGGATTATGTCAGATGACTTGTCATCTAATTTTCAAGTTTTGGTGCATGGAACTGTTGTCAATTCAAGTTAATGAACCAAACTGAAGTGGCCGCCGTCTATGGCGTTTGATATGCTAGACTAGTAGATTTCTGCAATTGATACATCAGTATGCTGTTTGCTTTGTGGAGAGAAGTGCAACTAAATTAGGTGTTGTTCTCATGTGTGGTCCTCACTTAATCTGCACCTATGGTGCATGTTTCATTCGCACTCTTCTTTTTCTTTCTGTCTGTCCTGCATCCCTGCAAACTCAAGTACATGATCTGTGAGTTTAGATATGCATACTTGTGTGATCTCCCACTATAATTAACCAAAATTGTGATTATCGTGAAACACTGCAGCTTGTGTTTTCCTTGTCTGCCAATGTAAAATGGTCGGCCAAAGGTGGTCCCCAGTACAGAGGAGTTCCTTGTTTGTGCAGTGAACCCATATGGACGAACCAAGGTCAGTGAAAGATATTCTTTCATCTAAATAGTACTATCATGCAACGGGACACTAACGAAAAGACGGATGAATTAGCTGGTTAGTAAGTCTTTTTAGTGGTTTATTGCACTGTAAGCAAAGAACTTAAACATGCTTTTCAATTTAGCATTGTAAATATTCTAGAATCTTGGAGAGAGAGGGAGAGAGAAAACACTCAAAGGCTGCATCCTTACAAAATGACTTGATGAAAGAGTACATAGATGACTCCATTTAGAGTGCATAAGAGAACCTCAAGAATCCTATTTACCTTCTTTATGACCACCTACTAACTATTGAGTAATATTTTATCATTCCTAGCTTACATATGATAGGTGCAACTTTCGTCCAAAGTCTATGACCAAAGCGCCGTGTAAGCCGACCCTTTAACTAGATTATCGATATAAATGTCAAAGTTGATTTAAGATGACGACAATTGTGCAAGCTACACCTTCCACAACAAACTGAATGTAACCCATATCAACTCCGGATTTGACAAAAGTGTAAAGAGACAAATCGAGGTCAGAAAGTTGATACCATTCTTTTCCTCAAATTACAAATATATAATTATTCAAGAACCAACTTCGTGAATTGTGGCAAACTGAATTCCATCCCCTTACGCCGCTCGACTTTGATCACTTGATGAAGGTGTGATCGACTCCGCGCTCACAGCAACCTAAAATCTTGACGGCAACTCCACTCGTCAATGACACTCACAATCGAAGATGAGTCTTACAATGGATAACTTCCATAGTAGGCTTGTTGAGATTTCCGAGGACCAAAAGTTTATAAGTTTCTGAAGATTAAGTGTTGTAGATTGGTGCGCTAACAGCCCCCACAAAAAGCCTTTTTGGGAATTTAAAAGTACAGAAAACAAGTGAAAAAAATGCAAGACTAAAAGCATCAAATGAACGAGAACAGTAGCTTAATTTTGACGGAGAAGCTGAACCAGTGACCACAATTGAGAAGGATGCATGGTGGAATGAACCCAGAGAACAGAGTGGATCAACTTGTGGAAGACTTCACAAGCACAAGGATGCCGGCGACAATATTGATGAGGCTGACCATAACTCTCCCTGACAGACACCGGAGAGACGAGTGACTCATGAGGTAGCGCTGCTCTTCAAGATTACCTGGTAGATCTGCCACCATGACAAGCAAAGGACGATGATGCTGCTCTTGAAGATGATCTGTTGTGGCTGCTCTCGAGTATGAAGACCAGAGGACGAAAAACAAAGGACTTGGAATGGCGAACGCCGGTGGTCTTTGTGTCATAGTAGAAACCATTAAGTAGAACCGAGGGTTCTTTTTTCTTCGGACTGATGGTAAGAAGAAATATAAAGTTAGGATGTTGATTCGGGCCTTTCTTTCTTGATGACTCTGATACTATATAGATACTCTAGGATCTTTAAGAGAGGGGAGAGAAGATCCTATAAAGATCGCTCTATTTATAGAGCATGAAAGACAACCAAAAACCTCAGTTATCTCATTGATGACCACCTACTAACTACTAACTGATATTCGTAAATGTACTATAACAAGCACGGAGGCAAGGATGTATACTGTGTCCCTTACAAACATGAGAAAAAAACAAAGAAGGATGGATTCTTTCCTACTATCCTGCTATTTCCCTTTTTAGTGCTTGTGGGGAATTATTCCTACTTTTTGGTTGCCTAATTTCTGCTACATCTTATACAAGCGCAATTGCCTGTTCTTGCAGCTTTCATTGAAGAAATATGCCGTGATGTTTGCCGGGCAGATTCTGAATGGAAGATAATGTTGTTAAGATACTACAAAATTTCCCCAGTCAAAATTTACATGAGAACATTTACAAAAGAATGTCCACATATGAATAACAAAAGAACGGGGAGAGCGAGGGAGAGAGTTTCTTATGCAAACCCACGTATAAAATGAGCCAAGAAAAGAACAGAAAGAAGAAAAGGAAACACACCAAATTGCATCTCCAAATTTGTTCTGCAAATATTTTATGCTTGATGCATCATCTGTTCTACATTCTGAACCCAAGTCTGGGTGTGTCATCTCAGGTTCGTGACTACATCCATGTTGTCATCTCATCATTTGGATGATGGCTGGTTGATTTTCATAAATGATGAAAAGTTTTTCTTTTCTGCTTTTCTATCTTGCAGAACTTCTAGTCCCTATTGGCTGGCCTATAATTGACATAATTCTTGATTTCTTTTAGGGCATTTTTTGGATCATTATATAGATGCTTAGCAAGGTGGCCAGAGCAGTTTTCCAAGTTTATCCAGAAAGTATAGCTCAGCATCAGTTGATTTTGAGTTCTACTATGCGTGCTGGATTTGCAGGTGGTGTGGTGGTTGACTACCCACGTAGGTATCTATATTATTACCAGAACTTATTTTAGTGTTCGACATTGATTGAACAACATATGTTGTGTATATCTTAGTATATATGATGTGGTTTGGAAGTCATCTGTGAAGAAAATTTCGGAATAAGAGAGCTTTCACAGGAGAGGAACACCCTGTTTTGTAATTATTGGAGGTTGGAAAGTTGTGTGTGGATGGAAATGCTTTAATCAATATTGTAGATGATTTGTCTTGTAATTAAGCACTTTTGGTTCTGAGCTCTTTTTGTATACGCGTTTTCACCCCCTTGGTGCCCATCAGTAAATTTTTCGTTTACCTATCAAAACATAAATAAATTTTTGCGAAATTACTATCAATAATCTTAGTAGTTTATTCTTTAAATATGTGACATCTTTCTTATGAAATTATCAAATGTGCGCCATAATACACTTTACCTGTTACATCACAATCTCACTTTGTTCATTCTCTGACTAACGGGTTGATGTTGCCTAGGATTGGCAAAATCGAGCTTATAAAGTTGGTCTATGATATGTACGGATTTTTATCAATATCATGTCCAGACTCCAGAGTTGCTTGTTATTTGTAATGGCAAGCTTACCTTTTTCTATTTTCTTTGAGGGACTGTCTAATGACAAGTCCGAGCAAGAGCTCGAGCTCACCTGGGGTCGTCGCCGGGGTGTCGCCAGTCGGTCGCGGCGGAGGAAGGAGGAGAAAGAAAAGGAAAGAAAAGAAAGAAAAAAAAAGGAAAGAGAAGAAAAAAGAAAAAGAAAATTAAAAAAATTAAAAATTCAAATTTTTTTAAAAAAAAGAAATTAAAAATAATTAAAAATTAGATTTTTTAACATAAAATAATTAAAATTTTAGATTTTTTTTGCCAGAGATAAAGTCATGAGATCGAAATCATTTTCCAATAAATCCAAACATCAGAAAATGATTTCGATTATATATTACCAAACGAAGGAAAACTAACCGTTTTCCTGGAAAATACTTTTCGGAAAATTATTTTCCTTTATTATTGAGTTTTCCGCAAAACAAACACATCCTAAGTACTTTAGACTGTCCATGTGATAAGAATCTGACTGTTGTACATAAACGCTGAGCACTGCCACAGTAATTTGGTTGGATGCCTCTATGAGAATTTTATCGAAAAAAAATGAGCTAACCTCGAAATCATTATTGAAAACAGCTCGAAGGGCAGGAAAGAATACCTTGTGATTACTTGTGGGCCACTATCGGTCAGCACTCCCTCCTTTTGTTATTCTTATGTGAACATTTAATTTTGTTGAGTGTTCTCAATTAAATATTGAGTGGAGTTATTCTTATGTGAACATTTACTTAAGTGTTTGGATGCTGAGTTTTGAGGCAGTTCAGATTATATTTAACACGATCGAAATTGTATTTGCAATTACAAAATATTCAAGCAGGAAGTTTGAGACTTGTGTATTGTTCTACAGTGTCACGACACCCAATCTTTGCTTCGTGCGACACTGAAGCAGATAAACAATGCCTTGGTATCACATGATGAAAAAATCAATGTCGTAATTGATGTTGTTGACATTACAAATGTAGGCAGCGCTACTTGAGTTTTCTTCTTTTTCCCTCTCCATTTCATTTCCTTAGAAAATTGTTCAAACAATTTATTGATTTGTGAACCTTTACTAGGTATCCTTTTGGGTATCGTTTTCAAAAAAGCTGAAAAGAATTACCAATGTTACTTTTTCCCTTGACAAGGGGACAAGATGGACTGACTGTAATAGATGGTGACATTTAACAAATTTGTTTGTTTACTTATTCTTTAGTATGACTTCCATCTGAGTGTTGATGTTTCTTGATGCCAATCCTCTAGTTCTTATCTTCAGGTTTTATTTTTGCATAGTTCAAGAAAAGCTTTCTCCTCCTTTAAAGAGGCTCCTCTGATAAATGAATCTCATGTACATACATACATAAGCCTGGCATATCCATTATGATTGGCCACATAAAATGTCAGCATAAAACAGAAAACAGATCATGTATTAGTCTTTTTAAAATCATACATTGATAGAAAAATTTTGCTGTTCTGAGTTCTTGAATCTTATGAATATTCAAACAAATATGTAATTCATCTCTTATTCTTACTTTGTTGTTTTTAAATTGATTGATTAATCCTTTTTAAATATCAAGCTGCACGAATAAATGAATATTCGCTGGTGCAAAGTATGAGTAGTGTGCCACTACTTATATACTCAGGATGAGGCCTTCTTTCAACTTGTACCCAAGAAGTATTGTCTCATCTACTTGTATCTTGGATTTTGATTGGATGATTCTCACTCGCAGTGATCTTGGAGATTTTTACTGTCATGCCCTGAACTCCCGTCGAGTTCGCGGCATCCCGCCTCCGTCGAACAGTTGCGGCGTCCCAAGTTATCGCCAACCTCATCTAAAAACATCAAAATTTTAATCGGCAAAACGGAAACTATAAACACCTTGACAAATTAAACTGGGGAGAATTGGGAGAATATTCATTTGTATTACTTGCTCAAAACTTGTTCCACCATATATACAATAAAACAAACCTCTGTCTACCAGTGCACACTTTACTGAAACTACCAAAATCAAAAAGGAGTCGATGACCTGACGTTCAACCTCAAAAATGGTTCTCATCCAAGGCAAGCTTTCCTACTTCTACAAACACAGTCATCGTGTGTCTTATCCAGGTCATCCCGTCACCCATCGGAAACTCAGCTACCTCATACTCCGTATGCACTGGTATTCCAAAACGTACTAGTGGCGGTGGTGGAGGGTTCATCGTTCAAGTCGGGGTTTTGAAAATTGTTGGTTTACACAACCATGAGATTATATCTCAGCAAGTACACCCCTAAACCCAACCTAGGCTATCACGTACCTCCAGACAATTACGCAATCACACACATTCACGTACATCATGTAATCACAAAACAGGCACATTAATTAATGTGATCAGGCTCAATCATCGCGCACCCACACTCAATCACAATTACGCCGATGCAAACATACGCATATACCGTTCTCATCCCACTATTCCTTCCATTCTCATTTTCACTTTCACATTCCTCGCCAAGAAACCCACATTGAAGTACACGCCTCGGGCACACCGCAATCATTCACCACATTCGACCCAGCGTACCCGTTCACACCTTAGGCCCCAATCGCGACCTGAGTATCACACACCCCTGTGGCCGATCCCAACTCAACTCGCGCCAAATCGACAGGCCTACATGATTGAAACTTGAGCTTATGATTCCTCGGTCCAATCCCGGTCTCACCCGAGCTGATCGTGCCTCGGACCGATTCTCATACTTGCTTTTTCAAGCCTCGGCTTGCCAAATGCAATAGACCTACGTGATCACTGTCCGAGTTTACAATACCCGGCCCGATCCCATTCTCGTACTATCACACTTTCGCATATTTTCCCACAATCACTTGTCACACCGCGACCTCTCCTTACTCATGCACATACTCAATATGCATTTACCACACACAACCCACCCATCACATGCGATCCGTTACGCATCGAGTCACGCGTGCACCAAATAGACATATGTCCACTATATAAACACACAAATAAGCACTCAATTATATCAACCCCATCCAAAATAATTCAAACATGCCTAAAACACGAATTGCCAATTTTCTCCAATCAAATGGCGTCGGATTAATTCCGATCCTTCACGACACTTTCTCGCCATTAAATAATGGTTCTAAAAATCCAACTTGCATCCCGAACAAATCATCACAGCCCCATGAACAGTAATTTGTAGCTTGTAAACAGTAACTACGCAGCATATAATTCACCTCAAATAGTCCTCTAAAATTCCAAAAATAATCCTCAAGGCCCGCCAAATATTTCCGATCATAAATCCCAATATTTCGCACTCACATAATGTCAATTTCTTCAAATCAAATTATCCGTCGATACCCAATATCCTAAATCGGGATTAGAGTATGACTTACAAAGTTCTAGGCTAAAACGGCTAGAACGGGGAGCGGCGGCACATAAACGGACACGGCGGGGACTCACGGCGGCCCCGGCTTGAGCGGCGACGGTCCGTGGCGGCGTGGGTCTTGCACCTGCAGCGGTGGGTGGTTCACGGTGAGAGAGAGAGGAAAAGAGAGAGATGGTGGGGTTTGAGGATGGTGGTGGCTTGAGAGTGGTCCGGCATGCGGGGCGGCAAGCCCGGCGGTCTTTGGCGGTGGAGGAAGAACAGCCAAGGAAAGCCCACGGTGGAGGAGGGGGGGAAGCTCACAACAATTTGGGGGAGAGAAGGAAAAACCAAATGGGGGCTAATCGTGAAGAAGAAGAGGAGAGAATGGGAAGGAAGACAACATTTTTGACTCAAATAGTGACCATTGACCCAAGTGAAAAATGACCATATTACCCTTTGTCGCACAATTTTAATCCGACGGTCCCGATTCGATCTTATCTTGATCCGACAACCGAGATAAATTCTTGCACAAAAATATCCAAGGGCATACTTGTAATTTCTCAAAAATCCAAGGATAAAATTCTCCAATCAAAATTTTGGGGCAAAATTATCAAAAATGCCCTTTACCCTTAAACCTTGTCCTTTAATAAATCCTAGGGTATTTTGGTCACTTTCTCCGTTTCTTGTCCAAATCGAATTTTTCCGAAGGATTTGAGCGCACCAAAAATTGACACATATCACGTGCAACGTCGTCCCCTAACGCTTCCGGCGTGACTTCCTAATTTTCCGTGTCCAATTTGGGCAAAAATTCCATAATTAAATTCTATTAAACGCAACTCGAGCGTTTCTCGAGCTAACGGGTGGCTTGCTGGGGAAATTCGCAGAATCGACTCATGGCTGATACTGAATCGAGTCACGTGCAAGTCCGTTCGGTTCGTGGCGACCTCGGTTGTCATTAAAATCGCTAAGATCAATCACTTGATCCGAGGGGTACGATCGTTCGGTATAATTTCGAATCATTTGTCAAGTCGTTTCGTGGTCCAACGGAATTACTCGCGATCCACTACTAGGACAAAGGGCGAACTGACCCCAACTATCCTTGGATCGGCCAACAAAGGGCTTAAAATATCACTTCCGCAATTTAATGGTCGAAATTCATTCACGATCGAATTTCCTTTAGTCGCATTTAATTTAATTCCCCTATTATCCTTTCCCTAATGGTTAGCATTCCTAGGAATGATCAGTTCCCGGCAAGAATTTACTGTGAGCATATCTCATAAAACTCAATTATTCAATAAATTCCAATTGGTAGAATTTCGGAATGTCACATTTACCGAATGAGAGTCTATCGAGAAAGGCTGCTTCCTTTATTTCACTTCTTTCTCTTTGGAAGCCAATTTAATGTAGCATGAGTGATTGATTCCTGTGGAAATGGTCATGGCATGATTCTCAGGCAATTTTTTCCATGAAGTGCAACATGCTGAAATTTACGATGTTGGGGAATTGTTGGTGATGTATCAGTAAGTGCTTAATGCAATTTTACCATTTGTGTGACCTTTCTTAGCAGCTTCACTTTCAAAACAAGGATAGGATATATGTCCTGGTTCACGGAAACTCGAGAGCACTTCTTTAAATGAAAAGAGAATACAATGATTGCATCTACAATGTTAAATATGAGTATGACGATAACTCTCATATGTTATTAATTGTTGTTCTGATTGTCAGGTTTGTAATTCTGCGTGCAAAAATCTCAAGTTAGTGCGGCAACCTTAGATGACAAATCCAATTATGAGTAACTCCACGAAGGCGCATCTAGCATCCCCACCAAATCAGGCATTAGTCTATTAGATTGAATTGTGCTCGTAATTTTTCATAGTAATCATGGTCTTAAATGTATTTTTTAGATTATCGACAAATTTAGTTGCATGCTTACACATATCAACACCAATTCATGAATAAAATTTCGTTCCTGAGATTCCCAATTGCAAGAATTTTGTTCCAAGCTGCCGTCCAACAAAAGAAAGAAATCCTTTAAGGAGTATGGGCAGCTAGACTGCTTTAGAGGGGGGAATGAACGAGGGAGAAATTCCCCAAGATAGAATAAAATGATTTCACACTGAATAACTTGTTATTTGCTGGGTACCACACCATCTTGTCATACTCAAAATCATGAATTTTGAATGAATATAGAGCCAAAAGGGAGTTAGTGAGGAAAGCTCTCGATAATGAGAATTTCTAATGCAAACTGCGTTATAATAAATGGAAACCCTCTAAGCACATAGTTAGCAACCATGGCATGCTAGTTGGCTACTAAATAGAATGAAGTAGGGAAAAGAATATAACAGGCAATTCACTACACCACATGTCATGCCAAAAACTCTTTTTTTCATCTTCCAATTTCAAATTTAATGCAGTGAATGAAAGACTCCACCTCTTTCTTATAGATTTCCAAGCACAAGCCCAAAAAGGGTAAGAATCTTGATTTGCTTCTGTGAGATCTTAAGAGTAATTGCGCATACGACATGTTTGGAGACTTCCCACAAAATCAAAATGTGGTTGTGGCCACAAACTAATGTTTTTACCTAGTTTTGGTGAGGATGGATGGTTCCATCAATCCACAACCTAAATAAGAATGCTTAAAGGATTAGGATTCTTCTCTCTACTAAGATTTAAGTACTATTAGTTTTTTTTTTTGAGCTTCCATTTTTACAGTGTGTTTCCTATTTTAAAGTTGGATTCATGCTCCTATCTAGTCTTAGCGTAGGTCTTAGTAGAGTCTCTGAATAAGGTTTTCTTGTTAAGAATGTAATGAATGATGAGTGAATGAATTTGTTTTGAATTTTGGCAAGTCTGTCTTTTGAATGGTGCAACGCAATTCTTCTCTTCATCTTGATGCTTAGGGAGATGTGATGCTTGAGGAATGAATTCTTCTTGAGTTGTGATTTGCTGTTAGTCCCGTTTGAATCTCGATCCTCATAGGGTTGACTATTTTGGACTCAGAGTTCCACATCAATGGATTATGTTCAGAAATGTTAAACATCATGTCTCCATTTTGAAGATAACATGTTCAGCCAAAAATGTGCAGCACCTATTTTGGAATTGAATACATTAAAATTTTGTGGGGGTCCAAGTGATCCTTAAGATTGTCAAGTGTTCATGAAAATGAAAACAAAATCAACTTTTAGTGGACAGCACTTTGGTCATGGTAAGATGTAAGATCAATTGTCTTTCTTTTCTCAAATAAAAAAGATCAATGGTATGAAGAGGTGATAAAGGTGACAACAGTCAAAACTTGGCTGGAAAGGGGAAAAAGGCACCTGGGCGAAACAAGAGTGCTTGTGCATAGCACTAGCACTCAAGACTAGTATCCACCTAAAACGTCTGCTTTGGTTTTGTAGAAGCCTTTGGAAGTCGTGTATATCTAGATGACATTGTGAAGAAGATGAAAACTCGACAACATGAATCAAATTTTGCAATGAAACCTCATGGAAAAAGGTCACGCGTCTCTTCTGGACTGATCTTGTTCTGCCTCAACTCTTTTATGTAATGTTTGTGTCGATAATTAATTTGCGTATTAAAAGGTGGATGCTTCTCAAGCGCTTCTAGTTTTTCTTCCATTATAGATGGTGCCTCCTCAATGACGTGATTTCTTCACGTCACAGGAGATTCCTAACTAAAACTAACTAATCTGGATCTTCTACTTCTACTTTGCTACACAAATGATTCTTCTCGAGCCATTGGACAATGCATCTGCTGTGAAAAAGGTGCGTATACGATACTTCATCACTTTATCTGCCCCATTTAGTTCATCTTAACAAATACAACATCATCCGTTGCCATCCCGAACATAGCAGCTCGTGCACTTGAGCTTTTCAATGGTGCTTCGGAGACACCTCTCGTGACTTGATCGATCTCGACTTGTATTCACCAATGGACTCCTTAATGTCTTCCATTTCAACTTCCTCTTTTGGTGGCCAATTCCAAATTTATGTTGCATTGAGAACTCTCTCCTGTGCGTTTCGCGAGGGATTGCCACGATAGAATGCAGAGTGACATGTCAAGTGATTGGCTCGACTCGGACGGTGTAGTGTATCGAAAATTTGTTGGCACTCGAGTTGATTGATGAAGACTAGCCTTTTCCTACTTTTGAATTGCCAAAGCAAGAACTTTATGTAAAAGTTGAAGCCCCAAAGGAGAATTGACAATATTTTTTAATAGGAGATCGAGTGGTTTTTGTGACATTCCAAATTTCAATCCATTTTTAGAATTATAAAACGTATAATTCATCAATGTGCTTATAGTAAAATCTCGCCCGAGAACCCATCACTCCCGGTTATTATTTTTAAAATTAAGATTTTGCTAGAATCTCATTCGATCGAATTTGGCCGTTATTTAGAGCCCAAACTTTGGTGTTGAATTTTCGGAGTTTCGTGATTTAATTTAATTGGAAAGGGTCGATATTATTATGACCAACCTCGATATTACCCGGATATGCAAAAAGTGAAATTTGGACAGACTACTTATTTTTGACTAGTATACCTCCCTCTGGATTTAAAATTTTAGTGTCTATTTAGTCTTTCTTTTATTTTGGAATCTGGATTTTTCGTGGCCATTGGATCTTGGCTTGCTCACCAAGATCAATTGTGGCCATTGGATGTGAGTGAGTGGAAATTGTTGACCTTGGTGTGTGTGTGTATGTCTCTCTCTCTCTCTCTCTTTCTCTCTCTCTCTCTCCCCTCTCCTCTCTTAACTCTCTCTCTCTCTTTTAGTCACCCCACCTCTCGCGCCACGCATTCGCCCTACCCACCCATGCGCATCCGTGTATTTGCCTCCCCACTTGCCCCTAGTCGTCCGACCGCTCGACTAGCCGGCATTGTCATTGTGAGCTTGCCCCAGCCGAGTCACCGTTCCCCTCCTCTCGGCCGTGAGCAGCAAATCGGTGCCCAGCCCAATTAAAGGCTTCGCGCCGCCCACTGCCACTCCAGCCACCGTCGCCACCATCGCCGCCACCACCACCCCTCGATCGTTTTCCTTGCGCCGTGAGCCCTCTCTTCCCCTTTGTTCCATATCTCGCTTCGCAACCCCTTCCGTGCGCGTGTCTTCCACCCATGCTTGCCGTCCGTCTTGTGGCATCCTCACCACCCATCGGCCTATGTTCATCAACACCGGAGCTATCGTCCGTGCCATTGTCATGAGTAGACCCGTCCCGTCCTCCTTTCCCTTCTCTCCCTCCTCATTCCGGGCGAGATCTGCGTGAGTGTCGATCTTTTCTATGGCCGAGAGCCTCGCCAATCGCCCGCCACCGCCATCGCTCCCACCTTCCCCACTGTCCAGCCTCGTTTTCTTGCTCAAATCGAGGTAAGCGACGCCCTAAACCTTGTCTAGGACATTGGGTACTAGTAGACTTATTTAGGGACTAATTAGTATGGTTTGAGGGCTGATTGAGGACTGAATGAGTTGCTAGAATTGCGGACTGGTTATGGCTGGAATTTAAATTGTTTATGGCTGATTCGGTGATGGATTATGGCGGGCCTCGAGGGTTGGTTTGGTGGAGTGACATCTTGGATTATCGATGGTTGTTTTGATGGTTGGATTATTGGCTAGATGGGGGCTGAAAAGTAACGTTGTTGTTTTGTTATTTTAATGAAATGCGTTGGTTGGGTTATTGAATGAAATGCGGATTTGTATGTGTCGGAGTGGCGAGTCGTGTCGCGGTGAATTAATGCTGGGTTAGTAGGTTGAATTGACACACGATTGGTGTATAATATTCGGTGTTTCTATGGCTGGTTGTTGTTGCCTTGAGATGATCGGTTGTGAGTGCGCATTTGTATCTTTAGTTGTTAGAATCTTGGTTGTTTGATATGCTAGGTATGGCTGATTTTGTGGTGTGTTATGGCTGATTTTATGGCTTATCTGATGGTGGAATCTATGTCAAGAGCATTGATTGTTTATGTGTGATTCAATGCTCGATTGGCTGTCATTCGTGTTGGTCACTTGTGGTTGGGTTTACACACTTTATGTGAGCTTGATTTGTAGTGATAGATGTGGTGCTTATGTTAGCTTGACATGTGTCTGACACTTGGTTCGAGTGAATTGTATGGTGTGTGTGATTGTTTGAAAGCTTGGATTGATCGGAGGGCTGCCAACCTCTAGGGTGTTGACCTAGGTTGTAAGAAAGGACCTGTAGGGTGTTGACCCGGGTTGTGAGAAAGGTCCTGGAGTGTGTTGAATCGGGACAAAGCCCGGATTGATCGAAAGGCTGCCAGCCTGGAGCGTGTTGACGCGGGTGGTAAGAAAGGACCTGTGGGGTGTTGACCCGGGTCATGAGAAAGTTAGATGAATGTGCATGTGTATTGTACTTAATTGAATTGGTGAATGTACGTGTGAATGACGCTCGAGTAATTGTGATAAGTACGTGAAATGTTATTGCAATATAATGATTTGACTAATGTGCGAGTTGGCATATGATTTGAGACAAGGTAAGTACATTATGTGAAATTTATTATGTGAATAGTTAGATTGCATTTTTTTTTTAGACTTGTCTGGTACGCATTGGCCTATGTGGGGTTTAGGTTGGCCGCTTATTGAGATATATTCTTTTTTTTTTTTTTTGGTAAAGATTATTGAGATATATTCTCATGGTTGTTAACCAAACCATTTCAAGTCCGCAACCGTAGTTGATTGGAGACCCTGCAAGGATAATCTCGGGGATCAAAGACGGGTCAAGTACCCTGTATTTTTTAGCGACCCTTTTTGTAGAGTAGTGTAGTTGACGAACCGCGGCCTCTGTTGTTGAAAGTGGTTCTGTCATTTTTTTTGAGTTGTGTAGTTGGCAGTCGACTTTTGTGAACCTTGTATGTATCTACCATGTGTATGAATTACAAGTATTGAAGTGTACTATTACTACCCCTTTGTCCTTAGTAATTGTCTGGGTTGTTTCATTTTGATTCTGCGCATGCTTAATCTTTGATGTTTGGGTTGGGTCAGTGACATTGCCTGGGACATTGCATTCAATGATCGACCCTCGAGGGAAGTTGCGAGTCCGTGAAAGTTCGGGGCGTGACATCCCTATTGATTTGGTATCAGAGCAAGGTCAGCTCGATTCAAGTTGGTCGAAGCCTGGAGTGATAAGGAGCGATAACTTCAGGGGTAGTTAGTTAGGGAGACTCGTGTGCCATGCGTACCCCAGACTATTTGATTGTGATTGCTGAGTGACGTATGTAATAACATGTGAGATGCAAAAGGACAGACCCGAGGTAAGTGCACGAATTATATTGGCTGAGATTGATTGCTGTATGTGATTGGTTGCCTGCCTAGGGAATGGTTGTTGTGATTCACTACCTAAGGCTTTAGACTAGTATAGTTGGCCTAGATTTCTAATTTCTATGTGGAATTGAGCAGGTAAGCATTTGTGAGCATTAATAAGATGAGTGGCCAAGATCGAGGTAGAGGCCAAGGTCACATAGTCCCACTAGCTGGACTAATGGAGGACCCCAGGGTGGATGAAATGTGGAGGGCGATAGAGGATGCGGGAATACTAACAGGTAGACAAACGGGGGAAAAAAGTGCTACATACAACAGCCGCCAAAGGAGATTATTGAGGATAATGGAAGTCAGGGAAATAATGTGATTAGTGGAAATCCTAGTCCAGTGCAAGTAAATGCAACTAGGCCAATGTCCAAGCTAGTAGAGCAGTTTCAGAGGTTAAAACCCTCTAAGTTTGATGAGAGAGGCGATGCTGAGGCTGCCCTAAGATGGGTGGAAGAACTAGAAAAGGCTTTTGAGGTGCTAGGGTGTACTGAGGAAGAAAAGGTAATACTAGTAGTCTATCAGCTTTAGAGTAATGCAAGTGATTGGTGGAGGGCTACTAAAGGTCAAGTATTCTCCGCCGGTATCGCCCGAATCGACCATCTTTATCGAGACCTTCAATGGCAAGTACTTCTCGAAAGCGCCCGAGAGCGTAAACTCGGAATTTATGACACTTTGCCGTGGTCGATGTTCGGGTGGATTAGTATAAAGTCGAGTTTACGAGGATGTCCAAATTTGCCCCTAGAATGGTGGAAGGACCCAATAGACAAAGCTAGGAGGTTCCGGGATGGGTTGAAGCCGGACCTTCACAGTCAAATGATCTCACTGAACTTGAGGGGCTATAATGAGATTTATGAACGGGTTCAAGCAATTGAGTGAGATCAAACGAATCAGCCGCTACCGCTAGATCACGGTATGTCCCTGCTAGGGACAGGCAAATTTGGGAAAAGACCCATGGCAGGAAATAACCGTTTTGTCCCTCCTGTTCGGAGAAATATTGGAAAGCCAAATCGTTACTAGAATGCCTCATGCCAAATATGTGGAGGAAGGCATGGCAACGGACCTTGCCCGAATAGGGACGGAGCATGTTTTATATGTGGCGAAGTGGGCCATCAATTCAGGAAATGCCCCAATAATAGAGAGGCTAGGGTCGCCACAAGCTACCACCGCCACCGGAATGAAAATCAAATTAGAGCCACCCAAATGCCAATTCGAATAGGCCGCCCCAAGGACGGGTGTATGCAATGGCAAGGAGGGAAGCTGAGAACACACTTGGCGTGGTCACAGGGAACGGTCTCTCTCGTGATCATGCTGCATATGCCTTATTTGATCCGGGGGCGTCGCATTCGTTTATATCTGATCAGTTCGTTAAATTAACTGGGATTGAGCCAAAGCCGCTTGACGTTATGCTGTGTGTGACTACCCTGCTGAATGATAAAGTGTTGATTGCGTTTGGATGTCCTAATTGTAAGATAGTGATTAGCGATAGGGAAGGAAGAATAGATTTGGCAGTCTTATCGATGCATGACTTTGATGTGATTGTTGGGATGGACTGGCTAGTCCAACAGAGAGCTGTTGTGGACTGTAGTAGCAAGGTGATCCAATTTAATCCGGTTGGACATCCTAGATTTGAGTTTATGGGAAATCGAGAAGGAACCTCGATCCCTTGGATTTCGTCGCTCGAGGTAACAAAGTTATTGGACAAAGGGTGTCAAGGGTTTCTGGCAAATGTAGTTGATTCGACGGCTAGAGAGCCGAGGCTAAAGACATAGCCGTGGTGCGTAATTTCCCCGATGTCTTTCCCCAAGAATTGCCGGGACTGCCACCTAATAGAGAAGTGGAGTTCGTGATTGAGTTAGCCCCAGGGACGGAACCGATCTCAAAGGCACCCTATAGGATGTCGTTGTCGGAGTTAAAGAAATTAAAGGTCCAAATGCAAGAATTATTGGATAAAGGCTTCATCCATCCGAGTGTGTCTCCATGGAGAGCGCCAGTGTTATTCGTGAGGAAAAAGGATGAATCATTGAAGTTGTGTATCAACTATAGACAACTGAATCAAGTGACCATTAAGAATAAGTACCCACTACCAAGGATAGACGACCTGTTTGATAAGTTGTAAGGAGTATCGATATTTTCAAAAATCGACTTGAGAACGGGGTACCATCAATTGAGGGTTAAGAAGGAGGATATACCAAAAACGACATTTAGGACAAGATATAGGCACTATGAGTTTACGGTAATGCCGTTCGGATTGACTAATGCCCCATCAGCCTTTATGGATTTGATGAATAGGGTATTCAAGGAATTTCTGGATTAGTTTGTAATCGTATTCATAAATGACATTCTAGTGTGTTCGAAGAGTTCCACCAAACACGAGTTACATTTGGAAAAAGTTTTACGGACCCTAAGGAAACATGCACTCTATGCTAAGTTCAGCAAGTGCGAATTTTGGCTCCATCGAATGGCATTCTAAGGACATGTGGTATCCGGAGAAGGAATTGCAGTGGACCCGCAAAAATTGAAGCCGTTACGAATTGGCCGAGACCGACAATAGTAACCGAGGTTCGGAGCTTCTTGGGTCTAGCAAGTTATTACAGACGGTTCGTGGAAGGATTTTCGGCATTAGCAATGCCGTTGACACAGTTGCTAAAGAAAGAGGCGAGATTTGAATGGACGGATAGGTGCGAAAGAAGTTTCCAAGAGTTAAAGTAGAGATTGACGACCGCGCCAGTGTTGACAATTTCATCAAGTCCCGGGGGATATGAAATCTATAGTGATACGTCACTGAGAGGACTGGGATGCGTGCTAATGCAAAACGGAAGAGTAGTGGCATACGCATCACGACAATTGAGACCGTATGAGCAAAATTATCCGACCACGATTTGGAATTGGCCGCGATTATTTTCGGCCTTAAGGTTTGGAGACACTACCTGTGTGGGGAAAATCTTCAAATTTATACGGATCATCAAAATTTAAGGTACTTGTTCTCCCAAAAGGAGTTGAACATGAGACAGCGCCATTGGATGGAACTCCTTAAGGATTATGACTGCGAGATTATGTATCATCCCAAAAAAGCTAATAGAGTAGTGGATGCTCTGAGCCGGAAATCGAGCATCGTGCATATGATGGTCAAGGAATGGACTCTATTAGAGGGAGGTCGGGATTCAGAATTTAAGTTTGAAGTGAGTCAGGTCTCATGTCTTCTCGTAGCATTGAGGATCGAACCGAAATCCGGACTAAAATCAAGGCCTTATAATCAACGGACCCGAAAATTCAGAAGATTTTGGGTACGGATATCGTAAAGAGGAAATCGGACTTTCGGTATCCGATGATGGGATTTTGAAGTTCCACAAAAGATTGTATGTACCGGTGATGCGTAACTCAAAGGAGGAGATTTTGTTTGAAGCACACCATAGTAATTATAGTATTCACCGGATATTACGAAAATATATTAAAACTTGTGACAATATTATTGGTGGAACAGCATGAAGGTGGATGTAGCCAAGCACGTGGCTAAGTGTTTGACATGCCAGCAAGTGAAGGCACAACAATGCAAACCGGGTGGGATGTTGCAGCCATTGGAAATCCCCGAGTGGAAGTGGGAACACATCACGATGGATTTTGTGATAAGACTATCGAGGAGTCAAAGAGGCAATGATTCAATTTGGGTGGTAGTCGATCGATTGACAAAGTCAACGCATTTTTTTTGCCGGTGCGTAAGGACTTCGCCCTAGAGATATGCCGAGATTTACGGCGACAAGTAGTCCGTCCAAGACGGGTACCGTGACGATCACCTCATGTCGAGATCCTAAATTTACGGTCGCTTTTTGGAAAAGTCTCCATTTGGCATTAGAAACGAAGTTACAATTTAGCACGGCCCATCACCCCCAAACGGATGGCGATCGAAAGGACGATTCAGACTTTGAAGGATATGCTATGGGCATGTGTATTGGATTTTAAAGGAAGTTGGGAGGAACACTTACACTTGGTTTAATTTGCCTATAACAACAGCTATCAACAGAATATTAGAATGGCCCCATTTGAAGCGTTGTATGGCAAAGCTTGCGAACACCGGTGTGTTGGGACGAGGTTGGTGAGAGGAGCATCACGGGACCGTAGTTGATTCAAGAGTCGGTTGAGACGGTCAAAGTTATTTGGGACAGACTTAAAACCGCTTTAGAATCGCCAAAAGAATTATGCAGACGGAGACGTAGGCCTTTGGAATTTCAAGTAGGGGACCACGTTTTCCTTAAAGTATCGCCGATGAGAGGATTGTCACGGTTTGGCAAGAAAGGAAAATTGAGCCCGAGGTAATGTGGATCCATTCGAGGTCTTAGAATTTAATTGGACTGATCGATATTATTAAATGCAGTGTAGATATTATTGTGACCAACCTCGATATTATCCGGGATATGCAAAAAGTGAAATTTGAACCGGGTACAATTTTTGACTAGTATACCTCTCTGATTTAGAATTTTAGTGCCTATTTAGTCTTTTTTTTTTTTTTGGAATCTGGATTTTCATGGCTATTGGATCTTGGCTTGCTCACCAAGATCAATTGTGGCCATTGGATATGAGTGAGTGGAAATTGTTGACTTTGGTGTGTGTGTGTGTGTCTCTCTCTCTCTCTCTCTCTCTCTCTCTCTCTCTCTCTCTCTCTCTCTCTCTCTCTCGATCGTCACCTCTTTCGGCCAAATACCGCTTGATCCACCGCCAACCATCACCCACGTCCACCCCCGACACCACCCCGCTCGCCCCTCTTGGCCGATCCGACCGCTCGATCCCGGCTGGCATCGTGCGTCACAAGCTTGCCCCAGCCGTCGTCGTTCCCTTTCTCTCGGTCGTGAGCAACAAATCGGCCAAAAAGTGTCGATGCCCGGGCCCTAAGCCACCGCCCACCGCCCGCTCCGACCACCCATTAGCCACCACCACTACCATCCCTCGATCGTTTTCCCTTCCGCTATGAGCCTTCTCTTCCCCTCTACTCCAATCTCGTTTCCCAGCCCTTCCATGAGCATGTCTTCCACCGTCGGCCGTCATGTATACGCCTCACCGCCCATCGTAATGTTCCGTCGACCGGGCCGCCCGTGCAACGCCCGATCGTCCACTAGTCGACCATCCGTCCACTCTTTTCCTTCTCTCTCTCTCTCTCTCTCTCGCGGCTTAGGCCGTCGGCTGTGTAGGTGTTGCTCGCCACCACAGGCTGCGGCCAGCGGTCGCCTGCCACTTCATCCACCGACCCGCCACCCACCACCTGGCCGGCCACCCAACACCACCCCTTTCCCTATTCTAGCCACCGCCCCTCCCCTATTCGCCCTCACCGCCCCTATTCCCGCCGCCGCCGCTGGGCCTGCTCGAATGCCGGAGCTACTTCTGCTTTCGACGAGGCCTCGGCCTCCTTTGCTGCCACCGAGGCTGCTGCCGCCTCAGCCAGACCTCCTTGCCGCCCGGCTGTGGCCGAGCCTCTCACCAATCGCCCGCCACCACCATGGTTTTTATTTAACTTCCCCGCTGTCCAGCCTTCGTTTTCTTACTCAAATCGAGGGTAAGCAACGCCCCTAAACTTTGTCTAGGATATTGGGTACTAGTAGACTTATTTAGGACTAATTAGTATGGTTTAAGGGCTGATTGAGGACCGAATGAGTTGCTAGAATTGGGGACTGGTTATGGCTAGAATTTAAATTGTTTATGGCTGATTCGGTGATGGATTATGGCAGGCCTTGATGGTTGTTTTGATGGCTAGATTTTGGAGGGATGAAGAAGTGACGTTGGTTGGGTTATTGAATGAAATGCGGATTAGTGTGTGTCGGAGTGGCGAGTCGTGTCGCAGTGAATTAATGCTGGGTTAGTAGGTTGAATTGACACACGATTGGTGTATGATATTCGGTGTTTCTATGGCTGGTTGTTGTTGTCTTGAGATGATCGGTTGTGAGTGCGCATTTGTATCTTTAGTTGTTAGAATCTCGGTTGTTTGATGTGCTAGGTGTGGCAGATTTTGTGGCAGGTTATGGCTGATTTCATGGCTTATCTTATGGTGGAATATATGTCAAAAGCATTGGTTGTTTGTGTGTGATTCAATGCTCGATTGGCTGTCATTCGCATTGGTCACTTGTGGTTGGGTTGACACACTTTATGTAAGCTTGATTTGCAGTGATAAATGTGGTGCTTGTGTTAGCTTGACATGTGACCCACACTTAGTTCGAGTAATTGTATGGTGTGTGATTATTTGAAAGCCCGGATTGATCGGATGGCTGCCAACCTGTAGGGTGTTAACCCGGTTGTAAGAAATGACTTGTAGGGTGTTGACCCGGTCGTAAGAAAGGTCTTGGAGCGTGTTGACGCGAGACAAAGCCCGGATTGATCGGACGGCTGCCAACCCGGAGCGTGTTGATGCAAGTGGCGAGAAAGGACCTACGGGTGTTGACCCGGGTCATGAGAAAGTTAGATGAATGCGCATGTGTATTGTACCTAATGGAATTGGTGAATATACGTGTGAACGACGCGAGTAATTGTGATAAGTACGTGAAATGTTATTGCAATATAGTGATTTGACTAATGTGCGAGTTGGCGTGTGATTTGAGACAAGGTAAGTACATTATGTGAAATTTGTTACGTGAATAGTTAGATTGCATTTTTAGATTGCATTTTGACACAAGGTTGTCTGCTTATTGAGATATATTCTCATGGTTGTTAACTAAACCATTCATAATCCGCGACCGTAGTTGATTGGAGACCTTACAAGGATAATCTCGGGGATCGAAGACGAGTCAAGTACCCTGTATTTTTTAGTGACCCTTTTTGTAGAGTAGTGTAGTTGACGAACCACGGCCTCTGTTGTTGAAAGTTGTTCTGTCATTTTTTTTTTTGGCCTAGTTGGCAGTTGACTTTTGTGAACATTGTATGTATCTACCAAGTGTATGAATTGCAAGTATTGAAGTGTACTATTGCTACCCCTTTGTTCTTAGTAATTGTCTGGGTTGTTTCATTTTGTTTCCACGCGTGCTTAATCTCTGATGTTTGGGTTGGGTCGGCGACATTGCCTGGGACGTCGCATTCAATGATCGACCATCGAGGGATGTTGCGAGTCCGTGAGAGTTCGGAGCGTGACACTTTTCCTTGGAGGTGGAAAATTCGTCCACCTGGTTTTATCAATTTGCAAATTCTTCCTCAGTTAGTTAAAAGAATGAAATTGGCCGATATTATGACAATACTAGGTAGCATAGATATCATTATGGGGAGAATACAGCATCCCACTTTTTTTTACTACTCAAGGCTTCGATACATTTCGAAATCGAGAAATTTCTACTGGAGCGGGTGCTATCCGAGAACAATTAGCCGATCTCGATTTGCGAATTATTATAGATTATTCATTGGTAGAATGGAAGGAATTAGGAGAAGAAAGACCCACGGGTAATGAATGGGAAGATCGCAAAATTGGAAGAAGAAAGGATTTTTTGGTTAGACGCATGGAATTGGCTAAGCATTTTCTTCGAACAAATATAGAACCAGAATGGATGGTTTTATGTCTACTACCAGTTCTTCCTCCCGAACTACGACCCATCATTCAGATAGATGGAGGTAAGCTAATGAGCTCGGATATTAATGAACTCTATAGAAGAGTTATCTATCGGAACAATACTCTTACCGATCTATTAATAACAAGTAGATCTACACCAGGGGAATTAGTAATGTGTCAAGAGAAATTGGTACAAGAAGCCGTGGATACACTTCTTGATAATGGAATTCGCGGACAACCAATGAGGGATGGTCATAATAAGGTTTACAAGTCGTTTTCGGATGTAATTGAAGGCAAAGAGGGAAGATTTCGCGAGACTCTGCTTGGCAAACGGGTCGATTATTCGGGTCGTTCTGTCATTGTTGTAGGACCCTCACTTCCATTACATCGATGTGGATTGCCTCGGGAAATAGCAATAGAGCTTTTTCAGACATTTGTAATTCGTGGGCTAATTAGCGTACTATGCACCGCATGATGTAGCCAAGGCCTGGGTGCGCCCTCCCTTGTCGCCCTTTTTTTTTTTTACTACCGAGGAATCAAAATTATACATAGACGAGAGAGAGATATCCTGCTCGTTTAGCTTTAGGTGGCCATTTCATCTGTTTGTTTCTGCTTTCCTTATTTTCTTTTGTTTTGGTCATTCTTCTGGAATAATTGTCCAAAAAGCACCAAACAACGGTCAATTCACTATTAAAACTTTTAATTGTGCTAATTTAGTCCTAAATTTTTTTTACGATTTGTCAATTTAATATTAAACCTTTTGACAGTTTACCAATTTAGTTCTAAACATTTTAATGATTTGTCAATTTAATCATAAATCTATAATTTGGATATTTGGCTGGAATGACCACATTGGCAAATCTTCATAAGGTTTAGGATTAAATTGACAAATCGTCAAAAGCTTTAGAATAAATTAGTACAATTGAAAGGTTTATAATCAAATCGACCGTCGTAAAATAGATTTAAGAATTTTTGGACATTTTTTTCCATTATTTATCTCCTTGAAGTTGAGGCCTTGGGCCCATTGGAGGCAACAATTTGGCGGGCTGAGTCCTTGGTTCCATGGTAAGTTTTAGGTGGCCATTTCTGCTTTGCTTATTTTCTTTGTTGTGGCCACTCTCTCTCTCTCTCTCTCTCTGAGATGAGGTCTAGGGTCCATAGCGACTTTGTTTAATTCGAAGTCAAATCAGTACGGTTCGAATTTTAAAATTTGACTTGATCAAAAAAAAAATCATACTATCTTTAAAATATGAAACCCGATTGAATATCATCTTTTATTTCTAGAAGCATGTTAAAAAAAACGGTTAATATCAAGAAAAATCCCCCAAACTGATATATTTGTAACAAATTTACTTAAAACTAATTTTTGACTATCTAAAACCTCAAATTAGTACACCTGTGACAAATTTACCCTAAACTAATTTTTTAACCATAAAAACCCCCAACCGGTATATTTGTATACCCTACGTTATATTGGATTAATATAACAAAAACCACAAAATGGTACACCTATGATAGACGGAGGGTAAAACCCTAAGCTAGTACATTTCATCAATTGTCACGTGTTATCCAACTCAGAAATTTGATGGTAAAATTTAAAGAAAACTAACAAAGAGTAAAATTATCACAGATATACTAGTTTGAAATTTTTCGTGATAAAAAAATTAGTTTTTTGTAAATTTATCATAAGTGTACCGATTTGTGATTTTTAATGATATTAATTAATATTAACCCTTAAAATATTCCATTTCTTTTGAGAGGGGGAAATTTGGGGAGAACGTGCATAATAGACCAATGACGATGAAATTCACCTCACTAACATCTCCTCCACTCCTAACCCCTCGTAATGAGCCAATCAGCCACACCCATCCCGCCCATCTCCCTTCTTATTCTTATTAAATAAATCCATCGAAATAGGGTCATTCCCGAGTGGACTGAGTTCGCGTAGTCTCGACGCATCAAGTGATTATATCATATGAGTTGTCGTTAGACCTCACAAAATCAATGGACCGAACTTGCGTGAACTCGATGTGCCCTCGAATTTCTCGCTACAAGACCGCAGTGCAATAACAACGCGTTACACGTGTGGCAAAAATTGAAACTTTACCGAATTCACATCGATGTAGTTATTTTTGGACCGTCGATCGCATTCTTGTAATCCGGATTTCGATTATTGTAGAATTCTATCGTTTGGTTGCTTAACAAATATACTCGGGGCACACTTTACGAAATCCTTTACAAATTTGTGGCCGTGCCATTGGAAATAAATGAAATTGTTATATGACATGTGTGCCACGAGGCTAAAGTGGGGCGAGGGGGGGGGAACATGTTTAGATACAAGAGGGAATTTTTTTGGAGACTTTTTTTTTGTTTGCTTTATTCTCGCTTTTTTGACTAATTAATTTTCCCATATCAACCCAATTTCACCGTCGCGCAGGGTCCTTCCTCCATAGCTGCAGCAGCAAGTTGTACGATGCTTCCACGTAATAGAATACGGGGAAAAATTTGTATAAGACTAATGCACATATCCCTCTGAAAAGACAATGGGCGAGAGGAACATGAAAGGGGGATATGCGAGGCTCAAAAGTCGTCTGCAGCAATTAGCAAAGGCTTGACGATCCCTTCTTGGCTTTTTTAGCGATGCGTTTGCCGGTCCATTCTTGGCTTGGATTGCTTTTCTGATGTACTTGCATCGCTTTTTGAAGAACGTCATAATCGCTTTTTCCCATGTAGTCCATATTCCCTCCATGTAATTTACATGGTGGGAATATGGAGGGAATATGGATGAGAGGGATTGGCTCTGGCTTGACGGCTTGACGGAGGAAACAACGTGGAAAAAGGGGGGCGCTCATTCCCCCTTTATGGTCTCTTTTTCTCTGCACATCACTATAATTAATAATTTTAAATGAATTATCATATGACACCAAAGGACATCAGGAGGTTTAGACAGTCATTTTGGATCTAGGGAATTAGTGCGACGGGCCTTCACCACACAAATCAGGAGGTTTAGGCTTGGAATGCTTTTCTATGTTCTTGCATTGCCTTTTTGAAAAAAAATTATAATCGCTTTTTCCCACGTAATCCATTTTCCCATCACGTAATCCATTTTCCCACGTAATCCATTTTCCCACGTAATTGCTTTTCTATGTGCCGCGCGTATGGTGGCTTTGTCACGGTCACTGTTCCATTTCTTTTGAGAGGGAGAAATTTGGGGAGAAGACGCGTAATGGACCAAGGGCGATGACACTCACCTCACCAACATCCCCTCCACTCCTAACCCCTCGTAGTGAGCCAATCAGCCACACCCATCCTGCCCCTTTTCCTTCTTCTTTTTGTTAAATAAATCCATCGTAAGAAGGATCATTCCAGTGTGGACCAAGTTCACGTAGACTCGATCCATCAGAGTCGTTATGTCATATGAGTGCCTACATATTATGATAACTTTGTTCAATTTCATATTAAATTATTAATTTTCCATTTGGATTAGTTCATTTTTTCCTCATCTATGAGAATCTTAGCGAAGAAAAATGAATTAATCTCAAAATCATTGTTGAAAGCAGCAGGAAAGAATACCTTGTAACCGTGGCTAATCCAAATGATGAGGAACATACTTCAATTCTTAACCGTGGCTCGTGAGTGGACTTATCCGTGTTCCATAAACACTGCATGGCAAACGGATATAGAATCAGAAAACTACGAAAAAGAAACCCAAAAAGATTCGGTTGCCAAGTGTAGAAATGCAGAAAATTTCAAGAGAGTATGGCAAGATTACAAATTAAGAATGTTTACCATGCAAAATTAATGCACTGGAACACTAGCAAAACGTGGAGAAACAATATAACAATTACACAATGTTTATCCCCAGGCAACATTCCATTGGTCCTTCAAACCGAACTATGGGCAAGTTCTAATTAACATTTCATGTGCACACTTTTACCCCCTGAAGTATCTACCAGACAACAAGCCATTCTATCACCTCATTCTGTTGGTATTTAACTAGCGGATAAAAGGGGAAAGAGAGAGATTTGAATCTATTGAAGGTGAAGCACAACAGTAGCTACTTCTTCGTGTCTCTGCAGGAAACTTTTCAATATTAGCTGGCTCATCCTACCCTCGTCACCACAAGATAGATGCAAATTAACTATGTTAACAGAACATAGGTTCAATATACAATGATTTCTAGTGAAAACAAGAGCTTAGCATGATAAAGATTTACAAAATGCAGCTGCAAATGATTTAGGGGGCAGAATGCCAGCAAATCTTGAATTTAATGCAATTTCATCAAACTTTATACAAAGGATGAAGCTACTCTGATGAGTATTCAGCCAGAAATTACTTATTTAGGGAATAAAGAAGCAGTTGTTCTGAGAACAAAGAAATAAACATATAGTTGTTGAAAGTAACACCATTCCAATTCTTCCACATCTATATAATTGCTTTCAGTATCACGACAGACATAAAATTCTTCCGGACGTTCCACATCTAGATGTAAAAGGCCGTGCAAGACATGTCTGCATCCACATGTTGCAACTATATAAATTAACCTGAACACCAGTGCTAAAGCCCACCATCTATCATATTGATAGCAGTTCTTTGTCGATGCACCAAAACTTGAAAATTAAAAGAAAGATTTATTTGCTTACACATGCTTACAGATTTCAATCTTCTGGGCGGGCCTCTATGTTATGGCTAGGATGGAGTTAATGATGCTTAATGGCTACCGCCTGCAGGATGCCCAGGACGGAGTTAATGATGCCAAGGAGAGCGGCCACGATGCCCAGAATGGAAGCCACTTCTGCAAGACTCGGAGACATTTCTATTTTGTGGCTTTCTGCGTGATTCAAAGTCGAGACTTTTCTGGAGATCTCTCTTTGGGTGTAGAAGAAGGAGACGATGGATCAGAGTGTGGAGTGGGAGGGCAAGGGAGTAATGGGGATTTGGATTTTTTTGGGGGGGGAAGTGAGTTTTCCTGAGGAAGGGACAGATGGGTCGATTAATAGGGGAAGGGGGGTTCGTGGGGATCCGTCTTTGAATTTTAGTAACCCTTTCATTTTGGATTTAATGGATTACGTCAGATGAATAGTCATCTAATTTTCAAGTTTTGGTGCATCGTCAAGGAACTGTTGTCAATTCAAGTTAATGGACCAAACTGAAATGGCTGCCGTCTATGGTGTTTGATATGCTAGACTAGTAGATTTCTGCAATTGATACATCAGTATGCTGTTTGCTGTGTGGAGAGAAGTGCAACTAAATTAGGTGTTGTTTTCATGTGTGGTCCTCACTTAATCTGCACCTTTGGTGCATGTTTCATTCGCTCTCTTCTTTTTCTTTCTGTCTGTCCTGCATCCCTGCTCACTCGAAGTACATTATCTGTGAGTTTAGATATGCATACTTGTGTGATCTCTCACTGTAATCAACCAAAATTGTGATTATCATGAAACATTGCAGCTTGTGTTTTCCTCGTCTGCTACTGTAAAATGGTTGGCCAAACGAGGTCCCTGTACAGAGGAGTTCCCTGTTTGTGCAGTGAATCCATATGGACGAACCAAGGTTAGTGAAAGATATTCTTTCATCTAAATAGTACTATCATGCAACGGGACACTAACGAAAAGACGGATGAATTAGCTGGTTAGTAAGTCTTTTTAGTGGTTTATTGCACTGTAAGCAAAGAACTTAAACATGCTTTTCAATTTAGCATTGTAAATATTCTAGAATCTTGGAGAGAGAGGGAGAGAGAAAACACTCAAAGGCTGCATCCTTACAAAATGACTTGATGAAAGAGTACATAGATGACTCCATTTAGAGTGCATAAGAGAACCTCAAGAATCCTATTTACCTTCTTTATGACCACCTACTAACTATTGAGTAATATTTTATCATTCCTAGCTTACATATGATAGGTGCAACTTTCGTCCAAAGTCTATGACCAAAGCGCCGTGTAAGCCGACCCTTTAACTAGATTATCGATATAAATGTCAAAGTTGATTTAAGATGACGACAATTGTGCAAGCTACACCTTCCACAACAAACTGAATGTAACCCATATCAACTCCGGATTTGACAAAAGTGTAAAGAGACAAATCGAGATCGGAAAGTTGATACCATTCTTTTCCTTGAATTGCAAATATATAATCATTCAAGAACCAACTTCGTGAATTGTGGCAAACTGAATTCCATCACCTTGCGACCCTCGACTTTGATCACTCGATGAAGGTGTGATGGACTTGGTGCTCACAGCAACCTAAAATCTTGATGGCGACTCCACTCGTCAATGACACTCACAATCGAAGATGAGTCTTACGGTGGATAACTTCCATAGTAGGCTTGTTGAGATTTTGGAGGACCAAAAGTATATAAGTTTCTGAAGATTAAGTGTTGTAGATTGGAGCACTAACAGCCCCCAGAAAGCCTTTTTTTTGTCATGTTTTTCTTTTGTGGGAATTTAAAAGTACAGAAAACAAGTGAAAAGAAATGCAAGACTAAAAGCATTAATCGAACGAGAACAATAGCTTGATTGTGACGGAGAAGCTGAACCAGTGACCACAATTGAGAAGGATGCATGGCGGAATGAACCCAGAGAACAGAGTGGATCAACATGTGGAAGACTTCACAAGCACAAGGATGCAGGCGACAATATTGATGATGCCGACCACAACTCTCCCTGATGACAACGGAGAGACAAGTGACTCACGAGGTAGCGCTGCTCTTCGAGATTAGCTGGCAGATCTGCCACCATGACAAGCAAAGGACGATGATGCTGCTCTTGAAGACGATCTGTTGTGGCTGCTCTTGAGTATGAAGACCAGAGGACGAAAAACGAAGGACTTGGAATGGCGAACGCCGGTGGTCTTAGTGTCAAAGTAGAAACCATTAAGTAGAACTGAGGGTTCTTTTTACTCCAGACTGATGGTAAGAAGAAAGTTAAAGTTAGGGTGTTGATTCGGCCTTTCTTTCTTGATGACTTTGATACTATATAGATATTCTAGGATCTTTAAGAGAGGGGAGAAAATATACTCAAAGGCTACATTTTTGCCAAGTGACTTGATAAAAAAGTACATAGAATGCTCTATTTATAGAGCATGAAAGACACCCAAAAACCCTAGTTATCTCATTGATGACCACCTACTAACTACTAACTGATATTCGTAAACGTAGTATAACAAGCACGGAGACAAGGATGTATATTGTGTCCCTTACAAACATGAGAAAAAAAAAAAGGATGGTTTCTTTCCTACTATCCTGCTACTTCCCTTTTTAGTGCTAGTGGGGAATTATTCCTACTTTTTGGTTGCCTGATTTCTACTACATCTTATACAAGTACAATTGCCTTTTCTTGCAGCTTTTCATTGAAGAAATATGCCGTGATGTTTACCGGGGCAGATTCTGAATGGAAGATAATGTTGTTAAAATACTTCAAACTTTCCCAAGTCAAAATTTACATGAGAACATTTACAAAAGAATGTCCACATAAGAATACCAAAAGAACGGGGAGAGAGAGGGAGAGAGTTTCTTATGCAAACCCACATATAAAATGAGCCTAGAAAAGAACAGAGAGAAGAATTAAAAAAACACCAAATTTGATCTCCAAATTTGATCTGCAAATATTTTATGCTTGATGCATGATCTGTTCTACATTCTGAACCCAACTCTGGGTGTGTCATCTCAGGTTTGTGATTACATCCATGTTGTCATCTCATCATTTGGATGATAGCTGGTTGATATTCATAAATGACGAAAAGTTTTTCTTTTCTGCTTTTCTATCTTGCAGAACTTCTAGTCTCTATTTGGCTGGCCCATAATTGACATAATTCTTGATTTCTTTCAGGGCATTTTTGGATCATTATATAGATGCTTAGCAAGGGGGGCAAGAGCAGTTTTCCAAGTTTATCCAGAAAGTGTAGCTCAGCGTGAGTTGATTTGAGTTCTGCTATGCGTGCTAGATTTGCAGGTGGTGTGGTCGTTGACTACCCACACAGGTACCTATATTATTACCAGAACTTATTTTAGTGTTTGACATTGATTGAACAACATATGTTGTGTATATCTTAGTATATATTCTGTCGTTTGGAAGTCATTTGTGAAAGTAAAATTTCTAAGAGCAGAATAAGAGAGTTTTCGTTAGAGAGGAACACCCTGTTTTGTAATTATCGGAAGTTGGAAAGTTGTGTGTGGATGGAAATGCTTTAATCAACATTGTAGATGATTTGTCTTGTAATTGAGCACTTTTGGTTCTGAGCTCTTTTTGTATATGCATTTTCACCCCCTTGGTGCCCTTCAGTAAATTTTTCATTCACCTATCAAAACCTAAATAAATTTTTGCGAAATTATTGTCAATAATCTTAGTAGTTATTCCATAAATAGGTGACATCTTTTTTATGAAATTATCAAATGTGCACATAATACACTTTAGCTGTTACATCACAATCTCACTTTGTTCATTCTCTTATTATCGGGTTGATGTTGCCTAGGATAATTGGCAAAATCGAGTTTATAAAGTTGGTCTATGATTATGTACAGATTTGTAACGGCAAGCTTTCCTGTTTCTGTTTTCTTTGTGGGACTGTCTAATGACAAGTCCGAGCAAGAGATGTGCCATTCAACAATAGTATTTCTCATACGCTTCGGTTGCAGAATAAGTGCTTTAGATTGTCTATGTGAGAAGAATATGACTGTTCTAAATAAAGGCTTGAGCACTACCACAATAATTTGGATGGATGCCTCTATGAGAATCTTAGCAAAAAAAAATGAACTAATCTCGAAATCATTGTTGAAAGCAGCACCAAGAGCAGGAAAGAATTCCTTGCCTTTACTTTTTTTTTTTTTTTTGGTCTAGCCTTGTGTTTACTTGTGGGCTGCCATTGGTCAGCACTATTGTACCAAAGGGAAAACGGGAAGATGGAAATAGTTCCTCCGATGATAGTAGTGGTGATGAAGACAATCGAATAATGAGTTTGCAAATTTGAATATTATGTTAGAATTGTTCTAAACATGGGTTTGCATATTAAATTCAGTTTTTTTTCTTTTTTTTTTTTTTTTTTTTTTTTTTTTAGGTTTATTTTTAGGGTTTATTCTATATGTGGGTTTGCTTAAGGAACTCTCTCTCTCTCTCTCTCTCTCTCTCTCTCTCTTTTTTGTTATTCTTATGTGAACATTTAATTTTGTTTGTGAGTGTTCTCAATTAAATATTGATTGGGGTTATTCTTATGTGAACATTTACTTAAGTGTTTGGATGCTGAGTTTTGAGGAAGTTCAGAATATATTTTAACATGATCGAAATGGTATTTGCATGTACAAAATATTCAAGCAGGAAGTTTGAGACTTGTGTATTGTTCTACAATGTCATGGCACCCAATCTTTGCTTCCTGCGAACAGTGAAGCAGATAAACAATGCCTTGGTATCACATGATGAAAAAAAATCAATGTCCTAATTGATGTTGGTGGCATTACAAATGTAGGCAGTGCTACTTGAGTTTTCTTCTTTTTCCCTTTCCATTTCATTTTCTTAGAAAATTGTTCAAACAATTTATTGATTTGTGAACCTTTACTAGGTATCCTTTTGGGTATCGTTTTCAAAAAAGCTGAAAGAATTACCAATGTTACTTTTTTTCCCTTGACAAGGGGACAAGACGGACTAACCATAATAGATGGTGACATTTAACAAATTTGTTTGTTTTCTTATTCTATTCTATGACTTCCATCTGAGTGTTGATGTTCCTTGATGCTAATCCTCTAATTCTTATTTACATGTTTTCTTTTTGCATAGTTCAAGAAAAGCTTTCTCCTCCTTTGAAGAGGCTCCCCTGATAAATGAATCTCATGTACATACATACATAAGCCTGGCATATCCATTATGATTGGCCACATAAAATGTCAGCATAAAACAGAAAACAGATCGTGTATTAGTCTTTTTAAAATCATACATTGACAGATAATTTTTGCTGTTATGAGTTCTTGAATCTTATGAATCTTATGAATATTCATCTCTTTATTCTTACTATGTTGTTTTTAAATTGTTTGGTTAATCCTTTTTAAATATCAAGCCGCACAAACAATTGAATATTCGTTGGTGCAAAGTATGAGTAGTATGCCACTACTCATATACTCAGGATGAGGTCATCTTTCAAATTTTACCCAGGAAGTTGTTGTCTCATATCTTGGATTTTGATTAGATGACTCTCATTCGCGATGATACTAGAGATTTCTGCAGAGTGAGTCTATCGAAAAAGGCTGCTTCCTTTATTTCACTTCTTTCTCTTTGGAAGCCAATTTAATGTAGTATGCTTGATCGATTCCTGTGGAAATGGTCATGGCATGATTCTTAGCTAATTTTTTCCATAAAGTGCAACATGCTGAAATTTACAATGTCGGGGAATTGTTGGTGATGTGTCAATAAGTGTTTAACGCAATTTTACCATTTATGTGACCTTTTGTCGCAACCTACCCATCCCGATTGAGGATCAAAAATGATTGAATAGGTCAAGATGTATTTGTCGATAAATGTGAACATCGATTGATTTGTTTGAAGGACAAACAAATGGTTCATTAATCCAAGGATCGAGGCACTCCCAAGCCTCATATCTCGTGCAATAAGAAATGTCTAAACTAAGTATTCAATTGAAGTCACCACTAGTCATGATCAATAATTGGCTAGAAACCCTCATCGAGACGTGAGAGTATCGTCTCAACATGAGCGAAAATCAGAGATTCTAAGGATTGGGGACTTGATTATACCAAAGATTCTAACCAAAGGCCCTTTTGGTATCTAAACTTGAACATTCGCAAACTAACGTACTGGGCAATCTGTTGAAAAAGCTTAAGATTCCACCAAACCATCCTAAAAATGAAAAATAACAATCAATATATTAAAGATGCGCAATCAAATAATCGACACGAAAATAAACAACTAGCGACCTAACTCTAAAAAGGTAAAAGCAATCAAAAGTACTAAAATAAAGCCCTAATAACTTGTTCATTTTTTGGGAAATTTTTTAAAGGTTTTCTCCATTTTTACAAGCTTTAAACTAAATTTAGAATGAAATTAACACTAATATCTAGTGAAATTAACTCAAAAACTAATTTCTAAACATTTCCCAAAATTTTCTGAATTTTTAAATTTTTTTTAAATTTTTTATTAATAAAATAAAGCATTCCAACCAGGTCCCCTCACCCAATCCGACCCGGCTCTCGACCCGCCCGGGACCCCTTTTTCTATTTCTTTTCTATTTTTTAATATTTTCTTGTTTTGTATTTCCCTTTACCCTTTATTCTTTTTCTCTTTCTTTTCCATATTTCTTCTTCCCTCCTGGACGTCTTCTTCCCATTGCCCGAAACTAAGGTCTTTGCGATAACCATTCTGGTTCCCTTAACCGGTTTTTTGCTCCTGAGAATCGATTTTGGACCAAAACCCGTTTGGTAATGCAATTTCATTTTTCTGTTTCCCGGACAAGTTTACTTCCAAAATCGATTCGAAATCGAAATGAGAACCAAAAAAAAGTTGGTTTTTCATTTCTGGAACAAAAGTGAGAACCATTTATGAGGAATTCATTTTCTTCAACACACATATTCATATGGAAGTCACGATTTTTGAGGTGAGAAAAAAAAAGTAAAAAATCAAAAATTTCAGCGAAATTTAAATTTTGTTAGGTACCGAAAAAATAAAAAAAAAAAAAAAAAAAATAAAAAAATTTCACAAAATAGCTTAGAAAACCTATGGCCACCCACTTTGAGCAAAATTTAATTTTTTTAGTTGCCAAAAAAAAATAAATAATAATAATAAATTATAAAATTTAAAAACTTCACAAAATATCTTAAAATACCTGTGGCCACCCAATTTGAGCGAAATTTTATTTTTTTTAGGTGCCGAAAAAAATTAAAAAAAGTAAAAAATCAAAAATTTCAAAACTTCACAGAATGGCTTAGAATACTTGTGGCCATCTACTTTGAGTGAAATTTAAATTTTTTTAGGTGCCTGAAAAAATAAAAAAAATAAAAAATTTCAAAACTTCATAGAATAACTTAAAATACCTGTAGCCACCCACTTTTTGAGTGAAATTAAAATTTTTTTATATGCCAAAAAAAATAAAAATAAAAAAAAAATTTCAAAACTTTACAGAATGGCTTAAAATACCTGTGGCCACCCACTTTGAGCGAAATTTTATTTTTTTAGGTGCCGAAAAAAAAAATAAAAAAAAAAAATCTCAAAACTTCACAAAATGGCTTAGAATACCTGTGGCTATCCACTTTAAGCGAAATTTTAATTTTTTTATGTACCAAAAAAATAAATAATAAATACTAAATAATAAATAAAAAAAACTTCATGTGAAGTTTTAATTTTAATTTTAATTTTAATTTTTTAATTTTTTATGAAAAATAAAATAAATAAAAATTTTAATATTTTTAGGTGAAGAAATAAAAATTAAAAAAAAAAAAATACCATTTGGGCTCCTCAAAAATTTTATATTTCACTCAAAGTGAGTGGCTAGAAGTATTCTAAGTCATTATGTGAAGTTTTGAAATTTTTGATTTTTTAAATTTATTTTGCACCTAAAAAATTTAAATTTCGCTCAAAGTGGGTGGCCACAAGTATTCTAAGCCATTCTGTGAAGTTTTGAAATTTTTTATTTTTTATTTTTTTTATTTTTTTTGGCACCTAAAAAAATTTAAATTTCGCTTAAAGCGGGTGGCCACAGATATTCTAAGTCATTTTGTGAAATTTTAAATTTTTTTTTTTTTTTGGAACCTAAAAAATTTAAATTTCACTAAAAGTGGATGGTCACACGGTGTATTCTAAGCAATTACGTGAAGTTTTGAAATTTTTTATTTCTTGATTTTTTTTGAAAAATTTCAACAAATTTCCTATTTTCCCGAAATCTGAATTTTTTTTATTTTCTCAACATTTTGAGGATTTTTTCTGGAATTTATCAATTTTTTGGGATTTTCTGAATTTTTTTAAAGATTTTTATGAATTTTTCAGATTTTTTTTATTTTTATTCCATTTCTAAAAAAAATGGATTTCAGTTCCTGGAAATAGAATTTTATGTTGTTTATCAAACGGGTTTTTGTTTCAGAAATAAAAATTTCGTCTTTGTTATCAAACGGGTTTCGCTTCTAGAAACAGAAATTTTTGTCATTATCAAACGGGTTTTTTTCCCGAAACTCATCCGGGAAACCGAAATAGAAAAATCTATTTCTGGTTCGGAACTCATTCCGAATGAATAGTTATCATGCGGTACCTAATACAAGAAGCCAGGGATACCAACTTTTGCTTTGCGTTCTTGCTACCCAGAATTTTTAACGTTACACGTTTGTTCTAAAACACCGGAACTTCAACAACAATAACAACGTCCCATGCTCAACAAGAATGGCACTATCTCACGCTACCAAACCAACCATCATAGTTAATCGAGTCTTACCATCGTCCATCGCAATGACCGCCCAAACACATCACATATGCAGCTACATCATCGAGAGAACATGTAAGACGGAAGAACGAAAAAGCACAAAACATGGAACAACGAAAGCATTTGTTGTGAACAGTGCGGTTCGGGAATCATACAACCCAGCCCCATCTTCAGGCATCACAAACCAACGTACATCCCGACATTTCAGCAAACCAGACTCGAGAAAAAAGTTTACGGATCTAGTTGATGCATTTCAAGAAACACGTGATGTGCAATCGAAAGGAAAACCACGACTCAAACCGCGCATCGAAATCAACCCAAACTCAAAATGTGGTGAACAAGCAACTCGAAATGATTCTTTCACATCCAACGCGAGCATAAACGAAGAACACCAAATCCCAATCTCGGTTGAACCAAGACAGTGGTAAACCGAGCAACAATCGGGGCGTGAAGAACGAGAGCTCTTTTTCTCACCCCTTTCTTTGTCTCTTCTCTTGTTGTGAACAACAAAAGAGTAATATATGGGTTGGGTTCGGATGAAACGAAACCAACCACTCATATAATCAAATTTTGGAACCTAAAAGGACCCCTGTTTTGGAACCGACCCTGTTTTTCCGAATCTACCCGAAAAAGTTTCACTATAAAATTGAAAAAATAAAAGATGAATAATAAAAATCACTATAGAATTGAAACAAAGTTTAAACATCCTTAAATACTGGTTTAAAAGAACACAGAAACCAAACGAACCTGCTTACCTCTTAAGACCAAGAATATTCACAAGGGAATCAAAACCAAACAGTTCCAACTTGGATTCATTCTGAGAGCCATTAACATCTGCATACCTTGGAGATGACCCTTCTTCCTTTGCATCTGGACCCATATTTGCTCGTTGGCCAACTTTAATATTCCTGTGATGACAGCGAATCATGAACATGAATTAAGACACCCACGACTGCATATGTAATTGCTAATATTCATCAGATCCTGCCACATTAAGGGAAAAATATCGAATCTATTAACACAGCAAAAAAGATTGCTATTTGATCTATCTCTCCTAATGCGAAACAACAAACGTGGCATTGCTTTAACACCGGATGTCAAACGCAATGCAAGATGCCTAACTTGATGATCATCTCCTCCTCCTCCCCCTCCTCCTGGCCCCTCCCCCTCCCCTCCTCCCACAAAATCCACTTTCTCTCTGCCTTGCCTCCTTCCTGGTCCCCCCCCCCCTTCTTCATTGGACTCTCTCTCTCTCTCCATCTCATCAAGTACATGGAAGACCACTTTGTGATTCTCTCTACTTTTATTTTTTTGGGATAATCATTTCCCCCCCCTTTCTTCTCTCTACTCTCTCTGTCTCTTCCCCCCCGCCATTGACTTACCCATCACGCCTCGGCTTCCCCCCCGAACCACCAGCGACTCCCCATCATTGCTTCCTCCTTTTCTTCCTCTTCTTCCTACCTTCTTTTTTCTTGTTAAACCCACATTTGTTTGTTCTTCTTCTTTTCGCCTTCTCATTTCCAACAGCCGGGACCAATCCATTTCTCGCCGGAAGCTTGACCACGCCCGTCGCCCTCTCTACCCGCCACGCACCATCGCCATCCGTCGGCTTTGTCCTGGCCGAAACCCGCGCGCCCCGGCCCCCCGGACCTCCGTCGTCGGTGCTTTCCGAGGCAAAGCGAGGATTGCGTCACTCGCCCGCCCGCTCGTGTCCATCCTGCGCCCGGCTCTTTGCAGCGGTCCAACACGCTAACCACCACCCTTCTCGGCCTCACTTTACATCACTTGACCCTCACCGGCCGCACCTTGTGCCGTCGCCCAGTTCGCCCGAAGCCGCGCTCGTATTACACCTCTCGCCCGGATCGGCCTCGCCACTGCCGCCCGCTGTCCAGCCCCGCCACCACGGCCATTTCCATGAAACTGACCTCGAGCTGCCTCCGGCCAACCCGCAGCATGACCGGCTCCTTTGCCGCTCGTTCGCCGCGAAATATGAGAGGACTCGCGGATCGGTGAGGCCGGGGCCGGGGAAGCGAGCGTGATCTTGCGGCGAAGAGGTGAGGCCGGGGCGGGGAAGCGAGCGTGATCTTGCGGCGAAACGGAGGCGGGGCGGAGGGCGGTAATGTCTGAGGCGGCGAAGAGAAGAAGGTGAGAACAGCGTGATATTCATTTAGGGTTTTTTATATAATCTTAAAAACCGGTTCTAAAACCGGGTCCGGTTCGGTTTTTACTTGAAACCGAAACCGGACGGTTCCAACCGTTCCAAAAAATGGAACCGGTTCTGAACCGGTTCTAACAAGAACCGTACCGGACTGCTTTTTTTGGGTGGGTCGGTCCGGTTTCCTGTTAAACCCGTCCCGTTGCACACCCCTAGGAGAGAGAGGACAAAGAGAATGAGTGGTCGGACCAAAGAGCGTAATGGAGAGAGGAGGAGCGGGTCAAAGAGAAGGCAACAAGAAACAAAAGGCTTGGGGCCCAAGAGCTCAAGAAAAAGAGGGCCGCATTGAACTGGCCCGCCATTCATTTCTTTTTCTTTCTTTTTATTTATTTATTTCATTTGTCATTTTTTATATTATATATATTTTTTATTATCTCTTTTTGTGCTAATTTGCCCAATTTATATTTTAAATGCTAGTCTCTCTGGACCAAAGAAAAAATCGGTGTCAACACCTTTCTTTTCTACGGTGGTGGTCGAATTCACCAAAAAAATAATTTCTACTCTCTAAATCACAAATAAATTGTACTTAGGGTGAGCAGAGTCGAATCCACAGAGACTGACAAATTGTTAATTCTTTGAAAACCAAGTAAACAATAAAAGCGAAACTAAAAAGGGGGGTTTATGCAAAATAGACTTAAATAAAATAGGCAAACAGAAATTAAAGAAAATCAGATTATGCAACATCTAGCAAAGGTAATCTCATTCAAGTTCGGAAGTTGATCATTGAATCAAATGAATAATCTCAAACACTGCAATAGACTGGTTATGATTGTTGAAACGCTTCTAACAACCTAATCTTTCCTTAATATTAGATTAACCGGACACGCTACCTGTGATTAATCCCTTTATTAACGAATAACCTCGACACGCGCCTAAGATTCAATTCGCTAATAGCATGAAGAGCGAGAAAAACCCAACCCTAGCCAATAAATCACACGCGAACTTATTCAAGCTAGATCATATATTCTCATAATACAACTTGAAAATCTGGTTTTAATCAAGTTATATTATTTACCATTATTATTAAAATACCTAAACAATTACGAGTTTGGGTATTTCAATTGGCAAACTATCACCCCTGTCAATTGCACAACAAGCTCTTATTGTAACAACCAACAAAGTAATGGTAAACAATAAAACAGAGAATATATAAATATTGCAGAAATTAAGAAAAAGGATTAAGTTTAGATCTCACACCTTGAATGAACTTGAACTTTGATAATCCTTTGCTAGATTAAAAAGAAGTTAGCCACACATGGCTACAAAATGCATAAAAGAGAAAATAATATGTTTCTGAATTTTCTGAAGTCAAGTCTGTCCTTCCTCTTTGCGATCAACCTCTTAAATAAAAAAAAGAAAAGTTTAGAAAAAGAAATTCTATCCAACAAGGAAAGAGAAAATAAAACGCAAAAACTTCTCCCTAATATCCCTAATTAAGAGTTCTATTTAAGTACAAAAATCCTCCTCAATCAAATCTGGAAAATATGGAAAGTAATTGCCAAATCACGTCTCCAAATTCTGCACCAGCTTTACATCCATGATCTTAAGCCGTGAGCACGAATATATGGAAAATAGATCTTTTACATGCAGAATCCCAATCAACAGCTCAAAACGTCCAAAATCTTCGCGATTGCTTCATTCACCATCACCTAATCACAATGCATAAAAAACAAATAAACTCCACTCTATTTATTCAATATTTTCCCAAAATACCACCAAATATAATCAAAATATAAGTCAAATATCGCATATCACTTTCCTTAGCAGTTTCACTTTTAAAACAAGGATAGGATGTATGTCCAGGTTCACGGACACTTGAGAGTACTTCTTTATATGAAAAGAGAATACAATGATTGCATCTACAATGTTAAATATGAGTATGATGTTAACTCTTGTATATTATTAATATTTGTTCTGATTGTCACTTTGTTATTCTACTTGCAGAAATCTTAGGTTAGTGCAGTAGCCTTAAATGACAAATCTAGTTATGAGTAACTCCATGAAGGCACATCTAGCATCCCCACCAAATCAGGCATTAGTCTATTAGATTGAATTGTGCTCGTAATTTTTCATAGTGATCATGGTCTTAAATGTATTTTTTCGATGATCAACATATCTAGCCGAATGCTTACACATATCAACACTAATTCATGAATAAAATTTCGTTCCTCAGATTCTCAATTGTAAGAATTTTGTTCCAAGCTGCCGCTCAACAAAAGAAAGAAATCCTTTAAGGAGTATGGGGCAGCCAGATTGCTTTAGAGGAATGAACGAGGGAGAAATTCCCCAAGATAGAATAAAATGATTTAGCACTGAATGTCTTGTTATTTGCTGGGTACCACACCTTCTTGTCATACTCAAAATCATGAATTTTGAATGAATAAAGAGCCAAAAGGGAGTTAGTGAGGAAAGCTCCCGATAATGAGAATTTCTAACGCAAACCGGGTTCCAATAAATGGAAACCCCAGAAACACATAGTCGGGGAACCATGGCATGCTAAA